>JAJFDJ010000002.1:0-702015 GCA_028637755.1 Xylariaceae sp. X170 | reverse complement strand
AGAGGCCAGGATTCAATAACATTGACTTCTAACCCCATACTGACCCCCCGTGAACTATCTGCTACGACGACCCTTGTACGGACTTCATCACTCTGTGCCAGTCAGCCCTCACAGGTCTGGGCAATATGCCTATGGCGGTTAGGCGGCATCGGCTGAACGTTCTTGGTTCGAGTCTCGAGCAAGTTTCGGTCAGGCAACTGGCGGGAGGCCTCGTTGTGGCGGCCAAAATGAAGGCCTACCTGCTATGTGGTGTTGACTGCAGGACTGTATGAGGCAAGTTGGAGTGACGAAAACGTCCGCAGATTTGGTGGTAAGTTAGTGGGCAGATTCTGGTCTGCTGAGCAACAATTGCGGTGGCCAGTAGGGCTGGTCTATTCTCGATTTCGACGCTGGAGATCTCAAACAAGGATCGAGTCTATCAGACTAGGAGTATGCCGGTAAGCCAAGTCCTGATGTCTAATGGGGAATGAATGATTTGTAAGTGATAGGTACCACGATCTCTACGAATAACACCACACTACCTCGGTACCCTTGATATCGTATTTCGAACAATCAGGAGAGCGACGACATGATCCTTGTGTGCCAGCTGAGTACACGGCGCCAGCTGCTCGTTTCCCGACTTTCTTACTTACCTACTTATTTCTTACCTACCCCTAACCGATACGAAGTGTGCATACAATACCCGCGTTAGAGACGCGTACTTGTCACCATTCAAGCCCGAGCCAGACACGACGATCTACGGAATAGTAGTATGGGGTAAGTTCCCAGGCGCGTAACCAACAAGTTAATGGTTTTCGATATTCCCTTGGCCAACGCACATCACAGCGAGCCCAAGCAGAGCAATTGCCTTGAATTTGCCTGTCTCATCTCCCCGAATCGCAACAGCGAATTTTGAAGAAATATTTTTCATTATGTACTGCGACTGTGCGTGACATTATGGGTTTATTCCCTACCTATCCTATTCCACCGGGTCTTTGGGACAGTCACGGATTTTTGTGTTGCATTATTAAACTACCATTGCATCACCCAGCACGGCCATGTGCCCTCTGCCAACCACATACCAGCCCTAGGGTTGCAGAGACCAGATTTCAGTTGGCCTTTGCATCAGCTCCCTTTCCCTTTGCCCTATCACTAACATCCAAGTACTTTACCCCAACACTTGAGTTGGCTCCCAATTTGATTCTTTAGAGCCCTATTATAAACAGACCGTATGTTTCAAAAAAGTACACGCCCAAACCCACGTTTTGACAACTGTTGGGTTTGATACTACAGTTTCCGGTGAACGCCTGGCGGATATGTGTGGCTGGACTGAGTGTTTGGAGTGGTGGATATGACCGATATGACGAAGGCTGCCCACAGATCGATGCGAGTACACACACGTTTCCTCCCTCGGCTCTGCGCATATCTCTTTCCCGCGCGTCAATATTGATTCCGTTTGCAGGGAGTGTCACACTCGTCGTAACATAACAGCCCCATTGTTCACAGAATGTGTATAAATACAACCCGGGTTACTATGATATACCCCCCTAGCATGGACGCCTTGTCTTTTCCATGAGGACTCGTATACATAGCAGAGATTTACGTCAGATGGTGCCGGCCCGGGAGAAGGGGGGTGCACAAGCGAGACGATCTGTCATTACATGTGGGTTTTCAGTGACAATCGGTTACAGGTGTATCATACCAAGAAACGGGACGTGTTCCGGGACCAGGTTTCCATGAGAATAACCTGGTTCTCATTTTCAGGCAACCGCTACTACGAAGCCTTACGAAGGGCGAACGGATTTTGGTGACGTCGTCTAGGCAATATTGTAGGGAGCTTGCGAGTTACATAGTGTTTGGCATGGGTTAAGACACGTGTTTACTAATAGGGGTAACAAGTAACAAGGGGGTAAATCCAGGCCGCCGGATGCCGCACCTATTATGAGACATATCCACAAGGCGAAGATTATTCCAGCATAATCTAGCCTCCTGGGCACTCCCTCACCTTGCTTATTCAGGGATAATTCGTCGAGTGAGGCTTCACCGGTGAGAGACAATGTGGCCACGATCGTCGTTTGCCTTGTCGGTGTATGATCCGTAAGGGTGGTGGCGAATGAGCAGGCAGACTTTTCATCAGCACTGATCTCTCTCGGCCTTAGCGGAGTTTTATCGTAGGGATGACGGCCTTCCTGATCGGTTCCTCGCATAGAAGCGGTAGGTACGTAGGAAGCCGTTCATTTCGTTGCCAGGGTGGCGACGAGGTACCACGTTATTCTGTATTTGTTGTACGAAAGGACAGGCATCCGCCTCTAAACCAATCCGTATGTGTACCTGCAGTACATATGGTCTGATCGTACTAGCGATGTACGTGCGGCAAACAACATACATACTTACTCCTTACCGCGCAGGAGGCTTAACCACATTCCTTCACATGCATCCCGGCAGGCAGTTGACGAGTGGATCAAGCTGTTTGCCTTGGACACTTCATATATCTACCTAACACCCGGTAAGGTAAGGGCTCGGTTGCCTTATTTTTTGGTCTTTGCGTTTTTTCAGCAGCATGTGGCAACGGGATCCATTCATCGTGACGATTGTTTGAACGACGGACACACACCCCCTAAATGACCCATTTATCGTGGACGGCAGCCTAGAGAGGGCATTGCACGGACGTGGCAATACATTCGAGTATTGCCGTCTCGACCGTATGATGATATTCCCGACTCATCGACCCCGTCACGAGAATGGGATATTGGTGTCTTGTCTGTGGCTTTTGCACTATCTTTGGTAGGTAGTGTATCTCGTCATGGATGCCGTGTGAATGGCCACGCCCAAGAGAGGATATCCCGTGGTCGAAGGAGCTTGGCAAGGCGGCCTCATTCTGTGCGGCGAGGCCGATACCAAAAGTCGTACCAGGGCTTTGGGAAGGGATGGTTGTTCATGAACGGGATGCTGAGTCCCGGTTTGACCAGGGCTTCACATGAGGGCCATTGCGGCAGTAGGATGCCTCTGAAGCTCTGGAGAGTCGATAGGTATTCCGTTTGTGATCGGATTGAATCGGTTGAGGTTGGTTTGATGTTCAGTAAGAAGGAGTAAGTGCACAAATCTCGATCGTTCATCCCATTGGTGGTGGTTACACAGCCTCACTTAAGCGACCGTTTTTGGTGGAACATTGTGGTTTCATTGAGCATTGGATAGCATATCGTAATATGCAATGCAACAGCCCGGGGCAATGACTCACAAATTGAATGTTGAATCAACCACAGCTTCCGCTATCGGGCATGTAGTACCAAACCGTTCAAGTAGCTATTGCATGACTTGCGCAACAACAGATATGCCGACGATGCAGATGAGTTCCACCAATGCATATCGCAAGAAACCCATAGATCATCGGCATTCAGTGGCGTTCATGAGAAGACGAAGAATGGCTGCCATAGGTAATAACCCGTAAAGTGAATATACTCGCTATAGTACTATTCCATAGATGACTCAGCCGTATTTCACTTACGGATTACTATCCATATTCGAGCCGCTGAAGACACCTCCAAAAATATAGCCGAAGCCGAAGCTGACCGTCTTGGTGGCATCATCACGCACATTCTCAGCGCCGATCACCCGACACAACGTGATTATAAAAGGCGATCATCTGCACCTGAGAAGATCTTGACAGTTACCTAGCGTCTTATGTCCGACCCTTCTTTAGAAAACCGTGGTTCGCCCGATCCTGCACATCCGAAATTGTTGAGGCTTATACAAAACGTGGTGGCTGAAAGAAAAAGGCGTCAAATTGTGGTGATATCTGCAGGCGTGACTGCTGCTGCACGTGGGTTCCATACGACTCGTCTTTGGAGGATTCAGTCGCCTTCGGAGGCTTTCATAGTTGGAGTGGCAGTCTGAGAGGAACTGAGGGTGTCATCGCCGGGCCGGCGATCCCATAAGGCAGCAACACACGGAGTCAAGATGACGCTGACGGCGACGATCGTGAGGAGGCCCTAATTAAAGTGAGTGTACGGCGGCTGGTTATAAACTCATCAGAGACGGCAGCAACCTCGCACCACTGCTAAGAGTTCGGGTTCCCATCTCCAAAACACCATCCCGCCTGCAATATCAAGTGCCTCAGATAGAATATGGATGAAACCGAGAGGCTGGCACTCTAATTTCTACCCCGAAGGCATCAGGACGGGCTGTAAGATTGGCAGTGCTAATGCAGGATTTTAGCACTGCAAAATTAACTTGTAGGGACCGTTCCGTAGATCGTGGGGGAGGGATATTGGTGTGCATTAGCACCTGTCTAGCGTTCTATGATTCATAATGGATCGTCGTGAGTGAAAGACGTCGAGGACGGAGTGAATGTGTATGAATCATTGTCGCCGGTTTTCTACGCCTGGTTTGGTAGGTGGACAGACAGCGATCTGTCTGCGATAGCTTCAGTCCTAGTCCTGTTGTAGAAGTCGAAGAGGGTTCGATCTCAAGGAATACTGCGCTATCCAGGGCCATCTGCCGATGAACCCGGCAAGAAGATCTGAGTTGACTGAGAATAGCTCGATTACCCAGATCCGTAACCATGTAAATAGAAAAGACCAATCCTCAAAACAAAAACTTTCTGTTCGGCATTACAGAGTTTATTAAATTGAGAATTCTCGTGAGTTGTAAATTTGCCAGATAGTACTCCCAGTGACCACAGATTCATCTCATCACCAACCCTCGAAATGGGAAAACGCTCCTCCCTCCTAACCCTCGACGGCTCCCTCGGCGAAGGCGGCGGCCAACTCGTCCGCATAGCCTGCTCCCTCGCCGCCATAACAACAACCTCGATCCGCATAACCAACATCCGCGTAAACCGTCCCGGTTCAAAAGGTAACCCCTTTCTCCCTTCCCCATCCCCCCTTCCCCTCTGCCTCGTTTCCCCCAAACTAACCTCTCAGGCCTCAACGCCCAACTCCTCACCGCCCTCCAATACCTCGCAAAAATAACCGCCGCCGAGACAAAGGGCCTCTTCATCGGGAGTCCAACCCTAGAATTCTGCCCCCATCTCCCACCCACCGTACTCAAAGAGCGCAAAATCGTCATCTCACCACGGAGCACGGCGGCGAGCGCGCTGCTCATCTTCCAGACTGTCTTCCCGTTCCTCCTTTACGCAGGGAATGAGAATAATGAACCCATTGAGTTGGAAATTGAGGGGAGTACGAATCCGACGTTTTCCCCCTCGTTCGAGTATTTGGATCAAGTCTTTCTTCCCAGTTTTGAGAAGACGTTTGGGATTGTTGTAGAGAGAAGACTGCAAAGCCGTGCCTGGACCATGGGCCCGAGTCAGGAGGGTTCCATATGGGTGAAATTCACACCCTTACGGCCTCACACGACCCTTCAACTCGTCACTCCCTGGCCCGAGACCAGTCCTGAGGGGATCGCGCGTATAGATCTCACCATCGTGGTCCTGGCCTCTATGCACGAGACCTTAAAAGCAGATTTGATGGCGCGGGTTGGGACAGCGTTCCCGGATACCCCTATTCATTTCGTCGTTGAAGAGGACAGCGGGCACGAAGCGCGCATGTACGTGCTCGTCGTGATGCATTCGTCCTGCGGTTTACGGCGCGGAAGGGACTTTTTGTATAATATCACGCGGAAAGGGAAATCTGCCGAAGTCATCGCGACGGAGATAGCGGACACGATTACGGGGAGACTGAAGGAGATGCTGGCGATCCAGCCCGCGGCACTGGATGCTAATTTGCAGGACCAGATGGTCATATTTCAGGCGTTAGCTGAGGAGCGGTCTTCGTATTGGACGAGTGAGATGGAAGGGTGGGGAACGAGGATGCGGATGGATGATGATGGGGATGTTTTTGGGTTTGGGTCAGAGCATACGAGGACGGCGAGATGGGTTACGGGGAATTTGTTGGGTGTTAGGTGGTTTAATAAGGGGAGTGTTTGTGAGGGGGCTGCTGTTGTTGTTGATTAGGGGTTGAGTTGGGAATCTTCGTGTTTGATATCCCGCAGGCCTGACTTTGAGATATGGTGATGTGTTGATCTCATACGTGCAAGCGTAGATGAACAAAGGCCATGAAACGGACTCAAGTCATGGCACGCAGTTTGACCTTTTTGGCTTTCATTCACGATTTGTACGATACCAGAACAATCACGCAAAACTCTCATCTACAAAATCCTTGACATGAAGCTGAATCCTCAGGGGTTGGCGATGCAACGCACTCAAATTCGCATTGGGCGTCGTCAACCATAACATTCGTTCAGCCGTGAATAACATACCATTTTAACAACTTAGCACATATACTGATTACTCTCAAACAGGTGATTGTCGTAAGATTTTGAGTGCTTACAGATGACGAGGTATTTTATCAGCTTCATACATTCATTATTCTTCAGCTAGATATAGTCGACGTCAAACTTCACGAACGCACTGAAATCATATAATAATGCCATGAGGCTCCAAATCAGTCGAAACCGGATTTGATATCATGGCCCATATTCAGGTGATTTGATTGGGCTACAGACGTTACATTACGGATGAGGCCAAGTTGCCGACGGCTCAGTCGACTTACGGCAACTCATCGACCCTCTCATAACCCTACCTTAAGCTTAAGCCAGTCCCGTATTCTCGTGAAGCTATTCCAGGCTCCATCTCTTCGTCAAAGCACTTCGCCACATGGTAGTAGTATGTTTCAGGAACCCCAAGTCGCCACCTGTTCGCCATCATCACGGGTGCCTCGGCTCGTCAGTCAAAGCCGTTCCACCTCATTCCACAAGCTTCTACGCTTTGTAATCCGACAACAACTCCCATTCCTTCATAACCGTGATATCCGCCTGCCTAATCAGGAGTCGACGCCTAATTCAAGGCGTTCATCGTGTCTCTCCATCATGTATCCATTGTCCCTCACACCCCCCGTTCGTCATCTGACCTGCATCTCACGTATACCGGATGGCACGGGTAAGACCTATGGCCTTCCCAGTCTCGATACCCCATAGATAACACCGTGTCCTCTCCCGCCTTGACTGCGCCGCAGTTCATTTATGAGGCCAAATCTCGCGATCGAAGGCACATGACCTGGACTCCTCAGGACTTGAATGCTCACCACATCAAGGCAAGCTAGCCCTCCATTGCGGTTGCCTTGATACCACCTGATATTATACATCTCTTCGATTCGGCTTCTATAGAATTCCTATCTCCGTCCGGATGTCAGCACGTGTATTCTCCGGTGACATCTTGTGATCCATTCCACGTCAGAATCTCGTTGCCTCCAGGTCGCCTTGCGGCTTTTGCAGTCAGTACCTTCACGATACATCAAGGTACATGTGCAGGCCAACAAACCGAGGTAAGAATTGTCCAACCAGGTATATAGGGAGAGCTCCAAAACTCCAAGGCAGGACCTGACGGACTTAACACATACGGTATAGCCATGCGCGGCGCAGGCACAGAATACGCACGCGAGATCGAGAAGGCTGGAATGTGAAAGGCTTTCGATGGCAAACTTCGAGGAAACTCGAAATAGACCACTTTGTGTCTGCCTGGAGGGTATCACGCTGCTGTCCAGCCTCAAGGCCGGAGGCAGGCCTCGGTGAGGCGATAGTCCCTCGAGTCTAGACGTTGAAGGCAACCAATCACACGGTCATAGCTTTGCGTTCGTGGTGTCTGCGCGGCAAGTATGCCGCCTTAACGTCCGTAAACTCCTCTCTTTCATCCTCATTCGTTCTTTCGGGCGTCACAACCCTACCGCTGAATTCACTCAGCAACCGGTTATAACACTTAGGCCACCAGGCACGTGGCGACGGAAGCACTGGCAGTGAATCGAGACATGTGTTTCGTCGTTAAGAGCAACGACCACTGCTAAATTGGGCATGTATATCCGACCTCAGGTGTCACCATTTCGCACCGTTCGCAGGGACATCGCGAACCCAGGGGTGGGGGTCATATAAGTTCTTATGTGTTTGCCTGAGATTAATCCCTAGGTGTCGGGACATGGGGCAGTCAGCTATACGCAAGACAAATTTTTGACGAATGGATAGGGGCAAATTCAAGCATCGGCAGAAGCAAAAGCAAGAGTCGTGTGAGCGGAGATGCAAAAGATAACATGCAGAGGATCCAGGCAACACAAACTAACTCACACATCTTGGTCGCAACAGACCCTTGCTTGATCTTGTTCAAGGTGTGGAGTTCGCAATTATTCGCCATGACTTCTGTAACCTACGTCCAGGGAGGTCGTTTCCGAGGCATAGCTGGTAAGACCCTTCATATCGTGTCAGGTACTGCACCTGATCAGAGATTTCACCATCTTTCAGTTGGCAAATCATGTTAGGAGACCCAGACGAAGAACTATCGATGTGATCTGGCATCGGGTACAATCTCATGCCGTCGGGGGATGAAGGACGCATGGCGCAAAATCTCCCTTGGTCCGTTGCCGCAACAGCGACCCGGAGAGTTCAATCTCAGCCCTCCTAACATCAATTGATACGTTTAGCTGCATTACAGCTCGGTAACTGTTGACATTATCATCGCTGCTCTAGGGCAACATCCGAGACAGCAGCTGTGAGGAATAGGCGGGGTGACCGCCATACGCAAAGCGGAGTTAAGATAGTGTGTGACGTGAATCTCAGCTGTTTGTGACTCGAAGTCCCCCATAATTGGTTCGGACCATGCGATTGGAAACATTCCGAATAGTACCAATCCGTCGGAGCCGGTTTCGTCGAGGCTGGCATGAGTAGCTGCGTTGAAAGGTGTGTCATGCGGAATATTCCATATGTAGCCAGATTGTACATACTGACCTATTGGTAAACAATGTTCCGACTATATAAGTCTTAAGTCATCACATCGCTGATGGAGATGTAATAGCCCATATATCGCCTCCTTTCACCTCTCATTCGGGCGTGAAGGTATTGGCATAGCTACCGTAGTGGTAAAGTTGCCGCGCATCGGCAAGAAGCGCAAAGATGTTGTAAGCTTATACCAGGCACAAATCTTGTCCCTGACGGGTTGACTTTTCGGCAAATCGTTAGAATAGGGGCTGAGATTTCCCTTCGTCATAAGCTGCGAGTTCCAACATAATACCGACTCCGCCCAGCTTTTCGCGAACGCATACACATGCCGAAGATGATGCATGGTAAGACGCACTATAACGGCTTGATTTGACTGGTTTGTTTTGATCCCATGATCGCTGACACTATTTTGTAGACTCTGGATCACTTCCAGGCAAGCTGAAAAGCCGACGCGACCTCAGAGACGCTGCACTTAATTCCAGTTGATGCGGCTGGTTATTTGCCCGTATTGTTCAATGATAGAGCAGAATCTGCTCAATGAACTGGCAATAAATGGGATAAAGATGAGCGATCGGTGCCGTCGACTCGCATTTCATCGGTAGTATCATACTACGCGCAAATAGGCGGCTTCAGAGTCACATCCAATATTAGATGTCAGCTGGGTCAGCCTTACTGCGTACATGCTTGCGCAGTGCTACTAGGTCATCCAGGCGAGGCTATCACCCATGCCGCCGGCAAAGCTGTCACCATATAGAATATCGGATAAGGGAGTCCGAAGACCGCATATATCTCACCAGCTGGCACCAGCACCGCAGAGTATGTCTCCCAGACAACATACCGCACGCAATGATGCAAACAGAATGTCCACGAAGATGGCGACCAGAACGGATCAATCCGAAAACGTAAGGACAGTATCGCCAACCGGAGCAGATGAAAGCTCATGACGGATTAGGTCTTTTTCGAGGCCGTACCGGTTCTTGTGCGTTGGCAAAGACCTACTATCTAGGTAGGCATTGCTCGGAATTTGCATGCAGCTCGGGTGCATAACATCAGGCACTACGCATTCCGCAGGTTGCGAGTATGTACCGACTTTCCTGCCGTCAACTGAAGCTGGAAGGAGAGAAGAAAAAGCAATTGGTTCCCTCTTGTAGTCCGTGACGAGAAGGAGTTCAACCATTGATGGCACTTGGAAGGAATTGATTAGCGCCCAATGTTACCTGAAGTTGGGGAATTACCTAGAGTCCCAGCCTGACTCTGCAAAGAAGGTAGGTATGTATCTGTATGCATTTACGGAATCGTACACGAATTCCAGACTTTGTGGTGCAAAGGCACGTCAAATGAGCAGATGATACCACGGCATCGTGGACAGAGATCACACCTGGTCCAAGCACCAACTGGTACATGGCAGAAAGAGTTAGTGACAGTAACAGTAACAATAATAATAACAGAAGAAACATAATAGTGGGCATGTCGAAGCGGATTATCGTAGTTCCTACGCTGCCGAGCTCAAGGCCGATACGACAGGGAGTGCCACACGAAACGAACTAGGTAGGTAATCGGTAGGAGTGCACAGTCGACCGAGGTGAATTACTACGCTATCTTAGCGAGCATTGAGCATACTTGTTAGTTGTCCCGCGTTAGGCGTAAGCTGTCAAGTCATGGAGGAAGTTTGATGTGAGCTTGCCGGACCGAAGACATTTCGGTTCGGGATGCTCCTGAGGATGCAAACAAGGACTGTGGTCTTACCATTCTACCCGAGATAGAGCTTTCCTTACTACGCAACATGCTGCACACTCAGGACCAGATCAGATACCGCAAACCTTGGAGTCTTGGTTACTAATTCGTGCTGGAATGGTACCATCGTGTCCACTCATGGGGTAGCCAATAGATTCGGGCCGCGTTTGTGAAGTGTAAAGAAAGAGAGAAAGAAAGGACCCTGATCGAAGGGTCACACGACCCCCCATTGAGCATCCCGGAAGGGAGAGCTCGATCGAAATCAGACAGGAGAAAAGAAGAGTCGACCGTCGAATGCAGGCAGTGCAACGTTGCTGGTATCGGGTGTATTTTCTGCTTCGTTAGATGCGCTAGCTGGCTGGTAATGCCTACCCAGGTAATCCGTACCTAGTCCGTAGCTGCCAGTATTAGAAGATTTGCGCCAGAAAAATGTTTGTCGAAGTCGAAGAAAGGACAAAATGCCGAGCGATGGCCCGACCTATGCACCAAAGACCACATGCCATGAACCGAGTGGCGGTGAAAAGGAAGAAGCTGAACCTAAGCCCAGCGTGCGTATCAGGGTATGTGTTGGCTCCATCACGATGGATGAGCTTGCGTTTCTTTACTCGTAATGACCTTGGCGGCTCACAAACACTCAGACGCCGCCGTTTGCGACTCCCAGAAGATGACGAGTACCTAGCCGGATGATGGCCGAGGTACCGTGCAACGCTAGGATCAAGTGATGCTGGATGCCTTCATAGACGGGGTAATTTGGGCCATGTGACTGTACCCGTCGCTCGTGTAAGTGAAACAACAAATAGCCACCACGTTGCCTGTCGCTCGATCCGGCGCCCGCGGCAGAAGCCTAAATGAGGGGAATAGGTAGCAGCAGTGACCTGATGCCTTCCGGCAGGTCGATACACCCGATTAAGATTGCTTCGACAATCCCCAAACAATAGCACGAACAGTTCTAGAACAACTCGACCCCAGCGCCGTCCACGTAGGATCGACCCAGAAAAACGTGGGGAAACATCCAACGATTTGACGCAGCGAGTTTATGTCTGCACACCGGTCTTCCTTCTTGAGTTAGCTAACTTCTCACGAAGATAGGTTGTAATGAAAATAAATATGCCGTGGATAGATATTTGGGGTACCGTACACCAGAAAGGAGAGGGGCGGTCACAACGTGGGCGACTGTCGACCGTTGAGTGGTAGAGATGAGGCAGGTAATCCGTAAGTAGATAGTAATAGAACTTGAATAAGGGAAACAAATATTCCATAGGAAAGGTCGGGACTGACCGTTTTAGACAATGCTCAGCGCCATGCCTAGCAGATAGTGTAGCAGTAGATAAGAACGTCGACTCCGTATTCCGTACTCGTACAAAAGAAAAGACGATCTCGAGTCAGATCCTGATTGGGAGAGGTGACCTGACGTGTACGAAGCATAGTAGACACCTTGTCTAGGTCCCAATCAGAACACTGCCGGAAGGTGACCAACAAATGTCGATGTTACCTGCAGCGCCGATATGCTGCGTACAAGTGCTGTCCTGCGTCGAGTGTAGCGGGATGTACTGAGTACACCGGGGGTTGCGAACTCAAGCGCTGTCACTCAAGATGCGAGTACATATCCCAAATGGATGTCCGTAAGACCAAGTAATCCGTACAGTTATTAAGTGTACGCTGGCATGACGATGACCATGCCGATGACAACGACAACGACAGCAATGTAAGCTACTCGATGTAAGCGACAAGTTCAAGAAGAACGGGTCCAAGCAGATGGCGGTGGTGAAGATCATACTTAACATGAGTGATCACGGGCGTTTACGGGTACTCTGAAGTTCCCCCCAGTGAGCCGGTGGTGACTGAGGGCGTTCCTTATTAACGACAGCGCGGAAGCGGGGGAGCTGGAATGTGATGTGTAGGCGCGAAGCATGCACAGAATATAATATCGTATGCAGATTGAATGTCGCCGTGACGGAGAGTAATCTCATCACATTTCCTGGGCGCACATGGCGGATGGCCACGAGATATAAATAGCCGGACTTGAAGACAAACAGGTCGGTACTTGGGAATCCTTATGCAACAGATACGCAATCATATCAGTGAGTTGAATGCACGGCCGGCCGTCATGATGAACAGAATGTGGAATAAATAAATAGGTAGGTCGGTAAGTGAGGTGGTGGAAGGAATGAAAGCCATGAGAAGAGGCGACTAGCGTAAGTAAACTTCGTACGAAGCGTGTTTTTCCGTTAGGAGTCGTAATCCGTAGAGCGCACACTTCTACGTATTGAGGTCCGTACGATATTCCGTTATTCGTGGGCGAAGGAGGCAGTAGGTAGCTGCGGATTACGGATTACCTACCGCCGCTTCAAGAAGGAAGGGTGTTTCCATGCGACGGTGCGGAAAATAGCCCACCCGCAGTCTCGACTCTCCGCCCTAAAGCGAGACTACATTAGTGCACGCCAGTTACCTTCGCGACTTCCCTGGAGAGCCTAGAAGTAGCACGCAGGGACAGGTATGGTAGTCGATAGGGACAAGTACGACATTTACGTCATCGCCGGTTGGCGAACGGCTGCCAGGCCCAGACTACAGTACAGAAATAGGGCCGATACATGAACTAGCGCACTGCGAACCCATGTCGTACCCACTTTTTGGCTTGACTAGACCCACAATCCCCCATTGCAGCCAATCAATTTACATAAATTACTGTTCTGCTTTAGTTTTACTGGCTCTGCCACATTACTTACTAGCCACAATAGTATACCCACTCTTTCAAATTCTCTGTGGCTTGACTTTATACGGGCCCCATTACATGCATAAAACTAAAAAAACTAATGCCTAATTACATGGATACTTCACATTGTAGCATTTTCCTTACCGCATAGTTGTGTATTAAGATCTATGCTCTATACGAGTTGCTGCTTTGAAGTACTCTGTGCTATTTGTACTGTCATTTATGGCGCCATGTGCGCGGGCAGCTGGTGATGGCTCTAAAAACCAGCAAATGTCGCATCCGTCCCTATCGACCGCCGTAACAGGGCTACCTGGGAGAGAGAGAAAGAGCTTCTCACCGCGGGGTTAATTTGCATGCCTCTGACAGGTGCGACCGAGACCTAACAGCGTTTGGCCGCCCAAGAATAGAAGCTGCGTTAGTCCACCTGACCTGCTAACGGGCCTGCTAACGGCACCCAGCTACGGATTATCCCCAGCTACCCGCCAGAGACAAAACTCCGTCGAGACCGCCTAGCCCGTTCCCGCTAGGCTCGACTTTCCTTCCAGGTCTTCGCACCACATGGAAGCTGATAATTGCCCGTTATTGTAGCGGAATAGGGCTCTTGCATCCAGTCAGAAACCAAACAAAAATAATGCATCCATGCCCTCTGAGAATACCACGCTTTGGTCGTGACCAACCGCCCGAAGTTCCAATCTGTCTGGCTGCTGGCTGCCTCAGCTGCACTAGTAAAGTGATTGACCTAGCTGGCGTTAGCTGCTTGTCGGCTACGATAATCTCGCTGTCTATCATAGACTTGAGTCCGTCCGTCTGTCTGTCTGCCTGACTGACTGATGGAGATTGCACTGCCATTCATTTGCGTCTTGCTCGCACGTTTCCTCATAGAACAGGTCTTATAATCCCATTCCTCGCACTCAACACCACGTCTTAAATACCTCAGGTCTCTATACTCGTAGAGCTATATTTAAACATGAGATCTTGTTGTCTTTCATACTCCGAGTCCATCAAATCCGGCGTCTCTGTCTGCATTGCCATTACCTGCATCTATGTGTAGGTACCTGAGGAGGTACGGAATATACGGCGTCGTAGGTGAGTAAAAGAGGTACCCGCGGGTATCTACGGTCTGTCTAGGCCGTATCTGTACTTGGTCACCCGTTCAGGTCTCTTAGCTCGGATGATGCCTCTGTACGTACAGTGTACCGGCCATTACTTCCCACTACCATTTGAACTCGGACGGCTCTGTCTTTGTCTTCAGCAACCTTCCCTACCAACTCATCCGCTCACTCACTCATCCTCGCTCACTCCTCTCGCAACATCGTCATCGTCATCTTCATCTTCATCCCCAGCATCGCCAACACCAAGAGCAACGAGGTGCTAAATTAGCTGAACAGTATCCTCAGTCTTAGCTTCTCTCCTAACCCCTCATCCCTTTCATTCCCTTCATCCTAACCGCCATCTCTATAGTCCTTGGCTGCTCACTTCCTTCAACCCGGTTACTTGGATCACCCTCGCTTTGTGCTCCGGGACATGTGTGCGTCGGCTTCCATGTGCTTGCTTGTTCACACATAGCACCAAGTACGGATTATCCCACCTCACCCCGGATACTACTCTCTTTCTTGTGGTCTCATGACAGAACGCGCTGGGTTGCCGAGCATCGTATCATCTACGTCGTCCCAAGTCCGTTCCTACGGACTCTGATTCATAATACTAATCCATATAGTGTTTGCCGGACATCCCCTCTAGGCCTCTCTGACATCCTACTGCCGAATCCACCTACGGATTACTTGCCAACCCTTGCACTGTCTACCGCACTTTGGGCCTCAAGCAGCGTACTCCGTAGACGCCAGCGCCATTCTTCGGGTAACCGGAATCCCCAAGGCGCGCCTCTGCAGCTTGATTTGTTATCTCGCCTTCGGCGCATCTCGAACTATATCGCGCTTTGATTCCCCCCCTTGAAATCAGTACCTAGTCGACCGTGGCCTGGCCTGCGGGACTCCTCTTTGACCAGCATCCTGCACGTTCACGACAAGCATTTAGCTGGAGATCCTGGCCAATTGCAGCACCCTGATGAGCCTGTGTTTCGGTTACGTATCCAAACCAGTCCCCAGCGTCCCGAGGTTGTTTTCCCAGCGCCCAGCCCTGTGATTCGAACTGCCTAGACTAGGAACCCTTAAGTAACCTGTCAACTCGAAATCTTACCCAAAACCGCCTGCATCGGGCGAGGAATGTCGTTCCAGCACACAGCTGCTTGTTCTACCAACCGTTGTTAGTGTATCATCGTACGGTTCTTACCTACAAGCTATGAATCAGAAACACACGTCGATCACACAACAGGTATTCGTGAGCAACGGGAGACGTTGGAATAGAGAACGGATATCTGTTTCGGAGGCTATCGAACGCGCCCGCCGCGAACATCGCACAAGATGGCTCAAGAGCAGATGATCCTGCCCAAAGGGATCGTGCTCAATACAGATTCCATCTACGCGGAGATCGCAAAGTTCGATGTCATACCGGTGGAGCGCATCTTGAGGGCTTGTCATGGTAAAAGAAACCCTTCCATCCCACCGCTTTAGAGGGTCTAATAGTCGACGCAGTTTTCACTACGACCTCGCGGACATTATATGATCCTACTGCGAGACGGTTAGAGAATTTCTGGACGCGCGTCCTCGGCGGCAACCGCCGCTTCCTCTCCGGCAAGGTCATTGCGCAGATGTTCAGAGATATTTCTGAGGAGACGTCATTTGTCAAACTACGCGGTCCGCGAAATCGATACGAGCCTGTGAGTTTGACTACGAGCGTTGCTATCGGCTGACTCACTAACCAGACGATGGTAGCCATCTCCCGGTGGTCCAGCTTCGAAAACGCAGGATACGCAGAATACCGAGGCTACCCCATTGGCGCTGACGCCGAAGCCAAAAGGCAAATCTACAGTGCACTCTACCAAGGCTCCACATCCTATTCTGAAGAAGCCAAGAGGACCTTCGGCTTCAGGGCCACGCCCGACAGCTCGTTTCATATCACCACCTGCATCCGGTATTGGCAAGAATGACGGCACGAATGAGGGCAAGAGTGAGTGCTCCAAGAGAGAGGGCAAACCAAGCGGGTCAATGGGCTCGACAACTGCTGCTACTACGAACAGCAGCGTCAGAGATACTAGCTCTAAGGAGGAGAAGAAGAAAGGGCTTACACAGAAACCAAAGAAGACGACCGCGTTCGTAGCGTCTACATCATCCCGAAGAAGGCCAGGAATGCCTCGCAAATCTAGTTCGCAGCCTGGCGCGACTTCCGAGACCGGCCCCAAGGAAGGAGGTCCGTCGATGGGACCTAAAAATGACGGTTCACAGGGTTCAGGTCAAAAGACACTGGAGAAGCCGGAACAACAGACGGGTGGTACAAAAAAGGGGAAAGGAAGTTCAGGGGGTTCAGGAGCTCCAGCTCTGAGTGCAAAGGCTGCTGGAAAACGGCCTGCTGTGCTTCCACGCGTCGAGAAGTCGGTGCCGAAACCAAAGCCTTTTATTGAGCGGATTACCCAACCTGACGAGATTCCCATGATTCGCCATGATCAAACCGAACTAGAGCGACGAAGCCCACGATGTCGAGTTGAAATTGGAGAAGATGATGCGGGGGGTGTTGAAAAAACTGCGAAGTTCCCATTCACTACTATTCAACACGACAACACGAAGCGTCACTTGCAGGCCGATCCGTCTCCATCGATGAATCGGTCAGCTTCAGATATCGGTCCGATTCACGTTGGATCACGCGAGGTCAGCCGGGCTCCTATCCCGCCATCTAGTTTAATGGCGTCGACACTAGCCAAGATTGATACCTCCGTGGTTGGTCGTGCAACGATCTATGGGTTCTCGGAGAGCTACCCTAATCAGGGAACTTCTATCGCCGGGCGACCAAGCGAGCATGACGGCAGACGAGCCCATGATGAAGCATTGCAAAATGCTAGTGGTTCTGGGCTGTATCAGCAATTCACGCCAACTCCACCGAGTAATGCAGCTATAATACCGCTGGCTCGCTCTAAGAGTCAGCTTTCGGTTCTTCTTGAACGGAAGGCCGATAAGAAGTCGAAACGTTGATGACCGCTCACAGAATTACACCCTAATACCTACCTAATTGATAAAAACGCGACTTTACCAGAAATGGAATCGATTTCCTTGAGTCCTGAGAAGCGCCTGTGGTGTGATCGATCCGATAGGCCCATGAGAGAGGGCAACTGAAGATTAGGGGTACGTTTCCATCTTGAAGTGCCGATACAGTAATATCTTTACGGCAGCGATGCGTATTTATGAGAAAATCGTCCGCATATGATGGACGCGAAGCTTGTGCTTGTTCTCTACGAGGCGAAATATCAGTTATAACGACTTACACCACCCAGCAAAGTGCGGCAGCGCAACATCTGATTGGAACACTCATTGCCATTGACTTGGAGGTTAGATGGGATTGCTGTACAGCCTGGCTTTATTTATGCTAGCCTTGTCGGCTTCATGTCAAAATTGGGGTCCCAACAAAAACAGCAGGCAGAGAAGAAGGGTATTGCCCACGATACCTTCAGTGGCCCATCACAAGCCGCATGGACTCCAGTCCCCTTTCTGGTTCCAAGTCAGATTCACTGGTCGGAGACAGGTTGTCACTGCGGGCAACCATTTTGACCCGTTTCCACGCGCGGCGTTTCAATGCCTCATTGCCTACCTTGGATGAGACAGAGCTCACGTTTGTTGTTCAAGTTGTAGCCGATTCTCGAACAAGGTCTGAAGGCGATGAGGACCCCACATTCTTGGTAAAGTCATGTACTCTTAGCGATTACTGTACTTAACTTATTATTAGAGATTAATAGTAATATGTGCTCCCGGACTCATGTGTTTGCGCCGCCGTTGCCGTGAATATTTTGTCAACTTTGGTGAGTATGTTAGGATGATCTGTGTCTGAAGGGGGTTGCGTACGATTGGCTGAGGCTGAGGATTTGCTGTAATACAATGTCATACGGAAGTCAAGTAACCAACAGTTGATAGAGTCAGGCAACCAACTATTGAAGGCAACTTAAGGATCAACACCTAACCCAGACCATAAACACAGATCTTCCCCATTCCTGTATTTAACTACGTCATGAACATCTGCGATCAACATGTCATCTGAGACCCTCAACAAGGCACGGCTTCTCTGATCCGCGCCACTTGGCGCGGATAAGACAGCCGCCTTTGATTCAACTGAGACCTGGAGTTTGTTGATCATTTACGCATGCACCCAGTTGACTGCCTGGTTGATTACTTATCCAGACAAACGGTAGGTAGGGAGGTAATTCTAGTTGCCGGACGGGACGGCTACCAACAGCCGTGGCAGACTAACACGAGGGCACGTGTACCCGCGGTAGAGCGGAATGATACATTGATGATTTCAATAATTCCACGCAAGGGTAGGTTATTCCACGCAACCATAGGTAAGAGGTGATAGGAAAAGGAAACTACGGAAATATGCACATCACGACACGCGTGGTGGATGTGATAGATCAGAGACCCCACGTTTTTTTTTCGATATTACTACGGAGATTATTACGGGGTGTTTGTGGGAATGTACTCGTAGTTGTGAAGTACTGGATGTGCGGTGAAAGGTATCGTGAACGTACCCGTCGCGTACCTACGAGTAGCCTCAACGTCACGGTTAGGGAGAAAAAGGCAACTGGTTGCCTTGCGTTGATCGTAGGTCCTGGCGGGAACCTTTGATGATAAATTTGCCCGGGACCGGATGGTTACTGCGGCATATGATGTATGAGACCGGGGAATTGTTTCTCGATCTAGGAGAGAGTTGCGGTTGGAAAAGAAATGAACGATAGGGATTTGGCACCGTCAACCCCGGAGACTCGTTGACCGTCCAATAGAAATCAAGGAAGCTGTTGAGCCTGGATGCTTGATTGGATGCTTTGCGGCTCGGGATCTGTTGTTGGTCTTGTACGAGTAGTAGAGACGAGTTGAGCAAGGAAGCTAATCCCTATCTACATGTATGTATGCCTTGATGCCTGAGAGGTTGCCTCGATCAGGTGTTTTCATGCACCAACTCGCAGCGAGCTGAGGCATCGGCGCATAAGAAAACGGACGTCCGATTGCGGCAATTACTTCGTGCCTCGAATAAGCTGGAGTCGAAGCACGCAGGTCCAACATAAGCTGGAAGAGCAGGGGAGTCGGAGATTCGCAGAACCCAACAGGTGACATCGTCGGACATTCATCCTGGATACTTGCCGACTTTAGGTTATAACGCGCCGGCGCTTCGAGGGATTCAGCTGCCTAGAGGACTTAAAAGTGCCGTGCGTGGCAGCTAGATTCGATTCAACTTAGCAGCGTCGCGAATCCCTTGATGCCTTTGGGTCGTCCCTTCGAAGGAGTAGGGATTATCGGGACTTTGACAAGGCAACTCGCGTCGTACCGACGGGCTGTTTCCTTTGGATGAAATGGACGGTATCTTCACACGTTGCGGTATGACATGAGGGCTGACAATGCGACGGCAGAAGTGAAGTCCTGGTTGTCCTCATATGCAAGGCGTTGGCAAGAAGGAACTTTCCCAATTTCGGCCGTCATGTCTGGGGTTCGGATCGCGAGGAAAACCTACATACTCACCGCATCTGGTTCCACGACAGCATCAGGTACGGAGGGATTTGACCCGCATGGAAGCCGGGATTTGTAGAGAGAAGTCCCAATGGCGAGCGAGGACTCTCAACCCCATGGAGATCGTCAATGCTAAGCCGGAGCGCCCAGACGTCACGGGCATCAATGCGAAGCGATCGCCGTTTGGATTTGAGCGCACCGATTGGCCCACACGTGATCGCATTCCCTACTTTGCGATCACAGATCGTCGCGGCCCATTGGCCGCACCTTTTTGACCCCAAGGAGCGGGATGTGCCCGCACAGGTAGGTCAGGGCGAAGCCAATGAGGCGAGGATCGCGTACTGGAGAAGACGAAGCGAACAAAGAAGAAAAAATGAAGCTGGCGCAGGCAGCAGAATGCGCGCGGAGGAAAAAAAAAGAAACGAAGAAAAAAGATGCAAAAAATTGGCGGTAGCCGGAATCGAACCGGCGTCGACGCGGATTTCACTTTGTGATTTGACCACAACGCGGCATACTAACCACTATACGATACCACCCAATTGTTGGAAGTCCGATACAAAACGGGGCTTATGTAGGGTTGTGCCGCCCCGCTTTGCTGACTCGGATGCTGTCGCACAGATTATCTGACTGTCGCATAAATGTTTTGATGCGATTGGTGGAGGGGATGACTGTGTTTGTGTTTGCGATAGATTGAGGAAGTTTTCAAGGTTTCGTCTTAGGTGTAAAAAATGAGGAAGGATTGAACAATGTGTATTGTAATATTGGCAGGAATTGGGATAAACGATACGATTGAAAAAGATATGAGGACTTCAGGAATCGGATTAGTAGTGAGAAGAGGAAGATGTCGAAGTCAAGAAAGAACTCTCCTATGACTTTGTGCAATGCCTTCGATGCTTTGAGATTAACCTTTGTTCGTGCCGCTGGTGCTTTCATCGACGCGACTCGTCACACCTTCTACCAGGAGAAGCGGAACCCTATAGCCTCAAAACTCGCGATGACTACAAATTCCAGGTGTAAGGAATAAATATCGATGTTTTATTAGAGCTTGCCCAGAGCAGCTTCCAACTATAAGTGTATGCATACTTACCTCACGTACCGATCCGCAAAGCGACCCGAATAGCTCTCATTCGGGTCTGCCTCACATGCGAACGGAAAGTAAAAGCTCAATCACCTCATGCTTGAACGTGAACTGTGCGGTTATTTTAGACACCAAGTTCATCACAAAATCCCCTGATATGAATGCTACACTCGCTATAAGATGAAAACTCCCAACATGTCTCTGCTTTACATTCGGAAAACACCAAACTTGGTGTCTCCAGGCTTGACCTCATTCCTACCGCCCATGGCAGCTTGGAGTCCCAGTCCGAGATACCGCCGTGTGTGCTGAGGTGGGATCACACCATCGTCCTAGATGTTCAAGTCAGTAAGGGGTCGTAGATATGGTGAATAAGGCTTCAGAAGACGAAAAAGCTTCACTTACCCATAATCTCGCAGAAGAGTAAACAGCATCACTCTCCCTCTCAATGCGATCCCGAAGTTCAGGATCGGCCTTCTGTCCCACAGCCTGCATGACATTCGCAAGCTGTTCACTACCCATGACACCAATGCGTGCATTGGGCCACATCCACAGGAAGCGAGGCGAGTAGGCACGTCCGCACATACCATAGTTGCCAGCGCCATAAGAACCGCCTACCACGACGGTGAACTTGGGGACGTCGGCGCAGGCGACGGCAGTGACGAGTTTGGCTCCGTGTTTCGCAATACCCTCACGCTCGGCCTGGGCGCCGACCATGAAACCACTGATGTTCTGTAGGAACACCAGGGGAATGCCGCGCTGAGCGCACAGCTCGATGAAATGCGCCCCCTTTTGCGCTGATGAGCCGAATAGGATACCGTTGTTCGCCACGATACCAACTTTGTGTCCGTAGATTTGAGCAAAGCCAGTCACGAGGGTTGTGCCGAAGTCCCGCTTGAACTCTGAGAAGTGAGAGCCGTCGACGATCCGTGCGATAACCTCGTGAATGGGGAGCGGCTTTCGCAGATTGGTTGAGGCGATACCGAGAAGCTCCGATGCAGGGTAAAGAGGTTCCTCGTACGTCTTCGCATGCGGCAACGCCTTCTGTGGCCAGTTCAGATTGCTGATGCAGCGTCGCGCGAGGACGATGGCATGCGCATCGTCAACGGCGAGGTAATCCGATACACCAGACACGGAGGTGTGCAACTCACCACCACCTAGCTCCTCAGCTGATACTTCTTCACCCGTAGCGGCCCGCACCAAGGGAGGACCTGCTAGGAAGATATGTCCCTGCTTCTCTACGATGATGTTCTCATCACTCATAGCTGGGACGTAGGCACCACCTGCCGTACATAGACCCATGACTACGGAGATCTGGGGAATGCCTTCGGAGCTCATTCGAGCCTGGTTGTAGAAGATACGGCCGAAGTGCTCGCGGTCTGGGAAGACGTCGGACTGATGCGGGAGGTTGGCACCTCCTGAATCTACCAGGTATATGCATCTGTAGATCTTGTTGGTCAGAAAATGGTCTAGAATATGAGTGTGACTTATAAGAACGGCCGCGACTCACGGTAATTTGTTTTCCTTGGCTACCTCCTGCGCTCTCAAGTGCTTCTTGACTGTGATAGGGTAGTATGTGCCGCCCTTGACTGTGCTGTCATTTGCAACAATAACACAGGTTACGCCCTCAACTACACCAACACCTGTGATAATTCCACCGGCGGGAACTTCGGCTTCGGGGTACAGCTCATGACCAGCAAGAGGTGACAGTTCCATGAAACTCGTTCCAGGATCTATCAACGCCGTAACACGATCACGTGGCAGCATCTTCTTCCTTTGGATGTGCTTCTCCCTAGCTTTCAGAGGACCGCCCTGCTGGACCTTGCTCGTCAACGTCGATAGACGAGTTACCGCCTCACCCATGAGCGACTCATTCTCCTTGAACTCCTCCGAGCTCGGGTCTACATTTGTTGGCAAGACAGATATCGCGTTGGCCTGATGCGGCGCTACATATGATGCAGCGGATCGAGCGGGCGCCGCGGCGAATGAGTATCGAGGAGCCCGACGCGGGACAAGGGCCGATCTGGGACAATGTCTTGTCAATTGGCGCGAGATGCCTAACAGGTCGCGTGAAGATCTTGACATTGACATGACTGGATTATACGGTATTATCTTTTCTTCAATCTATTAAAATAAATAAACCATGGCATTGCTTTGTGAGAAAGGGCGAGAGAGTTGAGCAGGCGTGAAGGTGAGTCGTGACTGGATTACCGAGGGATAAGAGACCATGATAGCGGTCTTGGCCCGACTGTAGCCGTCGAATGCCGCTGATATCAGCGACGCCGCCCGCCTATTACGTAGTGCCAATTCCCTCCTTCTTCTTTGGTTCATTCGCGATTCCCTTCCATGAGCTGAGAATTCCTGCTCTTGCCGAAGTGAAGCTTCACTCATCTTCTTAGATATAGATTCACTTATATTTCTCTGTTGAATCAAGTGTATTTGTAAATAAAAGGGAAAATATAGAAAACATGGCGAGTCTGAAGGTCTCCAGAACGTTAGGACGTCTACGTCATCCGCTCTCCATCCGCACGACATCCACCCGAACACCCGCCGCTCTCGTCCCCACAACCCTCTCGCAGCGACGATCCTACGCCTCGAAGAAGCACCCCAAGGGCTTCGAACCGCCCACCACCGCTGATCTTGCCGAGCTGCGCGAGCGCGTCCAGGACTTCGTCCGCCGCGAGATCCCCGAGGAAGTCGCCGCGCACACGGATAAGAGCAATGCCTTTCCGAACGAGATGTGGCCCAAGCTGGGCGAGGCCGGCTTCCTCGGCATGACGGCCGACGAGGAGGTCGGTGGAATGGCGATGGGATACCAGGCGCATTGCGTCGTTATGGAGGAGTTGTCGCGTGCTAGCGGGAGTATTGCACTCAGTTATGCTGCGCACTCGCAGCTGTGCGTCAATCAGCTGCAGCTCAATGGTTCTCCCGAGCAGAAGCAGAAGTTCCTGCCTGGTTTGATTGCTGGTACGAAGATTGGTGCTCTCGCTATGTCGGAGTCGGGTGCCGGAAGCGATGTTGTTAGCATGCGCACAAGCGCGAAGAAGGTGGATGGCGGTTATGTGCTCAATGGTACCAAGATGTGGATCACCAACGGTCCCGATGCCGATGTGATCGTCGTTTACGCTAAGACGATCCCCGATGGTGGATCCAAGGGTATCACGGCTTTCATTGTTGATACCAAGGCCGAAGGCTTCAGCGTTGCCCGTAAGCTCGACAAGATGGGTATGCGCGGCAGCAACACTGGCGAGCTTGTTTTTGAGTCCGTTTTCGTTCCTGATGAGCATGTTCTTGGTGCCGTCAATGGCGGTGTCCGTGTCCTGATGGAGGGTCTGGATCTTGAGCGTCTTGTTCTCAGCGCCGGACCCCTCGGTCTCATGCAGGCTGCATTGGATGTCGCGCTGCCTTTCACTCACCAGCGCAAGCAGTTCGGCATTCCTATTGCGCAAAACCAGTTCGTGCAAGGAAAGCTTGCCGATATGTACACGAAGCTTCAGGCCGCCCGGTCGTACACATACACGACTGCGAAGGCCGTCGATGAGGAGGGCATCATCCGGACGCAAGACTGCGCCGGCGCCATCTTGTATGCTGCTGAACGCGCCACTGAGTGCGGTCTTGACTGCATTCAGCTACTTGGTGGTATGGGTTACGTTGAGGAGATGCCCGCCTCAAGAATATTGAGAGAGTGAGTCTCATACCCTTTCAAAACTCGATCATCTTCTCATTTACTGTTACTCTTTACTGACCACCTGTATAGTGCCAAGCTGTACGAGATTGGAGCCGGAACATCCGAAATCCGTCGCATGGTTATTGGAAGAGCGTTCAACAAGGAGTACGCTCACTTGGGAGCTTAGATCAGATACCACTTGCATTTTGAATACAGAAAAAAACCGAAACGAACACACGTTACATTCAGCCGACGTTGATTCAAGCCGGTGACAGCAGTTGAGGAGATACTACAACACGATATAAACTATTTAGGTACGAGAACATCAACAGGTAAAGAGCTTTCCCAGACGTGAAAATGTCATATACCCAGCTTGTCACATGTTTTGCTTATTCGAACCTTACCCCTATTACACAGTTGTGTAACACACAACAGCCTGATTATCACGACAGTCTCGTCCGTGCCAAAAGATTAACACATTGAATCCAAAATTAATTCTAATAAGAAACAATACAAACAACTAACTCAACCCCCTCTTCGACTTCATAAACCAAGCACTCCGAATATTCATATCCTCCCCGCGACAACAACCCCGAAACATTTCCTCGCGCGGATTCACACCTCGAGCGGCTGTATCCACCGATTTTAACCTTTGTCGACCACGCGTTCTGGGACGCCGGGGGTTGGTCTCGAGACTATGGGGACGTTTTAAGGGGAGGTTGGATTGTGAGTTGGGATCACTGTCGCTGAGTTCTGAGAGGTGGGGGGAGAGGCGCGAGTGTGAGCGGCTGTTGTCGTCGCCAGAGGGTAGGGTACTGGGGGGATGGAGTTTGTCTCGAGAGGATTTGTTTCGGTATATGGGTTTCCGAGTGGCCTCATCTGGGGGCTTTCGGCCACGGGTTGCATCTTGCGTGTCTTTGTTGCCGGTGCTTGTCTTTTTATTTGGATGATCCCATGCCCCGAACTCATGTAATGAAGGATATCTCACAGATTGTCTCGTCGTCCCATCATTATCTGCCCGAAAATCAAAATTACCCTGCATTTCCACCGGCATGGGAGACATAGGCATAGGAGAATGCGTGAACCTGCCCTCTGACTCATCGAATAAAATAGGCCTCAAATTTTCGCGCGGGTTCTCATGGCTTCCCTTCTCATCCCGTCCTGGCGAATTCGGTATTTCTCGTTGACCATGCTCCATTTGACCGACTGGTTTACGGCCTTCCCTTGAGGTTGTCGTTTCAGATGGAGGTGATAGTCTAGGGGGCTGAGATCGAGCCTGTGAATCTGTACAAGAGTCAGTAGGAGTACGGGTTTGAGAGATTGTTGTTGAAGTACCGACAGTGAAGACCTCTTCGTTTGGTAATGGGTTCGTTGAATTGTCCTCCCTTTTGCGGTCCCAGGTCGAGTCCTTGGTCGATTGGACAGGTTCAATTGGGTGTTTTTTATGTGGTACCATTTCCCTCAATTCTTCATCGATTTCCGCAATTATATTCTCATCCTCATTACTTCCTTCCATAACTGCTCGATCACCTCGTGCTGTCGCGTATTCATCTCGTCAGTATACCATTCACCATCAATCCACGCAAGTTTCACTCACTATTACCCCCATCCCGCCCCGATCTACAATTTCCGCTTATTCTGTCCCTGTTGTTGTTGTTGTTGTCCTTTAACCCGTTAGACACAAATTTCTTCCCGGCGGCGCACGATACCGGGACGGGCTCATTACTAGAAGCTGCCTGCGAAGGCCTATCGAGGGAAGGCAGCTCACCGTCTGTTTTTACCTCCGGAGTCTTGTCCGCTGAGGGGGGAGGAGGGGGTTGTTGTTTTGGGGGATCGGGGGCGCCGTCGGCTTTGGGAGTTGGGTTGCCCTCTTTTGGATCAGGCGCTTTTGGATCCGCAGCTTTCTGATCGGCAGGTTTTGGATCAGCCGGTTTCTGCTCGGCAACTTTCGCACCACCAGCCGGCGAAGAAGCACCACTCATCCCCTCCCTTGGAGATGCGCTCGATTTCTGCTTCGAGCGATGCTTCTTCCTTGCAGGCGAGGGCATGGGTTGCGATAGTTGCTCGTCAATCATACGATTGAGTTCCTGCATCAATTGTCAACACACCCTTTTTTCACACCGTCCACAACCAACTCATCATTCGGGCAGTACTCACCTTCCTCTTATCATCAAGAGCATGCAACTTCTGCCGTCCCTCCTGCATGGCTCTCTTCGACTCTTCCTCAAGCTCCTCCATCTGCTTCGCAGTCTTCTGCTCCACCTCACTCTTTTCACTTTCTTGCTTCTCCGCTATCTTCCTATTCTCCTCCTTCAGCGCTTTCTCGCGCTCCTCATCCTCTTTCTTCCTTCTCGCTTCGCGCTCTTCATCTTCCTTCTTACGCTGCGCCTGGATGCGTTCGAATTCAGCTTGGCGTTTCGATGAAAGCTCCTGTTGCTGCTTTTCGTATTTGGAGCGGATCTCGGAGAGGAGACGTGAGCGCTGCTGTTCGACTTGTTCGAGCTCGTCGTGTTTTTTCTTCTGTGAGAGGGTGGTTATTGTGGTTTGGAGTTGGGAGAGGGTCTCTTGGAGTTGGGGGAGGAGGTCGGTGACCTCCATCTTGGCTACGAGTGTGAGCTGAATACGTGGATGGTAATTGTGAACACGATGCAGAAACTGGAAGGGATTGATGGGATGATTCTCGTTCTCTCATGTATTATACACACATCAAACATTGGGATGGATTTCGATGACGCCTTCTAGACTACTAGTGAGCTGTCGATAATGGTCCTGCAAGACCAAGAGACCCAGGGGCATCCGTGCCAACTATCCATCACGAGACATCTAAGCCGCGCTGCTACTTGCTGCAACCAGGTCAAGTCCAATAGCTGTCCCATCAGGAGGAAGTCCAAGGTCATCAGAGCACCTTTTACTTTCCATCTAGTGTGCCATTGCATCATCGCGTTCTGTTCCAGGGACGGTCCGCCAGTCGTAAGTCTTGCGTCAAGACTGGCATCGAGATGGGCGGGTTAGTAATGCATGGCGTCAGGACACCCCTTTCGTTTTGGGGGGGAGTTAATGGCTGAGTCACCTTGTGACGTGATGGTATTATAGCCCTCATCCACCTTCTTTATGTTCACGAAACGGTAGAGCTAACGCACGACGACCAATTCGATGTACGATGAATAGGAGTACTGAGACAGTGATCCGAGGTATCGTGAAAGTAGTGGTATCAAGACGCATAATGGACTTCAACACAGAAATCAAGGTAATATAGAATCATGACGTTTACTTACGCAGACGCAATTACTTCAAAGCAAATACCTCGCGGTGTATTCTCTAGCAAAATGTCCTCCTCAACACCATCACAAATCCCTAAAAGACCGACGACCAGGCCCCGCCATCAACCCAAACTCATCAAAATAAAACGGCGCCGGCGACAGCGTGATATACTCCGTCCGATGATCCTCCGTGCGACTGAACCCGCCGCGTCCCGCCCACAACTCCTCCATAATCTCGCGATACTCCGTCTTCGGCTTGCCCATTGCAATCCGCATCTTCTCAAAATACACATACGCCGTGTAGAAAACCGTGCTCTTCGCACCCGTCCGCGAGCCCTTCATAGCCCGGAAATCAGCCAACTGTTTCGACTGGATCGACTTGATCTTCGGCACGTTCAGCTGCGCATACAGGTCCCGACAGAACTGCGCCTGCGTTAACCCCGGCGTCTTCAGGTGCTGATTGATCTTCTTGCGCACCTCATCGCAGCTCTCGTAGATGGGGACGTCATCTTCTTCCTCGCCGTCGAGGTAAATATCGCTTATATCCGGGAGATTATTGGCGGTCTTCTTTCCCGAGGCCTTGGGCTTCGATGCTGTCGCGGCGGGTAATACCGCACCGGAAGCCTCCGCCGCAGCTCTAGCAGCAGCGGCCTCCGCCTCCGCAGCATCGGCTTCCATCTTCTGCCTCTTCTTCACATCCGGCATGCGAATCCGCGCAATATCGCGCTGTCGGAACCAATACCACGCGCTCTGATACACCCAACTCTGCGCCCCGCCCATCGGCCCGCCCGCCTGCAGGAACCGATTCAACGAACCGATACTATGTCCAATGGTTCTGCAGAACTCCGTCTTGTTCATGATGCCCGAGTCGAGCAGTTTGTTGATACGGTTCCGCACCGCCTTGCAGCTCGGGATCTGGTCGTCCTCGTACATGTCCTGCGTGATGATGTCATCGAGGTTCTGCTTGTACGCTGCGATGTCTTCTGCGAGCGTCGTCGGGGCCTTGCGCTTCTTACTAGCAGCGGGAGCCTTTGGGGCAGGCTTCTGGGATCCAGTAGGAAGAGAGGGTTGTGGCGCTGCTGCTACGGGGCGAGATAGCAATTGGCCATCTGGTGTTCTCGTATAGACAAAGTCATATGAAGGTGGCGGTCTCGCGCCTCTCGCAACAGCAGGCCGAGGAGGTGCCGTTGATAACGGCGCCGTTGGCAGAGGCGCCAAAAGGGGGACTGCAATCGGCGCCGGCCTGTCCACCGTCTGGCTCACGGCTTGAGGAATTGGAGGCAGTTTGGTGAGAACGTATTTGAACCCGCCATTCTCCCCATTCTTGTCCTCGACCCGAATTACCGATGGTAGCAAAAGGGGAGCTGCAACCGACTGGTCAACATTGTGGTTGTTGACGGGTTGAGGCGCCGAGACGTTGGCGCGGGCGCCGGCTGCGCCCAGCACGGGTCTTTGCTATGGGAGCGTCAGCAACGTATTCCTTACGTTTACTCTGGAATGGTTCTTACGACTTGCTCTGATGACATTTTGCCAGTTGATCTCCTCGCGAGTATCTTCTCACAACTGAAGTTATTAGAGTATGAAGACTTCGAGAACTCGATGTAAACAAACGAGACGCGTCGTGGGGACCCTGTAAGTCCCGTATTAGGCACTTCTTAACTCCCTAATCCGCCCTAGTCCACCACAACACCGGCTTTCCTAGTGGGACTACGGCAGCCAACGTTTTAACGTGTTTGTCTCTCCACTACGGGTCAGTTACCTAGCGGCCGTTTGACTACCTACCTTAGTTGTAGCCTTCGAATAGTTAAGGAGATAGGTAGAGCCGAACACAGACAGTTTAGGTCACAAAGATTTCTCCGTTTCAATCCTGTCAACTCATATGACGTCGCGTATCAATTGCACCGTGTTCGCAAATGCTGTTTCAACATCCCACGGTGAGAGTTTCAAAGCTCCGGTTCACCTCGGTGGGGTTGGTTAGCGTGAATCCTTTCCATGAATGCCGCCCGTTGCCGGGTTACGTAAGATGGATGGGATCGGCGTTGGTGCGTGTTAGCGTCCCCGATCGATCTGAGGACCCTGAGCGAGCTGAATGATTCAAGAGCTGAATTTATTTCGTTTACAAAGTTTTGTTGGTGAACCCGGAGATCGTGTCAGACAGATATCACGAAAAAAGTGGTAATAAGTTACTGTTTATTGCTTGAATTAGCTCTATGAGTTGAGTTGACCACCGGTTTTGTCCGTCCGTGATCTAAACGACAACGAAACCACCGTCCGAATCCGTAAATCATGCTCTTATGTACAACCAATGTACACGTCCAGAACTCACGCATCCTCATCTAGCAGTACTCTTCATCTCACTTATCTTTACACATCGTCTCATTCTCACCCTCACGCCTTCTTCTCCGCAACACCCTTCTTCTTCAAAGATCCAGGCGGCGCCTTAACACCGGCAAAGACCAACGCCGAAACAACCACAAGACCAATGGAGCCCATGGCATACGCGAGTTCCCGACCAGCCCACCAGTAAACACTTGTAAACAGGATCGGGCCCAGACCACGGCCTAGCTGGCCCCAACTCCGCAGAATACCCAGCTTTCCGCCTCGCTCGTCGGCACTCGCTTCGAAACTGGCCAGTGTGTTGAGACTGCTGACCACAGTTGCGGAGGTCGTAGCGAGACATGTAGCGGCGATGTAGAGCGATCGGACGGTCGTAGTGCGCATGAGGATGGAGAACGCAAAGAGGCATGCGGTCACGCCAATGCGGAGAGTCAGCAAGGGGGGCATACGTCGGGTGACACTGCCCTGTAGAATCGAAGCCACGAGACCGATGTAGCCGAGCAATCGACCGTTGTTCGCAGAGGTGTACTGGAAGAGGTCGTAGGTCATGAAGGGGAGGGAGAACTCCATGCCCGAGAAGAAAAGGAGGAAGAGGAAGTGGACGACGTTAAGCAGGGCGTACGAGTTCGTGCGCACGATCGGCTCGGTCTTGGCAGCTGGCGTCGAGGTAGACTTCTTATCGGTCTTGATGGGGAGCGTCTCGGGGAGGGCGATGTAGAGGTAGAGAGTCTCGACGACGATGAGGGATAGCGAGACGGCAGCGGCTGTCGCGAACGGGTTTGCGGCAACGGTCGCAATGGAGCTAAGGTATGCGCCGAGCGCGGGACCGAAGGTGAACGCAATGGAGAAACAAGCGCCGATGAGAGCCATTGTCGAGCCGCGGGTGGTCTCGTCCGAAATGTCGGTTGCGATAGCCGTGGCTAGCTGCACGTTGCCCTCGGACAAACCACCGACGACGCGCGAGGCGAGGAAGGTCCGGAAGTCAACGGCCACTACCCAGAGGAGCACGGAGAGGATGTTGCCGACCATGCTGGCCAGCAGCGCCGTGCGTCGACCATACTTGTCGGAGAGGTGGCCGATGACGGGGGACGCAATGGCTTGGAGGAGGGAGAAGAGACTGCCGAGGGCACCGCCGAGGAGGACAATGTCGTAGCGCGAATCGATGGGACGGGAGAAGGAGGACTTGTAGGTGTTCAAGGCATCGAGGATGCGGGCGAGAACGGTGGTACGCGAACCGGGGCCGGCTTCGTTGTTGCGGTAGAACTCGAGGAGCTTGGGGAAGAGAGGGAGGATGAATGTGAAGGAGATCTGTCGGAAGCCCCGAGCTTGTTAGCATGTAAAGGGCCATGATGCTATTTCGTACACATTGAAGGGAGGGAGCTCCGGTTGAGACAACTTACCAGATCAAGCAACAGCGAGAAGAAAATGACCTTGAGCACTTTCTTCCGCAGTGCAGGGTCTACGACCGCCATCGTGAACAAATGGAGCTTTCCTGTCTATTTGTATAATTGTCTTGGTATAATAGCTCCCCTCGTACGATAGGAGACGGATGGAGGTGGGGAGGAAAAGAAAGGGACAGAATAAGAAGATCAGGTACTGAATACATAGGTAGAAATTTGGCAGGGAAGATTAGGTAATGACCGACGGGAGGTCCATCTCAAAAGCTACCCCCGTAACTTTCCCCGGCGCCAGGAGTCAATCCCGCCATAACGTCACGCTAAGTCCTTGCGTTGGAGCGCTATAATCATGGGGTAGGTAGCATTGAATGACAATACTTATGGATTCAATGAAAAAGTGAACGAGAAGAAAATCATTGGATTGTGAATCGAAGTTGCACATGCGAGTCACATTTTGAGACCTCGTTGTGAATGTCTTTGTGACATGAGACTCACCCCGTTAATTTGATAATTCACGTGCGTCTGTTGAGAGCAGACTTGGGACGAGTTTCATGTCTGTTGGGACGGGAGACCATGTGGTATCACGAGGTGAGAGTCCGGAACCGGTTTTCTCTATTCAGAGTCATTTGATGAGTATGAGTTACTTTTTCTAGGACCAATGCCCACATGATTCACATAGAAACCGGAAAAAAAGCCAAAGTCTGGCCATTCTTGCAATTCTGCTCTTAGAATAGACTACAAGTACAATCGTCTAATCTTCGGACTGTATCGAGCTTGTCTACAGCAACCAGTTTCTTCCGTAAACACAGGCAAGTCCGAACCCATCCTTACATTTTGACACTGCCCAGAGGGCAAGGGTCCCTTTCTTGTGATCACAACTTGTAGACAGGCGAATCCGAACCATCTCATGTCCACCTGAGGTTTGTCTAAAACCGATGCGAACCGCTTGGATAAGATTGAGAACATTCAATCCTGTTCTCAGGGATATGTTTGTTGTGGTGATTGGTAGAATCAAGGTCGGATGTAGTGGCACACAAAATATGCGGTATTGTTCGCTTTGTGAAAGCAAATCGCTTCTCTTCTTCCATGTTGTGGGTAAATGTGATGGCAGCGCCATCCTGGGCTAGAGTGATCGTCTAGAGGATGCCTCGCTTATGGCTTGTGTGCCCGGAATCTGAATCTGGCTGCGGGAGGACATCCGAAACGCAACGAGAGCATGCTCATGGCATCCGGGTATCCTTCTTCGAGCCCTTAAGTCTCTGACTCACAGGTCCAAAATGTAATCGGCATAGTCGTCTGGTCGGTATGTGACCAGAGTATGGGAGATATCCTTCTTGAAGGGGTTCTTCTACGTTCGCTTTCGCATCCCGACCAAAAAAACAGCGCTAAACCGACAGCCGGAAATGGTCCTTTCGCCTCCATAAAATAATGTGTGATGTTAACAGTAGTAATAACAGCACAGGATGTGGAGGAAGAGGGGAAGACATTCGCTCCGGAACGGATCCAAGGTAGATATGAGATTGGCAATGGCGAAAGCAACATCGATTGAGAAGCCATGCTCTCTCATAAGAGTCGTAGAATCCAGACGACGGTCCAGTAATAATCCACCGCACCTTGCTCGACTTCGCAGAATCGATGACATCCCGACAAGCTCTCATTCTTCCAGCAGGTCAAACCACTCCGGAACATCCTTGATGAGGGTCCACATGTACTTCTCTAACCTGACTGCGCACTTGGTGTATACCGTTGTTTCGTCGTTATACTTTTTGCAGTTAGAGAAGATGAGCTTCAGGTCATTGACCAGGTCTTTGGGAGCCTGGTAGTGGTCCTGATGAAGTCTTTCCTCAACAGTCGAGAGATCCATCGGCTCGGTTATTACATTATAATAGTCCGGAACCTCGTCGCGGTTGACGGGGGTCAAGAACGGCCAGGCCTGCTTATGATTCTGCAACTGGTATAGGAACCGTCGAAGCTGGTTGAAGTGAGGACCATGGCGAGGTTCCCTAGATAACTCATCCATGCTAGGGGACCAACTAGTTGCCCGAATCGCAGGAATCGACAGCGGGTCCAGGGGAGTGATGTTGCCGTTGGCCCATTGCGCCGGTGGTTGGTGAACGATATGGCTCTTGCTCATAGCACGAATTTTAGCCCGAACGGTCTCCTTCTGCTTAAGTAACATACGACCGACTTCGAGATACCGTACTCGCGGAACCATCGTGCATTGCATGATGGTTCCGCCATCATAGTCCTTGATATATCCCATCCAGAGGGATCGATCCAGGGTTATTTCCTTTGTGAAGCCTTGTTTCTGAAAGTAGCCCGTAGCATAGTTATCAGCATACGTGAGGAAATGCATGACGGGTGAGGTGGCCTTCACGTAGTCCTTCAAGTGGGCCATGAGGTGTGCTCCATACCCCTTCACTTGTTGGTCCGACGAGACCGCGCAAAAGACGATTTCCGCAAACTTGCGCTCGCGGAATTCTCTGAATGTAATTCCACCGATCACCTCGATGGGCTTCTTTACAATGGCGATGGAAAGATGCGTGCGATCGTAGACGAGACGAGCGATATAGTCTTTCGGCATCTTGGGAAGTTGCTTCTGAAAGAGGCATTTAAGACCTGTGAGAACAAGCACGCTGTCTCGTTCGCCATCATTGTTGACGACTCGGAATTCAATTTCACCATTGCGCTCTTCTAACACGGCAGGCTGTAAATGCATTAGAACAATCGCCGGATGTCTGTGGCGAAGGGTTGATATACCTTCTCTGGAAAAGGGATGATGGCTGCGGTAGCGGCAGAACCAGAGGCAGGCTTAGCCTCCGGCTCGTCCGAAGTCTCATGAGTAACCTTCATTCTCTTAGCATCAGGATTACCCTGCTCCTCGGTTGGGCGCTTCGCGAAAGAGCTCCCTGCCTGGTCACGGCCAGCAGCAGTTGCCTGCTGGTCCATTGTGTATGTATGGATCGAGCGCCGAATTCAACCCTCCAAGCAGGATGTTCGAGTGTCGAGATCGAGATGGGAAGACGATTGTCGGTTAACAATTCAAGTCAAATCAGCACACGAGTCGACGTCCGGCTCTCTACTCCCGTAAGCGCAAATGATGCGCAGTGTCGCAATCCCGAATCACCAGAATGTGCGGGACTCGGCGGCGGGGAGATTGAATGGGACAGCGAGAATCAAGGCTGCGATTGAAATGGCCGATGGGTTTGCGGGATGAAAGAAGTGTGCTGGCGTTGCTCGATTGGTGTCGCAAATCCCCAGGAGGCTTGATGCTCAGACGAAACCTAATTATAGGCGCTGTAAGCAAGCCGCAAGAAGCAGGAAAGCAGCAATCCGTCAGGTGCGCCCCGGAGCAAGGTATGGGGAGGAAGGTGTATTCGAAGGTATTACGAGATAATTTTACCCCGGAAGTGCGACTTTTGGTGCAAAGCAGGTACGAACAACCAAGCTGCGCTAGGTACTGAGCTAGGGCAGGTACGAAGAATGAAGCTAGGCAAGGTACGATGGGCGCTAGGCTGGTTTTGACGAAGCGGTTTCCACTGTTTCACGTGATGTACCTCTTCCACGTGACCAGCACTCCAGCTCTGCAGTGGGTGAAGACGAGGCCATCATGGGCCCGACAAGGGTGAGGACGGTCCATCCGCCCCCGGTGCATTTAGCGTGAGGGGCTACTTGTTGAAAGCTACGTACCGGTACCTGTCCATACTTTCCACGAGGTATGGGATATGGAATACCCACCCGGGAAGGTATTAATGACTTAAACAGATTCAAGTTGATGACTTCAGTCGTACATACTATGTATGTGTCAAGTTGACAGTAATTGTTCTCCGGAAAGCAAGCAGTCTCTATGACTACCGAAACAGTTTGCTGGCCGGTGATTCACAATTGGTCTCGCCATGTATGGCATTGCTATACAAATATTCAAAGACGTTTCAAGTCCCAGTCTCAATGTCCACAGTCGATTCATCCATATTACCTGATGGTACAATACCGGCAACCCCTCTTGCAAGATAAGGTTCTTACTTCTCGCCATGCAGGTACTAGATCCGTGACCCTTATCTTGGCTGCCGCTTCCCAGAAGCGAGCCCGTCACCGTTCACGATTGCGACACCGTCTGTGTCGTTTAATTTAATTGGGAGCTCTCTGTTGTTGATACTACCGCCAATTGGTAGCATCTCTGAAGCCGTTCTATCTTGCTTTGAATTTATCGACAGCCCGCTGACTGGTCTCACTGATTTGCTTGAAGGGTCCAGCTCTTAGAAACCATCCCGATGACTGTGATCAGATCTCTGTCGAGAACCTTATCGAGCATACAAATCAACCTTTGGAAATAATCAAAAGTCGTTGTGAGTAAAGTGGATTTCACCAGTTTCAAGTAGTCATACGGTTGATAATAGTTGCAAAGACTGACTGGGAGAACCTCAACAGCAGTCATTCCCGCACTTGAATGTCAAACGTCCACGAACAACCTCGGCTCCCCCCAGATTGCCATTCACGATTTTATCTTCAAAATCCGCACTGTATCACCTACCTAGCGTAAGGGGCCGTAACAGGGGCTATCCATCCATTCTAGCCGGCCCCACGTTATCTTCCTGTTGCTTGATAAAGTGTTGTCTACCGGTAGGAATAACAACGAAAGTCGTAAGAATCGATAGGTACTTAGAACAACGCATTACAAGTACTGTAGCATGCAAGATAGATCGTAGACAACAGACAAAAGATTCACCAGCGGTGTAAACTGCAGACCATTGCAACAGAGCTGAGAATCGTGAAAGAGCTGAGCTTGAGTGGAGAACAACGCTCGCCTGGCAAGCTAGCAGAAACGCACCTGATTGGTCCCAAGCTGCCGGAGCTGAAAGTGGGGCATTTGAACTGCTGCGTGATGTCATGGGTGACATCAGTTCGAAGGATTCAGGGACCGAAACCCTTTGCGCATGTAAATAAATGGGATTCCTATGGCAACGGTGATCTTGATTGATGTCTATATCGGATGAAATATCTTTTCCTGCGCCATTGGTTTTGTAATTATTCTATGTAGTGAAGAGAATCTTGACTGGGACAGTCAAATAAATTCAGGTGAGAGGGTTCTCTTCGGATTGGTGGGCTCTCTAGCTCCGTTATGTAAATGCCTCACGATGTCATTGTTGCGTGTGGTGAAGGTCTCCCACTTGTCCAGGTGCTTCGTTTTAGACATACCTACTTCACCTCTCCTTTTCAGCTCGATTCATCCTTTACGCACTTTGGCATTCAGAGCTTGACCATCATCAACGACACTTCATAATCTATTGCAAATACTTTTACCTCTAATTCTACTCTCTACGACTACTAATACAACTGAACTTTTCTAATCTCGTAACTACCAAGCTGCCAATTTCTCAGCAAGCCGTTCCCACGCCATCGCTGGCACCCTCTACGCCTCCCGCAGCTTCGCATAATCAACACAATCCTGCCACCGCAGCACCTTCATATATACACACTCAATAGCCGCGATGACAACCATGCCAACTCCCAACCCAATCCAAACACCATTGAGTTCAAGCCCGGACGGGCCTAACTCCAACCACACAGCAAACGGGACGGCAGCGACATAATTGATTACAGTCACCAACCACGCCGCGAAGGACTGGCGTCCGAGACCCCGCAAGACGCCGTTCGTGAAGCAGATGAAGGAGTCAATAACCTGGTACGCGCTGACAGCGAGGAAGATCTTCGACGTCATCGTCACAACGGTGGGGTCATCGGAGAAGAACTGCGGGAGGTAGTTCCGCAGGGAGAAGATGACGAGGCCGTCGAAAATGCCGATGAATAGGAAAACGCAGCCGTATAGGATCGTGACGCGACGGGCTGCGGAGAGTAGACCGGCGCCGATGAGATGGCCGATTCGGGTGCTGATTCCGACGCTGATGGAGAAGGGGATGTGCCATGCCACGACCGAGATCGTGGTGAGCACAGACTGTGCGGCGAGACTAAATTACGAAGAGAATGAAGTTAGAGGTTTTAACCAGCGTCTAGACAAAGGCACGCATGCAAGGGACAGCAACAAAACATTCGCCGTTTCAAACTTATGCGATGTCGATATACGTACTGCTGCGTGCTCAAGTACGAGGTACTGAAAGCTACAATCTCAAAGGCCGCCCACTCCGCCAGATTCACCGCCGACCCAGCGACAGACAGCTTGACCATCGGTCCCCATTTGGAGACTGACAGCGCGGTACGAGAGAACCCTCCCCAGCACTCATGTGACCACCGTCCTGCGGGACTCACGATATACAGCAATAGGAGTGTTGGGCGGAGGTTGTTAGTGAGCGCGCTGCCTAGAGCTGCGCCTGCTAGGCCCATACCAAACTTGAAGGCGAATAGCCAGCTGAGAAAGGCGTTTATGGGAGTGCATACGATGATGATGAACACTAAAAATCGAGGTCAGTATATGGGCGGTATGAGAGTGAAACTCATGGATTATTTGGGAGTCTGTTATGACTGTCATCCCGTTCTCAACTCATACGTTTCGCATGAATCAACCGAGATGAAGTAACATGAAAAGGAGTCGCTTACTAGCAACCTGGAAATTCCCCTGCGCCTGCAAAAAGCGCTTGAGCGCCTCAAACGACGCATACCCAGGCATACCAATAATACTAACACGCAAGAACGTGCCCGCCAACACCGCCAAATTATGCTGCTTGACAAACAGCGCCAGGATCCACGGCGAAAAGGCCCAGATGGCCGCAATCGGCAGCGCCGCGAGCGCCATCAGGACCAGCATGCGCTGCACGTGCAAGCCGACGCCCGTGCGGTTCCCAGCACCGTAGGCCTGCGCGCAGAGCGTGTCGAGCGCCGTCGCCATGCCCTCGAAGGGCGCGAAGCCGACGATGTTCATCGTCGTCATGCCCACGCTTGCTGCGGCGAGGTTGTCGGCGCTCAGATGCCCCGAGATCGCGATGATGATGACACACCAGGAGTACTGGAGCAGGTAGGTCGCGATGAGCGGCAGTGAGTACCGCACGAGCAGCCACAGCTCCGCGAACCAGGCGCCATCTTCGACGGACGAGGAGACCACGGTGGAAACCGAGGAGGCGTCGTCGTCTACGAGGAGTGGCGTTGACTCCGAGGGCGCCGGTTCACCGGGCGCTCTTCTGCTCGGCGCCATGGCGATGTTCTTGGTTGAGGGGAGGTATCGGGAGGCGATCTACGATCCACGGAAGAGGCGGCTTGCGAGGTTATCATTTTCGTATCGGTAAAGAGGAGTTCAGAAAAAATATAAGAGTCCGTCGGTTATACGATAGGGACTAAACCAGAAAAGGGAGGAAAGACCGGCTTTTAGTCTCGGGTCCTAAACAACGTTGCAATGATAAGAGAAATAAATAATGTACATCAATTGTAAGACGGGGCGGCGCGCGCGCATCTTTCAAAAGTACGTCTCAGGCGGTGTAACGGGTGCTGGGTTTACCGACGTATGCACGTATAAATACCGCCTTGTTTTCTTTTTTTGGTAGGTGAGGATTGTTGTTTGTTAGGTGAAGCTGAGCATGAGTTTGGAGATGGCCTGAGACAAAGTGCGATGAGGGTTTGATGGCGGCGCATGGCGAATCGGTACGGAATACTTCGTACCTGCGGAAGACCAGAATGCATGACACGCATGGAACTTGCTGCTGCTCTCATTGGATCAGAGGGATGGAAGGTCACACAATTACGCCACGCTGTTGTGTCTAAGTGAATGTTTGCACGGGTAATTACATTACGCAGATGTTGTACGTGGCGAGGTGCGAAGTTGACTAATCATTTCAAAATAATCAAAAAAAATTGATCTTTTTTTGTATGGATTCAAATCTCATCGTGAACATGTCCAACTTCAATCATTATCGTGACTTTGCCTGAGATCTGTAGAGCAACCACTCCGGCGCACGAAGGATGCTGGATCGGTCTCGGCGCATGCATGTAGGGTACTTCGTCCGTACTTCGTACGTAATGAGATGCGCACGTACCCAGACTCCCCAGACTCCGGCCCAGCAAGACCCTCCTGCACCCCGAAAGCTACGGCGCCGCTGTGCGGCCTCTCCCGGCGTCGAGAATCATGCGATCCAGCATTTCACGACGACAATGCATTGAAGTCTGTATACTACCCACATGAGTCTCACCCATGGGACTAGTACAGGTGTTACTGCGCTTTTGTTGGGTCAAATTCTCGATCCCTCACGAATATCTTTACCCCAGCATCTATCATCCGGCTCCTTCGGCGACCACGGCTCCTTAGAAAGTGATACCGGCAATCTCGGAGTGAGCGGGATGCTCTATTCAGAGTTACTTCCCGCAAACGGACGCAACTTTGATTTGTGTCAGGATTCTCTGAGAGGGAGAGAGAGAGAACCCGCTGACATTTTACGGGGGAGCCACTCGGCGAGACCAATCCTGCGATGCCACAACATGTAAATCTTACGTTATGCCTCAATTCGTGCGTATAACGTGCAGCATGGACGAATTGCTAACGGCCGACCAGATTGAAAACATACGATTTCACTGATTCATAGGATATTGTGTTCACGAGTCAACATTATCGTCGAGAGTAACGAGTGGTCGCGATGGAGTCCAATCGCAAATCCGCGAATCTCATGATAGGTGCTCGAATAGTGACACAGAAGAGTAGCCGTTTTATTCTCGAGTTGTCTGTCCAACGTGAGTTGGTTCAGAAAATGAGACTCGAACGTCTCCTCGCGACAACCGTTGAATCCGAGGTTATACGGATGAGGCAAAGCGAGAGGGAGCGCAAAAGGCAACTCGTTTGCGTGATGTGAATTTGCCATGTCCTTTATCAGCGCGCATGATGAATGAAGTCTCCTCGTCGCTTCGCTACTGCAACTGAGCGGGTGGGTAAGTGTTATCGCGTTGGCGCAGGGTCAGATCCGAAGATCCGCGGCTATCAACCGTGTGAAACATCACATACCCGCCGCATCTCAAAACATCACAACTCACATCTCAATCCAAACAGGAGAATAATAGGTCGGTAAGTGTTAAGCTTCAATGCGAAGCCCAGTGCTTGTAATTACTATTCGTAATCATCCCACACATCATCATATACATCATAAGAAAAAACCCAGAGCCGAGATCCCCCCCAAAAATGTCCAGACCATTATATCCCCGAAATGCGCAAAATGTCCCAAAATCATTTCTAATTATATTCATCCCTTACGCAACACCGCAGTCGGCAGCAGCAACCTGGACAGCATCGACCTCGACGCGGCCGAGCATGGTGGCCTGGCCGTTCGTCAGGGTGTTCATGGCGGCGAGGGCGATGTTGAAGCCGGCGCCGGCGTGGTCGACAGCGAGCACGTTGATGCTGCGGCCGTTGTAGGTGAGCTTCCAGCAGGTGCCGCAGCTGGGCGAGTTCCAGCCGGCGACAGCAGCGGCGGCACCGACGTTGGGGAAGTCGGGGATCTGGCCGAGGGTGGTCCAGCCGTAGCGGGTGGTCAGGCCGTTGACACCGTCGGAGCAGGCGAGGGTGGAGAGACTGCCGGCGCCGTTGTCGTAGGTTTCGTCGTAGGCGACTGTTATGTGTGTTAGTTATGTGCGATCGCGATGTGTGTTTTGCATTCATATGTAGAACATACGAGTGACGGCCTGGGCAGTGCTGGCAGCAGCAGCCAAAATGACGGCGTTCTTAATGATCTGCATGTTGATTCTCGGTAATTGAGTGATGTGTTGTGTGATGGAAGATCGGCTCGAGAAGAGAGAGATAGACTGTATTATATATGTCTGAGTATGAGATGTGTGTGTGTCTTGGATATCAGAATTAAACAAAAACGCGGGCGCCCACGACGCCTTTTATATTCCGTTGCATCTCAATCTCTCGGCCTGGCATGTCCATGTCCCATACATAGCTATTCCCCGCGAAAAGCACAGCACAGCCCAGCCCCTCCATCATGGTAAAGCGAGGCTAGAGAGCATCTATCGACACTATACTAGACCGATCGTATCATAGAACGGTTCTGTAGATGGCAAAGTGTGTACATAGCTTCGCAGCGCAACCTATGACAAAGAAAGAAAGAGATTCTCGTGTTGATCTTACACACATACCCCCCTAGACACACCCCTCGTCAGTTTACCGCACTCGTACATACATAGTAACGGGACTAGAGCCCTTTTCGTATTACTTTACACCGCAAGTGTTCGTAAACGAGTAAGTAGGGTGGGTTGTTGTTTGACCGGGGATGGGTATGGGTATGGGACGGTTGGATCGATAGATAGATGGTCGACAAGCCATTCCCGCGATTTCTACCGGCTACCCAATAAGTCACTGTTAACTAACTGCGTTGAGCAAACGAAACCGTTTTGACTCGCTGGCATAATAGTACATACATATCACCTACCTACAGACTACTACTACTCGTACATACTGCAGTGTCGCGACGTGGCGTACGACTTGTCCATCAAGCCATCGAATTAATCGAACCAGTTCAGATTCACAGTGTCCATGACTTTTCACACGCATAATACCCAACAAAGAGAGACTCTCTCTCGACTATTCCGTACGCAGAGAACGCTGCTTATTCGCTCCGTCCTTGGCGACGACAACAGTCAACAAACAACAAAAAGTCGCATGAGGTCATATGTTTGTTTGCTCGAGTAATGAAGCTGACTGACTTACCAGTCCAGTCCGTATTACCTCACTCCATCCCTCCATTCATACCACAGCTCGTCGTAGTTACCAATGTATCCCGATGGATCCGCGCAAATCCGGAGTAAGATCGGATTGGGGATATGCGATACCTCTCTCTCTCTCTCTCTCTCTCTCTCTCTCTCTCTCTCGTACGAGAGGATTCAACCCCATCGCTAAAACGATTGGGCCGATCCCCAAACCGCTATCTCGTGATTCCCCCATCACGTGTGATCTCCTCGTATGAACCACCGATTCAAATAGTGTGGGGTAAACCATCTACGAAGCAGGCAGGTTGAACTGTTTGCTTGCGGGACTAGTTAAACAAGGGTACGGATTACGGGGGGGAGGTTAACAAGGGTAGGGGGAGAAAGGAAGGATGGGGACCGCACTAGCCACTGCCGATCATGCACCCTTTGCAGACCAAATCCCATGGCGCCACCAGCGACACAGACCAGGCGGCTCGTATCTGCCGTCAACGTCATGCACCCCATGCCTTTTCTGGGTTGCCCTAACGATTCCTTATTCTGTCCTACATTCCTACCATCTAGTTGTACGATTACTTCCTAGGAGGTGGTAGTCTTGTCGATTCGTTACCGTACCTAGAATCCTATCAGCTTCAGATACGATTTCCTACATCATGTACGATATGTATGTATGTAACGTATGTACGGATTACCCAGTCGGTAGGTATGTTGGGAGACATTCCGTGGTTTCCCCGTTTTCACTTGGTGGTAAGGTCAGCAAATCAGTCAGTCAGAGTCTCGTCCGTTCATTCAGCCAGATGCAAATCTGCGGTTCAGTCTGACTCTCCGCCTCATCAATTCCCTTCCTGACCTAACCTACAAGTAACATCCGTTCTCTTGGTGTTTCGTATTGCCTCTGACACCTTTCCGGCTCAGACACTTACCAATTACCTAACAACCGTGGCGAAGACAAGGCTAAGTAACAAGTCCATGGATTGGCGCATATACGGGACGGCGAGGTCTCATGTCCTCACCCGACTCACGTACTATAAATATCTCTTACCTTTACGATTCTTTAGTGACCCTGCTAGCACTGCGAAATAATCCCGTAGCTTGACACGGGGTCTTACCTGCATAGCGATCATCAGTTAGACTCCGGCACAGCCATGGGCCCCGTTGGTGCAAAACCTACCTTAACACAAATGTCATCTTCCCATCAGCAAGCAGCAATGTCGATACATCAACACTCGGGAGTAAACATTCCTGAATCGGGCATCATCTCGTCGCCCAGACATAAACCCAAATCACTTACGAATGAGCAAGAGAGAGCGAGAAAATAGAGTGAAAAGAAGACGTGGCAATTCTTATTACTACTCCGTACATACGTGCCTCCTCCAGTTGACTATCCCATTACAGCTCCATGCCTCGTTCGTTCCCCCCAACCAGAGACATGCTATCCTTTGCTCTGGTAAATACATGCGATCTCTCTTTCGATCTTCGTGTGTAAACAGAGCATGCCTTGCCAACCATTCCTTGTTATCTTCCAGTCATGCGTTTTTACAAACGTGTTTTGTAAAGGGAAAAACAGAACTTCGAAATTCTCTTCATATCCATCCCGAGAACACCAACAACTCCGCGTGGTGATCTCTCTCTTTCTCGGGCGATCGTACATTATGCTATGTGTAGGTAGGTAGAGTTCATTATGGTGTCTTGTGGCGGCGAAACACCCAAAGACATGACCGGGTGTGGGTGGGTATCAATCTAGCGTCATCGCGAGAAATAGCAAATTGTATCGAACTTGAACAACAGGTGCTTTCAAAGTTTCCCCTTCCCCTTTTTATATCACTAGATTTTCTCGTTGGCATTATCGCCAGCGAGGGGCAACCATCGTCTAATCGTTCGACTTTGGAAGCTTGGAATCGGCATTAATTCGAGAAATTGGACCATGCAAGCTTTTAGTCGTCAAAAAAGGACGCGTCGTCGAATTCTTCCATATGAGCGTCATTATCATATGCATCAGAATGCATCATGGGCGACGTGTGGGCGTCTTTTCGTTCAAGCTGTGGAGGCGGCGTAATACTGTGCGGCATCTTCTCCGCCTGTCGAGCTGTCATCAGTGACCCTTGCGATCTATTCGCAAACTGCTCAGCAGTATAACGCCGACCCGTGGTGCCAAAAGCCGTCGGCTGTTCTTGACTTGATTCTGGTCGAGGCGACGCGCGCATGCCCGAGGTTGGCGGCGTCAATAAGCCCGAGACGCGACTCTGCTGTGACGGTGTTATGCTGGGTTTGGCGGGTGCTGCTTCTCTGCCAGTAATAGGAGGTGACATGACGTTGGATAGACTCTGCACATATTGGTTGGATCTGCGCCAGTTACCAAAAGCTGCTGCGATAGGTCCTACGGCTTGAGCTACTCGAGGCGTCGCCGCTTTCGAGATGGTGGCCGCAATGTTAGGCAAGTTCAGAGCAGAACCACCATTCATGGCACGTTCGCGCTCCTGCTCCTCCATCTGGAGGTTCGCCTTCAGACGAATCGCCGCATCTTTGACGGTTTCTCTGTTAAACGTTTCTGCAGAGAGCGCCGTGATGATATCCTGTAAATCGCCATGGCGTACGGCCAGCAGCTCGCGCAGCCACATGATTTCATCGTCCCGCTTGGATATCTTGCTGGCAGCATCCGGATCGAGTGAGGCCACCTTCTGGTCAAGCTCCTCGATGCGTTGCTCGCGATCTTGTAGTTGCTCTTGTAGAACCATGATAGACTCACGAAGTGCTTGTGGCGAAATCTTCTCCGGTAACTGCATAGCTTGGACCAGCTGTTTGCTTTGGTTTATGGGGCCAGGTTCGGATGGAAGTGGCGAGTCGGATGAAGTCTTGGAAGCCTGGGAAGCTGCTTGAGCGGCTGCCCGGGCGGCCTCCTGGGCAATCTGAAGCCTCTCTTCTAGATGTGCCACACGATCTTGCAAATGCTCCGTCTTAGATGCCGACAGACTCAGTCGTTCTAAGAGATGCTGCTCGCTGCGCTGAGCATCCTCGACTGCGTTGCTTAGCTGGCGCTCGTAACGCGCTTGAAGATCTTCAATCTCGTTCTGGTACTTGCGGGATAGAGCTTCAACCTCGGAAGCCTTAGCACTCTTCATAGCCTGTAGCTCGGTTTCCTTGGTAGTCTGGGCTTCTTCAAGCATCATATCATGACGCGCGTTCGCAGTGTCGGCATCCAGTCTGACCTGATCCAATTCGGCCTTGAGTTTGGCAATCTCTTCTTCGAGATCAGCTCTAACAATATTAACCTGATCACGAGCAGATTCTAGCTCAAGTGCGACGGATTCGCGGACTTTCTGAGTTTCAACATCAGTCGACTGCTTAGCCTCTTGGAGCTCTTGTTGAGCGCGATCCACTTCGAATGCGGCCGAATCTTTGGCAGCCTGGATCTCAAGCTGAGCACGTTGGACTTCGGAGGCTGCCGAGTCACGAGCCTCCTGGGCTTCTCGTTCGGCGCGATTTGCTTGCTGGTGAAGCTGGTGGTTCTCATTGCGCACATCGGCGAGCAATGCTTCGAGACGCTTGGACTCGGCGACTGCCCTTGTGCCGGCACGTTCACAGGCTTCGAGTCGCGCAACTTCAGCCTCGAGTCGCTCACGAGTGCAGGTTTCTGCCTGGAGTCTAGCATCCAGAACTTCCTGGCGAGCAATAAGGGCTTGTTCCTTCTTGGTCCGCCGCGCGTTCTCTTCCGTAATCTCCCGAGCGGCACGTGCCATGTCTTCCTGTAAAGAAACAACCTTGGCTCTCCAGCTGTCCCTGATCCGTTCGTTCTCCTCGAGTTGCACTCTAAGCGTGTCAATGAGTGTGCGAAGTTGCTTATTCTCGTTGACAGACTTGACTAGGTTATCGCCTTGCTGAGTAGCCGCGTCTCTTGCTTGCTCGGCTTCGAAGCGCCAGTGGCGCGCCTCTTGCCGAGACTCGCGAGTTTCGGTTTCGGAAACATTCAGGCGGTTTCTCAACTCGACGTTGTTCTGTTCAGAGGTCTTCTGAGAATCTTCAAGGGTAGCAAGACGCGCGGATGCCTTTCCGGTCGATTGCTCGAGAGCTTTGATAATCTGGTCACGTTCCAGGATGACAGCTCTGAGGCGATCCTCCTCTTCACAAGAGATACGAAGGAGGCGCTGAACTTCGGAAAGCCTATCTTCCGCTTCGCGGCGAATAGAAAGCTCGTGTTCCGCTGCTTTGACCTGAGTTCTTAGCCTATCATCCAGATCATGGGTCCTCTGATCAACGATAGTACGGTTCATGATCTCGATTTCGACCTTAGTCTCAGCTTGTTCCAGTTGTCGACGCAAATCGGTCATACGCTCCTCCGTGGCTTGTCGAGTAGATTCGCTGATACGAAGCTTTTCCTCCATATCACGAACCTGCGAGCGTTCTAAGTCGTACTTCGACTGTTCAGCATGCAGCCGCTCCTCGAGGGATTGTATGGTGGCTTGCATCATGGTCAACTTCTCATTCGTTTCATCGGCAGCTGGTGATGCAGCACGCTTGTTGATCGCTTGTTCAACGACAGATCGAAGGTCTTCCGTCCGGAATTTGGGCATGTTCTCGGTAATCTGCAATTTCATTTCCTCAAGAGCTTTCATGACATTCAACTCCGTCTTGGGTTGATTGTCTTCGACTGAGGCAGACTCAGTAGAGCCGAGGGCGCGACCCATCTGGTGCTGGCTTAACACATCCATGATAGCGACACGAATTTGCTCCAGCCTTCGATCCCGTCTTGGGCTTGGCGACCGACGCACTGGGAGTTCCTCGTCCTCATCGTCTGCATCGCTTTCTTGAAGTTCTGAAATGCTGCGTCTACCCCGTCGGCTAGAAGCTGATCTTTGGGGGAGCTTGCTCAAGACAAGCTTCATAGCATTCTCGAGAGGATCAAGGCGCGACGCCAACAGATTGCCGAGTATGTTGTTGACATGTCCATCGAAATATTGGACGCGCTGCTCAAATTTGTTTTGCTCACCGGCGCTGAAGGCATCATCCCAGTCGCTTTCTGGAGCGTTGTGTCTGGTATGGAGTCGGCGAACAGGGCCATCGGTACACTGGGAGGGCGCACTAGGTGCCTCGTCGACAGTTTGATCCTCGGGATCGGTTGCTGGCTTCAATGATTGGTGACGGCGCGGTCTCTGATGCGGTAGAGAATCATGTGGGCGACGCCACTTGGATGATTCCATGAGTCTCTTAACACCCATGTTGGGATCATTCTCGTTGATTTGTTTCATAACAGCGTCAATCTCTTTAAAGGTGAGGTCGCGTGTTCCAGCTTTCCAAGGTTGAGGGTTCGCGTCTGAAGGTGAGCTGACGGGCAGCGCCTGGTCATTACTTTGTTGAACGTTGGATACTGGTCCAGACCGGTTATTTAGTGCTGTGGGGCGTCCGTCAACTGGAGACGGTGAAGCAGACGGACTGGGGGCGAATCGGGACGCCATCAACCCACTTCTCAATGGAGGTGCGGGTTTTGTGGATACCGATGACCCTTGTTTTGTTTGTACTGGTTCTGTAACTGTGGCTGCCGGGAAATCGGGCCCCGGAGTTGGTGATCCGGCACTTTCGTCTCCCAACTCGTCCTGAGACTCTAACTGTTCAGGTTGTGTAACAAACTCAGGCTTGAAGGGCGTGTTAACCATTTCAGGACTTCCAAAGAGAAGACCCACTGGAGCAGAAGAGGACCCGCCAGTAGCCGACTTTTCGGGCTCAATCGATGTTGGCACTTGATCAACAAGCGGCTTGCCATGTTTGAAATCGTGTATATCAGCTTCAGCGGTGAACTCGATTAACTTAGCCCTTTCTGGGTCGGGAGACGTTGCGAATGGACTTGTTGTCGTCTTCGTGTCGTTAGTGTCATTGTATTCGGATGGAACTTTGCCTTCCGTGAATTCCGATACAGCAGTAGAAGCCAAAGTGACATCAGCAACATTAACGATTTCATCTTCATCGTCGCGACTATCGGCGGGGATTTCAGTAGCCTCGGGTTCGTCGACGTTTGCTGCCTCCGTATCCGACGGATCGAGTTCGCTCTCTGCGGTTGGCGGCAGTTGAGGATATACTGGCGTAGGTTCAGCAAATCGCGGGACTTCGTCGCCATCGCCGTTATCCCCAACTCTGAACTGCTTCTTTAAGCGACTGGCGTCCCCAGCCAGGAGCACATGACTGCTAGGTGTTGTATCAACAGCACCAGGCTTGGTCGTGGGACTCGTGACAGCCTTGCTCGGCTTAGCTGCTTGGGAAAACTCGGGGCTGCCAAGGTTGATATTTCCGAATATGGAATCGGAGGAGCCTGCCTTCCCAGAGCCGGCAGTACTAATAGATGAGCGGACGGGCTCAAATGCCTTCGCGTCGGGATTGAATTTCGGACCAGATGAAGAGAAGCTAAAGTCACTTCTCTGAGGTGAGAATACTGGAGCGGTAGGATTGATCTTATCCATTGTGGACGATGTGTTCGAGGGCACGCTGAGGTGGCTTGAGGCTGATGACTGAGCAATAGGAGGTGCCGACGTTGAGGTTTGTAGAGAACCGGGCTTGAAGGATTGTGCTTGCGGATTTGTACCACCAAATACAAACTGGCCAGGCGTAAAATTGCTCTTAGGGTTGAATTTGAATTCAGCAGCACTCGCATTCAGTTTCGAAAGGGACGACTTGCTGTTGCTGCTACCTTGACGTGAGTGCGAGTTACTATCAGCCAAGGACTCCGACTCGGCCCAAGGATTGCTGGTCGTGGATCGAGACCTGTCGTGGCCATCTGTCGTCGAATCATATGTATGGGCCGATGTGCCGAGATCGCTGGGATTCGTCTCAACCTCGAACGAGCTATCAGCTTTGACCAAATCGACAATATTAGACTGAGGTTTTCTCATGCTGCTCTCATCTTTGCCCTCGCGTACTTCGTCATTATCGTAGTACGGGTTCTGGGATAGCGAGTGCCCCCGACTATGGGGTTGCGGATGATGCAACTTCGGTCCCTCCTCAGAGTCGGTCCTGATACCACTGAAGTGAACAGATTGGCCTTGAGAATTCAATGTCTCCGCAGTCGCAAACTTGTCAGCGGGTATGTCACCCTGCAGAGGGCCAGCCTCATTGTGTGGACTATAGTCTTCGTGTTCCAACTGCGAGCGGAACTGCTCTTCCAAGTGGTATTCTGCCTCGTCAATTTCTTTCTGCAAGCTGTTGCTGGAGTTATGCTGGATAAACTGCGCGGGCTCGGGAGATTTAGCGGGGCTCTGATCGTAGGGGTTTGTACGAATCTCCTCCTCCTCTTCGTCTTCACGAACTTCTTCCAGCCGTGGTGATGCCCTTGTAGAGTCCTGTCGGGGAACAAATGTTGGGGGCATCATCGGGTACTGCAGAGATTGGTGCCTCTGGTGAATGCCAATCGGAGATGCCATGCCGTCCGGCGAGAATGGCGACCCTGGAGACATCATATTCATCGCTGAAGGTGAACCATTGGGCCCGTGATGTTGCTGTAGCAACATATGTGGAGACCAACCCATCGGTGAAGGCTGAGCAGGTAAATACTGAAACTCATGCGGTGAAACAGAGATTGAGGCGCGACCATTGTACTTCATAGGACCGGGAGCATGGATCGGGACAGGTGAAGCCACTGTCTGGATTCCTGGGCTTTGTGACGCAGACAGCCCAGGTTGGAAGAAAGGGGGCGGGAATGGAAAGCCGTGTGGTCCATTGCTGATCGCTGACGATGTAGGCAACGGTGGTGAAAACGGAAAAGGCGGAAGTTGGTTCGAAGCTTGCCGGCTCATAGCCGGGACTGGCGATTCTGATTGAGCGAGTGGCTCTTCCTCAGCGAACGTCACGCCAAGTGCTCTAAGCTTGGCTTCTGCGAGTTCGTTGACGTACTCCTTCCATGCTACGACGCTGTCAATTAGCAGTCCCAATTAAGACATCAGTAAAACTTACCATTCAGATCCGGCAGCATGACCTTGTACTGCTCACTTCGTCGCTCCTCTTCTATGTCAGCCGCCGCAGGCCATTCATCTCGACTATAGGAATTCGTTTCTGGTGCAGCATCCGATCCGCGCGGGCCGAGATCAAATCCACGGGTATTATATCCTAATTGCTCCCAAGATCGCAGCATAGCCTGTGTACTGGCGGTATCGAGAGGCATTGGACGCTGGGAAGTTTGGCCGCGCTCCTCGTCGGGAGGAAGCAGAACGAGAATATTCTTCCCTCTCCATGGTACTTTCTTTCTTAGTCTAGTGTGCGCGAGAGTCGGTTTTATCAACTTGGGAGGGGTTACAGGGCGTGTGGGCTCTACATTCGCGCCATGGGCCGATCCGTTTACGCCCGCCTGACTGTTCTTGGAAGGGGTTGCTGGCCTCGTGGTCATGTCGGAGCCGGACTCGAGTGTGTAAATACTGGAGGCATCCTGCATCATCTTTTCGGCAGCCGAGGGATCCATACTGTCGGCCATGTCAGTGGCACGACTATGTATGACTTCCGGTTTCAAAGTTTCGTTGCTGGATCGGTCTCGTGAATGTCGGTGAGCCGAGCTGGGAGGCACGATCGGGCGAAGGGCGGGACGAGGCGTGCGGGGGTTGGCTTCGTCAAACCAACCTGCCTCGTGGCTTGCAATGGAGCAGCTCAGCGAAGAGTGCTCGCTATCGTCTGTCCCGTCACTGAGCCAATGGCGTGGTTCGGATCCGGAATTGTTAGCTGTATGCTGGCGAATCCACTCTTCCGTGAGGCCCCTCAGCGGTCGTCTAGCGCGGTTCGCAAGTACAGCCGCGCTACCTGCAATCGATAAATTGGATCGTGCTGATGTCGACGGAGCGCTCGAAGCAGGCGGGGCGGGTCGCAGGAACCGTGTACCGATCTCGAGCTGGTGCAGAGGTGAATCGTCGGACGTGCCGCTACTCCGACTTGGTGAGCGATGGCGATTGCTGTCAGACTGCGGGTACGGAGAACCCCAGCTGGTGACAACGTAGTGACCTTCACTATCAGTCGGCGAGGGCGTTCTTAGATATCCCGATGCTGTGCTCGATAACTGGGGAGCTTCGAGAGCCGGGAGTAGTGGCGAGGACAACTCCCAATCGTCAATTGTGGAAGCGCTCGACAAGGGTGAAGATAGCGGTGATGCCCAATGACCAGGGACTTCGGTGCCGTCCTGCACCGACACACGAGGCGTGAACGTGAAGGACCTTGGGGAAGACGTCTTTGCTTGCTCTTGGAGTCGGCAAAGAGTCCGTGTTAGCTCAAGGTAAGTGGACGTGCGAGGTTGAGAGAGGTACCAGATCGGGGGCGCATACAGAATCAGAGATCAAAACGGCAGGCGATGGGTAGGTCGCCTGCCACTCTGATCACAACGTGTTGCTGCCTCGCGTCCCGGTGTAGTGCAGAAGTGCAGAAGTGCAGGAGAAAGAGAAAACAAGTCGTGTCAACGTAGAATCGGCACGCGTGTCGAATCGGCAGTGGTAACGTAACAAGAGCGCCCGAGATCGCTCGAAAACGGTTATACGAACAGAGGAGAGGGAAAGAAAATGAGGGAAGGTGATGCTAGCATCGGGTATCTACTCTCGTCTCTGAAACGTCTGAGGACCGGACAAGAGCAGGCATAGGCTCAGGAAACAGGAGAATGGGTGACAACAGACGACGAGGACGAGGCGTAGCGCGCGTCGTTGAACGAAGGTCGTCAAGAAGACGCTCTGGCGTAGTTGGCTCTGGCAGAAACGAGGAAAAAGGGTCAATCTGGCGAGGGAAAAACCACTGGCACTTTCAAGGATGTAGCCTGCAAGTCTGGGTCTGGGAGACACGGGAAGTCGATCTAGGTATTCACTGGTGGAAAGTACATGGCGCGGACTCGGGTCGAGCTGGGCAATGTATGGTGGGAAAGAGAAGAGGAAGTACCTCCTATCAAGACGTTCTGGAGGGATACTCGGTCCCACCGTCTCAGGTTGATGAAGGTGGGGCCCGAGAACCAACTAAATCCCGCCAAAGGCGTCATGGCTGCGTCTCTTGTGCTTCCTGCCACTCAAGCAGGGCAGGAGCTTTCCTAATAAAACACCAGGTTGGCAGGAGCAACGTTATACACGGTACTTGGACATTGTATTGGGACAGTGCAATTACATAATGCCTAATTCATTGTGGTGAGTCAGCAGTGCAACGACAACTACAAATTCACCATGACGATCGATTTTAATGCTGAACTTGTCGTTGTCGGTTTCAAAAAGGTCTATCTTTGCACTCTCCCATCCCAGAATACGGTATCGGTAGGTGTCGCTAAAAAATTCCAAAAATGTTGGCTCTCAGTCCGAACTAAACTACTAATACCCAAGTTGCCTAGGCACCTGTGTAGTTGCAGTGGGCTCTAGCACATGCTTTCATTGTTGACTCGTGGTACAACTTGCGAGACCTACGGATACACAATGTCGGTCGATGTCGAAGTAGGAATATGTACCTGCCGACGGTCCACGGAATACACCACCACACACACTGACTGGTATGCATGTGCCTACCGTCCTTCGTGTGATGCATCTCGTAGCGTATGCAACGAAGTATCAGGTGATCGATGGCTAAAAACACCTCACTCCAAACACAGGCGGTCACGACCACGTGTAGCGGGATGATTGCTGGCATAGCTGGTCCTGCTCGGTCTCGCGTACGGGCAACAATTCACATTGTTGTATGCACACAAAGGCCAACCCAATTGCCAAAAAAAATCACCAGTTTCCTACTTTTTTTTTGTTCGGCCACATGATGTATCACTCGCTTGCATGCTTCATTGGCCGGGGACGCAGGAACCGTCCCCTGACTGGGGTACTTACATGTACCGTAGATACACTAAAGATGTACACTAGAGCAATGTAGGTAGTGTAGGTACCACATGCAGTGTGTTAAGGCAGTTGATACGAGTATGTACCTACCTAGAGGGCAGGACCTGAGGGAAAGGCATGACGATCCCCGAGATGCTCATTGGCCCGAAAATAATTGTTAACGCAGACCGTACTTTGCCCCGGACAAAGAGGTACCTCCAGCTTTAGGGACGGGCCACGGGCCACGGAAGACCTCCTGTAGCGTTCGGAGGTACCTCCGCTACAGCCTAGCGCAGTGTCGCCGCTAGCTACTGCGTAGCGTAGCGTTCCCATCAGCACCAGTACTGTACGGGTAGTGCAACACTGCCGCTTATGGACTCGTACTTACACGGCAACTCTTGTAATTGAAGGCGAGATGGTGAAGACAACGACCTTAGTCATGGTGAGTCCCGGTGCTTCTCAGAATCTGAACTAACAACTTAATCTCTGTCGTTCCTGAATCGACTCCCGGCTTCTCCTGGCTATCACAATTCGCATGTGCCGATTACCTAATCGCTATGCCGTCCCGGAGTTCAGCGAGCTACTTCGTACAGACGGCACAGGTAGCGTGCGCTAGACTGCAGTTGGTGATACGCTAGCTCTGGCTCGAGATAGGATCGGATGTCACTGGCCTTGTACTATTTATTCGAGCCAATGACGACTCGAGGACTCGTTCCTGGCGCTCCACACTGAAGAACCCGTGGTTGGCGACTCGAAGCCCCCTGTACCAAGTCGCTGGAGGCCCCTGGAACATCAGCTGTCGCTTCTACTTGTACTTCGGTGGCAGGTACAGAGCAGGTAGCATCGAGGTACGATTCGCTCGACGAGGTGAATGAAGTGTGAAGAGAAGCACGTCGATGACATCTTCACACATGAGACCAGATTTTTAAAAAGGTTGCTGTCCCCCAGGAAAAGAGGATGGATAAAAAAAGAAAAAGAAAACTAGCGAGGGACACTACTCGCCCGATCTAATCTACATACATGGTGGCACGAACCAGTTTCGAAGATGGCCAGATAAGGATCATCACGGGAAGGGCAAAAAAATAAAGAGTGCCGAAAAGAGAGGGGAACATCCACATGCTACGAGATAATTCTCGCAGTAGGATTCAAAAAAGGCTCGTCATCGCTCCCCATCCATGGTTATCTTCTCAACATGAACGCCGTCTGAGAAAGTCGCCGATGACCCGAGAGAGAGAGACGAGAGACGCCTCTGCATCTGACCTGGCCAAACATACAATTCCCGTCAGCCCTGCCCGTCCATCTAGACGGTCTTCTCGTACGCTATGACACTGGCTACCTAGCTAGCCCAACCTCGCGCGGACGAAGCCGAGTTACGTATCCTAAAAAACACGTGTAAGGGACCCCCCCTCGCCCCCCAAACAAGTTGAAATGAAGAGACAAGAAAAAACGCACGGGAGGGGCCGCAAGACGGGATCCACCGACTGGAACGAATGACGGAAGTAGGCAAGTGTGTCTGTCTGTCTGTCTGTCTGTCGTGTGTTTTGATTCACAGAAAGAACGAGCAAGAAGCAGAAGCGTTTCGAACTCCCTCGAGCCGTCGGATCGTCTGTCTTGTCACAGAAAAATCCGAACGGCGGAGATCTCTTGCCTTCTATTGCTGTAACTGCATACCTCGTACCCATCCGCGCCTCCTGCACTCGTGTTTTCTGCACCTCACACGACTTAACATTCGTCAGCTATACATAGAACCAAGACCGTGATCATCTCTCCCCCCGCAACACTGACCACGTCAAAACGCGGAAACAAGGGGGGCCGGGGGGGCAAACCACGGCCTCCCCGTATGTACGGGATGTGGACTCTGGGGAATTTTTCGAACCGAAGCGAGAGAGAGGCGCGTACTTGTAGGAGGTAGGTACCTAATGTATGGCGAACAGAACCACGCACGGATCTTTTTTACCCCGTCTTTCTTTCGTCATTGTGCTTTGCGGGCCGCGCGAAAAGGTTGCTGCCGCCGACCGCGCCGATACCGCACAGCACGCAGCCGTCAAGGTTTGGGTTGACGTGGTTGAGATGTTGTCATGGAGGTTACGCAGGCTGGGACTTGAAACCATACGTTTTACTATGTTCACTTGCATGTGAAGATTGAAGTGACTGAATTGAAGTGCTGTCATCTTAGTTTATTACGGAATAGTCTCTGGTAGTATTGGTGGTTGAGATCAAGTCGCCGGATCATGCACCAGGAATGAATACCAAATGAATGGCACATACAGTCGTGATAATCTATAATAGAACCTTCATTCACATTAGTTTTCCTATAAGAAACTCAATGATAATATCGAATTTAATGACTCCGGAAACTCGACTCGCAATATAAGACTCCTCATTGCACCCAACTTGATAGAGCCCTTCTTACTACCGTTAACATCTTTCTTGAATCACTCAACATCGCCCTGCTATTCCGTCTTTATGTTTCGTTTCTTAGAGCTGTTCATATCAATAAAAATGTACGAAACGTGTTTCCATCGAGGTAAAAGACAGGTGATTCGATAAAGGACCTAACTCAAGTCTGTATCTTCATCCATCGCGAGACCAACCAAATCCACAGAACCTTACAAACCACAGCCAAGACAACATAAATAGAACAGAATCAATAACGTCTGAAACAAATCACGTCTTCTGAATCAACTGCCAGCGGGTGGCTTCAAGCCCGTGTCTCTCTCTCTCTCGGCCCATGTCGGATGACACCATTCTGAGACAATTCGATATCTGCAACATGAGAATCCCATTCCTTGCAACGCATACACCAACCTAGCCTGTTAACAATGAAATTGACATGGTGGGGGAAATTTCGTTGCCAACCATAAGAGAGAGTCGTTGGTTGAGGGCATACCCATCGACGACTCGTCGGTGTCGATTCTCGCGATAAACTTCGGACTCAAGGTTCCGTTCTCAAGTTCGTGATGATCTCACAGGCCACGGGCCCGAGTATACCGGCACGTCCACACTCCAGACGTCCATGAATCGAAGCGAAGGCATAACACCCGAGCCTCATGCATCAACAACCGATCTCTCATCCACAACGCCAGCCCAGTTTGGGCTACAAGCCACATGAGGGGCTGTTGACGAGCACTGTTTTGCTCCGCCAAGGCGATGAATCGTACTGGGAGAGCTCTCCAAGCAGTCTTCCTCCCGCATCCATGGCCGTCATCCCAAAGTCATGAACCGGGCCGCTCCCGCCTATCATCAAACCCAGCAAGCGGACGGGCACGTACATATCCGTCCGCTTGATACCTTGCCAGCAAGGATCCATCCATGTCAACCCCAAGTCCTGTCCAGCCGCCCAATGACGGCATCAAACGCATGGACCCCGGGCCCGAGATCAAGCCTCGGCGAGCCGGGAGGTAGGTATATCGGGGTCGAATATATACCGTCTCGGACCCCACCCGGTGCACGACGGCCGTAGGCCCGAGACAGCATTCTCCGGGCTTTCCGGGCGTTCCGGACATGTGATCCCGTCTCTACACGATATTCTCATAGTGATTCACATGTGAACGAGACCGAGATCATGAAACCGAGATGAGAAACCGAATGCAAGCAACGCAGTTGAGCAGTCTAAATTATCAGCCAGCTATCAAGCAAGTAAGTAGATACGAGTTTAACAAAAAAGGGTATAGTATTAGAAGTGCTTTATACAAAGTGATATAAGTTTGGTTGTTTGGTTGTTAATTCTTGGTTTCCCCGAAGCCACTATGATGAATGAGCCCGAGTTTTTCTTTCATGCCGACGTTCTTCTTTTCATGTACATTTCAAGCCAGATCAAACATCACACCGGATACGAGATCCGGGTGAGACGGAGGCAAACAGAGACCTCATAGATACTCAGATTTGCCTCCCTGTTTGTCTGTCTGTATTTCATCCGAGGCACTTTCTTCGTCCCCATCTTCTACCTCAACCTCCGAGCGGGCATTTCACATATAGCAAATACAAAAAAAGGTTGCCATTCTATCCATGAGCCAGCCCGTGGATCACAAATTTCGTCCGATTAATTTTTTGTTGTTTTTAAAAAAGAACACGGACTGGCCTTTATATTTCATGCGACACGAAATCTCTCGTCTTTCTAACGCCAACGCCAGTCTCGATGAAATAGCCCGCAGTATAAAAACTTCGCGGAAATCAACGCGTTACGCCGCCTGTGCGAAACAATCTAAAGGCGGGGGTCCCATTAGAAATTGGAAGCAGTATTCGCTTGTGTTGGGGCGTGATACGTCTCGAGAGTGCTCTGGAAGGGGCTGCGGACGTTGGTCGAAGGGATCGTGGGTTCGACCTTCTCGGCAGTTCCGGGACCACCGAAACCAGCGCCGTAAGTAATAAGCTCCTCGTTCTCCTCGTGGCTGCGTCGCTTGTTGTGAAGGCGCCAGTAAAGGATACCGGCGGCGGCAAGAACAATGGCACCACCAACACCAACAGTTACACCGATAATGGTGTTACGCTCGGTAGGAGTGATGTTGCCGTGGGAACTTTTAGATCCATCGCTGTTGGAAAAGCTAGGGGTCGAAACGACAACGGACTCGGTGCTAGCAACGTGCGTCTGTCCCGCGCTGTCAATACTAGTGTGGAAGATGGTCTCGGTTTTCGTGACGGGCTTCGGCGTAGTCTTCGGGGTCTCGGTGGAAGTCGAAGAGGTCGAAGAGGGCTCGGTAGCAGCTTGAGTAGACGAAGGCGAGGCAACGCTGGTAGGGTCCTGAGTGGGCGGCGCAGCAGTAGATCCCGGGCTAGAAGTGGACGAAGACGAAGGCGAAGGCGAGGGCGAGGGCGAAGACGACGAGCTTTCAGAACTAGAGCTCTCGGTCGGGGTGGGAGTAGGAGTGGGGCTAGGCGTGGAGGGGGTGGGGGTAGGCGAGTCCGAACTGGAGGGGCTCTGGGTAGACGAAGTAGAAGAAGGCTTGCTGTCTTCACTCGTAGAGACGGGAGTCTCGTTCACAGTCGGAGTGGGCGAGTCGGAAGGCGTCGATGCAGCAGCAGCGCTCGCCGACTCCGACGATTTAGCTTGATCAGCGCTTAATTCGCTCACAGACGCCTGACGCACGGCGATGGCCCTATGATGAAGCCATGATGCCTGTGTCGCGACGAAGATGGACATGGCGACCATCAGCACCTGGACTAGCCGTCTCGAATACATGGCGACCGATTAAGCGGGTTCCCAGAATGAGGCGGATGGAATGTGGGTCGGCGAAGTGCCTGGATAGTAATTCGTATAGCGATAGCGGGATTACTATGGAAGGGATCCCGAGAATCAATCTAATGGAAAAGGATATCTACAGGCGCTGGCATGAATTGACGCTCGTGTCGCTGACTGGGTAGGGATGAATGGAGTGGGAGGATAATTAGGTACACTTCTAGTAGTAACCTGGGAAGAGAGTGACTGTCGTGTCAGGCGAACGAGTGGGAATGGATGGATGGACGGATTGGAATGCAGTCGAATAACCGGTAAAAGGTAAGACAAGACAGCCAGTGAGAGTGAGTAGTAGTAGTAGTAGTGAGAGTGATAAGAGAGAAAGAGAGAGTGAGAGTGAGGCAAGTGCACGGGATGCGCGGAGTTGGCAGTAGTGAAATTGCAATTGTCCCGAAAGGACTTGGTCGCAGCAGAGCAGAGAAGAAAGAAAAAAAGAGAAGAAAACGTATGACCCTCCGGCGATGGAAAGCGAGCGGAGTTTGATGGGATGACAGGAAAATACTCCGTCCACTGCCGCGGGTGGATGGCGGACGAAGATAGGCTGGAGGCGGGACAGCGAGGTGGGTCGCATGCGCTGAGAGAGTCTGGGACCATGCCGGATATGGGATGTGGATTCGCGCGCGCTGCGCTAGAGATCCTTTGACCGGCGGGGCGTCGGCCTTGCTACCTCGTATTCTTTATTTTTGTGTTTTTAAGTCAGTGTTGGGGCTCCGTTAGTGTGCTCATAGTGCAGACTGTCAGCTACCTAACCCGCTACCGCGTAAATTGTGTGCCTGGAGGGCCCTGGAGTGCCTGTGTGTGCCTGCCCATCAGGTACGCCTTCTAGCGTTCATAGCGTGCGAAGGGTGCTGCGCCTATTCCCGATGCGGATACTACTTGCCCAGCAGGGCAAATCGCAGTGCACATCACGGTTGGGGCGTGGGAGGCTAAACGAGCCGAAGTTGCGCGCGCAATAGCCGAAGTTGCGAGCCTGCCAGACGAGAGAGCACAATTGAGACATAAGAGGCAGGCACGGAACAGGCACGGAAGCGGTTTTGCACGGAATGTCCGCGATGAGCCTGAACCTGCAGCATTTATGACTTCACGGAACACTGACGTGATGCATTGCCGGTGTCCATGAATTCTCGGAACCTGTCAGGCACTTCAACCTTTGCTAGCCAGCCAATCGCACCCGCCTATTCCCTACATAATGCACGTAAAGCAGTGCACCAAGGTCCAACTTTCCAGTTGCAACGCGTACCTGGAACCGCTACAGCCAGGGTCACTAATCCGTACCGTCCACTAAACCCTTCAGCCCTATGTATCTGCTTCTATCGTACCGAAGAAGTCCTGTACTTTAGCGTACCGAAGCAATAAATCTTGCGCTTCTGAACTCGGACCCCTTCGACTGGGAGACTATCACATGTTGGATGTTCGCACGAATGTCGGTGAAAGCGTGAATCTCTGTCTCTGAATGGGTTGTAGGACCCTTCACCACTCTAGAAGCAGACTACCGTTGACCGGCGATCCGTTGGCATGGGAGGTATTCCTCCATACCGAAACCAACGGGAACAAACCAGGCACAGGCATTACTACCTAGGCCTCCTTACGAAGAAAACACAACTAATCACCACGTTTCTCACCTTCCTATAGAGTCATAATGTAGGCATCGTATAGATAATCAAAAAAAAGTTCTTTACGACAAAGTCCGTTAGGGAGACTGTAAATCTTGATAAGGAGGTCACCTGACACCCGTCGATCTTCTCAACTGCACCTGCTGCAGTCTGCAAACTGCAAATGCAATGCTCACAACGGGCAGCACTGGAACGCACCGCACCCGGCTAACCTTGCCTAACCGTGAACTGCAAAAGGGGAACGCGCCGAAAAAGCTAGAATTCAATAGCCCAGAACCCAAAAAACTTCGCGACGTTGATTCTTTTCCTTCTTCTTCTCTCTTTTCAGCTGAGTCCCCATTTGGCCCTGGAAACCCCGTCCAGTCCAAACCCAAAGTATAAAAAAAAAGTCTTCAATTAGATTAGGGTTTGGCAGACATGTGAACTCTCTTTGCGCTCGCTAGAAATTTCAGTTTTTAGGTGGTAGTTTATAGTGAATGCTAGGCGTTGAAGTGTACCAAAAATAGCCCTGGCATAGCACGACCTCTTCTGAGGCTCACGCGATAAGCCTCCCATCTGCCAACTCTCGCGACTCACGTCGTCTGCTTAGAGTTAACACGCCTCAAAGTATCGAATGAGTGAAAACGCACTTGTCTGAGATGTAGCAAGCCGAGACCTAGGATCGTGTCTTTATTACCTCAGACTCCTTGACGTCGTCAGCCAAGACAAACATAATAAGCTGCGACGCTGGGAGGTACCGTGACCCCTGGATGACAAAAGGAGTCAGTATCAGCAAGTGGTATCACACCCTAGATAAAGTCGTGGCACATCTCCATTCGCGAAAAGCACTCATGTGAAACAATTGCACTTCGTATCTCGTCATCACCATCATCATCAGCAGCAACACACATCGCAAAACACCATCAAAAATTATTAGAATTATTCTTTTCTCCATTGGGTCCCTATCTGTGAAATCCTAGTCATCAAGTCCACAGAAAAAGAAGATAACCACTGATAGCTTTCTGGCTCTGTAGAAAGGTTCGTTTGTAAAGCCATGCCTGCTATTCCGCCGGGTCCATCTCCTTCAAGAGAGTGCAGCAACAACAGAGTGGTGATTCAACTGGGCCTTTAGAATCATAGCGAGAAAAAAAGGGGGGAAACCGGTACGCCAGCCTGTCCAGTCCAGCCCGAAGCCATACCCATGGAGCAACAGTCAAGTTGTTAGCTCGTTGCGTGTGTGGTGTAGTAGCAGAAACATAAGTTTTCCTCCCCTCTAGAAGAAAAAGCCCCGAACCGCCCCTCGTGAACGCCCGATCATTCCCATACCGCCATCGCATCAATCAAGCAAACAAGAGATGTGTGTCAGTCTGTGTCAGTTAGACCGATGAACATCCCATCAACAACGTAAAGAACACCCCGACACCTTCATCTTGGACACAACACGACATATGCCTTTCCACTGTAAATGCAAAAGGAAATGTGTGTTGTGAACATTTTTCATCAGCATACGTTCGTCTCCTGGCCCCATTCGGATTAAAACCCTTTCCCAATAGGGCCCGAATCATCATCCCCAATATCAACAAAAGAAAAGTAAAGCAAAAGGAGACGAAGGATCTTTGCGACAACCATGATGTAGTTCAGTCGTTGCATTGTTCCTTCATCTAATCCGCAAACGCCCGCGCCAGCCCCATATCAATTCGTTCCTTTTAATGCCAAAAGTTCCGAGAAACCCGACGAGCTTGCTAAGCCTGCGAGACAGGTCGGCGACGAAGAAAGGGGCTAGGCAAATCATCCTGCTCCGGGTCCCAGACGGCCGCGGGCTCCGAATTGCGCTCCACGGCCCGTTCTTTGAACGTTCGCTTAGGACTGCAATTTCCCGCCTCGATGGGACGACCCCCGGCCCGTGCCTGCTGGAGCTCGACGAGTGTACGCCCACGGAGGTTGTTCTTGGCCGGCATCTTACCGCCCAGAGAGGCCTCGGAGTCTTTCTTACCCGGGAGAGACGACTTGCGCTGGGTGATACCCGTCTCGCTGTTACCACCGCCGAGGTTCGCGGCTGAGGGGATCTTGCTTAAACGGCGGTTGGGAGAACCGCCTCGCTCGCGCAGAGCACCGTAGCTGGGCTGAGATCGCACCACCTGCGCGGTGGGTGCGTTGGCGCCACTAGACGTAACTCCGGCCTTGGTGCTGTTAGCAGCCGATTGCTGCTGTTTTCTGGCGTCCAGAGATGTTGTGGCCTTAAGCACTGGGCGCTGAGCAAAAGGGTTCTTCGCGGGACGTGGACGGGTCGGCGAAGAGTGGATAGGAGTCTCGTCCTCGGAACTAGAATCGCCAACGACAGGGTCGGCGTCATGACCACGTCTCCATCGCAAATCATCGTTAGCGCTGTCGAAGATACTGTGCTGCGCAACGGCAGGGACCTTGATACAATTCGTCCTACGGGGTGACAGCGAGAGCGAGGCAAGCGCAATTGGAGACGGAGATGTGGGATCGATATCCATGGGGGAAGCGAGTTGGCGCTCATACATCGTCTGAGCACGCAAGATGGCGATGCGGTTTTTCTTAATAGGCATCTCATCAGGCGTGTCGGCGGTGAGGTGAGAGTACTCCGTAATATCCGTCGTATCAGCGTCGGTGCTCTGTCCCAAAAGTGATTGGCGATAGTCGGACTTCACGGAAGACGAGCCGAACTGTGCAGCAGCCTCCGCCGCCGCACGGAACGGATTGGGAGGAGCAGCTTGAGGGGCAACAGCTGGCGCAGCGGCCGGAGCTGGAGCTGCAATGGCAGTATTCTTCTTCTGGAGTTCTTCTTGAACTCGAGCCTGTACTTCGCCTTCGAAACGGCGCTGGAGCTCTTGCAGCTCCATCTTAACAATGCGATCAATCTCAAGTCGTGCCTTTACCTCCCACTCGCGTCGTAGGGTCGCCTCGATCTCCTGGCGCGCCATGTTTCTCTCAGCCTCAAAATGTTGCATTCTCTTGTCCACCTCGCGCATCTTCGCATCGAGGAGAGACTTTTCCGATAGGAGTTTGCTCTTGAGATCAACAGCCTCACGCTGCATGCGCATAAGGCGAACAACCGGGAGATTCAGTAAGGTGGCTGTGTCGGGTCGTGCGTCCGGATTGACCTTCAAACAGCTGCTAATAACAGCCATGAGTTCGCCGGAGTACATTCTCGGGAGTGTAGAGACTTTGCCCTCCTTAATCTTCTGGACGAGTTGAAAGTGTGACTTCGCGTTGAATGGAGGTTCTCTCGCGCATAGTTCGTAGATCACGCATCCCAACGACCAAATGTCGGACTTCAGGGTATATCGCTCGGCCGCACAGATCTCGGGCGACATGTAAAAGGGCGTTCCGACGTAGGTGGATGCGAAATCGTGGGATTGGATCATCTTCGAGAGGCCGAAGTCGCCAAGCTTGACTGAGTTGTTTTCGCCCAGGAACACTGTTGCTAATTAGTAGCTTGACTTCCACTTCTTGCCAACATTACATACCGTTCTCGGGCTTGAGATCGCGGTGAAGAATTGTCACCGCTCCAGGAGGGATCTTAGGCTTCGTCTTGCCTGGCATGAGGACGTTGGTACCGACCTCGGGAGGGTCAATGCCATAATGGCAACGGTACAGCGCAGTGACGAGTTGTGAAAATACTATCCAAACAAACTCCTCCTCGGCGTACTTGTTGGTGCGAACAAGGTCACGAATGACACGTCCAAGATCGCCGTTACCACAGTATTCCATGTACAGGTGTAGATCCTGGGACTGCTTAAGATGTTCACGATGGAAGTAACCGACGATATTGGGATGTCGTAGGGACGAAAGAATCTGGAATTCAGTGTGCAATTGTTCTCGTTCCTTCTGGGACATCTTGATATAACTGATCTCCTTGCGGCAGAGAATCATGCCGTCGGCCTTGCGACGAATCTTGCGGATGACACCGAAGGAGCCATGACCTAGAATGGGACACAAAGAGTCAGTAACCCGCGCCGAGGTGGTTGGAATCCGGGGCCAATGCAGCGGTACGCTGGCACCGAGGGCAGGCGGGATAGCATACCGATCTTCTCCAAGACCTCGTATTTGTCGGATTCCGCCATGGTGGAAGGAAACACGGCGACTCTGACAAGCTAAAGAGGTAGCGGTACTATGCCATAAGGCAAAGACAATGCAAGGGGAACTAGCGCTGAGAAATAGTAGTACTATTAATCGCGGAGGTAGGATGACAAAAGCCGTTGTGGATGGAAGAAAGTGTTGGGGCTGAATGCGAAGAAGAAGGTTGGTAGCAATAATGTGGATTGTGTGCGGTGCAGGTTGTGGATGGATGGAATTGTAGGTAAGTAGGTAGGCAGGTAAATGGGTGAGCACCGAGAACTTCCTTGCAGAGAAAGTGTCAAGCTTAACGTGAATCAACAAACCCACCCGGTGGGCACGGCAACTGATAATTGTGGGTCGCAAACACATGGCCTACCACCGACGGCAGCACCTGGCACTTCAGACGGCGCCTGAAGTTGCACCTATTGGAGTCTTTAAAGGAGGTGGTCCGAGCTTTCGAGCGCCGATTCGAGACTGTGGTACCTGACAATGACCGAAAAGGATGCAAACTTGTGCAGAGAAGGAGGTGTCTTTTGTACCAGATTTAGCGGTGACGATACTAAACAAGCGCCTTCCAGTTGCCACTTGAACGGTCGCGACTTGGTACTCCGTGTGGTATCTACCGTACTTCTGTAAGTATCCGCACTGTATGAAGTAGGGATGCGTTTGTGCGGGTGACCACTCCAGCTGTGCCGCAAGCTACGGCAGGACCTGAGGTACGGATTGGCATACGGATACACACCCGTCCTCGTCCGCACCTATCATCACTGGTTGACCGGTGTTTGTTCTTCGTGGTTACCTGGGTCGTGATCGACGTTGTTAGTCTTGGCCGCAGCGTCTTCCCTACCACCTGCCTCTTCTCGAACAATCTTGTCTTTATTTTTGGGAGATATATCTTCTTGGATGAGCCCTGTCGCTTTGCAGTTCTAAAAGGATATAAATGCCAAATATGATCCTCCGAAAACATGAACTGGAAGCAAAGCTGAAAGATGACCTGGAGCTAGTACAGAGCGGTGTGCTGAGAGACGAGAACCCCCTTGATTCAAGCGAGGAGTTCAATAAGCTTCTCGAGGCCTGTCGCCGGGGTGATTTGCGGCAGACGCAGGAGCTCATATCGGCTGGTGTTAACCTGAACGGCAAGGACAAGTTCGACTACACGCCTTTGATCATCGTAAGCCCATGTTCGACAGCATCTCGGTGCTACTAGTTCCCAAGGCCTTTGGGACTAGCTGGCTGACCTCTGCGACAGGCGAGCTTATGTGGCCACTATGAACTCGTGGAACTGTTGCTCGAGTCCGGAGCATTGGCAGAGCGTGACACGTTCCAGGGCGAGCGATGCATTTACAATGCTCTGAATGACAAAATTCGGAACCTCCTCCTGCAGTATGACTATTCAAAGTCTACTGATCCTCTGCAACCGTGGGCCGCTCACATCACTTCGTTGTTTACGAGGAAACAGCCTGCCACGTCGGATATCTCCCTGACGGACACATTTGAGACATTTGACCTCCACAAATTCATCCTATCTGCGAGAGCGCCATACTTCCAGAGCAGACTAAAGGAAACACCGGATACCACCACATGGAAACTCCCCGTGACGAGACCAACGGAGTCTTACCGGATTGTGTTGCGCTATCTGTATCTCGGTGACGTGCCAAGGGAGCTTGTCGACACCCATAGTCGTCACACGGAGGAAGAGGTGCTTACTGGCATCGACAAACTCAGCAAGCAACTTGAGGTGCCTATGTTGTGGGAGTCAATTCTATCCGGTAGCAATCGACGGTTGATGAGACAACGTTATCAAGACGAAGTAAACCGGGCTCAGCAGCAGATTCAGGCCTTCTTCAACCAAGAGATCCTGGGCAACAAGATTACCGTCGATACACGGAAAGTTTCCGAGGTGAAGTGGCAACATGGCAATTCGATATTTGCTGATTGTCTGGTCCAAGCCGACGAGGAAGTAGGTGAGGATGTTTATCAGGAGGAGCACCAAGCAGCGAGCACTATTCCCATCGGGCTTGGGGCCCCGAAGGATACCACTAAGCCTCAAAAGTCCGTTCTCTATCCGGTACACAAGGCAATGCTAATCCGAAGCCCCTATTTCGAAACGATGTTTTCAAGTGGGTTTAAGGAGGCGCAGGAGTCTGAAAACCTCCACGTCATCAAAGTCGACTGTTCACCCGAAGTTTTGGAAATTGTGCTCCGATTCATGTACACGGAGCAAGTAGAGTGTCCATTGGAGTTTGCACTTGACTTGCTCTACATTTCCGACATGCTCTTGCTTGAGAAGTTGAAAAATAAGGCAGCCGTTCTGATCAGCTCGCTCGGAAGTGGAAACAGCAATGTTTTGATTGATCGGACACACGGCGAAAGCGACGAAGAAGAGTTTGAGCCTATCAACGTGTACGATGTCATTCATGCGGCATGGGACTTGCGGGTGCAGCGTCTGGAAGAATTCGCAGCACGGTATCTTGCTTACCGACTCGAAGACTACATCGACGAGGAGGAATTCGCCGAGCTGATTCAAGAAAGTGCGGGAAGGGTCAAAAACAGACAGGAGACAGATACTATTGAACTGCTGGACGATATCCGATACTATCTTGGAGAACGGTTCAGATTGAGGTTCGAAGACGCCGGATTGGATGAGATGCTGGATGAGAGTGGCGAGATCAACGCTTCAGCTGTCGAGGCTTTGTCTTCGCAACTTGAAGCTATGAATGGCCCCAGCGGTGAGTCGAAGCACCATGACGCTGAGAAGAAGACGACCACCGCCTCGCACAAGGTCTCGACGGCTCATAAAGGGGCACCCGATAGTGGAGTCAGGACGCTGGATGGCAAGCTTGTCGAAGATGAATTCGCCTCGGATGCTATCAACTACCAAGTCTTGTTGCGCAAGATTGATATCATGCTAGAGAAGCTCAAGCTAGACGCATAGGCGGTTCGCTGCTGGATGAAGCCACGCTTGAATGACAATTGCTTGAGTATCATACATACCTGGACAGCCATTTGTGTATACCTACCGGTAAATAGACTACGATTCCTCCTTTGCTGCCCTAAACGTCCCATCGGGTCAACCAATACGGAGTAGAGCAGATCTACTGCCTATCTATCAATACGAAACGAGATCTCGTCCTCACCATAAAGCTAACAGATCGGATATTACGGAAACGCAACGCTCGGAAGTAATTTGAAGCATTGACCTCAATTATCGTGGCCGAGATCTGGACGGGCGTCGAGGGTACGCTTCGCTTGTTGTGTGCCGATGTACATACATGTCGTCAGCTCGGGGTGATCAAAAAGCAACACAATGAAACGACAAACACACAGTAGACGGACGATCTTGAAGTTTGCTCGCAGCGCCAGAAGCCGTCGTTGCACCAATTTCAGCCCGTCACTCCAGGAGGCGTCGCCGGAAACTGAAATCCGTATTCCGTGCATTATGTCATGGGAACCAACATGGACCCTTCAGGTAGCATCCCGCACTGTGCCAGCATATGTGACAAGTACCCCTCCCACCGTGCGGTGCACTTCGACCCTGCCAAGAGCCGCTATGAGTGACCTAGCGGGCATGGCGGCCCAGTGCTATTGGTGCGTTACACACTGTATGTGACTGTACGGGATACACCTCCCTTCTGCGCGTGAACTGTGAGGAAGGAAGTCGGCATCTCTGGTTTACAGTGCATAGATGCGAAGCAGTCACAGTACGGTTCGTCACTTCCCCTACGGAATTACCCTCTTATAAGGTTTGCCGTTTTCCCGTCCCCTAAAACCCATGGAGCTTTGCGAGTGCTACGGATCCCTATCGAAGCGAGGAGAGCGTCCTGGCTAGTAGCAAGTTCCTGGCCAAACCTTCAACTCTGCAAGTTATGCGACCGGTCCCTGGAAGATGAGGGTGCTCTCGGTCTTTGGAGGCTGCGCGCAGCTCCCCGTCTTCTATAAATTCGTCATTGCCGGTATTTTCACGTTGATCATTCTTGGTACGTTGTTAAACCCCTGATTTCGGCGGCCAATTGCGCGCCCTGTCGTTCACCAGTTGAGATGCACGGTTCGGAGAGCTGACGCGCATACCCCGTCTACAGCGACGCTTCAGACCGGTCAGGTCGATTTCCGCGAGCACTGGGATAAACTCAGACGGCCCGCGAGAAATGGCCTTGCGGATGGCATTCCGTTGCGAGTCATGTTCATCGGCGCTTCGATGACGCTCGGTGAACACTCTACCGGAGAAAGGGGGTATCGGAAACAGATCCGGGACTGGCTGGTCTCGCAGGGGAACGAAGTGAACTACGTCGGCCAGGTAAATCTTCACCCAAATCCTCCTCCCTTCCATCAAATTCTGACAATTCCCCCATAGAACCGCTACGGCGACTTCCTGGACAATGACGTCCAAGCCTTCGGCGCACAGCCCATCCAGCCGACCCTCGACCGCTGCAAGGAGATCGTGCCGCAGACGCAGCCGAACCTGATCCTCATCAACGCCGGCTCGAGCGACTGCTTCCAGCAGAACCACTTCGGCCCCGCCTTCATCCTGCAGAAGATGCGCGCGCTCGTCGACTACCTGTTCGAGGCCTCGCCGCGCGCCACCATCATCATGTCCACCATCATCACGAGCCCCTGGGACAACGTCGAGGACTGCGTGACCTCCGCGAACGCGCAGATCCGTCAGGTCGCTACGGACCTCATCCGCGAGGGCAAACCAGTCGTGCTTGCTGAGATGCATCCTGATCAGGGCCTGCCGAATCGTGTCGAGAAGCAGCATATCGGTAAGGACGATATGCATCCCATCGATGCCGGGTATTTCCTCATGGGCGACATCTTTATCGATAGTATTCTCGAAGTTGAAGAGAAGGGGTTTTTGAAAGCCCCGGTTAATAATGGTATTGCGTTTGATGGCGAAGCGGAGCGCCATGCTGAGATGGCCAAGAGCGAGAAGCAGATTGCGGAGACGGCGGATGAGCAGGCCAAGAGCGAAGAGAAGGCCGCTGAGAAGAAGCCGGAGGAAAACGCGCCTAAACGGAGCAGACGTCAGTTCTAATCATCCGGTGGATTCAATTGCTTCTTACATTACGTTATTGGCCCGGAGTGGTCATCTCTGCCACTGGGGCCTTGCTTTGCGCTTCATATGGTATTAGACTCGGGATTAAAGGAAACGGCGAAAGGAGTACTTTGACATTGCGTTAAACGACAAGGAGTGGTCCGGATTACAAGAGCATGAGTAGAACACGGCGAGTAGAAATTCATTTTCTTAACGACACGCATTCCGTTATATTACAATCTTGTTATCTCGCTAAAAGGGGCGGGCAATCTCGTCGTTACAGACCTCATGTATCATTCTGAGAAAATTATCCATCATACACACAAGAAAAATGAAAAGTTGGCCACCCTCTCGGCCCATTAACTCCATCTTTCCCCTATTCATACAATTGCCTTCTGACCTTGTGTAGGTTCGAGGCACCATAGCTGATCATTCTAGCCACTGTACTCAAGTGGCCTAGGAGACTTGAGAGATGGTAGGAACTTCTCACATCGGGGTTCGCATACCTTCCGACAACCCTGCATGGCAAACATCCTTCTCATCGACGGTCCCCTTCTTCTCCTCGGGGATGGTGTCCTTCTTATCGAAGAGGCCGACAGCTGAGTTCTCATACTTGGCGCAGGCAGCTTTGCAATCTGTTGAGCCGGTTGCGGAGACGAACGCGATGTCTGCGGACTGGAATTTGGAGTGGCAGTCCGACATGCAGGTCTCCCAAGTCGTAGCTACAACGCCGACGGCTGGGGTCGGAGGAGGTGGGGGCTTCTTGTGACGCACAGCGAGGTTCGGTTCCTCTCTCTTATCAATGATGCCGACGGCGGACGTCTCGTACTTGGCGCAAGCGGCCTTGCAATCTGACGAGCCGGTTGCTGAGACGAAGGCAATGTCCGCAGATTGGAACTTCGAGTGGCAGTCTGACATGCAAGTCTCCCATGTTGTGGCTACCACGCCAACACCTGGGGTGGGAGGTGGTGGTGGCTTCTTGTGACGCACGGCAAGGTTTGATTCCTGTCTCTTGTCGATGATACCGACACTGGAGTCGAGGTATTTGACGCAGGCTTTCTTGCAGTCCGTCGAGCCGGTCGCAGACACGAACGCAATATCGGCAGATTGGAACTTGGAGTGGCAGTCTGACAGGCAAGCCTCGTATTTGGTGGCACTAACACCGACTGCTGGGCCTTGCGGGGGCTTGGGCTTCTTGCTACGGACGGCGAGCTTTTCATCCTCTCTCTTGTCAACAATGCCGACGCCGGCGGTGAGGTACTTGAAGCAGGCGGCCTTGCAGTCTGATTTGCCTGTTGAGACGTCAAAGGCAATATCGGCGGATTGGAACTTGGAGTGGCAATCTGACAGACAGCCTTCGTAGGTATTAGCCCAAACGCCAACCCCTGGGGCGGGGGGAGGTGGTGGTTTCTTGTGACGGGCGGCAAGGGCTGAAGGGGATGTTGGAGCTTCCTCGTGTTCGACTTCAAGATTCTCTCTCTTGTCGACGATTACAGCACCAGCTGAGGCCTTCTTGAAGCAAGCGGCTTTGCAGTCAGATTCGCCCTGGGAAACCACGAAGGCAATGTCGGCGGATTGATACTTCGAGGAACAGGCCGACACGCAAGCTTCGTATGTTGTTGCGTCAACACCAACACCAGGCACCGACGGCGGAGGAGCCTTCTTGTGGCGAACCTCAAGATTTTCTCGCTTGTCGAAGATTCCAACATCAGACTTTTGCCACTGGGCGCAGGCGGCCTTGCAATCCGTCTGACCAGTGGACACGTCAAAGGCAATGTCCGCAGACTGAAACTTGCTCTTGCAGTCAGATATACAAGCTTCGTAGGTCATGGCAGAGACCCCAACACCGGGAGCCGGTGGCGGAGGGGGCTTCTTGTGACGAACTTCGAGATTTTCCCTCTTGTCGATAATACCAACACCAGATGAAGCATACTGAGCGCAGGCAGCCTTGCAGTCAGACTCTCCAGTGGATACGTCAAAGGCAATATCTGCAGACTGGAACTTGTTCTTGCAGTCAGATATGCAAGTTTCCCAAGTCGTGGCTACAACGCCAACACCAGGAGCAGGAGGGGGTGCAGGCTTCTTATGGCGGGGGACAATTTCTTCTCTCTTGCCGTAAATGCCCACATTGGAAGAAGCATATTTGGCGCAAGCGGATTTGCAGTGCGTTTCACCTTGAGATACGTCGAAAGCAATGTCAGCGTGCTGGGTTCTGCTACGGCAAGACTTCATGCATCCTTCGTAGGTTATAGCGCTGGCGCCGACGGCGGCGGGAGAGCCCCCATGGCCTTTTCCACTGCCGATTTTGACGGAGCTGTCGGCACCCTGGGAGCAAGCTGAAACACACGAGGTTCGGCACTGGGTCACGTCAAACGCAATGTCAGCGTGCTGACACTTGACGCTGCAACTCTCGGCGCATGCACCGTTGCCAGATGGGGGCGCCCCGTTGGGATAGGGATCGTTGGTTGGAGCATGAGATTGATGGGGAGCGGGTGTTGAGTGTGTTGGGTCAGCTGTTGCGTGCCTGCTGCTGTAGCTCGGATCGGCAGGAGAGTGTCGTGTGCTGTAGCCGGGGTCAGCAGAAGGGTGTCGGCTACTGTAACTAGGGTCGGCAGCAAGAGTGGTGTGGACGGGCTGCTGAGCAGCGACAGATGAGTATCCCGGTTGCGCATGCGCAGGATAATGATAGGATGGGTCGGCATTCAAAGCGCTGGGGGTCGCGCTTGGGCCGGCATGGACCGAGGCAGGTGGAGTGTTGACGGCGTATACAGGCTGTACGTGACGCGATGGTCCGACGGAGTATGCGCCAGGGTCAGAACTCTTCATGGGCACTACTGGGAAAGACGACGCCGAATTGACGTGGACACTCGTGCGGACGGAGGAAGCAGCGAGGATCGATGCCGATGGGTGCCCCTGAGCAGGGTAATGGGGCTGGTGAGACGGATAGCCAGGAACGGCATTGGATGGCCGGTGCGTCACGGAGGGCGCAGCATGAAGATCAGCCGGTCGTGTGTGAGCCGGGTATCCCCCCGCTGGAGCGTGTTGAGATGGGACCACGGAGTACTGGCCGCCTTCGCTATTCCGCATGGGGACAACGGGGAATGACGAGGAGCTGACATGAACATTGGTATGCACGGAAGTGACGACTTTGATCGACGACGCTGGGCCTGCATGACTAGGTGGTCTTCCAGTGCCATATTGGGGTGGATGTGCGGGATACCCAGACGGAGCAGCATTCGAGTGTTTGGGGGTTGGGGAGGGAGCAGCATGGACATCAGCGGGCGGGCCGTGGACAGGGTAATGAGGCTGAGCCTGAGGAGTATGGGCGGCGTATCCATTAGGGGCGTGTTGGGATGGGGCCGAACTAGTGTGGACGTTTATGTGCACCGAGGAGCCAACCGAAAGAGATGGGTCACTCTTCGCCACTGTGGTAGACATTGGCCTTGCCGCGTAATCTGAAGGAGGCAGGGTTAGCTACAAGCCTTTCGGCAACGTTCGTTGCGAGGCATGGGTCTACTTACTTCCTCCCATGTCATGCTGTCGGCGTTCGATGCCCTTCAGCTCAGGTGGGAGGCTATCATGTGCACACACGAGGGTGCATTCTTGGTAGCAATCCTTGATATCCTTAAGGGGAAGGTCCTTGCAAACACTGTCGCAGTTCGACGAACATTTGCTGATCACCGCTGTGGGATCAGTGGCTGCGTGAACCTGCGTGAGCGAGTGGCCCGTAGTTGGGGACATGGCGTCTTTTGCAGTGGCATCGTGACGTGGTCTACGAGTGAAATTAGCCCCTCGTAGATAATCGCTTCGTGAACCGGATCGGACTTACAAGATGGGCGTTGCCAATAAGCCCGGAATGAGGCCAACCAAGATGAGCTTGGTCAACATCGTGGCGGGTTGGGCGACGATGCGACTCGATAGGATATCCCAATATCGACACACAGAATCAGGGGAAGAGTGTTTTTCCTAAATGGTTAGTATTCTGACTTACCTGGTATCTTCCCGACGCTTGCTGCTGTCTCCTGGTCTGGTGTCGTGTTGCGAGTTCCGATCTGCCATACTTTATACAAGTTCGGGTGACCTGTATTGTTCCCCCTTCAATCAAGACAACAACACAACGCTCGACATCCCTTGATACAATCACGACGGCTCCTCGATGCTGTTTTTTCCCTGTCTATGCGTGGACATACCATCGTTTGATTGTTTGAGACATCTCCGCGTCTAAACAATACCTCTTTTCGGCGCGTCTGCTAAGACATCGTGCGCCTCTCCCGCTGCAAAATTGATTCACGGTTCCAAGACTCCCCTATTTGAGCCCATTCCAATAGTGCGGTTCATTGCCCCTTGAGCTTTCTTCGCTGCCCTGTATTGGGTAGATGCCGTATCCTGGAGTCACGTCAACTCAAGACTGCGTTCCTCACGTTTTGATGCATTCCCTGAGATACCCCTGATTTAACGGGTGTAATGGATCTCAATGCCGAGCCTGTGCTTCTGACTGGTCTATGTGGTGTGGCAGGAGAATGTGCTCAGCTATATTTGTATACGCAACGAGTTCGCTGCCCTTCATTCTGACTACTCGCCTACGGTCCAGACGACCTGATAGATTCCTCCCTTGCTTCGGTATCTTTATTCCGGATTGCCACTTCATATTAGAAAAACAGAGGATCAGACCCAGGTTCGTTGCTCCGCGGCTTACTGTAGCTGTGGATCTACCGATAAGCTGTTGTCGTCTTCCAGAGCCATTCGGTCTCGGCGGAAGAGAATCTTGAAGGTTCACGCACATTTTATTTACTGATTTTACTGGATTTGTGGCTGATCCACGTGATGTTCGTCATGCTTTGTAATGTAAACTGAAATTCAACCGCTCGCTACTGTAACCTAGGAAGTCGTGGCCGAGAAGGTCGGTCTTCCTCTATGACGGACGACGTCACGAGGTGGAAGTGCAGGCTGAATGAGAAGCGCTGTCCATGGAACTCCGTGCCATGCGTAAACCAATATCTTAGTTCCATCAACATTTTTGATCGTAACTCCTGCTTGGATAAGCATCAGATATCCATCTGTAGTAGCGCAGTCTGGCAACTTCTGGTAGAGTCGTCGCATATATGATCTCCGACTAGTATCACAATGCTCCAGCGGTAGGAAGGGACCATGGAAACCCTCTGTATTACCCCTGAGAGTATTCCCGGGTCCCCCCGGGATTCAGATACGGCTCCGGAACAGGAACAAAATTCCGTCTGCGACTGCATCGCTTAGCTCTCAAGGCCGCAACTAAGTGCCTGTGTTTGAATACCGAGCCCCCTGGAACGAAGGTGCTAAGGACTTAAGAAAAAAAACCGAATCAATTCGCGAATACTCTTAATATTGTGTCTAGTAATTATTTCTTTGGGTTATCTTCTATAGGCCATCGATGGGAGAATACGGCTACTGGTTGATGCATGTGGTATGATGGATGATGATACTTCTTCCTCCCCCAACGACTTGAGCCCTAGAGAACTTAGATGAAGATTTCTTCTTAAAAAATTGAGCCGTGTTGACTCCCCAGATGTACCGCCCGTCGGATGTTACCGTGGTTGCCCCCGATGCTAGATACTACCAATATTGTACTCTTGCTCCAGTACGACGGAATTGCAACGTGACACCGAAGAGACCAGATCTAGGGTGAATACGAGATCTAGTATCACAATGAAAGGTCCATCACGATGATTGATTGGTTCTTTCTGTATGGCTTTCAGTTGGAATATGTCAATCTCCGGGTTGATGATATCTCCGGACGCCCTGGCTCGGAGCCTGAGCGGGACCGGACCGGGTCAGCACGCGAGTAGCAAAATTAATATCTCTGAGATCCTATCATAGCAAATAAGATAACGATTCCTGTTTTCAACCTTCAAACGGTTGGGTTGTGATGCTTATACTGCGGCTGGCAGTCATGATCATCACAGCGAATATGAAGCTATGAATAGTGATACTGACCGATTACCGTCTACTTACGAGTAAGGGTTGCCACCGATAAAGTCGCCTACCAGTCGAACACGCACTTGAGAGATTTGAAATGTATTTTCCAGTATCAAGATTCGAATCTTAATATTAAATATGAAGCAAGCTGCTTGCATGTCTGTCAATAATAGCCGGGCAACCCCTGACATCCGTAGTATCTAACAACTTACAAGCCACGAGCTCGAGCTCGAGCTCGAGAGATCCCGCCACTTGGATATGCTCTGCTCTCGAAAGCATGGAGTTAAGCGACAGAACTCCTTAATTATGTAGACGGGGAGCAGATGTAAATTTTGTAGCAGCTGAGATATCAGCTTCTAAGCATGCCGTTCTCGTGGTTACCTCCTCGATGTCCGTCAGATTCGAATCGTGAACTTGAGAGTTGAGTCTACTGCAAAACATATCATAGCCAGTGATAATTTTCTTAGTAACGAACTGGTAAACGCGGCAGGATAGCAACGAAAAATTTGTGTATCCCATAGAGATTATTCCATAGAGCAGCAACTTGATTTATTCGCGGCATCTCATATGAACGTGATATTGAAAGGCCGGAGAAGCATGATGACAATGCCAACCAAGTTTCATTCAAAATCTACCATTTACTAATACGTATTTTTACTCTGTTATTCTATCCATCTCATTTTTAGTGCTGGTCTATTATCTCGCATATAACCGCCGATGACATTGCTATCTTGATGCATATCCCGTACCGATATTGAGAGTCGGTCGGGAGGACCTACCCGGGAGGCCTACCCGGGAGAAGAGACGACCTACCCGGGAGTTTGCACAAATTCGACGGCCCTTTTCGGCATTCCCCACGTGCCTTTCCCGGTTAGTACAGGTGGAATTCCACAGTGGACAAGCCGCCTAAAGCCAGGATTTTACCGGCGCTTCTGGCTGGTAAGTTTAGGCAGGCACTTTTATGCACGCTATTCCGTACCGCTCGGCGACCAACATGAGCTGACAAAAATGCTAGCGGTTTAGCGCGGATAAGAGATCCACCGCAGTCCGGCCCTCGGGTCATCACAGTCGGGGCATCGTAGCATCTCAGGTGCATCGTAGCATCTGCATCGCCCAATCCTCGTCGTCTTGCGTTTACATTCTTCCATCCTCGTACGGAACACCGACTCGCACACGATGGTCGTACAGCGACATCATCAAGTCCGGAACAGGGGACGAGTATTCATGCCGGGTTCATGGCTTTGACGATGCGAGTGAATTGAAAAAAAAGAAAGAAGAAAAAGAAAAGAATACCTACCAATGTCTTGACTCTTGACTCAATGAACTCCAGCTTCAACAGAAGGACGTGAACATAGGTACCTATCCTAACATGAACACTTTGCTTTGCGATTTATTCCTTCCAAGATCAAGACGGACTACTCAGCATCTTTCTGACTGTTATGTGCCGATACCATGGCGGCGTGCCGTTTAGACGAGCCCCTCCAGGCCCTCTCTAGCGTTGGCTGGTGGCTGGTGAGCAGCTTGCCCAACCCCCCATCGTCGTCACGTATCACCTCATGCAACTACCCGCCTCGCACTTTGTGCCATTGGCGTTTAAAAATGGTAGATGCCTGATATGCTCGCGGCTCGTTAGGTATTTTCCCTGCCGTTTTCTGTTTTGCCTCTGCGGAAGACTACCGATCCCGTCCGGAACACTTCGTACATACGTCTCGTTTTTTTCTTTTTCTTATTCGTGTAACTAATTGGACAAGGAAGACCGTTGCGAACGAAGACTGCATGGCATGGAATATCACCGCGTGTACAGCACATCAAACATGAGTCTTGGCTCCGGCCATGACGAACCCAGTCGTACGTCGATCATTTTGCGACAGATCGTCATGTCGACCGTCTGCCGCATGAAGAACCACAATTAATGGCTAACATATTGCTCTCTTTTCGTTTGCTTGTCTAGGGGTAGAAAAAGGCTGCAGGGCACCGTCCACCACTCCGGTCTCTGCTTCGCTGCTGACCGACCGGCAAGACTATCTCAGCCAGTCTGACGCTCTCTCAGTGCAGTCCCAGATGTTTTCTCGAGACCATGCCCTGACAACCCCGGTGGCCCCTACAATCCTTTCGGAACCCTCGGACGCCGACACTTATAGACCGGACCGATATGGTGCCCGCCCAATGAATTCACCGGATCGCACTACCACGCCGGAGCCCACTCCGGCGGAGGAGCTGGAGGAGGAGGAGTCAATCCCGGCCCCATTAATGATGGCCATACAAGCGGACCCATTGGTGCATAGGGATTTCAAGGACGAGCTCACCAGAGCAGCGGGCACCGTGACGCCGGGAGTGAGTGATGCGCCGTACATTCGCTACGCTATCGAAGCAATTACACGGCGGCGCAACGACGATTTCGCAAGTGTAGATGCGAGTACTCCCTTTGATATCGACACCAGCTACCACTCTCCGATTAACCCTCAATTCCATAGTAGGGTTTCGAATTCACACCCACGGCCCGTTACTCATACAGAAGACCATCCCAGCGGAGAACGCCAGGCCCTTATTGATGGATGGCAATCGAGTGAGACGCCAGGCCACCCGCCGGAGAGGAATCGCGCGAACGAGGTAGTCGAGAACTTCAACCGCGCCAAAGGCCTCCTGCAAAGCAAAGCAGAGGCCAAGAACCTGAGCTCGCCCCGGAACGCCGAGGTCTGGCAGGCCCAGCCAGGCTCCTTCTCTAGACAGGACATAGAAGCGATGGGGTTTCATAGACTGCCCACGCCCCCGCCATTGACAAATAAACCCTGGATATTGCGATCAGTCTCCCTCCTGCTGTTCGGGACCCTCTGCCTCTTAATGATAGCCGCCCTGGTCTTCTCCGCCGTTTGGTCCATTGGTCGCGACGGTTTCACCCCTTACCTCGGCAGGATGTACGACGGCGACTATTTCCTCTTCCGCGTGCTTCCTCAGTTAGTCGGCGCATTTCTGGTCATATACGCGCAATGCATTATCGCAGCCATGATCCGTGTTTTCCCATTCTCCTCCATGGCCTCCGATGACCGGCGCGAACGACGCAATGCGGTCTTTCTCCCCTTGTACCCCAAGGCGTTCCTCTGGCCGCATCTCTTCGGACCGTGGAATGTCTGGGTACCGGTGCTTGTTGCGTGGCTTGCTAACTTTACCATTCCCCTATTGAGCAGCTTGTATACCGTGGATTATATCAATGGTGTCTGGATATGGTCAACTGTTCAGGGGGTTGCGTGGACATTGGTCGCCTTGTACGTCTCCTTACTCCTGTCGACTGTGGTCCTCTTCGTTTACTGGCGCCACCGACAAACCGGCATGATTAAGACCTGGGACGCCCGAAGCATAGCGGACGTCATCTTCCTCTGTGCACAGAGTAACTCGCTCCCGCAGTACTGGGGTCTCGAAACAGCAGCAACTCACCGCGCGATGAAGAACGTCCTCGACGGCACAGCCGAAAGACTCGGATACTGGACGACCCCCGAGTTCGCCGACAATGCGATATTCTGGAGCATGGGCGTACCGACCGCCGACGACGAATTCGAAGGCAAATGGGGCAACAAGAAGAACCTCGCCGCGCGCCGCGACGGCTCCCGCGCCATCGTCTACGAAGACATCGAGGACCAAAACCAGCCCGGGTCCGCGCGCTTCCGGTACCTACCGTGGTGTTTCCGATCCCTCCAGGTCTGCACTTTCACAGGCGTGGGCGCGCTCTTATTAATCGCCCTATTCATCGTCTCATTCCTCCCAGCCACCGACATCCGCAACGGATTCCTCCCTGGCGTGACGGCCCGCCCTGAGCCCGGCGCATTCTCGCCCGCGGACTTCCTCTACTCGTTCCTCCCTTCCCTCCTTGGTCTCGCACTGTACCTCGCATTCCAATCCCTCGATCTCACCCTCCGCATTCTCGCGCCCTGGGGCGAACTTGCGCGCGAGGAGGGTTCACGCGCTGAGAAATCCATCCTATTGGATTATGCAGCTTGTCTGCCCTGGGAAGCGACCTACAAAGCAATCCGCCACCACCACTGGCGCGTCGCCTTCGTGACGTTTCTCTCGCCTCTGTTCATCCTCATCCCCGTTCTCAGCGGCGGTTTATTCATGGCCTTCACGCCGCCCACAGGAGCCATCCGGATGTATCCCGACGTCCCGCTCTACGGCGTCGTACTCGCCTTACTCGTCCTCTACGTTCTCGCGCTTATCTCCCTGATCCCCAGCCGCGCCCAATACCGTCTACCGCACGCAGTAACCTGTCTCGCAGACATACTGAGCTTCTGCAGCAGCGAGTCACTCCGCACAGACGAAGCCTTCGACCAAGAGAAAATCAGTCGCCGGAACGAACTCGAGGGCGCGCTAGACTGCGGGAAAGACTGGCATCGACAGGGGCGATGGACGTTTGGAAACGGAAAGAACGACGAGGATAGGATTGGGATTCGGAGGTATAGTAAGTTTACGGTTAGTCCGCGGTCGCTGAGACGGTATGATGAGTTTGTGCGCGGGAAGACGATTTCGGGGCCTCTTTTGCATGGGAGTGGGCCGTTGTTTGGACATTAGATGATTTGTGGTGTGTGATATATGAGGTTTAATGAGGCGCTCGGAAACAAAGGAATTCGGAGTTGATTGAAGGTTCATGTGTTTGATGTATGATGGGATGATCATGGCGTTATGAGATTGGACTTATGATACCGATAATGAAATACATAGTTGAATTCGTGTAAATACTGGCATTGAACTTGTACTCATTGTCTACGGTCCTTGAATCCTTCGCTCTAGGCTTCAGATTGCCCCTATTTGGTGATCAAAGTATCTTGTAATCATGAAGTCGTCCCATATAATAGGGGTCAAGCAAAACCCACTCCGTCTACAAACACTCACCCTAAACAAGCGTAACATCCCCCCTCCCCATCTCAAGCGGATCTGGCCCCAACCGATTAACATCCTCAACATAATAATCACCCTCAACCCTCGGGAATGCCGCAACAGCCCCCTTACTAACCAAACACCCATCCACAAATCCAACACGCCTGTACCTATCCCCATCTCCCTCCTTCACAACAAGGAGTCCGAACCGATGTTCAAGGAACTCAAAATCCTCGAATATGAAAGGTAGACGCGTCAGGAAGATGATGTAAAGATTCTTCTTGTCGATGGCGTCGCCTTCCTTTTTCACGTCGAAGGCGCCGTCGATCCAGAATTCGCGGGCTTCGCCGGCTTTATCGGATACGTTGAAGCAGAACGTGCGATCCGCGACGCTGCATCGCTCGGGCGGCGCACCCATGATAGCGCCGCTTTCTGGCGCCTTCTTGGGCCGTGACTTGAAGTTGTGGACAGGCACGACGGGTGCGGCGATCCGTAGGTCTGGTGTAGAACCTGCGTCATCGTTCAGGCTATCGCTGTGGCTGACATACTCGGCCAACGGCTCGAACGTGCTTGTCATTTTCCAGCGAGCGCGGTCATCGTACCATGAATAAATGGGGAACCTGACGGGACCTTTCACGGACGCCCACGTCCATGACGGCACGATGAGGTCAGTTGGGCGTGAAAGTGGTTTGTCGGTTGACACGGTTTGCCAGACTAATCCCTCCAGAAGTCCCTGGCGCCAAATACCGACTAGATACTGATCATCGACATGTGACTCGAGAGCCACGCGCAGACCTAGTAATGCAGCGATGCGGTCTGGGTCTTTTGTTATAGCCCGACTCGTGTAGTCCTCGATCATGGCGTACCATTCTTTATGTCTGTAGTCGGGGATGTGCTCGACCCCGTCTTCGTCATCTCGTTGTCTCGAATTAAATACGGTAGTGCTCAGGGTGGCAGACCAACGCATCCGGCCCAATTGGTCTTCAAATGCGGGCGCGAAATCACCGTCCTCGGAAGTGCGGAGTTCGGCGCACTCCCAGATCATCTGTTCCATTCCGTAATGTAGATTCCTGCGCGCGAGATAGCGTTCTTGCAAACACCATGCGCGACGACTCAGGGGTTCGTTGGTGAAGATGTTGGCATCGAGACCGGGCTCCTCATCATGTATGCCCAGCGGTAGTAGCTTCAGCGTAAAGGGGTTATTTTCCACCAATGGTGCGAAAGAGACTTGATCGGACTTTTGCCGCATGCTGAGGAAACCGTTCTCATCGGACGTCGCCCGGTCTGCGGAGAGAACGAAATGTGCGTTGCGATATACACCCGCCATGCGCCCGGCTTCTCTCCGCCAGTCTTCGGCATCGTCTTGGATGATGCATATGCTGTCGATCCAGACGTAACGTACCCCGAGAGTGCGCACGACGGTCACGGAATCTCGGAAGGTCTTCGGAAGTGTGCTGATAGAAATACCGTTTTCACGAATCTCAGCCGCATTTGTTGACATGAGACGTAGGGGCAATGAGGTTCCCCAGCAATGACTGAGGGCTACATAGCGCCGATCTTCCACATTGGGGCTTTCTCGCAAGAAAATTGTGTCGCCACTCGGGTCGTCACCAACGTCGAGGAATCTTGTCGGCATATTGGCCTCTCCAAATTTGACGCGGCAACGCTCGTGATTCAACTTGCATGTATCCAGCCATTCTTTTGCGATGTTGAGACTGTGAGTTGACATGGGATCTTCGCAAATCGTGACACCGACTCCCAGGTTGGACAGTTCGTCGGAACTTGTTTGATTCGCATCAGAAGTAATCCTAAACGCCGCCATAAGGGGATCGTGAACATCGAATGACCCCCGAGGTCCATCCTTGGAACACTTGACCGCCAGGATGTAGTTCCACTCCTCACCCTTGGGGGAGTACCGTCTTCGTCGGATAAACTCGAATGAGACCTTCCCCTTAGTATAGACGACCATGTGTCCAACGTCGTCGTTGAGATCTTCAGGTGGATCTGAGGGGTCGAAATCATCATTTAGAATGGCCTTGCGAACAAGTTCACGACGCCATCTCCTCCACCCTTGGCAGACCAAGGCACATAGCTGGCATGATGAAGCCGAACCGAAAACATCACGACCAAGCTCATACCATCCCCCAATAACGTCGGGGTTTTCGCCGTGCTCGAGAAGTGCGTCACCCGGAGTGTTGTGGGCTCGCTTCAAAGCCTCGACGATGTTGAGACCTCGACATTTCAAACAGAGGCCCAAATCAACGGGTGGGCTTGCTTTCGAACCCGCGAAGAAGCGGGCAAGTAAATTACGCATGGTGAAGACAGAGATGATGAGAATCCATGTTCGAAGGAGCGTCAGACTTCATGGGCAGACTGGAGAAGCGGCTGATATATACCCAGGTCGTTCTGCGAAGGAATCACATTAGCGTACCGAATTGCTGGTTCAGCCAAATCGAAGATCCAAGCTAGCTCACGGCGCAGCTCATCTATTAAAAGCTAACAAGCTGACTCCGGATCTTGGCGAGAGAGTGATTGGTTCTGTTTGTGAGGCGCAGATGTTGACGGATTGGTCGGGATCATGAGTGTAGAGTCGCCGATTCCTTCTGAAAGATGGCGGGTGCCGTTGGTTGTGCTTTGAACTACTCATGATGTCTGCGGACTCAACTTCACACAATTCCCATGATACTCGTCACATTTTCAGGGTTAAACGAGTCCCAAAGCGAAGCCTTTGAGTCTACCAAGGCATACCTAATCATCTTTCACCTCCAGCGATAATCCACAATGCTGATGCTGTGCCAGACTGTCAACCGTTTTTTCAGATCAATGCTCTTGGTATCTCATTACCTCAACTTGAAAGGTGCACAGGGAAGGTATTGTATTTCACGACAAAATCTAGATGATTTTATATTCTCCCGGATAATGAATCCCATAAGCTTGAATGTCAACCGCGTACGAGTAAATAGCTGATGCGTGAGGAAGAGCTCGGAAGGAACGGTGATGTAACCGCACTCACACCCCACCATCGAAGCGCGGGTCTTTGCCAACGCACCTTACCTATTCTAGCCTAGCGCGGTTGCGATGCCCCGCCACGAAGATCATTACGTAACCGTCCGTCATGGTCAATCCAGTTGGAAGCCGTCACCCTAAGTCTTGAGAGCATTTTCTCAAAGAGGCTCAAGTGATGATACTGGACGTTCCTACGATATTGAAGCTCCGGGTTCATTTTTTTTTCTCAAACGAATTACGGTCTTGAAAACTCGTTTAGGGAATTTTTCATTCGTGGTTTCAAATCTGCCAAACCCGAGAAACACCGAGTGACCATGATACCATAGCTTCTCGCACATCCACACCAGCTGTGAATGGCTTTACGGTTCTAGGAGACGTGTAGAAAAGGAACAGTGGTCTTTGCCCGTTTTCTGGGTGATCGAACTTGAAAGCCCCGGATTGGGAGATGGTCGTTGTCAGGCTTCTACCTAAGCAACATATCGGGATGAACTGGCAGTCCCTGGAGGAACATGAAAGTCCGCAGGATACGAAGATACCGAAGGACCACCGATGATGGGTGGCATACGGCCCGTAAGAAGCCTTTATCGATGAGAAATGAATAAGCTTTCCTTACCGAACAGCCAGTATGAATGCCGGCTCTTCCGCATTCTAGTCAAATAAGAAGAAAGGCCCGAGAGTGCGTGCGCCTACTGCCAGTTTTACCTGCTACACTCTGGGCGACCTCACGACCATCTCCACACTCCAAGAATAGTTCGCCTTACACCCGCGTATGTTTGGACAGCCCCTTTGATCGTTTTCTTATCCTAATTCAACGTGGCGAGATGAACAACTGCTCTATTTGTAAGTTAACGTCTACTTGACCGATGAAATTGATCGGATTTGAGGAGCAGATTAGAGAACGGCTGGACATGAATTCGACTCTACGCGCGCTCACAATCCCACGGTCTTTCAGGTTGAGTTCAAACATTTGAGACATGCCAAGCATGTACTCACTCTCCGACAGCTCGCTGGCCAACTTATCATGACACTTATGAGAAGCAACAGTCTGCTTGATAGTAACCAAGAAAGTATCAGTTCAATGTTCCCAACAGAAACCATCGAGAGGTTTCCATGCACGATCAAACCGCCGGATAGGCGCCTAGTTGAAGCGAGTCTTCTAGACGCATGTGGCAATAGTGCGATTGAAATCTTCTCTGAGACCTGGCTGGCAAGACGTGCCGTGTAAACCGAGAACTGCTTCTTCTATGCCTTCGGATGCTGCGATCCATGCATTAGCATCGTTTCCTTCCTCGTTGAGATGGAGACGCAGTTCGGATTCCAAGCACCCGGTCCACGGCACGGGTGGTGAGGATGGAAAGGTAACTACCGACATGAGACATTGAAGGCCAAAAAGTTGATGAGAGAGAAATATTGTCTATTATTTCCTGCAATAATTACAAGACCGGTGGCAGCGTCGCAGTCCCCTTTTGACTCAAAATCTTCGGGGAAGGCCAATCAACTGATATGTAATAGGACAGAGGTGACGATAACGAAATTCTTTTGGGAGGGTATCTTGCATTATTGCTTTTGAAGCATGGCTAAGACTATGTCTCATCCAGAAGGAGGAGGGAGGGGGGCGGAAACAAGTGGTGTCACCCTATAACATCACTTCCCAAGAGAAAGAAACAGGCGCAGCCACCACATCGCCACCAAACGCAGAACATAATGCCGAAGAAGAAAACAACAACACAATTAAGCCCAGAAGGGTAAGCAAGAAGAGGGACCCGAGCGCCTCGCTGATGAACTTGGTATCATGAATGAAGCTGAGAGAGAAAAAAACGATTGAATTCGCACCGGTCATTGACCCATTTTAGAATATGCCCAATTACGCCTCACAACCCACCCCCTATCTGAGTACTCCCCTTCAACCCCTAGAATGGTTTTTCCCCAGCCCAACTTTTCGACCAACTCCTTCCCCCCTCTCCAGGAGAGCCCGAGCCCAGTTTTCGGTATTTTTGTTGTTTTCTCTTTTCCACTTTAATGCTTGCTTTTTCTCAAAACCGGGCCCTCCTCATGCGTAAAATAGAAGGAAAAAAAGAACGTGGTAAAGGAGTAAGAGTCGTACAGCATGATTACTGCATACATGAACTTCTGCGTAAAAGAATGTTGATGGTTGGATGGGGATACGGAGCGGAGAACGCCGGTCCCGATGATTTGGATGCGTGGAACAAACCAAAGCGAGAAGAAAAAAACGAAGCAGAAAAGAGAGGGAGATCGTAGCAAAACCCGTCCAACAAGCGGCATTTCCCGTTCAGGTCGTGATTACACACTTCTTCATCTGTATCGCCTGGATACGAATTTTCCCAAAAAAGAGAATCAAGGTTCCTCAGGTAGATTCATAGCAAACATCAAACATGACACGTGAAAGGAGTGACGTGAGTGAGAAGGAAAAAAAAGAATGAGTAGTGAGCGCATATGCGCTCCACCGGGTCAGAGTCAAGGACTCATCGGGATCTTCCTCGACCGAAACCCAAAGATCCGTCCCAAACTCCCGCCTCGCTTCCTCCGGGCGCCTTCCTCTTCAAGCTCCGAGGCATCAGACTTCTTGCGCTCGAAGAAGACGCCGACGCGCTTCTCCTTTTCACTGGTTGTCGTGGGATTACTTTTGCGGTGCAGACCGCGCGCAATGCGGCGCGCGAATCCACTGTACCCTTCGTCGGTGTCGCTCTCGCTGTCCGAATCTGAATCATACTCGAACACGGAGATACAGTGCTCCGGCTGCGGCCGTCTGGGTGGGGCCTCGGGTAGTGCAGAGGGGAGGAGAGGTGCGAGGGGAGCTGTTACGTTGTGTGAGACGAGATGGCCTTGCTGCTGCTGTCTGGTGGTGCTGGGGCTGGCCATCTTGTCTCGTAGGTTGATGGCTGAGCTCACTGGGCGGAGGGTCTTGGGGGGTGGGGGCGGGGGATAGACTGGTGAGACGGGTGCTGAGCGGGTTTGCTTTGCTGGTGATGATGAGGTAGACGAAGATGTCTTCTTCCCGTAGAATGCGAGTGACGGCGCGATGAAGTTGTAGTTGGATACTTGGGTTGATTTGGACTTCAGGGCTGTGCTGGACCGGCTGTTCCTTAATAGGAGAGATGGCGGTGGCGGTGGCGAGAGTGGGCCGAAGCTGAGCGATGAGGTGCGTGGTGGATGCGAGGCATCCTGTGTATTGGCAGCAGTAGGCTCTGGTGCTGGCGATCTAGGACTCTTCGGCGAGCTGTCCTGAGCAGGTGAGTACTGCGAGGACGGAGACCGAGAGCCCGGGCATGGCGTTATCATCTCGGACCTGTCGTATTCGTGGCAGAGGATCCTGATGCCGTCGCTGCCTAGGTCGACGGCTTGGCGCCGCTTTGCGATGTCGATCTTTGCGTAGTCCTTGCAGCGTCCGGGTTGGAGGAGGAGGTTGAGCTCTTGTTCTTGCTCATGCGACTTCCGACGTGTCAATGATGTTACACGGTCGGGCCAGAAGTTGTCCCAGGTGTCGTCGTCGACGTCGGAGTCGGATGAGTCTGTCATGCCCGGGACGGAGTCATCTGATGACTGGCTCTCACGAGACTCATGGCGACTGAGTCGGGGATAGGAGAAGTTGGTACCATCAGTCCTCCGTCTTGGTGATATGGCACCCGGTTCTGGGGTGGCGCAAGTCGGCGTGACTTTGGTCGCCGACAAGCTCTTCTCTTGCCGAGACTGTGTGAAAGGATTGAAGAACTCCATTTTGTTGTTTATTGGCAATATGAAGTGAGAGGAGAAAACGTGTCGATGGGGTGTGAAAAACGTGGTCAGAAACATGGGTTTGTTGTTATGGGTGAGGTGGTTGTGGGTTGTTTATACAACGGCGACCACGACTCAACAACCGTCGTTCCCTAGCAAGACATACGAGGAGGGACTGAGAAGAAAAAGCCCTGTCGATCCTTTTTCTCCTCAAGGGCTGGATTCTAGTTCGTGCAGATAGAAGTCAAGGCACGTTGAGCCAGCCCAAAAATAAGTATTAACTTAGGGAGGAAGGGTTACTATTCGTTGCGAGGGAGGTTCAACAGGAGGGATAATGTAGTCCAACAAATAGTAGTGACGAATGGAGAGAGAGGAAAAAAAAGAATCGAAAAACCACCCCTTTCGAGTCGCGTGCGCCCCCCGGGTCTCGAGAAAGAGGCGTTAATGTGTTTGCATACATGTGTATGTATGTGTAGGTGCATAAACAGCAAGGGGGGATTCCAGCGCTCTCTCACACACATACACACACCTTGTGTCCGACTTCCCCAATCGGATGTGTGTGTGTGAGATCTCACATCCTACATTTCCGATCCGATTCGTGCGTGCTTGGCCACTGGACGGGACCACGACGCCACAGAGCACGGCAACGGAATGATACCCGCCCCAGGTCCCCAAACACCGATAGGCAAGTATTCCGTATGGCATACCCCTACAATGGGTAAATGCTGGTAATACGGGCAAACGACTTCTTCGGGAAATGTATCTGATATCATGACGACATCGTGTTATCTATCGTTACTGATATTGACTGATCGCTCTTCATACGTTTGCTGGTATCCTTCTCCGTTGGTAGAGAATTGGACATGGGTGGGCAACCAATATGCTATTTTTGGATGTATCGAGGAGGATGAGAAGGGGGCATCATAGGAGCTTTGCTAGTACTGTCCACCACGAGGGGGATCTCGAGAACCCTCAAACATGCTCATGACTGTTTATCTCTCAACAAACAGCAAACGAGCGCAACGGGGCCATTGAGATGGTAACCGTAGAAAGAATGTCCTATCGGACCTACATAAAATTTTTCTGGTCTGTTCATCACCTTATGCATTCCAGCCACATACGTGAGAACTCGGCCCTGTTTCGAGTTGTGGGCGAAACAGACTGAAGCTCGCTGAAATGAGGATGATGAATCCAAAGGTGGCGGATCCATAACTCGACGAGGGGAGGCGAGAAAACCGCGTCGGAGGGAGACGGCACAGTCCGAGCATCTTCTTCTGCCCCGAAGAGTTGGTATCTAACACTGGCTACACAGACTCGGCGCGTCGCGATATGTACGTCAATCGGTGATGCGTGCGTGCACTGCCCGTTCATGTTCGGAGAAGCCTCGCATTGTACTTCTTCGCCATTGTCAAATAATACTGACTGATTACGGCACCTCTGATTAGCCAGCCTGGCCTTAGAAATAGTCCTAGATACGACATGGTGGCCCCTGGTCGCTCTGCGAGATTCAAGTCAATGTCTATCTATGCCACCGAGACATATAAAATTTCAGTCGCCCAGAATGGATACCAAGGGCAAGCTGGACTTACTTATACAAAGTCCACCAGGGGCTCCAGCTAATGTCCCTTTTTCGAGCCCTAACCTCCTGGGTATGAAGTAGTTTTACACCACCTGGCTCAGAAGTGGTAAGGGATCCAAGAGGACGGGTGATCGGCGCTATGTGGCTGCTGTGTGGCATTCGTAACATGTCTCGGATGCATAATCCAGGGCACATACATCCATTGTACATACTTGCCTCCACCACTTACTCGAGTAACCACGTCGAAGACTTTTCGCCTTCATGTGTCGCTACTCCTGACGATGCGTGCCTCACACTGAGTAAGAAGGGCAACCACATCCTCGACTATGCTGTTTCGTTTGTTTCGCTCAATACGAGGACCCGATTGTATCTTCAGCACGATGTCCAGATGTGACGATCAAGTCCCAATCCAACCCGATCTGGTAGCACACCCATCTTTTGCAAGACTGTGCCCGCGAAAAGAATATCACCCAACTGAGAAATAGTGTACTGAAACTGGAAAAACAAAGCAACGGCCGGCTGCATGTCGGTGTAACGTGTTGAACCTGGTTTCCCGTTCTGTCAGCCCTCGGGACTCCTCAATCCGTACGGCGTGCGTTCTGGCTCAACGGATGGCTAGATTGCGCTGTCGTGTGGCTTTCAGCCCTGTGGGTTCTCTGAGCATGGCGAACGCTTTTGCGACTTCGAATCTTTTCCTACTGTGGCCGTTTGGTCGTCGTCGTATGTGAAGAAATACATATCAGGTTTTGACAAACGCTCAGATGAGCACGACAGTAGCTAGTGTTAAGTCCAAGTTGGAGGTTAACCACGAAGCGGAGCTGATCATGTTTGAGTGAGTACTTCGTACGGAGAGCGACATCGAAAATGGCATGAGGCCCGTTGCCCAAGTAGCTCACGTACGACCTGTGAAAATTTGATCCTCAGGACACGCTAAGGAGAGAAGAGAGGGAAAAGAAGCAGACACCAACAGACTGAGATTCTCATGCCACAAGGTTACAGGTGGCACAGCAGGATTCTTTTTCTCAAATGGATTCAGTCTGAATCTCGACGGCGTAGTCTAGGGAGTCTCTGACTTGAGAAGATGCATGGCCTTCAACTAGTCCATGAGGTCTGATTCATGTAGGTAATAGCATGAAGGGCGAGCCGCGAGTACGGCAGTTGGGTTCGTTTCGGGTTCAGCAACGATTTCACTCGGTAAATTGCTTCTCCGTCTCAGAACGCACACAAGTACCTAGGCGATAAGGGGGAAATCGAGGAGCGCCGGCTACACAGGTAAGTAATACATGGTATCATGGGTCATGGCACAGCTTAGGTCATGACTTCCAGCTCGCAAGAAGGAGCACGGCTGAAACCGAAGGCTCACATCTAGCCCAGGGAGTGTATCATCTTTTGATAGTCTTCTTAGATCTCGAAAGGGGCTCGCTTTCATTCGAAATCTCGCGCAATAATAGGCATAAGTTGCCCTTTAAATGATGTTCTGGAAGGCCAGGGTTGTTGAAAGTTGAAATTTTCTCATCCTTGCAGTCCACTCTTCAGCCACGCAGGTTAAGGGGCATGAACTCTGTGACGAAGAATATGTGAACTAGCCTTAGCCAGTTTCCTTGTGCAAGTCAGAACGTCCGCACGACATGATGTGGCCGAGGAAGTCGTACTCAGACAAGATATCAGTGTATCCCCACATTCCAGACAGTACTTGCGAGTAGAGTCGTCGTCGCACGAGAATGATAAAGTTGTTGCTGTGACACCAGATATGGATGGCCCTGGTAGAAAGCCCGCCTATGCCCAGGGAGCATTGCATCAACAGCCCAGGCAGAGAATGGCTTTCACTGATGCTCTTGAGCAGACGTTCCACTACGACCTTCAGAATGCTGTACGAGTACGCAGTAGGCCGTTTCCTTAGCGAACTCAGGCTTGTGAACGTGGAGACCCTGCCGTGCTCATACGATGGGGGACATGATGGATCATATGCCGGTAGTCCTCGCACGACTCCCACTCGAGCACGATGTACCTCATGGTATCATGACTCGAGACCAGCTAGTACGTGTAGTAAGGGATGAATTCTTCTGGTTTGAGATGCTGCTTTCTGGTGGTATCGTTTCCCACCATCATGAGTGTCATTGAGACTCGAGAGCGACGTGGTCATGAACTGATTAAGAACGGTCACTTCAGCCTATTCGAGAATAAGTAGGGCCGCTCGCAGGCAACGACATGTCAGTTCAGTGACTTGCAGCAAGCCAACGCCAGCGAACAAAGCTCCGTCGATATTCTGGATGTTGGTTTACGTCACACAGGCGCATTCATCGACGACAAGACATGAAATGGAGATCTGATGTGCATTAGGAGGTTCGTAGTGGTAAATGTGGTCCAGGTGGCGTGCAGCTGCCAGCGGGCACTAACGGAGCTAGACTTGATTGAGACTGGCCGAATCTCGTCACTGGCCAGCAGATTGCCAACGCACGTGTATCATCACAAATTTCACGATGTTTTTGGCAGTAGCTACCCAGCGTTTACCCAGCAGTTCAACGGGCAGTTTCTACTTGTACCTGTGAGTCGTAACTGCCACAATCAATGCCTTCAAACCTGGTTGACGTCAGATCCAGCACGAAATGACCAATTTACCAAGTTTGAGAGTTTGGGGGCAGGAACGAGAGGTATGCAAAAATACCTGTGGAAACCGTCTGGGTCCGTACTGTGTAGCTCGCGACTACCTACAGGCTACCTCAAACATGATGAAGTATTTGCGAAGTAACCACGCCGCAACTCGTGACTACCTATTCCCGTACCCGGTGCCTGGATAGTGGACACTTTGATCCCGTACCTTCCTACCGTAGCTTCCACTCGCACCTGCACTTGACACTACACACCTAACAAATCAGGTAAGTACAGCTTAGCGCATGTAGGTACCTTCCCTCTGCACATAACGCACGAGGTACAGGTGCATGAATGTAAGTACCCGGCCGAGTGCGTAGGGTTGTATCCTCCTGGTAGACCCTTGAATTCAGCTTCCACATCCTTTTCCAGGTCACCTCGTACTTTTTATCCGATCACATCCATCCATTCGTACCACTCATCGAAATACCTATTGCGAACACCTTCATTCTTACCGATTCTCATACACTCGTCTTTCGGCAAGGCGCTCTCGATGATCGTTGTGTAAAAAGCATCCTGAATGATACGTCTCAGCCTGCACTGCCCGCACCCCGACTGAACGCTTCATTCATGATATCTACGCGCCGCGTGCCGCCCCGAACTTCACCAGCAACCGCTGGCGTGTCTGTTCATTGATAGCAGAATACCGAGAGTGGTAGGTCAAGGGGGATAAGCAGTAGTGCCTTGGGCACTCACACTACGTACACGCATAGAACGGCACCATTGTTAATGAGAGCGTGCTGTAGTTGATCCCCGGCAACGAAGACCATCATCCACCGCCTGTGATACCAACATTGAGAGCAAGCAGTACTCGGTCGCAAACAAATGCAGCCGTAAATAGGCCCGGATCTTTTACCTGCTTCATATTTCGTTCACAACTCCGACTACCTACCTATCCCAGGCGCGACGCAACCTAGTTTTTATTTCAATTCCGATTGAAAAGATACCCGCGCGTCAATTGCCTGGCCGTCCACTGCGCCACCGAATATTCCTAGTTGTGGCATAACCCATACCTATCACCCAACCTCCCCAAACACGTGCATGCGCCGTCTTTCTCCCAAGAACCCGGCGCATCTCAGCTACCGCACCTCCTTCCGTTAGCACTTTTCTTGTTCGTCGGTAGCAGTTTTACGCTCCCGTCACTCAGTATTCCTAAGAAACGTTGCCCACGTTGTCTTCTCCGGTTCAGAACCAAGCCAGTGACGGCGCAACCGCCAAGTCGGAAACGTCTAGCTGGACGACACCTATTATTTTTCCCTCCCATATTGAAAACAACATTTTCCCAGTCTGTGTGCCTGACCAGCGTCAGCAGCGTAGCCTCTCGCTTCACTCCGTCTCCTCGCCGCCCTCACCGGCCGCTGGGAGATCTACGCCAGCTTCTCACCGCCGACTCCGCCGCACTCCCAACTTCTCGGCGACTCCGAGCCCTCAACCCGAAGAACAACAGGAGCGACCGTCTGTAGGCCGCGTATCTGTTGTTCTCGGGCCCACCGGTCGCTATACTCTAGCCAACGAGGTCGGTGGGCACAATCAGCAATCGGGTCAACCAAGGGCCGCACGACACCTTTCGCAGGGAAATCTTAGTTCGAGTTCTGCCACCACATCGGCCTCAGGCAATCGTACCGTTGGCTTAAACCCAGACAACCAATTATCCGAGTCTCAATCGGCGAGGCGTATTTCAAAGAATACCCACAACGCGATTCTGTACGCGTTAGAAGCAACGTTGCGAGGCCCAAATTCTATCTCATTTGACCCACTCGAAGTTGAAGCAGAAATGGCGGATCTCATGGGTGGAGGAGGCCCTGCCTCTAATGGCAATGGCATAGGTTCTGCTCGCAGCACGCCCGGTCGATCAGCTGTTGCTTCGCCTTTTGGGGTTAGAGGTCCCAAGGCAATTATGCAACAACGCGCCGAACGGGAGGCTAGACAACGAGAGGAGAGAGAACGATGGAAGCGGGATCAAGAAAGCGCACCAACCGATGCTCAAGAGGTCGATCGTAGAGTCGCTCTTCAGGCCGCCGAGAGAAGAACCGCAAATACGGGCGCAGGATTGTCGAGCACCGGCCTCGACCAATCTACATCACAAAGACCCGGTGTACTAGGGACGAATCGCGCAAGTACTGGTAATGGTGGTCGTGCAGCGGGAACCATGGGCATCCCCTCAAGGGTTCAAGCCTCGACATCTCAGGCGGCCCGCATTGACCCGGCCACGTCGAAGCCTGCACAAGGTCCCATACCACCTGTGAATACTGTCCCTTCCTCGGGCATGCCTCTTGGATCACAGCAACAAGCTCAAACTGGAGAGGTACCAGCCTCGGCTTCTCGACCCAGACACTCGTTCCCACACGCATTTGAGCGCTGGGAGACCCTCTCGGCTCACTGGGAAGGCCTCACAAGCTTTTGGATTCGTAGGTTGGAGGAAAATTCCTCCGAACTCCAGAGGGATCCAATCACTCAGCAACTCTCGCGACAAGTAACGGACCTATCATCGGCGGGCGCCAACCTTTTTCACGCCGTGGTGGAGCTGCAACGATTACGTGCCTCATCGGAGCGTAAGTTTCAGCGCTGGTTTTACGACACGCGTGAAGAGCTGGAGCAAAGCAAAGAGCTGGTTTCGATGATGGACGCTGCACTTGCGGAGGAACGCAGAAAGAGAGAGGATGTCGTGCGAAAGGCCGCCGAGGATCAAAAAGAACACACCAAACTGCTGAAGCAAGTGGCTGAATTGCGCAAGGAGCTGACCATTTCCAAGGAGGAAGCTCGTCGCGCCTGGGAAGAACTGGGTCGTCGAGAGCAAGAGGAGCGAGATCGTACAAACTCCTTGCAACTCGGCCAGCCAACCATCGTGGGAGGCGTACAGGTGGTTCCCATGACTCAAGGAGTCAGTCGAGGCAGCACCCAGCGTGAGACGCGCTATACACAGCCAGATATGCATGATCCATATGGCTCACCACATTCCGCTTCCGCCTCTGTCGCTCGTCCTGATCTCAGCCAGGCTCCAGCGGTCCAGCCGGTTCCCACATCGGGTGGCCTTGCCCCGCCGATGCAGCCTTCATCAGTTCACCATCAAGAAAGCTACGCGTCGGATGTGAGCATGAGTGAAGGTGAGTACATTCGTGACACCACGGGGAACTTCATCCTAGATGACCGGGGCCGGAAGATCCCCTATCACGTTCCATCAGATGTTTCTGACCTGTAAAACAGAGGAGTTTGAGTCTGAACCGCAACACGCTGTCGGTCAGGCTGACTCTGTGCCGCAACCATCACACTCTCCGGCCGTAGACTATACTGGTAGTGGCTATACACCAACCGGATGGGGCGACATGCCCCGTCATCATCATCCAACACGGCTCAGCGATGTACTTGAAGAGGATGAGGAACCCCGAAGTCGCAATAGCCAAAGCCAGTTGAGCCGATATTGATGATCCGCATCGCTTAAACCTGGAACACTTGAAGTACCCCAACCCAACTTTTGAAATGGACTCTTGCCGCATGCCTCAGTATGCTGGAGTCCTCGAACACGAATATCCCCTTTTCACGCCTAGCCCGTTTCCCCTGGACCGCATAAGATACCCAATCCCGACATTCGATATGAAATCTCGGAAGCATACTATGTCGCCTTGTCTCGGTATGCTAAAGACCTCGTGATAACGATTCTCTATTTTTACACCTGCCCGTTTTCCCGGGCCCGGTCGGCTTGAATATGGAATCAGAATGCGAGATTGGATTCTCGGAAGCATATTATTGTCGCATGCCTCAGTATGCTAAACTCCTTGTCGAATCCCATTCTCCTCTCATGAGATGGTACTAACGACGGAAGCAAAGCACGGCGAATCCGATAGATGTAGACATGCATCGCGTTTGCCTCGGGTCTTGTCTCTCGTCGGGACAGCTCTGTGAGCTAGTCTCATACTTCCATCCTGGCGATCTTCGTCGTCGAACCGACTGGCCAACATCACGGCAAGCCTCAGGTCTCAATCGCGAATAATTCGACCTCCTCGCGATCCACACATATGGTTTTTTGCTTTTCTTTTCCTTGCTTTTCTTCCCATTTCGCTATTCCCCTTTTTATTCCCGGAGGTCACAGGTCAGAAAAGAACGTATGAAGATATCCCCATGTAAAAATTGCTGGATTTGCTGGATTTGACGGAGAACAACGCTTTTTTTGTTGCGGACAGAGAGGGGATCATAATCACTGGCATGAAGCTCGCGCATTTGTCTCCTGCCGATTCCGGTGACATCCTCCGGTGAGAGGTTTGGTAAAAGGTCGAACGTAACCTTGCCTTGCTTCTTGATGATGTTTACTCATCTGCATTAACGAGTTAATACGAGTGCTTGTTCCCATTCTTGATTCCTGGTTGTGACTGTGATGATCGTGTCCGCACTGCTTTGTTCTCGATGTGATCTCGGTTGTAGGCTTTGAGAACAAGAGTTGTTAATAAATCCCATAAACCACTCAACTCGAGATAAAGTTTCTTCAACATGTCTATCGCGACTGTGTGTGTCCCATATTATGGAAACATTCATACCGGTTGGTGACTCCTTAAAGTGCAAGGTGCTTTCACGCCCCGGTGACATCGCTCGTTTCCTGGCGGCCTGGAAACATGAGACAGTCGTCTTAACACTGTATTTGTCTCACCTTAATGAGCCAACCGTATGATGATTTTCTTACATAACCCCAAAAAGAGCGGGGCCTAATTATTCCTCGGCGGGTTGTACCGTCGATTCCGTACCTTTCGAAGCTTCAGTTTAGGCCCAAGCAAGCTTCACAAGCTCCCGGAATCCCTCGGATTTCAACTGAAAAGTCAATTGAAGACAACGAACAAAAAAAAAAGATGTCGCGCTCATTAGCCAACCCGCGATGGCTCGCCCGGCCCCTATCGCAGGGCCAACGCCTGCTCTTCTCCACGCGCCAGTCCGCGCCCACGACCTCGCCCGCCACATCGTCCGATATGCCCGCGCTCCTCATGTCATCGTCGCGCCGATGCGCCCGGTCCCCTGTCTCCGCCCGATCGACGCAGCAGTGCCGGTACAAGATGAAGACGGTCGAGGAGGCGCGCAGTCGATACCGGACGGGTCCCTTCTCGTGGAAGGCGGGCGTGTTGTTCGTGATGGCGGGTGCGGGCCTCATGTGGTATTTTGAGTCGGAGAAGAAGCGCATGGAGAGGAAGCGCATTGCCGAGGCGACGAAGGGTGTTGGCAAGCCGAAGGTTGGAGGCGAGTTTCACCTTGTTAACCATGAGGGGAAGCCGTTCTCGAGTAATGATTTGAAGGGACGGTATTCGTTGGTGAGTACTTCCTTGCTCTGAGAAGGGGTTTAAACGGTTGGGTCTGTGATGGAATTAAGGGGTCAATCATTGTCGTTTGATCTACGGGAGACGTGGAGTTGTCATTTGGTCAAAAGAGTGACAGAGGCTAATCGCATGATTGTACAGGTCTACTTCGGCTTCACACACTGCCCCGACATCTGCCCCGAAGAGCTCGACAAGATGGCGCAAATGTTTGACCTAGTCGAGGCCGGTGCGCCCGGTGCCGTCGCGCCCGTCTTCATCACCTGTGACCCTGCGCGCGACGACCCCAAGGTGCTCAAGTCCTACCTCGCCGAGTTCCACCCCAGTTTCATCGGCCTGACCGGCACGTACGACGAGATCAAGGCCGTCTGCAAGGCCTACCGTGTCTATTTCAGCACGCCTAAGGAGGTCAAGCCTGGCCAGGACTACCTCGTCGACCACAGTATCTACTTCTACCTCATGGACCCCGAGGGCGACTTTGTTGAGGCCCTCGGTAGACAGCACAGCCCTGACCAGGCTGCTAAGCTCATCTTGGATCACGTTAAGGACTGGAAGCCTTAAAATCTGAATCCATCGACTCCTGTTGGAGATATTATGAAAAAAAAAAGAGAAGATGGTTATGACGTAACGCGGGGATAGAGAAAGCTCCAAGAGAAAGAAAGCTCCTTGTATTATAAGACACGCCCCTCGAGAATAATCAGTTTGTCTAGAGATGCTAGATGGACAGAGACATCTGTCACCAAACAAAACAATGTACATCATGTTGAACGACCTCATCTGGTTCATCGTCACGACAGACCTTGGCATCTACAGTAATGCACTGCCTCGGTTCGGAATACTTCTCGACTTCTTACACTAGAGATCCCTGCAAGATGGTCCTTAGAGCCCATCGTCACGCCACTACCATCCGTGATCTGTGTCTCGTGGTGAGCAATCGTCGCTGATGCTTCGCTTCATCCTGAAGGCTTCTTGTCCTTCTTTACCCTGCAGGTACGGATCGCAAGTACGGATTATACCTAGATGGCATTCACATGGGTTGATCTACCAGGTCCTGCCATTGGCCTCCTATTGATCACTGTTAGTCGGCACGACTCACGAATACAGTAATACTGCGCTAGTTTGCAGGCCCAGAACCAACTCCGTCCAATGGATATCACAGAACTCCGAATTCGCGAATTGCGACTCCTGCGAATACCATCAAGTATTTCGTACCGGTACGGGTTGAAATGTATCTCTCTCGTCATTCCTTCCGGAGTGTCAATGGAGCATGAGCAGGAGACTGGGCATTCGGAGAAAATACATTCAAGCGAATCTGCATTAAATCAAAACGACCATTGACCAAAATAGAGACCGTCTCCAGGTCGACAGTCCGTGGCAGCGACGGTACTTATCAACTGTCTACAAAACCAATTCTCCACTCGAGTCATCTTCCCAGTTCCACCTCTTCCCTCATTCAATTACTTACACGTATTCACTTCACACCCCTTCGGACATTTTACCAGGCTCCTCGGTCTTCGCGATTCCGAACGAACTGGCATGATACCACGGTGATACTGGCTATCCCACCTCACACACTCTTTTTTTTTCGTCCTCCCGATTCTGTCCGGAATGAAGTCTTTCAGGAGCCTCCGGGCCTTGAGCCGCCATGCCCGGCCCCACTCACGCTCACTCTCATCATCGCAACAGGCCCGTTCCTTCGCTGCGCTATCCCATGAGACGAGAGCGAAGATCGGAGCTACGAGCTGCGCGCAGCAGCAGCAGAAGAAGAATCACAATGAGCTTCTCGTACCAACTCGTACACTCATTACCGATGAGAAGAGCGCCAAGGGAGCTCATCCCCATTTCGCATTCGCTTTTGAGTACGTTTCACGAGCCCCTCAGTCTTACATGGGGCGTGATGAGGCCTGGATGAGATGGCGTCACAACTACCTATATGAGGAAACAAGACAGCTAACATATTCTATCCAGCATTGATGGTGTCCTACTGCACGTCGCACACCCAATTCCGGGCGCGACAGAAGCTCTCCAGTACTTACAGCGCCACAACATCCCATTCATTTTGTTGACGAATGGTGGTGGCAAGCTGGAGGATGACCGAGTTCAGGACCTGAGCGAGCGTCTGGGAGTCCCGCTCTCCACAGACAACTTCGTGCAGTCGCACACTCCGTTCCAAGAGCTTGTCGATGCCTCCTGGAGCAACAGCAGCATTGAGATGCAGGATGCGAGCGGTCTCGCCGACAAGAACATCCTGGTCACCGGCTCCGACGCCTCAAAGTCGCGTCTTATCGCCGAGACATACGGCTTTAAGTCCGTCATCACACCTGCCGACATCCTCATGGCGCACCCAATGCTCTTCCCTTTCGAGCCTCTCGCGCACTACGCAGCGACAGCGCGACCCCTCCCAACTCCGAACCCGAAGATCGACGCCATCTTCGTCTTCAACGATCCGCGCGACTGGGCGCTCGACACGCAGATCATCCTCGACCTGCTCCTATCCGAGAAGGGTGTGCTGGGCACCTACTCATCGAAGAACGGACGTGCTGAGCATGAGAACCACGGCTGGCAGACCGACGGCCAGCCGGAGCTGTACTTCAGTAACCGCGATCTCTTCTGGAGCGCGCGCTACCACCTCCCGCGCTTCGGCCAGGGCGCCTTCCAGGCTTCGCTCGCGGGAATCTGGAGACAGATCACAGAGGGCAAGGCCGAGCTGAAGCGGACGACCATCGGCAAGCCGTATGCACGGACGTACGAGTTCGCCGAGCGCGTGCTGGGACAGTGGCGGACGGGATTGCTGAAGGACGCCGCGACAGACGCAAAGCCGTTGCGCCGCGTTTACATGGTCGGCGATAACCCGGAGAGCGACATCCGCGGCGCTAACGAGTTTACGAGCCCGCAGGGCACGGAGTGGGCTTCGCTGCTCGTGCGCACGGGCGTCTGGAATAAGGGCCGCGATGGCGAGCCGAAGTATCGACCTACTGCTATCGTGGACGACGTCAAGCACGCTGTTGAGTGGGCGCTCGAGCGCGAGGGATGGCGGTGAATGGATGGATAGACTCTGGGTCTACATATGTATGTACTTATCTACGGAGATGTAGATATCTCGGCACGTCTGTCCCGTAGTGCGAGAGAGGCGAAGATAGGAGCCGAGGCCAGGGACAAATGAGATGTCGTAGACGCGCAGTCATGGATTGGCATCCCTGTCCGATGTACACACTGGCGCTCCCCTTTCGCTGCAGGCCGCACATCATCAGGAGTTTCTCTGCATGCTACTCGTACTAATTTCTAACCTTATCGCCGCAATTTGTATGCCGTAAGAGCGCTTACATGGTCTTTTTATACGTACGTAAGGGTGACTGTGAGATGTCTTCGCATATGTACGTGGGAGTGAGTGAAGGTGGGCTTTGGTGGAATCTCTCTTTTCTCTTAGTACGAGTAGACGAATAGGAGTCAAGGCATCGGGTCTTACGACAGGATTTCTTGTCCGATGGAAGACGTGGCCATTATCATTGCAACACAAAATGCCCATGACGGCGGATGATGTCGGGGTCGCGAAAAGAGTTTTTTATTTTGACGGAATTCCAGGGTCCCCGTCGGAAAGCGTACGAGTAGATACCGTGTAATATGCGTACATTAGCCCAATGATCCCATCTTGCGCTGGTTCCGCGCGTTGATAGGACGAGCTTGAACGGTTGCTTGCATCATGCATGAATTCCCATTAGATAAGTGGCTTGAAACCTGTTGGCCAAGGCAGCTTTTGCTGTAACCCGCAAGTCCCGAAAACCCACGTGCCACTCCCTCTGCCGGTGAAAGGTCAGGGTTGTTGCGCGCGTTTCAAGCAGAAACGTGAGAAACAACCTTGTGGAAATGCAGACAATTCTTGCCGCTGCTTCGTCCCGATGTACGGAATTCGGGCATCCAAGATTCGACTTGCAGGAGATAACTTGCATCGCGGAGGCCGGGCCCTGGTTCATATCGGGGTTAATGTATGCATTTATAGTGACAATCTGCCCCGAGCTATGTAATACTTATGTCGTTATCCATGGCCTGTGCTCCGCTAACTGCCTAGTCCCGGTACTTCGTAATCTAGGTTCTTATCTAGATCATAAGTGGCTTAACACGCTAGGCTAAGGGGATTACATAATCGCACGGGCCCCAGGCAGAAGGTCCCGAGCTATCCCCATTTTAGCATCCAATCCGTCACTGACCTTTCACATGCATGCCCCAACCTAACTTTTGTACGGCGTAAATGGGGTTCACATTCCACATCCAACTTCCAAGTGCTGACACTCTCACAGCCGCCGCTTCCCTCGCAAATCCGCAGAGTTTTGGCCAGGAAAGAGGGAAAACTCTGCACTTTTTTGACTTTGCTGAGGAGCGGAGAGACTTTTCTTCTTTCTCCTCTTCTGCTCCACCATAATTATCCACCGCCTGGTGTGTGTTGTTTGCCTGTCCGCGCCTCTTCTTCCCTTTATGTTTGTTGCACGGCAGCATCCAGGGTAGTTTTCCAGGGAATGGGAGATAAAGAACTGATTGACCGCCTGACGCCGCAGCGCAACCTTGCACACAACATTGTCTACTAGTGAAACAACACACAACTTGAACGATCCCATCACCCCCACACCGGGTTGATCAAGTTAATAATTTTTTTTGATTAATATTTTGGCCACGTCGCCCTTGTTCCCCCTCCGTCGGGTTTCGTCCTTCGTTCAAGATGCCTAGTTCCGTGCGGAATCCCGTGCCTGGTGTCTCGCAACCACTCCGATCAGCCATGAAGCACGACGACGATGGCGAGAGGCCGCCGAACTCTAGCAATCCGTCAAACATGAAAGGTGTGTTCTGTCTATATTCTCTTGTCCTAGTTTTTCATGTATAGGGGAGTCCACTTTACTGCGTGCTCGTGTCACTTCGGAGTCTGGCCTGGTCGTGACTCGTATGTAGAAGCATCTGGTCTAGACAAGGCGCTCTGGCTGTCTCTTGCGCAACTGTCTCGACCACCTTCTCTCTCTGGCGGGGATCGAGTCTCTTTGTTCTACGAATGGTAGAATCATCTAGCGTTCAAGGCAGGCCGACCTTGATGGCCAGGTAATATCACTTAGATTCTTTAACGAGTTATCTATAAAATCATCTCCTCGTCTCTCCTACTTCTTGCCTATTTGCTATTTTATTCTAAAGATTAAGACACTTACCGGCTTCACCAGCTGCACATTTCGCCGAGCCCACACCGGAAGAACATGGCGGCCTGGAGGAAAGTCTGCCTAAGAGGCAGTTTTCCGCTGGCATCGCCAAGCGCCTTTGTGGCCGTTCCCCCGTGCCCCCCAGCGGCTCTTCCAAGTCTTCTCTACCAAGCCAGACGAGCGCGGAAGGTCTCAGTGGTCCGGTAAGAAGCATGTCTCCTCCGCGGACTCATGATGACCCCGCACAACCACAGTCTCATCATCGAGAACATCATCGACGTCGCATCGATTTCGTGGGCGAGAGGATTCTCGCCCAGGTCAACGAGTGGCTTCAGCATGAGCGCATGAAACGACTGAACAGGAAGACTCGACTGACCTACAGTCTTCGCAAAAGTCACCAAAAGGCTGAGGCGGAGGAGACCGAGGATCGATCGCCTCATGCTAAAAGGAGGCTCTCGATCGATTCTCAGTCTAGCGAGGTATCCTTTGACAGACTTCAGAAGATCATTGACGATAGTATGAGTTCTCTTGGTCTTAACAGTGTCCCTCATTACAGTCAGCGAGTGAGTAAGAAGCCTCATCAGCGACGGCGAGCTTCTCACCACAAGCCACCAGCGTCATCTGATACCGAATTCTACGACGGGGACGTATTAGTTCCGGATTGTGATGGAGTCCTGGACAATTCCAAGACACTCAGCTTTTTGGGTGGAACAGCAGCGGATGACGAAGAGGAAGAGGACCCTCCACCTCCGCCGTCGTCGAAACGCATTGCTGAAAAGGAACATCAGGCGTGGCTGGTTTTCAAGAGCGAGATCATCCGTTTGGCTCACACCCTCAAGCTTAAGGGATGGAGGCGCGTGCCCTTGGACAGTGGCGATGCCATTTCTGTCGAGCGTCTCAGCGGTGCCCTGACCAATGCAGTCTATGTGGTCACGCCTCCGAAACATTTGACGGAAAAATCAGAACCTGGCAAGAAAACCCCGTCGAAACTGCTGCTACGGGTCTATGGCCCTCAGGTCGAACACATCATTGACCGAGAGAATGAGCTGAGCGTTTTACGACGACTTGGTCGGAAGAAAATAGGACCTCGACTCTTGGGAACTTTTGCAAATGGACGTTTTGAGCAGTATCTTAATGCTGTCACGCTCACCTCTGAGGACTTGAGAGACCCCGATACGTCGAAGCAAATTGCGAAGCGAATGAGAGAGTTACATGATGGTATGCCGTTACTCGATGAGGAGAGAAACGGTGGACCGGCGGTTTTGAAGAACTGGGACCATTGGTTTCCCAGGGTCTCGCAAACCCTCAGCTTTCTTGACAAGACCATCTTGGCTGGGAATCATGGCCCTGTTAAACACATGGCCGATGCCTGGAAAACCCGTGGTTTTGTTTGTGGCACTGACTGGCCTACTTTCAAGGCCATGTTCGACAAGTATCGGCAATACCTCTTTGACCTGTATGGCGGGTCTAAGGTGATTAAGGAGCATCTTGTGTTCTGCCATAACGATGTAAGTCCGAGACGCAACATCGACCAAACAAAATGTTTACTGACCCATTCTAGACGCAATATGGCAATATTCTTCGGGTTCGGCCGGACGATAAGAAGTCCCCTCTGCTGCAGCCGAACTATGAACACAAGCAGCTCGTGGTCATTGACTTCGAGTATGCCGCCGCAAATGTTCGAGGTTTCGAATTTGCCAACCACTTTACGGAGTGGTGTTACGATTATCACGATGAAGAGATTCCTTTTGCTTGTAATGTGGACAGATACCCGACTTTGGAGGAGCAATACCGCTTAATCAAAGCATATGTTAATCACCGACCTGAGTATCCGTACTCAGCCACCGCGACTCCGGTCTTGACACCGCTCGCTACACCTATTATGTGTCCTTCGACGCCCTGTTTTGGACCGATGCCGCCTAATGAACCCGTCGGTGCTATCGCCGATTTCATGCTGGATGGTCGCGTTCCACCAGGGGGCTGGAAGGAAGAGGAGCGGCGCAGAGAGGAGCAGGACGAGGAGCAGATCAAACAGCTTATCGAAGAGACTCGACTATGGCGTCCTATTTGCAGTGCTATGTGGATTGCTTGGGGCATCATGCAGGCCAAGATCCCCGGATATGACACGACCGAGAATAACAGACTCGCGTCAGGCGCATCAGGAGTGGCGAGTACCCCTGAAGAGGAGGAGGAGGACCCTGTGTCTTTCGACTACCTCGGATATGCGCAGCAGAGAGCGATGTTTTTCTGGGGAGACTGCGTTTCCTTGGGACTCGTGAAATTGGAAGAGCTGCCGGAGTTTGTGAGAAAGAATAGTAAGTGACTTGTATATCGTTTCTGACCCCTGGATGCGACGATCTCGATGATCGAGGACACGCAATCTCTATTCTTTCGGTTTCGAACACATTGCTAACTCTTCATGTACAGTCAAATTCACGCAGTATTAGCCTAGTTGGCGCAGGGAATCACGGTCGTTTTGGACTGGACTGAATCGATATCGGGTGAGTGCTTCCCATTCACCAGTGACTTAAGAAAATAATAATATCACCAAAAAAATATTAAATAAGTATGAACAAACTCCACTCACAAAATCTCTCCCGGAACCCAGACGTGACCTCCTTATATGTTCACCCATATGCCTCCAAACCCCGTAGATTATCGCCGTTGTACACCAGATTCACTGTGCGATGCTCATATCGCCGACGGCTCAACGGAACATATTTCGTATGAATCTGTTAGTAATAAGCCGGGCGAGCATTTCCCCGCGCCTGCGTTGGACTGCATACTATTCCGTGTTTCCCCGGAGAAAAGGGATGACTAAGGACCCCGAATCTCGAATCGCGTCAATGACGCCATTCCATCTCACATGCAAGATGTGATGCTCCGAACCCCGTCCCGCATTGCCGGGACATACATCATACGGAGTACCTACTACGTAAACAAAGACACCGGGTATGATTTGTAAGATGTCGTCTTTTTGCGTGCCGTGGGGTAGTGCTGTTTCGGCAATGATCGCCACTGATAGCTCGGTTTTATATGAATGAGTGATCGCATATTCTCGAGCATCGCATCACACACGCTCACTCACGATACTCAAAGTAAGAAAAAGGGATAGAAGAACGAGATAAAGGGAGAAGAAAGAGACAAAATGGCAACAACAGCCCTCTTCAACCACATCGACACGTCCTCCCAACGTGCAGGCCTCACCAAATCCTGGACCAAAGTCGACGGCGGCGGCACCTCGTTCGCCTTCCAACGCGTCTCGCGCCCCGTGCACGATCTCCGCGCCGAATCACCGGCGGAATTCAACACGGATACGACGGGCTTCGGATTGCAGTACTGGCCGTCACCCGAGAAAGAATTTGTGGATGATGCTGCGGTACGGGGGAGGTATTATGAGGATGTGGAGGCGCTTTTGAGGAGCAATTGTGAGGCGCTTGCTAGCAACAATTCCGGGACTGGCGAAAACGGGAACGAAGGGAAGAAAAACAAAGTCCGCAAAATTGCCATCTTCGACCATACCATTCGTCGCCGCACGGCTGATGCTGCCCGTGGTCCGGTGCAACAGGTCCATGTGGACCAGACGCCTGCTGCGGCGATTGCGCGAGTTAGAAGGCATTTACCGCGCGAGGAACATGAGGATTTGTTGAAAGGGCGGTTTCAGTTGATTAATGTTTGGAGACCGATTGCGCATGATGCGGTGGATCATCCTTTGGGGGTTGTTGATGTGGGTTTTTATCTTTCTTCTTTCGTATTTTTCTGTGAATAAAGAGGAGAGGTGGTATGATGGGACGGGCAGGAGATGAAAAGGGAGAGAAAGAGGACTTAGGGATAAAGGGATGAGAATATGGGATAGGGGAATCGGTGATGAAAGAGAAGCGCTGACATGAAGCAGTGGCGAAGCACAGTCCCCGAGGACTTCGTCCCCGTCGATCTCCTCTACCCGACGCGCGGAGACGGGGATGGCGACGACGATGATGACCGAGGCAAAGAGAAGCCGCCGAGGAAGAGTGATGATGGGAAGGAGACGGAGGGGTATGAGGTTCGTGGGGAGACGAGTACGTTTGTTTCTTACCCCTTTTCTTTTCATTTCTTTCCCCTTTCATACATTTTACATCTTTCCACATCGCACACAGCACGCTTTTTCGGGCGATTTTATTCTTGAACATTTCATCCAGAACATCTTACTCTTCAGAGCGACGCAATTTTAAGGACATTACTAACATCAACAAGTGAGCGTCGCCGCAAACCCCAACCATCGCTTCTACTACGTCAAGAACATGACGCCCGATGAGACATTACTGCTTAAATGCTACGATTCATGGGGCGAGGGCGAACCGAATGGGAAGAAGGGCATTGCGGTTAGGACGCCGCATACGGCGTTTGAAGACCCGAATACCCCGGCTGATGCCAAGCCGAGGGAGAGTATTGAGGTTAGGGCGCTTGTGTTTTATGAGGAGTAGGCCTGGGTTGGGGATCAGACGGACGCGGAAAAGGGGAGGGGGTGAGTGAAATGGGAATGAGATGAGATGGGTGTGAGAGGAGGGATGAGATGAGTTAGCCAGGGTTGAGTTGGCATGAGATGACTGGATGTGAGACTCCGATGAGTGGCATGGGTGAGTTTTCATGATGAATTCATTCATAAGGGTTCATGAGCACACGACTGTGTACACATTTCCTTTCCAACCGAATGCCGAGGCATATGTTTAACGACTTCCAGGTTTCTTTTCTGTACATGGCTATATGAGATAAACGGCTCGTATGAGTCTCTACAACATATTACCTTCCATATCGAGCTCTTCTGACCCCGTCGTCTTTCACATGAAGCACTAGCTAACTGACGCCGGTGACTCGGATTCTTGCTATTTATATACCTCGGTCTCATTCCGATGAGTCTGGAGGCCTCCTTCATGAAGCCTATGGGATGAATTCCGCACATGCTTACAAATTATCCGAATACTCATCTCCTAACTCCGTAACAGAACAATCATGAGTTCATTCCCGAGACAAGGTGCAACTCGCTCACTTTCCAAGCCTATTTTATTTGATCTCATCGGTTTGACGATTTTCAACTCACGTTCACCAAGTTCTCACAACTATCAAACTAAAGGCGTATAGAAGCAAAGTACACACACGTGAATACACGTGACTCCCAAAGACCTACATCCCTCAAAACCAGCCTCACAACAGAAAGCATGCCGATCGCACGTCGTGTAATTCTCGCTTAAACCAGCACCGCCAACGAGAATCCATCAGGTAGGTACCGCCTACGTACCTCTGTACCGATGATGTATTCCGGTCTGTAGCGTGGCGGGTCGATCAGTGACCAGGGATCCGCAGCGGTAGCGTCGATGTTTTACGAAGTACTGTACATACACATACATACGTCGTATACAAAAACACCACCTACCCTTAAGCGAGTAATCGGGTTGGGTTGGTCGACTAACCGTATGTGGTGACCAGCCCGAGAAAACCACACAAAAAACACGCGTGTGCCTGAATTGTATGGAGTAGGGTTTATTAAGGGCTTTCTTATTATCGTCTGTTAAGATGGAGGTCGGTAGGGTCGATGAGATTGGGATATGGGTGGGCTTGCGCCACGGCTAGGCGGCTATGTGATTCCGCGGCTTACAGACGATGGGAACGAGGACATGGTCGAGGATAGTAATACTCACGGTCATATCTTTCTTCCCCGTGTTTTGTTTCTAGGACACATACATACGATGATGACCATGTGACAAAGGAGGTTGCCAAAAATACCAACTAAACCCAGCGACCGGGTTGACCAAGAACCACCTGGTCGTCGACTATTGAATTCATGATGCCTATTCTTCCGTAGTACGAAGTGTCTAGTGCGAAGTACCGGACCTTGGCGATACCTACGAATCTGAAGGGGGTACCTATCCTGTACGATCCGTATATCAATCAAATCTCCACCCAGAAAAACCAAATTATGCCGGCTTGTTGGGGCCCCACGAAACTTGCTTGCTTGCTTGCCTGAACCGTACCGCGCCCCCCGTCTCGGGAAAGGCTCGCGCGCAGATTCTTGCCCCAAGCGGCATTTTAGGCTATCTGGGATGTGTCGCAGGGATGTGTGTGTGTTATCATGTACTGTACGATACCCGACGACACGACGAAAAAATCGATGATGAAAAGGTACATAAGTGCTGCTGTGGCTAGCACAAGTACTGTACTTTTGACAACAGAGAAGATGAGGAACTTCTTCTTCACGCTAGAAGAAGTCTCCGATGCTTCTAACGCTACGCGTTAGGTCAACTCGGATTCCACTACCCGATCGTCGTTCGTGTGTGTTCTTTATTTCCGGCAAGGGGACTTTGAGAGTGGTACCTACGCTAGAGATGCAATGATGTGTACGTATGATACGGTGGTGCCTGAGTTAGGTACGAGTATTCGTTGGTTACGAGAGAGAGAGGGAGAAGACGTATCGTATGCATAACGCATGTATGTATGTAGCGATATGTATGTGCAATAAGCTTCGCGTAGTGTACCGGCGACGTGAGATGTGAGGTTCGTGGCGGGATGGCCCGTTAGCGAAAAGCCTCAGCTCTGCATAGTGGGTCGACTGTCTGTCTACCTATTATTCCCCCCTACCTGTCCTATCGTACGAATTACTCTTTGAGATAAGACGAGGGAGGGGGGAAGGGGTATAGAGACTGGCCGTATAGGTGTAAGACCTAGTAGGGCAGCATGGCGGAGTGAGTTATCAGATGATGGTCCTGACGCTATATATACGGCGTGTACGGATTAACTAGGGAATTACCTTGCTAAGGTGAGATGATTTACATGGAGGGGAGGGGAAATCGATAGATCGTTTTCTGGCAAACACATGGCTTTGGGAGTCGGTTCTGTAGATCGAGGGGGAGGAGACCAGGACTTCGCAGTTGGGACTATTTACTTCGTACAGCGGCGCTACGGTATGTAAACGTGTTGTACATTTCTCGAGAGAGAGAGAACTGAGGAAACGGAACTTTGTGAGTTGGACAGATATTATGGAGTTCAGTATGTACTCGTAGTATGGAGTTGCAGTCAGTAAGGACGGGGTTACATTCACCAAGGTGTGTCGATATGTGTGGGAACGGAGCGGACTGCTCACCTTGATCGAGTTAAATCCCCGACGCAGAGCCCTTCACGTATTATATTATTATACGTGATCACAACCCGATATAGCCCTCGAAGTCACAGCGTTATACCACCTACCTAGACGAGTTACCGGTTACCGTGTGCTCACACAACTGGTCTTAGTATACTATTACCCATTTATTGGTAATACTCCGTAGTCCCTCACGTGGGATGTGTGTGAGACTGTAATCCATCCCCTATAATCCGTACGTTGCCATTCCCGCATCGACCTATAATTACGCTAGGCACCCTCCAATCCTCGACGAGGATCGTGATCCTCACGGGAGGCGCTGGAACGGACATCCGGTGACATCGGTACGGATCTTTAGACGGGGCAAGGAGGGGGGAGGGGAGGGCGGGCGCGCGTCCCGTGGGTTCAGACCGGTCGAGATGAAACATATCTGACTGGAAAATGTCCACAAAAAAGTCGATCCGTGAGGGCCACCGGCAGCCGGAGATTCACTTCGATGGAGAACCCGACTAAGTCATGTAGTCGTATGCAGTGCAGTGGGTAAACAAGTTGACAGGTTCCTCTCCCTCTCTCTCGTCATCCGGTCTGTAATGATTTCTCTATAGCGTATGGAGTATATCCACAGCCCGTCTGACATACCTAAGACAATGGAGACACACATACACACACACACTAACCGTACAGAGAGAGTGTGCATCCGTACCTGGCTGTGAATCTGAGCGGTCTTTGGGACGTATCATATTTTCCCGCCCTCGATAGACGTGAAACATGTCCAGGATGCGAGATCGCAGGAGGTCTGAAAAAACCAAGAACCGGGTTACCTCTAGGCGATCCGAGCCCACGGTGAGGGTGTGTGTGCGTGTGTGGGAGAGAAAGAGCCGTATCCGGGGGATTTCCCCCCTCCCCCTCGCCTGGAAAAAGCCCGTACATCATGTACGATGAACCTGTCATGTCACGGGACAATCGGTACCTACGCGGGTAAGTAGTACGCAGCAAGCAAGCAGCAAGCAGCCAGTAGTGGTTCCCTGCCTTGCCCTGGCCTGGCCTGTCTTGTCTTGCCTCCCTCTTGCCTGCCGGGTAATGGTAGGTAGTGTAATAGCAAATGTGGGCAAATCCCAAAACGTGGCTAACGGTCCGCCGTGACGTGCCGTCAGGGGTGATTTTCTGTTTCCTCTCTCAATCGTACGAAAGACGGCGTTAACGAATGAGTGAGTTACGAGTACTTACTGTGTACAGATGAGGTCTGAGTGGACATGATACCCACTTGATGCTGCTTCTACACATAACGACGGACCCGGGGACCCAGAGATGTACGAGATGTACATCGCGCTACGACGGTACCTACCTACGCTACCTACGTATCCTGCTTCATACTATCGAATTCGATCCCCCGTTAAGGTCATGAGGGTGATCTCCACTACCTGCCGTAGTGTCTGTCCGTCTTGGTATCGAAACAAAAAGAGGGTGTGGAATATAAATAGTTGACACCTATAGATGACGTCGAGATCATCGACTTCATCGATGGCGCAGCGCGAGTATCTAAAAAGAAAAAGAAGAACTAGGTAGTATCTGGACTACTAACAGGTACGAAGCAATACATAGTCCCGTTTGGCCAAAGGCACCTGTCGTCGTAGTCGGTGGTAATGTGTCTGTGATGCCAAGGGTGTTGTTTAATTAGTCCCCGGATTCGAACTGGGAAGGGAAACAAACGAAACAACAGGCCACATTAATCCCACGTTTTTTTTCTTCTTAGTTGTAATCCGTAATTCCTACTTTGAAACCAATATCAACCTCGCATACTTCACCAGATATCGTAACCATATTACTGATCCCCAACCCGGTACTCTCTCTCGAACGATTAATTTGCTTCCTCTGTTGAGTAATGGCGTTTGTTTACCAACCTCGGCAGTTTCACGCCACAGACCTACGTACACACACGACTAACTAGCGCTGAGTACCTTCAAGTCTCTTCTCTCCTTCGTTGTCTTTTAAGAGGTTTCCCCCTGTGCTGATCGGGGGTCTTGCCAAGCCTGTCTAGTCAGCGTATAAACATCCCCAGGGTCCTTTTCGTACCAATTCCGCACTTTTTGATTCCCCCGTGAAGAGGACTAATTATGCAAAGTCTGGCAATTCCGTGAAGGTACTTCGTAGGTATTTCGTACGCGTAGGTAGGTAGAAAGAAAACGAAGAAGAAAAAAAAGGCGGCGCACACGCTAGAACAAGTCGATTCTAGGCCCGTTGTTCAGGAAAGGGTATCGTATACCTAAGCTGCATCGCGTCAAAAGCGGTCGACGATCGCCAGATTCAACTGCTAGATCAGGAACCTGTTTTTTTTTCTCTTTCGGCGTTAAAGACAACATGCCCTAGTTTGGATAAATCCCCGAGTAGGAGTAGGGAGTATGAAGGAGTATTCCTGTAGGTATGTTGTTCGGTTGATGGTAAGGTGAAAATGTGCGTAGGGTCGGCGGTATTATCGTGTGTTTGACGGAAAACCCTGAAAATGAGATCCAGGAGTGTGGATAAACAACCTGGTTTAGCCTCTACCCAGGACTTAGGGAGGCCGGGTGCAGCTAATTAGCCTGGCTGGTTTCCTTTAGCCAGCATCGTAGGTAGCTAGACAGAAAGGAAACGAAACGAGAGAGAGACGGACGAAGACGAAGAAGAGGAATCCACTTCGAACCAACTTCGGCACGGATGCTGATCATGCTAGGTTCCTGTTGTTTGTTTTCTTTCTGTTCTTTCTTGTCTGCCTGGGATATCCATACTGTAACGAACACCAAGGATGTCCCCTTGTCCTTGTCCATGTCCATGTCCATGCCATGCCATGCCCACCGACGATGATTAGGTACCTACGCTAGGATGACGAAGCAAAGGCAAAAGAGTCGTGCCCAAGGAGGATCCCGTCAACATGCTTAATTCCGCATTAACGTCTTTAGGTCGGTACCTTTTTTTTTTCTTTCCTGCAACGATCTAAGCCATGAACTTGTTAGTGCAGTTAGCCTACACTAAGTAAGTGAGAAAAAGGCGAATGAAATAAGCATTACATATGGGGTTGGGATTGGGATCTTACGTTTCGTTTCGTTTCGTTCCCCTTGCGTGTGTCGACAGAGAGAGATACCATACCAATAAGCGAGGCGATCTAGTGTCGTGTCCACGATGTCTGCAGGATTATGCGCCCATTACTAAACTTTTTTTTTTTCTTTCTTTTCTTTCTTGGGAACCCCCTGGTTGGTTCCGCACTCCATGCGCTGGTCATGTCATCGCGGATCTGCCCCCCTACATAGGTAGGTAGGTAAGGTGAGTGAGAAGATCCCGCCATTGAGATTAGCCTGTCATGCGCTGCCACATCCTACCGATACCCTGGACCGGGGGCGCGAACTCGGGTGAATCGGCTCACCGGGTCGTTTATCGTGAAGTCTCCTGACGCTCGTTTGTCTTACGACTTCCTTGCTGTGTCCACTTCGTCTAGCTAGCTGCAGGAGTTAGGTATGCGAATGCTCGATATACCTTCATGTTCCCCATCAGAGAATGAGTCGTTACCATAGTCACATGAAAGCGCGTTCGGACTGAAAGTAATGCATCAGATAGATATGTTATTGACAAGGTACAGAAGTAGGTATCTAAATCGGAAAGAAAAGAAGCCTCTACACTTTGCTCCGTCATGATCTTATACACATTCGAAGAAGCAAACAAACAACTTGCGCTGGTATGCAATCGACATGAATATAGGATAGAAAAATAAAGAGCCCCTGAGACTTGAGTCAAACGGACCTTCTAAATTGGTAATGCCACTCTCTTCTGATCGCTTTCTTCTTCTCTTCTTCCTCCATTCGTAATAGTAAAAAAACGCCATTGATGATGCTTTCCCCCATTCCCAAGACGCCTTTTTCATCATGCAGAGTGGGCCATGCTCATATCCACCCGATCTCACAGTTCTTCTTTCTTCTCTTCTTCTCTTTCTTCTCCGCGTGCGACACTCTTGACTTCTGGCGAAGGTCGGAGTGCGCTCAAACAAAACAACTGTCAAACAAAAACAAATAATAACTTGGTATCATGAGGTCGTGTCCAAATCTTTAAAGCCACAGGCATCGAGGGGGATGTTTTTGTTCTGCAACAAAAACAAAAAAAAATAAATGTAAAAAATAGTTTCGGTGATGAAAAGGAAGAAAGATAATGGTTTGTCGGTAAGGTAGGTAGGTAGGTAGAGGGGGTATATCGAAATGGAAGTTTTCTGAATGCTCGCTCGCTCGCTTTAGACCCAATTTATCATGAAAAAAATTCTTTTCGTTCAACTTTTTTTCTTTAGATATTTTTACCGCAGGGGACCGCCCTCGAAGCTGTGGCAGCCGCGCTCGTGTCGCTTCATGTTGCTGCGCACGCTGAAGGCCTTGCCGCAGCCGGCGTGCGGGCACTTGAAGGGCTTCTCGCCCGTGTGCGAGTGGCTGTGGATGCGCAGCGAGCTGGGCCGCGAGAAGGCCTTGTTGCACGTCTGGCAGATGTAGCGGTCCTGCGACTGCGGGAAGGACGCTGCCGACGACGGCGAGATGTAGTGGTGGTGTTGCCACGGGTTCGCGCCCGACGCCTGGGGTAAGGAGACGGCGGCGGGGAGAGGGGGGAAGGTCTGCGACTTGTCAGTATGATCAAGTTTAAAGAGAAGGAGGTTGGGTTGACATACCTGTGGCAAGGGCCGGGAGTAGAAGGACAGTTGCGACTGGCCCGAGGAGAGAGACGGGGCGTAGAAGCTGGGCAGGGAAGAGGGGCTCGAGTAGGATGAGGTGTAGGAGGGTGAGGAGTAGGGTGACTGAGACGACATCGGTAACCGCGACGCAGACGGGCTCACGTGCTGGCGATGAGCGACGTCCTCGGCCGGAGGAGTCGTCTCATAGTAGTAGTTGCTCGTCTCGGGCTGGGACAGCGACTTGACTGAGGGCGAGCTATATCCCTCAAACGAATCCATGCTCATGGGTGGTGTGGGAGGCAGAGAGACCCGTGTTGAGCCGTTCGCCGAGTAATGAGACGAATTCGGTCGGGTATCCGACTTAGTAGATCCTACTCCTAGTGTTAGTATGAGGCGACGAGGCAAGAGACGATGCGATGGGGATGGTCCCATACCTGAGTGGGAAGGGAGGGAGTATTCGGAGGACGGTGACCCGGCATCCGCCATCACTAACAGGTTCGAGATGGAAGGCAGAGAACACTTGGCCGTCTCGTCCATGGGCGGCGATGGCGGTGGTTGAGGGTATCCATAGTGGTGGTGGCCATAAGGCTGGTTCGCGTATACTGCGGCTGCCATCTTGTCTCTTGTTTTTCTTGCGTGTGAATGAAAACACCAAATTCTCCAAACGACCAAAGCGATATCGACAGATTAGATGATGATGATGATGAAGGTAGTCGTTGCTACGACGCTCGTATGTATGTATGTGAGTCGTGATCGAAAGGGTGGTAGTATATATTAATGAATAAGACAATATATGTATGCTGATATCTCTTGACTCGAGAGAGGGTTGTTGTTTATATGTCTAGACTGGCAGAGGACGAGGAGGGGATGTTGGTACTTAAGTATGAGTGAGACGATGAGACGGAAGCGAGGTCACGCTAATAAATGATGTATCCATCAGATCTCCCGGTTGTGTGTCTACTATGTAAGATGAAAGCCGATCATGGACCAGTCTAATGACAATCCTTGAAAACAGGCTGTTACAAATTAGGCGTGGGCCACGGCAGACTTGGGATGATCAAAGCAGGTTGATCGTCGGTATCGAAAGGTAACTAACTGCAGGGGCGTTTTGTTTTTATAGCGCCTCCCTTTATTAATGGCAGACGCAGACCAGACGGACGGGGGGGTGTGCGAGTTGCGGTACCGTACCAGGGCTCTCCCACTCCTGGGGCCGCACCGGGACTCTTGGGACTTGGGACTTGGGACTTGGGACTCTTGTGCGTGACAGGGATCAGGTCAAGCATGAGTTCGCCAACATCGAGGGTCCCAGCAGCAGAATCCGGCACGGGCTACGGGCTACGGGCTAGGTACTCGGTTATCGTACACTCCACCGCACTTAGAATAGCGTCCACGAGTCCACGACGTAGTGTACCTACATAGTGTGCATCCCTAGCAGGTACTACGAGTAGACTAAGGTAGTCAGGTAGTCGACCCCCCCGGGAAAAAAAAGCTGCTGCTGAGAAGGGTTGTAGGCTGGTATCTGCGTGATGTAATTAGTGAGGGCGACGAGAAGACAGTGCATCGCTAGGTACATGAGACTCCCCGCCACGAATGCCCACGACGACGCACGCATCGTCCGAGGTCAAACGATTATTCACATCTTACCTACCGGTATTCCGTAGATCGCTGGCTACTTGTACATGCCAGAAACGCCAACGAGAACTGTTGGCGATCTCGTGCAGGATCTAGCGACTTAGGTCCGTAGCCACGACGGAGGTCACGGACAAGACTGACAGACAGACCTACCTCTCTACATACATACTATCGTGTATTCCCGTTTACACGACGGAATGAGACGTGCCAGTCTTACTACGGGGTTACCAAGTCGTTGGCAGTCTGACTAATAATAAACACGGCCGTGCTGTGCGAGAAGTTCCTACATATCGTATGTAACGACACTACGGAGCAGGTACTCGTACGCAGGCGAGAGAGCCCACGACCTACGTAACGTTGGAAGCCAGAAGCAGGTAGTGACCGGACTGAGTGCGAGTGGTCCTGTGGCAGCTTGGGTTGCGAGGGGACTTACTCGGACCAGCATTGCCTCTTCGGGATCCAAGGTAGTACTGCCCGGCTAGTCGGTCACTGAGAGAGACCCCTGCCTCGAGGCGTTTTACTATGGTGGTAGGGGAGGCCAGGGTCCTTGTACCTAGCCCAAACATCCATGAGGCAGGGGGGCCCGACCGGGGACTGCGCGGGGGGGATTGTGACATTACTCGACTCGACTTTTCTTTAGGCCGACGGTTGACGCCGCAATACCTTCAGCCCAGCGATCCGCTCTTTTGTCGTGTTGATATTTTTGCTGGTTGTCTAGACATGCCCATTTCCACCACCCCACGGACGGAGGCGTTCTGCTTGGGATAAGTGACAGCTGCGATAGAGGGCAGTAGGCATCTTTCACCCTCGATCCGTTTCGATCATCGAGTTGAGATCCCGGAGCCCCAGATCGAGTTGCCACGTGCGTCGCGAGGGACTATGTTGTCTAAAACCATCGGCTTGTAGTAGCGGCTCCTCGCTGTTCCACTCGGTGTGCGAAGGTATTCACCGTCAATCCTTCACCATGCTGAAGCGCATTTCGCATATGTACACCGTAGCCAAGTACTTGTTCATAGTCCGTCTTCTGTAGAGAAAGGGTTGTTAAGGATTACTTGTGAGTTAACTACCTACCTAGAAGAGTTGATCTCTACGTGGATGTCGTGATAAGCATCGCGAACTCCTTTAGCGTCCAACTGTGCATATGCTCGGTGTGTACACTCCGACTCTGGAGTTGTTCAGTTATTCTCGTGGCCCATGATGTGTCCTCTCTACAGTAATACGGATCTCTGGTCGAACCATTGTGCTCCGACGTTGTAGCCACGAACCACAACGGTCTTAGAAGCAATCAATTAAAAGACATGATGGTTAACGGCCTATAAGCTGAAGGTGGCTGTCATGCCGCAAGTCTCAGGCCGGCAAGAAGATAGATGCGAAGTACATACAAGAAGACCATGGGTGTCTCAGACACAGTTGGCTAAAGAACCTCCTGGATGGCTACCGATTAATGATTATATATCAATGCACTCGCATTGCAGCTGTACGGAGCAGGTGCTACATATAACGAGCATGGTATGCCTCTGTCGCTGCCATGATACGGTAGCTACGAGTATTATCGACGATGTCGTGTACGGACTATGTTCATGTGGGTTGCCTTCTGCCTACACCCAACTCGACCAGCCTACATACTCGTACATGCCGACTAAGCTGTTAAGGGATATAATGTACGAAGTCCACTCCCGGCAAGAAGTACATTCAATTCAACTCGGATCGTGCCTCGTGGCCCGTCCTGGTTATAATCCGGGAATTGCCGTTGCATCTTACTTAGACCAGGTAGGTAAAATACGGAGGCAGATCCGCGTCCGTAGGAGGCTCCGTGAGCTGCCTAGGGACTTCGCGGTTTAGGCACAGAAACAAGACAGATTACGGATTAGTTATACGTTACCAGATTTCAACTGCTACAAATGTACGATTACCTACTTTAGTAGTAGGAGTAGGTATTCGGGGGGTTTCGCTATGCTATGACTATTTCGACTCTAAACGACACGTGTTGGCTGTGCTATGTAGGTACGATCGTGTCGGTGCATCATGTGGCAGTTTGTCTATGCTCGCAGACTTCCCAGCCGGCTAATAGGTCGGTGTAAACAACCTGCCTAACCCCCATGGAGAACGTCTACGGGTAGATGAGTTCGGGCAGATCACAGTAGGTACGATAGGTAGTTGTGCCGGGAATTCAGGGCTCGCTATTCAGCTGATTCACGGCGCTGCTACGGAGGACTTAAGGGAGTTGTCTAGGCACAAAGGGCAAAGCTGTATGACTAGTGTCGACATAACTATTACACTACCAGCTATAGTAAAGCGCATAGTACGAATGCTAAGAGTTATCGACTAACAATAGCAACCGGCTACGTTGGTACTCGCAACTCGAGGGCATCGTACCTGTACCCGGCGACTCTCTCTCTCTCCCTCTCTCTCGCTCATTTCTGTCGAGTACCTATTACTCCGTAAGATAATAGAGTGCTCCATGCCGCTAGGTAGGATACCAAGTAACCGACACACTGGATGACACCTGGGCAAAAGTGTAGTGCAGTAGCCACACTAGCCAGTCCGGATCCCTGCGAGGGGCCCGTGATCGACTGCCGCCTTGACAAGGGTTGTTATTGCAGGATCGGGAGTTCTTTAGGGCGAATGCCGTACCGACGGTAGGTTATCTGCACTAACAGGGCGCGCGCCCAGGCTTTCACATTCACAGCAAGGCCTGCTCCTACCGAGACCGCCGAGCGAGAGTCCTGATAGGGAGACCCAAAGTCCTGGGTACCGTACGGAATCTCTCCAAGGGGAGGCCTGCCGCCTAGCTTCGGTAGTGAGGGAAGCGCAATTTTAAGTGGTGAGATGATGGGAGCGGCAAGCTATTCTCTTGTCTTGGTCTTGGTGGGCGTTCTGGATTCGTTCGTCCACTTGGAGAGCCGATGATCCCCAGCAAGCAAGCAGTACCAGCCACTTGTGTGTGTAGTACATAGTAATATATGTATCACACCATGCTGCCGTCAACAGTCCCGTTACGGATGTGAGATCAGCTCCGAGTTGTTGCTGTGCTGCTACGAATAAGCAAAAAAGCAGTACGAGTACCTACCCAGTTCACGAGGGGGGCAAGAAAAAGCAGCAGCAGAAAGCAAGCATGAATAATGCTAGGGCCGGCCAGGTTTACCGTAGGATCTTCGGGGCGGACCCAAGGGCTAAAAAAGAAGGGCCCCGGTGTCAAAAGGTGCGCTCGAAAGGAATCAAAGTGACATTCGTAGCAGACGCACCAAAATGGGTAGACTTGCGAGAAAATCCCAGGGCTTCTAGAAGCAATCCTTAGGCTATACCCAACCAAGTGCAGGGCCAATGGCAACGCCTTAAAAGAATCCAGGTTGCCCTTTGAGACACAAGTTGTCATCCCGGGACGCCGGGAACCCGGGGGTTCGAGCCACTAGTTTAGTATTGATTTGCATGAATTACTTTTGGTACGGTTGCAGACAGTTACCTGGGAACCAGACCACGAGCTCGTCATGCTGTAACCTACCTAGGTTGGTAGGTACTTCATCCGGTCGAGTTGACGATGGGAGTCACAGTTGTAGTGTAGTTAGGATCACTTGGAACGTCCCTAACTAACAGCAACATCGAAGGGGGTTGCGTGGTTGACAACGTACAGTTGATGTACAAGCAGGTATGAGTCGAGACAGTTACGAAATACTTACAAGAACCATGAATCGACGTGTGGATTAACATCTGAATTAATTGCTAGACTCATCGGTCAGAAACAGCCGACTGAGCCTTACGCATACACGTCCATGTCAGTCCATGTCAGGACCTGCCATGCCTTAGTTTGGACAGTCTGTCAAAATCTAGCCCAACTCGGCAATCCCTTCGCGATGCTGGAGGTCGACATGCCCTTCAAAGTGCCGTTATGGTAACTATACGCTAGCGTACGTAATGATGGTCAAGGGCTGCAGTGCAGGCTGGGGCCGGAGGAGGTATCGTATCACTGGCTGTGACGTTTCTTTTTTCTCTTCTCTCTTACACTTGCACTGACGATACGATACAATACCATTCAGGTAAAGTAGCAGATCCGTATCGACTGACACTGCCCGGCCGACCACGTTCTATACGGTGCCATTCTGCTTCCGTAGGACCATCTTTTAATTAACCCCCACAGCCGCCACAGCACGGCCAGCCTCAAGTCAACGTTCAGGATACGGAGCTACCTCGGTGGCTTTGTGTAGTGTGATGGAGTGTCGGTAGGTAGTGTCTTGTAGCGGAGCGGAGGTAGTCCAGGCAGACTGCTTAGCAGCCATGACATCCTGGTCGCTGATCGATACCCGCGCCTCGCACACCACCGACAGTTGATTGGCACTTTCTGTCGACGATCCAGGTTGATTTTCACGCCGTAGGGGATATACTCGGTTGAGTTAATGTTGTCAGGATCAACACCTCGTTGTCAACTTCAACCCTGGCTAACTAACTAACTGCTCACAACACCAACTTCTAAGCTTATTCCACTACTTACTCACACTATCTGGGTTCATCCACGATGGACAATGTTGCTAGGGTAACTTACGATACAGAGTAGGTATCTACAAGTACCTCCACCACACAGAGAGTACCTGCCTACTGCCTGTCTACGTAATTCAAGGCTTCCCAGCGATGGGGCTGGGCTAATTTACACGTGTACATGTTGGACACACCGACATCATACCTGGATACATGTACATATCTGACCTGCCTGCACTAGTCGGCGAGCATGTACATGCTTCGTATAATGTACGGAGCACTACACCAGACTCGGCACGATGCAGACTCCCAGCGAGAGAGCAGGACAAGCAGACGTCTTCGGGGCAAATTAAGCGTGTCTCCCTAAGCGAGGGCAACTAATGCGACGCCACGCTGATCTCGTCCAGCAGAAGTCCGTTTTAATTCATTGCCGACAACTAACTGGGTAGGGAGTAGGGTACGACCGGTATGGCGATCGGTAGCAGAGGGTAGGTAGCCATGCTTAGCCTGTTTATAGTGCGGACTTCACTGCCTATCTGGTGTGTAGTCTGTCCCCAAAGATCGTCTGCTCCGTCGTCTCTTGGCTGACATCCTCAATTTGGAGATCGAACGTGGGTTGGGCGGACGGACGGGAAGAATTAAGGGCCGTGGTCAAGGCAAGATGTGCTGATGCTGATCTGCATGGCTAGGGAATAGCCGACTATCACCTAGGCAATCATCATCAATGTCACCGTCACCGACATTTTGAGGCTCCCAGATCGAAGATCAGCCTCCGGACAGGTACTGTAGGGTTGGCAGGTACAAGTCCGAGTACTTACGACTTACACAGCAACCGATCATCATCGACGCTGCATGCGCGCCGGCTCAACTGGTCCTAGTTCACGATCAGGTCACGCACCAGGCAGGCAGGCAACTCTTCAGTTCAGCAATCGTCCACAAAAGCCGTCTCAGCTCAGCTTCGAGCCTCCCTCTCCGAAGCCTGGAGGTACAACAGGAGCACGACAGAAAGCACTCAGCTTAGCTAAACCGCTTTCAAGCCCCCCTTCCAAAACGGCGGGCTACCGGGATGGCCCTGGCTAGGGCTATGTTCAACAGACGTCGTCGCGCTCGCCGATGAAAGGAGATTGAGGTTCTCCAGGTCTATTACCGGGTACATGGACTTTTACCAACGGTCTTGAACAAATCTAACCAGCTTCACTAGCTTCATCGTCGTCACTCTCCAGGACAAGTAAGTCATCCATAGCTAGTGGAATAAGTCGTCAGTAACTTCTTCTGTTCATACACAATGATTGTCCACTACACAGCATGACACGTAGTTAGCGGCACCGATCGTTTAATGTCAACGCATTATCGTCCTGTTCAGCTGTTTTTTTTTTCCTTTTATTTACAGCTTCTTTTTCAAGAGATACAGACCTTCACCATCCTGTCCTCCACCAGGTCAGACTCACCCACGCAAGCTGTCAGAACTCACCAATGAGAAATGAGTGCTCAGCGTCTACAAGATAATACTCCCTCATTTGCTTATCCCCAATCTCCAGGTGCGCGCGCCCACAGTTCGGGTCCGGAGCCGTACCTGCAAGTAATAAGTAAGTGAGTGCTGATCAGTACAGATATGCATGTGAGTTTGGGGGGGAACGGGGGGAGACGGGGGTCGATTATTCCTCTTCATCATTTTCCGGCTACCTATCACATAACCAAGTTTCGATATTTTCCTTGCAGCCTTCCTTCGTTCGCCCCCCGTGGACGGAAAAGTGATGAGAATAATAAGCCGCCAAGCCAAGGGGACCTATAACAAAGCACAAAAGCAGGCTCTCACACACCCATCCATCCATCCATCCAACCATCCCATCACATTTTATACACGGCACCCACTCTGACTAAATTCCCGATGGTCTGGTTCCCTTCTCACTACCTGTACTGAACTTTTCGTTCGTTCGCCTCGTGAGAACGCTCGTTCGTTGTGATAGCCAGACTCCCAGGGTTCTCAGGTTAATGAATAGCCAAGCAACATCCCTTCTGGTTCACAAGCAAATCGGATCGAAGAGTCGTCTTCCGCCCCACATGGGTCTTTCTGAGTTATCTTGTCCCTTCCCCTCAACATGGCCTGATGTGGCGGTTTCTCCAGGCGCATATAGGTAGGTGCTAGTATCTTGAAATCTAGATTTCATCTGATGATAGAGCTGAGAGGCCACGGCATGGTCTAAGCCCTTACACTCAGACTATACTAGAGGCGATCATGTTAGTGAAGTAGCCAGTCGAGACTCGAAGCATCCAGACGACGAGCCTCGACTCCGTAGTGTGCACGATAGCCAGGGGGTGGTGGTCATGTACGTGCGAGTAGACGGCAGAAGATAATTGCCGCCCGACGTGAGATATATCAGCATGAATCATGTTGAGGAACCTTTGGATCCTAAGACATGATACCCAGAGAACTGGATGTCCCATCGCGTTCGCCTCTTTCCCCCAGGAGCGTACTAGCGTGCCACACCCGTCATCGACCGGACAGGATACAACCGGACCTACAGAGAGCTGCAATGCAACCCACCCAACAATGCGGGTTTTTCTTTCAGCTATTACTGCATACGGATTATATCTCTAGCTTTGCCGGTTCAGTACTTCATACGATAGATGAAAATACCCCACTGATTTGTAAAGAGGAGGAGGAGAGAGGTCAGCGACCAACCGCTAAACGCTCTGCAATAAATTTCGAAGCTGAAGCGCTTGTTTTCATTATGGCACTATATCTATGATCATCCCCCCTCCCCCCCTTCGCAATCAGAATCAGTCTCAGGGGAATTCTTGGTGTCACGACTAACATGGCTTTCTCCGTTCGACGAAGAGCGACTAAACAAGGGTTCTTTTGGAGAGAAATGCACGCAAAACTAATTAGCACCGACGAGCAGTTGTTGGCGCTGTTGGAAACATTAACCCATCATTCGACGCATGATCGAGAAAAAATTAGGGGAGTGAGCGCTTTTTTGTTCATCGACGGGACATTTAATGATGAGCAATCAGGGGTAACGGCGTGGATACATACCTCTCGTAGTAATAGTGTAAGCAACGACAAAAAGAAGGGAAAGGCAAGGAGATAATGCCTATCTGAGAAGCGATCGCATATCCGCAGGAGTAATGGATAGATGGATTTTGCTCACGAGGGCACGAGTCCTTCTCAGCATAGGGTCGTAATGCCATCCCCATCCCCAAAAATGCATTACTCAACCACACTGCACGCACGAATAGGTAGAGATGAATGTATGTATGTAGTAATAAATAAATCTGGTTACATGTGCCAAGATATCCAAACCCAGACCGTTGGGCTGGGACCCCTCTAAACGAGCAGGGGCCGCGGATAAATGGAGATCGATCCCGCGCGCGCGATGAGAAAAGTCATGGCCATGCCGTAAGATGGGATGGTCTTGGCAACACATCTCGGGATGGGGTCCCCAAAGTACGTCTCGTACAATGTCTAAACGCCGTTCGACTTAACCAATGCATTCACCTTGCTCATCCCGCGGGGGCCCAGTAAAAAAGAAAAGCAGCACCCGCTCAAAAGAAGTTACGAGCAAAACCCGATGGAATGTTCGCTGGGATACGGGGCAGGTCATCCGGGGCAACGTTCCCCGGTTGGCTTTCGTGCCAGCCAAGATAGGGAGGCCTTATTGGCAAACCAGCGAACGACAGACGAAGGGCGCATACGAACTTCCAGCAATAGCAAAAGGGTATGAGCGACAGGATATGTACCAATTTCTCCTCTTCCCCCCTCGCTCGCAGCAAAGGTAGATACATATCTGCACGGCGGCATTTCAACCGGCTGCAGCGTACACGTCACCTTACCAGCTTGTTCACAGGAACGGATATCCAATATCGCGCGCCTCGGTCTCGGTACTGCGTATCGTACAGGTTCAGGGCCAAGAAATGCTGGGGCGAGCAGTGAGTGTGACAGACAGACAGAGACGGGCGGGTCGGGCGGACGGTCCCGACTGAGGTTGAGGAAGGGCCTTCCACAATGCAATACGCAAGGTCTCTGATGAGACCCCGTCCCTGTACGCCAACCAGACCTGCATCTCTTGGAACCGAGTGATAGTACCGAGCATACGACGTACTTTACGTACTCCAACGCGCAGGAGCAGCAGCGGCTCGCTCGCTCGCTCGGGCATTATCGTGATGTAATAAATATGTGTAGCCAACTTTTCATTCTTCGAAAAGCATCTGTTTTGTACGCGGTGATTCTGACATGAGATGACTTGATGACTTGATGACTTGATAGATAGAAGCGGTTTGGGGGTTTCGACCAATATCGTTGTGAGAAGGACTATCTGATGTTTCTTCTTTGCTGGGATTGTCTTACACCCATCGCTCCAATCAACCAACCCTGTTCACATCATAGTCTTGGCGGTATTATGTATTCCTGTAGCCCCCGGGTCAGCTTTAATAATAATCGTGAATCGGCCGGCGATTTCTCGGCAGGCGAGATGGTATGCACATGAACCGCGGCAGCGATATTAATGTACATGAAGCTGTGACTGAGTGTCACGAACGAACCTCGAGGCCAACACATATTATTATGTCTATCATATCTGAAATATAGTAAGTCCGCCCCTCGAATAAGTTCTATTTTCGTTCACGTGAGGAGGCATGATGTTCGCCCAGGACGCCCATTGACAACGAGTGTCATCCCCGTTTCCATGTACGAAGACGATACATTGCAGATCGATCCCCTTCGCAGCAACACCCTAGATAGATTGATAGGACAACCAGACAGAGATCAAGCAAGCCACCAAAGCCTAAAACCACCAGTGCCGAAGCATGGAAGCCATTACCCCTGTCTTCCCTCCATCCCTCCCCTCCGTGGTGTAGATACAACGGGAAGCATACTACGATAGAGTCACGCCCGTTGCTTTTTGTGATCAGCCTCATCCAAGGAAGAAGATTCCCCAGAACCAATCCGACTGCCAAGACTATTTCTCGGCATGAAAGTCTTGATGACACGTTTGCGAATCTGTTCGTATGTGAATGACTTTACTCGTGGGACATCAGAAAAGGAGAGAGTCCATACTCCGAGTCCGATTCGCGAAAGCATGCCCATCGCAGCTCCGTGACAGCTTCTGCTTGACGCACCCACGCCTTTGGCGCCGGCGCCTACATATAAATTGTCTCTCTTGGCCCGTGGATCAGGCACCAGGATCTCATGCTGCCGTGCACGACTCGGTAGGAGGTTCCAGCCCCAAAGACAAAGGGGGGCGCAAAAAACACAAGGGCCTGCAGCCCCAACACCATTCGAAGGAGAGAGGCTGTGTAATCCGTACATACACCACACATGAGGAACCTTGCATGATCGTCATCCCATTTGGCCCTTGGCGGTTTTATGAAAACGAAAGATTGGGGAGAGGGCAGCGGAAGGGCCTGTCATCCGTACATTCGGCAATCTTCCCCGAAGTGGGATGATCCTCCCGTTTTGCCAGCCCCAAGTGCCGGAAATGTCTGACAGGCATGAGCAGGAAGAAGCAAAAATGCGTGCTTCCAAGACATCTCACGAAGAGTACGTAGTGAACGCCCAACCGTCCGTCCGCAAAAGCCCAGCGCAAAAATATAAGACACGAGATTATCATAAACCCCCGTGAGAGGCCTCAGAATCAACGCCTCCTAACTCTTGGTATTCACAGCAAACAAACAACACATCATAAAAGTCCGATCGAACTCTCGTGTACGAGTACATTTCAACCAGTAATGAAGTCCCGCAGGTCTTGATTGCTTCTTCTCGGGTTTTATTGGGCGAATCGTTTCGAAGAAGAGGGCTCCTCTCTCTCGTTTTTCTATAGCATGCCCCCCTCGGCACCCGAACTTGGGAGAAGTTTGGGTGACAGCACGATGATGCGTACCACCCTCCCGCTGCTCACCCCCAGTTGTGAAAGAAAAGAATTATGTATCCTCCTTGGGGCGATCTACAGATATTGATGCATTGTAACGGACGCAAGACTTCGGCGTGGAGGTTTCCAACCATACTCTGCAGTCCCACCGAACCCCTCGAATACACCCCGAGTCCTCCTGAACTCGTCGAGTACGTAGGTAAGGTATGTAGATTGGTTGTTGCTATCTTGGGTACATTGGCATATCACAATACATAAGGGGAATGGGACGGCGGACATGCCCCTCGGTCAAGAAAAAGGGTGACCTTTGCGCTCCGGTCAGACTCTCAGGTCCTGATAACCAACAACGGTTGCGAGTCTTGTGGAACCCATTATTGACCTCAACACGAACTCGTGAACGGCCGAGCTGAAGAACACCGTAATGAACGAGACCTTTGTACATGCCGAAAACCCAAGCCTTGGCCCTATCGTAATCCGGGGCGTGGTGCCTTTGATTCGGCGCCCACGCAGCTGCTCGTGAAGGGACGGACTGATGATCAACTGAACAAACTGACGTGGCAAACATACATTCCCGCATGGCATGGCATCGCCTCGCCTCGCATGGGCAGGCAATCGTCGTGCACGCACGGAATATCCGGAGATAAAAAAGGGAACATGTAATAGACCATACGGAGAAAAGAACGAAGCAGACGATTCGATTAAGCCGCCCACAACCGTAGAGTGGTATTGGGCCTCAACCCAGGGGGGGGCAGGGCTTGGAACCGGTGTGCAAAGGAATGGGTTACATGTCTGTTATTATTCGTACGAATGATACATGCATTCATGATCACGAGATAGTCACTACAGACAGATACATAGATAGATACGCTTCTTGTCTTTGCGCGGGAGTGGCTTTTCCCGGTTTTCGTTCCAAGACAGGAAACAAGCCACGAGGAAGATCATGATTCGCCTTACCGCCCGTTCTAGATACGTTCTTCTATCTGTCTTCCGTATCGTAGATCTGGCCCGCTGCTACATACATGATGCTACGACAGCCTCAACAAGATCCCGTAGTCGCCGCTCTTACATACTACTGCTGTCCCGAATGCGCCAACCACCGTATTATGCCAGAGGGAACAACAAGCCGTGGACAGTTCTCACGAGGGGAACGTCGTACATGATGCATCGGAACAATATGCTGCTGCTAGTCGATGTTCTTTTCCCTTCTCTACGAAGTAATAGCACTATCATTCATTATTTTCTTTTTCCAAGGATTCGCGACTCCCCTAGACCAGCCCTACAAACGGTTCCGGGTCCGGGGAGGACATCCCGCGGCGTCTCCCCCTACCAAAACCCAGTCAAACGCGGGCCATATGTTCAGAAAAAAAAGAACCAAGCCCGTCAACCCCTGCTGCCCGGAGATCGTCTACTTATCATAATTTTCATATTATTCCTGGGGTTTACTACTAGGGACACGGACATGTCAGTCCCATGGTTCGACACACAAACGCACCCCCGCCCCAAAAAAAGCACCCACGGGTTCCGTCCCTTTCCTAACCACGTTTCTCTCCCCCGTGAGTCCTGTCTTCATCATACGATTCCTGCTCGAACCTAAACTCGATCCGTTCATGTAGGCCATCACACATTTTCGTTGTCTTCCCAGGTTTGCGTGCTCTCTTTTTAAGCCTCATGATAAGCCACAGGGGAATGGGTGGTTGATCAGCCATGGCCCAGCTGAATCTCTGATTCAGCCTTTACTCCGATGATAGTATTCCGTACTCGTATGTATCCGTAGATGGAAGAAAACCACACCGCCAGTGAAAAGAGGGTGTTCGAAAAATTTCAAATCAAATTTCCGCGTTCCATGGAAAGTTCCCCAAGTCTTCCTGCCGTAGACGTATGCCGCTTTATTGGCAGCTTCTGCCCATGGAACCCAGCTCGTGGGTTTGCTGTGGAGATGATGAAGAAACTAGTATCGTGATCGTTATGTGCATACTCCGTACATAATGTACGGAAGTAATACACGTGTCTAAGTGGCTAGCTAAGGCTTATGTTCGTGCCTTTCAACGACAACAGGCTGAGAAAGACGAAGCAGATCGCGACTCGTGCGCGATCTTCACCGGTGGTAGGTATGTACGTAGGTGCATACATACATGGCTCGTCTACAACGTTGCCATGTAATGTTACCTTACGAGCCTACCCAGCCAGTTCCAAGACCTACTCCCCAATCCAATCCCATCTCCAGCCCATCATGTCCCGTTTAGGAGAGAAAGAGGCTCTCTTCTAGGCTTGACCGGCGAAGGCGATATCTCAGCTCTCGACCGTACAAAAAAGCAAGGACTATGTACGATATGCTCTTCGGGATTTGGATCGAACGGATAAAGCCGCAGCAGCGTCAATGAGAGGGCTGCAAGACCAAGTTACATTCCGCGTTCCCCATGGGTCGATGATAGACGACGCATGGATGATCATCGCGAAGACGGGAGACCTACCTAACCTACCTGGATAGGCCTGGGCAACGGCGCCTCGTCAATACTTACCTCAGGAGAGCCACAAAAGCCATTAGGAAGAGCGTATATACGGTACTCCGTAAAGAATAAGGGCCTGTGAACGGACAGAAGAAGTTACATACGATACGAAAGCGATGATCCGGCGTTTGGCGATTGCTGCCTAAGATGACGAAAACATGCGTCAGGAGCGCAGCTGATGTCTCTGCAGAAAATCACGACATGTGACATGATCCGGCTTTTGAGTGGCTTGAAAAATCCCTGGCGATCCCATTATCTTCCGAACTTCGAAATGGAGGGGGCAGCAGCAGCAGGAGTACGATATTACGGAGTAGAGAGAGAGGGAGGGGAGGGGGGAAAAGGCATGGAGGCGTTCCGTCCGCCTTTGCTGCTGCTGCTGGCCCCCCAGCTGCCTTACCTTGCCTGCCAATGCCTATGCTATGCGCGCAGCTCGCTCATTCATGCCCCGCGATACTGCCGAGTGGACGGTAGCACCGTCGTTGTCCGTAGGATTCTGCCTGACCGGATATACACCGAGAGATGAACGACCACAGCTGGATACGCTACACCTACACGTGAATCATTCATTCATGGGAAGGAGTCTCCGCGCGATATCCGCGTAATCTTCGTCTCCGTCCTATTTCTAACGGTTTTCCTTATTGCTGCACTTTAACTCCGGTATTGCACGACCTTTCAGCTCATCGTGGATGCAATTGGCGGCAACTGTTTGCGCTCGAAATTTCGGGGGAACCGGGGCAAGTTCGAAAAGTTCAGGGGCATGGCCTGATTCGCATTCTATGGACCTCCCTGGAAGGAACCTATTAATAGGAGGGCGGTTGTTTGCGTCGATGCAGATATCCGATACATAACGCCGTTAAGTCACGACGCAATGACATGTCTAGATTTGCTTACATCGTTCACCTAGCGAAATGATGCCGTTCGAAAGTGGTCTCAGAAGGCGTTCGTGATGATGGCTTCAGTCGCACACGATCTCGTACTGATTATAATCTTCTCACCTGAGCTGAGGAACCACTCAGCCCGAGACATAGTCCTACGGATAGCAATGGGCTAGATATCCGACCTACGAGCAGACAGCGGTTGCGACCACCACGGATACAGCCGGCGATAGTGACACGAGAGCGTTGGCGTGTCGCTCGAGCATATCAGGGGCACCTATTAGTCAAACCGCAAATGATCGAGATGTCAGGCCAAGGATTGCTTGTGCTGGCCATACAGGGATTGGTCGACTCTGTGAAACATCTACGAGTAGATGAGTAAATCAATAGCCGGGGTGCTACGAGCCATATGGAATATGTCCCTCTTCCAGTTGCCGTGTAAACCTCGCGTCTGGGGTAAACTTGCCTTTGGGTAAGGGGTTCTGGGCCGTGTCATGTCGCTGCAGTTGTGCTTCACCGTCATTACTCGTTTGTCCAGAAGAATCCTTGTTGACACAGTTGTTCCACGGTTTCATCTGAACATTTTGACAAGGGCTCCTGGTCCTGTCAGCCCTCCGCGATGACGGATGCCCCGGATGCGGTGAACCGGGCCGCGTAAGTGGAAGGCAAGTTCCGTGCTGGATGACAGATGACAGACACCGGGGTCCGGAAGCGACAAGAGAACCCGCCGTTTCGGACCCCTGTCAGACGGGCCAAATCCAGACTTGGCCTTGAGCAATACTCCGTGTGTAGTGTTCGGTGTGTGAATTTCTTCGTAGGGATTTGATACCGATCAGCTGGGAGACTGGTCTAGATCTTGGTTGAGATCCCAACTAACATGTCAGAATGTCTTACAGCCGGGGAAGCACCGCGAGTCAATCAAAACTCAGCCACAAGAGCTGGCATGACAAACAATACGATATCACGATGGTTCAGTCCTAGCACATCAGACTGTCAATGCTCTTGCCGGACGACAAAGTCTCGAAACGAGTCTTCTGATTGCCGGTCAAGAAGCGAAACATCGTCGTTGGCTCGAATGGCTGCGACATCTTGGGGAAGTGGTCAGTCCGCAAGCTATTGGCTGCTGAATGTGCGCCAAGACCGTTCTTGGTATGTTAGATATCGTATGGACAAACCGCGATCAATAGCCAACGACTTTGTCTCAACGTATATGGCGCCAGCAGTGATACGCTTCGACTACTCGAACACTCTCGTTTGTACATCGATGCGGTCGACCATAAACCTGTCTAAAAGCTGTGTATTGGTATAACCATTCGTTCGGCTTCGGCAATGACTAGTCAAATATGACGTGGCAATGCTACTCTGTCGTTTGAGCTTGGTTACCCTATCCGAAGTCGAACGACTGCGCATAAAACATTATCCGTCTTCTGTGATAGGAGTTGTAGCCTACTGGCCAGGTTATGCAATCAAAGACAAGGCCAACCTTTCATCTAGAGTCATAAGTCAGCATCAAAATTTCGTGCTGAGGATGTACCGTTGATAATGAAGGCACCATCGATACCCACAGCAAATGCAAAGGCAGGGCGCGTTGGAGCAAGGACACTGGAATAAGACTCGAGCCAAGATGTATCAATACAACGAAGAAGACATAATAACAATAGACTAGATTCTGTTGGTGTGTTCTTAGTTCAACTTCTTTATCGCCAACTCCATGGTAATGGATTTTGTTCCCTAGTCAAGCGTAGAACAACTTCATTGACAGGCTCAACAAATCGATGGGTCGGGATGCATTGGCTAGCTTTGCTTCGACCGTATGCCAATGACCAACGGATGGTCAGTCGACGAGTCTAGAACCACAGGACTCACCGACAGGCAATTCTGAGCCAATATGCATATGTTCTCGATCACGTTCTGAAAAGAGCATGTTTGGATGAATCAATAGCTGGCCTGATCGTTCCAATATAGCGTATCATGGAACACCCTATATTTAGCATTCGACGTTAATGACTTGACATTGTAAACATCAATAGCGCGCGATGAAGGGCTAAACATACTCAGGGCCAGTAGCAACCAAATCCCAACCAAAGGTCAACTTGATGTACTGAAGGAGGTGACTGGCAACTTTGATAGCACCGACGTCGGTGGGATGATACTGGGGCCCAATATCATTATGCTGCAAGATCCCTTTCGTCCGGAAATAGTGAACAAACGGTTTGCTCGTTGTGTTGAGTGTCGTGGTCGTATTCGTCGTGCCATCCCAGATCTTCGGTGCAGATAGGTATTCCTGTGAGTTGAAGTATGCGACTATGTCCTCCAGCTCTTGCTGGAAGCCCAGGGTCTGAGCGTAACTATTTCCATATTGATAGAATCCTAGCCATAGTTCCTATACCAAGATGACCGGCTGTCAGTTTCCGCGACTCACGTTTCACTTTTTGTTTCTCTGACTGTTGGGCGAGTGAAGTGCATGTGACATAAGCAGAAGATAGGGGCAACACCCTCAGGCGGCCGAGCTCAAGTCAGGGGTAACTGGACTCACCATGACGACGACCTGGGCATCTGGATATTTGCCGTGAACTCCTTGAATGAGTTTCTTGTAAGCATCAACGTATGCTTCGCTCGAAACGTTATTCGCGGCATTGTTGTCGTTCGTGCCGAGATTGATGACCACAATATCCGGAGTAGTCTCCATCTTCTGGAAATCCCAAGGCTCAGGATTCTCTTGATGATGGTCAGCGGCTGACCCATGAACACAAAGGTTGAACGTATGAATGAGAGTCACGTACCGCCCCAGATTGCCGCCGCCCGCCAGCTTGTGTCTGAAGAGTAGAACCACTGGTGCACTTGTCCCCGAGGGTTGCCAAAGCAGTTTTGATCCGCCACACAGATTCCGGGAATCGCAGTGATGTAGTACTCGGTTTGACCAAGGCCTTCACTCACACCATAAGCGAAACTTGACATTCCTTCGTAACTCTGGAAATCACCAGCGGACAGGCTATCTCCGATGAATTCTATCGTCCTCTCGTATGGTGGAATCTTGATCAAGAATTCACCGGCACCAACGTGAACCTGGCTGATTTGGACTCCATAACCCCAATTCGAGACACGCATTTCAAATCGTTGTGGATTCACCGGATAGGTCTCGCCAACCCCGGGTGTCTCGGGAGTGACAAACAGATGGGTCCCTCCAACAGTGACATTGGTGAATGCCCAGTCCATACCGGCAAGTCGATATCCAATGAGGGTACCATTGACGGTGTTTTCACCAAAGGTGATGGCAACTGTGTCTCCCGAGAAGCCAAAGACAAGGCCAGAGGCTCTTTACGAACAGGTTAGTTCTCGGCTTCCTGCTCCAGGACGAGAGTTTACTTACGACCAGTATGATACCTTCTTCGAATCCCACCGGCCCTTGTACGACAGCTCTGCGGCATCTGCATTATAAGTCGTCAAGTCGTAGGTGGTGGGATCAATCTTAGTATTGGGATAATCCGTCAGTCTGACCTGACCATTTTGGAGGATCGTTCCGTCAACAAGAGATCCCAACGTGAGGGCCAACACCCAACTCTTCAGATTCATCTTGATAGCACACCATCAGAAGCCATATGGCGGACGAAAGGAAAATTGGATGCCATCACCGCAGAGGAAATAGTTGCTTTAATATGCCATTCGAATGTAATCGCAGTCAATCCAGGTCCGGAAAAATGGAAAAATTTGTCCTCTCCAAGGAGGGGATATACGGCACGCATTTCCGAAGCTGATTCATAAACAAATAAGCACTTATTATTGTCACTCATTTCTCTCGTAGTAGAGACAGTTCTCGTTGTATGTATTTCTGTAGGTTTGTGCCTTCGACGGATCCTGTCGAAGCCGTCACGGAGGGTGGTGATAGAATCATTAACGCCCTTATGGCACCGGTGAGTGAGCTCTCGCCAGTAAATGTTGCACGTACGATTTAGCACAAGAGTTTCAGGGTTGAAAAGAGCATCATTTCATAGATGATCGAATGTCGTCGCGGACCTTGACAGACCGGCAACCCCGGCCAAATTGCGGCGGCTTGAGATCCGTTCCTGATTGAGGCATTGGCGCGGAGTGAGACACTGACGTTAATAAAGAAGGATGACACCCTACACTAGTTTGACTCGACGGATCATCGCGAGATCGACATGCAAGATGATGCATGTGTAGCCGTCGCCTGGTGTGCCCCTGGAGGATGCGCGAATGCAAGTCTCTCTCTTCTTTGCGCGTTGGGAGCACGAAAGGTATCGCGGGGTCGACATTGACTTATCGGGTGAGCAATATGGTCTACACCAATTCTGACAGGTACATGCATAAAAGAGTCCCAACATATCGGCGTATCCATAAACATATCTTTATATTGAGTGTCTAGGCTCCCATAAATCAATACAAATGGTCAAAAATCCGGAACTCGCGACCGCGTTAATTGGTGCAGGTGGTTACGTAATCATCGCGCGTTGGGTTCGCCCTCATTACGTACCTCCACATGCTCCATCCTACCTCAACTTTTTTCCTGTCGCTGCCGGTCTGATAATCTCCAAAACACCACATCATGTATCTCATCTAGATTTTTTTATACCTGCCTACCTATTCGTAGGCAGCTGTTATACCAAGTAGTGTAACTCGCCTCACCTATGAGTACCAGCTCTCTCTACTTCGTACCAACACTACGGGATATATCCATATCCATCGGCGTCAACATCTCCCCTGCTCCCTGCGAACTCCTGCAGCCATCCTGTGAAACTTCTTGGCATATTACATACCGATTACCTAGAGAAAAGTAGGCATCCTGGTGTACATCACACCATCAGACGTCCTTCCCAAACCGTCGCGCAATGACCGTCGCTTGAGTCGTTGCTATTCCGAGACAATGAAGCCGCTGTGTCCTGAGGTCTACTCGCCGCCTGACCTGACGGCGACACATTCATCTTCACACTGGTATCTCCTTCATAGGACGACACGAGCTAAAACGACGTTGCATCCGCATTTGCATTTGTCCCCGCCTGCGCAAGCCTGTCTTTCATACCCCTTGTTCCCTGTCCCTGCGGTCCCTGCGGACCCTGTGCACTACAGTAGCTAGGTAGTCTATTTCTACCCAACGATAGTAACGAGAAGTCGCTGCCGCAAGCTTTCCCTGTCTCCGGCCGCCTTGGATTCGATTCCTACATTAGCTGAGACCCTAGTCCTTGCGTCGCGGACGCAGTACGCCCATCTGTGGTGCCTCCCACCGTGGGCCGCGAGACATGCCGTCAACTGAGGCCCTCGCTGCCCAGGACACGGAATTGGTTCTTACGGACGAGGAGATCGCACTGCTCCGGTACCACCAGGTTCTCGGCGGATCCTCTTCTTCACGCGCCGGAAGTCATGGCTCCTCACAGGGTCGTCTGCTGCTGGACAGCACGAGCCTCGCGGCCCTGTCACGCCATCTGGACCATGTGATGCAGCAACTGCAGTACCGCATCGAATACCTCAGCGAGCAGAGCTCCGTCGTGACAATGCAGCAGTATGACCGCGCTGGCAACTTGCTGGACAATGCCGATGCTGAAATTGCGCGCTTCCAGGAAATCATGATCCAGATTGAGGAACTCGAGCTCGACTTCGACCGTATCGCACATATCCGGGATATAGTCAGGGACTACCGTCAGCGTGTCGAGCGACTGGATCGCGAACTCGAACATTCCCATTCTTCCTCTCGTCGAGAACATGGCAGCCATCGGCATCACCATTCACATCGACAGAATGGTCACTCTCACCATCATGAGAACGGCTCCTCGAGTCGTCGACACCGACATTAGATACTGCGATCGTCTGCGCAATAAAACATGCGGTAGAAAGAGAAGGTCTTACAAGGGCTCAAAATTGAGCATGCACTTCATGCATCCCTTGGCCAGAAAAGAAAGACAAAAAGTCGAAGGTCACCGGTGAAAAGAAACTGAGACAAGGGATCGAGATGTTGGCACGAACCATAAAAGTTGTTAAGCGCGAGGTACCAAATATTGACCAATCCGATGACAATCCCGTCCGCCCAACAAAAAGGGGTTCATTTCAGCACTGCAGTGCGCACAGGCCCTAGCCTCAATGACTAAGACATGAAAAAGAAAAAACACCAAGATTGAAAGAAGGAGATAAGAAGGCCTCATTAGAGGGTGGGAAGATCGAGAGGAAGCAAGGGGCCTCACGGCTGGGAAGATTGTGTAGAAGGAGATAGCAGCTTCGCAGCTCTGTCTTGAACCGAACCCTTCACGCTCCTTACGACATACCACGCATACGCATAGCACACTGCTTACACAGATTTCATTTGGCGCTCTGGGAAGCGGGCATTTTCTTTTCGTCCTACATTAAGGCGGGCGTTTGGACCATGTGCGGACAGAACGGTTGGAACCCTGTTTTCTTGCTCTATTCACTCGAAGCGTTGAAAATCTCATTTTTCGTTCCCTATGTTTGGAGCACGGTTGTTGCATTGCTTGACTCACAGGGGAACATGATACCATTTGTTTGAATAGTTTGTGGCTTCGGCGGAAGGAAAATAGGAGTCTTGTAACTACACGGAAGCATGGAAACCATGTCACATTTACTGGTCCCGGGGCATTAAGGAAGCGATGGAAAATAGGAGTTCATCTTTTTCAATTAGAAATGCAGTTGTCTTTCTGCTATCTTCTTCGATGACTTGGGGCCTTACGTTCGTAGGACTAGGTATGTAGCCTTTTAATTCGTAATCATCCCCGATCGTACGAGAAGATACTCAGTCTTCCATGTCCGTGATGACAAGTATGCCATACACTCGTATTCCATACCCATCACGACAGTAATGTTTCAGGCTAGCCGCAGGTTCCAGTCCACCTGATCTAGGTAGAACCTTTCAAACCGATCACCGGTTTCCCTCTCACCATACACTCAATCCTCACTCAACACCTCCACATAATTATTCTCCAACTGCCGCCTCTCATACCTCGCCTCAGCCGCGGACCGCATCGCCTCCTCAGCCTCGAGCTTCGCCGCGGCAGCCGTCGCCGTCTCCTTAATCAGCACGCGCACCACGCCCATGAGTAACTTATACCAGCCCGCGTGCGGCTTGCAGCGCTTCCGATCGCACGTCCCGCGAATAGCAGGATCCATCTCGACTCCGTCCACAACGAGCGGAGCATCCAGTTTCCCGGCCTTAAAGATGGCCTGGCCCTCCGCCGTGTCGAGCCAGGCGGCGAACTGCACGCGCACGGAGACGGTGTCGAGACGCCAGTCGTAGCCGCAGCTGTCCTTGGTGAATTTTCCGGCTTCGATGGCGGCTTGACGGCGGGAGTTGGCCCAGTCGAGGAGCTGCATCATCTTCTTGTACTGCACGATTTCGTTGCCGAGGGCGAGGCGCTCGGCGGCCGAGGTTTGGAGGAAGGTTTGTTCGCCTTCGCTTAGGACGTCGGGCCGTGTGGGGAGGCCATTAGCCCAGAGGCCTTCGATATTGCCTAGTTGGTGCGTTAGTAAAGATAAGTAGGTAGGTTGGGAATGAAGATGCGCACCGAATGGCTTATCACCCAACTTCCATCCATCGGTATCAGCAGTCGCAATGAGAAGGCCAATCAAATCCTCCTGCGTGAGGACCTCTAGCGCGGTCTTCGAGGCGGCCTTAGTTGGCAGCGTAGCAATCATAGACGCCCACCAGGCATCGCAATGCTCATTCGAGCAGAAAACACTCCGCTCCTTGGGAGTGTTGTTGTAGAGACGAGCCGGGTTCTTGCAGCCCGACTGGGAGCAAGTCTTCCGGTACTTGGTATAGTTGTGGATTCCATCCGTGCAATTCGGGCACACGAAGCGCTCGACGAGTTTCTCACCAATCGTCTTATCGAGGTTGACACACTCGCCGTGGAACCAGTCCTCGCAGACATCACAACTAATCATCCAGCGGTGGTCATCTGGGCCGCGGCACAAACAGTATGGGCCATTGTCCGTTTCATCGTCGGAGCTGCCGCCATCCGGCTTGTCGGCAGGCGCGCCCGGTCTAGACTTATTCTTAGTCTTCGGCACCTTCGGCTTTTTCGTCGTCTTCTTGGTGGCCGCCGTGCCCTTCTTCTTAGGTACGGGCCTCATCTTGGATGATCCCGCCGGTGACAGCGGCAGAGGTGGAAGCGCGGGTTTCTCGTCCGGATCGGGTTTCAGGTCGAAGGAGGGTTCGATGTCAGTTGTCCCTCCCATCTCCACATCGACATCCGACGCGGGCTCATCAAGGTCCGCCATCTTTCTCTTATACTTTGGGTACCTCCCTTTGAGGACCCACTTCCGTTTCGATTAGAAATTATGTCGTCGTTCTCGCTTGCACCAACGCTATCGGCGATTGTCTTCGATTTTCTTTTCTTTGAAAATCTCACTACTTCTGCCTCATCCTAGAAGGCTGGTGTGAGAGACTCCGCGATGAAAGGCGCATTATCGAGTTGCCTTCAGCGCGTCCCTTTCATTCCCATATCGATTCGACCAGCTTCTTAATGATGAAAGACGATGAGTACGGATGATGATGGCCGTCTCGTCCTCCCTTATCGATGAAGAGACTCTCAGACGCGGTCCATTCACATCACCGTCTGTGAGAGTGCCTGAGATGAGAAGCCACACGTCACGTGGCGGGGCAAAGCCTGTTCAAACAGGTATACTGTACGGATTAATTGCGCACTGTACCTGCCGGTAGATCTTGACAGCTGCAAATTCAAGAGGCAGTGCAGTTGTCAACACAGCTGCCAACTCCAGACGTGAGAACAGAACAGAAATAATTCGAGGGAAAGAATTCGTGTCCGATCATTCTGGTGTTAGAAATCTAGTCCTCGAGTGGTCACGTGCCTGAAATGCGATCCAAGAATGACACCCCTTTTCTCGTCACCTCCCTTGATTTCTTGCATAGAAAGTTCTTAACCTAACCGAGATGGGATAAGCGGCCGCTTTCTTGACCGGAAGACGAGTTCGTCTCTCGGTGTGAGAATCACGAGTGCAACTCTCGATGTTGCGACAGAAGCAATCCCTTCGATATTCTCGATTCTTTTTTCCTTGAACAATAAGTTGAAAGTGCAATTGATTGCAAAGTAGGTCTAATAAATATGTATACAGATTGCGCACTGCATCAGCGTCCACTAGTTAAAGACAATCAATCAAAAGATTTGGTATCTCAACCCTTCCCAAAACGCCGAATTCGTCGCATCGTCGTCGGTGCCACTAACTTGCAAGGACGGTTGGTACGTTTGCTTCGTAACCCCCCAATGGATCAAGAATATGTCACAGTCGGTCCAGCCGCCCAATGTTATATACAAGAAATCCTCGCGCTGAATTCTTATCCTCCTCTGTTATTTTTTCTCCTATTATTACTCCTTTATAGTGCGTAGTTCTCTGTGTGCAGGAAGATCTCCTCGAGCATCGGGTCGCCCCAGATCTCGGCTTGAAGGCGTGCGACAGTGTTGGCAACACCAACACGCATGCCCTCGGGTCCGCAAACGAAGACAGCAGTTCGCCGTCCCAAGATGCCTCGTCCATCAGGACCACCCGTCGTCCATTCCCGGAGCATGTAGCCCAGGTCGGGTCGTCCATACTCAACACTCCACCCACCATCAATCTGGTGAGGTACGGGGAAGGCAAAGCGCATCAAACTCTTCTGGAACTCCGTCGGGGTCTCAGGGAAGCCGAAGTCGAAGCCTGACGGCGGGCCAAACGTGGATGTTGGCCGCGGTGCTGACTGACCCGGAAGGTTGGTTGTGCGGAGGTGAGCAAGCTCGGGCGGGTGCACCGCAGCAGGGCTTTCTACAGTTGTTGTTTCCGTACCAACGGGTGATGGGGCATTGCGTGGAGAAGGCGGACCATAGTTGAAATGCGGCTGCATTTCAGGGCGGTGCCTGATGGGCGGGAAATGGAAGCTGCCCTTTCTATCTTCCGGGAAGCCATTCACGTTAAGCTGTGGGATTTCTGGTTCGGAGCCTTCAGCTGTGTCCTTGGCTCTCCGATCATCTGCGTTACGCATGAATTCTTCTTGCGGCGACAGACCGCTTGGTGCCGGCGGAACTTGCGTGGAAACGTAATGCGGTTGCAAATACTTCTTCTGGGGTAAAGCCGTGAATTTATCCTCGTCTTCAGCCCGTAATTGCTGCTCGTATTCCACATTACCCTGCGCTTCATCTTGAATCAGCTGCGAATTGCGCTTCGAAGCAATGTTAGCTACGAAGCCATCTAAACGGTCGTGGAACGCGTTGCTGAGGGGGCGCGGAGCCCGCTGAGTTTGCGGTTGAGCTCGCGACTGCCGGACAGCCGCCGTGACGAAGAACTTGCAAGTCACACTCTCAGGAGGCGCCGAGTCGCGACAAATGCGCAACTCTTCACGGAACCAGTCCATAGCTTCGAGACGCTTCAAGGACCACACAACCACCACCTTTTTCGTGATCGCTTTGCCATCTCTCATGCGCTTGATCAAGTTCAGTAGTTGCGACATCATTGCGGTGACGCCGCTTCCGCCGGCGATCAAAATGCACGTATCAAAAGCGGCAAGCTCTCGGCGCATGCCACCATAAGGACCATCAAGATACGCTCGGTAGGTATGAAAGGGGCCCTTGGCAATAGCCGTCTCCAAGACTCTCCGGGTGAAACCACCATACGGCTTAAAGACAAGGGTGCAATCCCGGTATGACTCTCCATACTCTGAAGGGAAGTCTTCACTACACAAAGATGAAATAGTGAAAGGGTGGTTATCCAAGACCGAAATGCCAGGCATTCGGAGATAGACGAATTGACCGGGCTTCCATCTCATATGAGTTGGAATTGTGATCTTAATCGCATTCTCCGTCATGAGAGTGATGGCAGCTTCATCGCCAACGAGGAATGAAGCGTGCCATGGTCTTACCCAGTTCAACTTAGAAAAACGATAGAGGTAGCAGACCACCCATATGGCAATTGTAGCATATAGGTAGTCCCAGGTTGCCAAGTAGTTCTTGGTGTGCCAAAAGAGTAGTCCCACATACAAGATACCAACAGGTATATGTAAGGTGATGAACAATTCGTATGCAATTCGACGAATAAAGGGAAGCGAGGCTACGCAAAGCCATCCTAAAGGAACAAGGCATGCGATACCAGTACCGTAGATGATACCGCTTCCTTGAGGGAAAAGCTTTGCGTAGATTTGTAATCCGCCATCATCCCATACAGGTTGAACGAAGAAAGGGATGGTGTGAATAAGTGAGAGGAACAGACACAAATATCCTGCCCATCTGTGGAAGACATTGAGTCTTTCCGGTCCAATCCCAGTAATAAGCGTGAGCAGATTCGCTTTCATACTCGTCGCAATGATCCAAGGCGTCATAGCAACAGCAATCATGCCAGCTCGGATGGCGACTGGCGGAGAGCCATATTGGATGCTCTGCCAATATAACGGTTGAGTAAGAAAAACGAACAGCGAGCAGAATGCCAGTGAGATGGCCCCGACAGCGAGGACGGCCAGGGACGAAAAGGTGAACCGATGTTTGCTCCATGCGATATCAGGAATCGGCCGGTAAAATACCCATCTGAAAAGTGCCAAGGCGTCGAGAACGGGTCCAACTGCAGAGAAGTCGGTCTTGGGCTTAAAGTCTCTTTTCTCTCCCCCTTCTTCCGGAAAAAAGTGTCTGCTGGTCTGGCTCGTCTGCATCCCGGTCACAGCATGGTTCGGGCTGAGACTGTATAAATTGCGGTAGTGTTGTTCCACCTCTTGCTTGTAAATGGCCTGTCGAATCTTGTCTTGCCACCAATGCCATATCCTTACCACAACCACGGATGCCATGAGAGCTAAGCTGAACCACGTCCACGCAAGGCCGTACTTCCCTGCCTTGATCCACGGATCGATCGTGTTCGCCTCGACCAGGCCGGGAGGACTCATGGGTGTAAGTGGTATGAAGATACGTTTCGAAAGTTTCTCCATAGTGTCAACGGCTCTCGCCATGACCGGATGGGGCGCCGATGCCATGGTGAACAATGGTGATCACGCTTTCTGGTAACTTCTAGTAGGGATCGGTAGCATCTGTCACCTTTTCGCCAAGGCGCTTGAGTGTCGTCGACAAGATCCTCGGTGATGGTATCCTTAGCGCGATCGAGAAATCCCTACAGAAAACTTCGGCGGAATTCGAATTTCGTGTGCGCCGGGTGGTGAAAGCGGACGAGTTGTCAACTTGTCTGTCGCGAATTGAGGTGGGCCTGAACCCTCAAACCAGCGCAGTGGAACGCACTTCAAGGAGGCGTCAAAGGCCCGCAGGAAACATGACTTGAAGAATGAAATAAAAAAAGGGCAGCGAGAAACAAGTACGAAGTAGTAAAACGGTGTAGGGATAATCTCGGACGAATATAACCATGCGAGCTATAGTGGCCGTGGACCGGGTGGAGAATTGAGCTCCCCGTCAGGGACAGGCATCGGAGCGCAACGTCAGTTCGTCGGAGTCACTCGTAAGATGGATTATGGAATTTGCGCGATCACAGGCGCAGGATTTGCCTCATACAAATTGAATGAGGTCACTCGATGGCCATTAACCAGCGCCCTATGCACAGGGATTCGATATCTCTACCTATTCCGCAGCTTTCCATACAGGTAGGCAGACTGCTACCGGCCGAGAACATGGGGAAGGTGTCCATGGGAAAGGGAACAGCCCCCAAGCAGTTGACCGCGATTTAATATTGGGCGATGGGCAATCAGTTCTCACTCCCCGCAAGATGTACGCTACGGTAGCTGTACGAGTACATGCCTAGCAGCTTAATCGAAAAGAGGCGTACACGACGGACTAGGTTAGGGGGTTATCACAGTCAAGCATCCTTGGCGGGCCATCACACCCACAGTGTACCTACCTACGCTAGCGACTGGATATGCAGCATTCCCGCAGCATTGGATGTTGAGTTGACAGGGTGTTTGTTGAATGAGACAGAAGAGGTCGGAAACATCGTATGAGCGAGCGCAAGGTAATACCCAAGTAGGTAGGTGGCATTCTCCGTGAGCATGTAGCTTGGAAAAAATTCCTTGAGTGCAGAGCCATTCGACGCTGTAGGGAGTAGGCAGGATGTACGGAAGACTCGTACTCCGTGGGTAGCATCTGAAGGGATTGAACCCTTGACGATAGCATGGCATAGCTACCATAGCCAAGCCGCGAGGTGAGATCTCAATTGGCTGCCTGGGCAAAGATTAGCTTACTCGCTCGCTATGACCCGTCGAGCCTAACAATGAATTGTCAAATTGCACAGCCGAGGCGAGCCTGCAAGGTTGCCGGACGAAGTCGAGAAGACCAATGTGGTGTAGCGACACTACCGGGCAGTACCACCTATGCAGGTACGAAATACTTCATAAATGTCGAGTTGCTGTGCTCGGCGCCTAACCAGGCCTTCTTATTTGCCAGAGAATTTGTGCCGTTTCTCCACACGAGGCGGGAGGAACATTTAGTGCACGCAATGTCTTCTGTGTAGGGACAATATGCATCGCCATCTCGACGAATCTGGATGCGTATGCGGTGCTAGGTAAAAGTCTGCCCGTCTCGCCAGTCTCCAACCCTTGTGCTCGATTCAGTATCCTGCTCAGATAACTTAAACGAAGCAGGTAGGTAGTAACGAGCATGCGTGCGCTGAAGCTGTTCCGAGAGACCTATTGGATGGCGATGTGATCAATGTGACGGGCCAACACGTTGCAGATCGTTCCGGATCACTGGGAACAGCAGAGTGCAGATACCGGGGTTGGAGGCTGCAGAGCGCAGCTCCTGTGCATTAAGAGAAGCATGTATCGGGCCGTCATCCTTCGGGGTTGCAAAGAAGGCAGACGGGGCATGGCGGCATCAATACGGAGAGACTGTTGGTGATGGGAGGAAGATGGTGGTGGAAGGGTGTTATGCAGTTGGTTTGGTCCTGCGTGGGTACGGTTTCCCGTCCCGTCTGAATACCCGCACTAGGAAATTTGCCTTGCGCTAGTCCGCAGTTGGAGGCCTTGTTGCCTGACTCGGTTAGTTATTAGCTCCTTCACTAGGAGGCACTTACCTCTATCAGTTAGATGGCCGCGTGTTAATTAACCAACTGGCACTAGGGAGCACTACCTTAGGGCCTTAGGCAGGAATCAGATACCGTACCCAGGTGAGAGCTCACTGTACTCGTACTTTCACTACCGGCACAGTCAAGAATTCAAGTCCATAACTGCGATTCACATTCGAAACATATGTCTATCTTTGCAGAAAAAGTTCAGTAAGGCATCGATATAGTATCAAACTTCGTATGAGGCTGTCAATGTAAATGACGAGATTTCGGCGATTTAAATACCTACCTACGATTTGTATGCTGCACATTAGTGCATGTGAGCCTTGCAGCGCACTTTCAGGCTATGCGGCCTATGGCGAGGCCTGTATGACCCGACCCGACGAGCTGTGCCGGCCCTACGAAATACAGGCCCCACTATGATCCAGAGGGCCCATTGAAATTTCCATCGCGCCCGAGGTCCATCCCGCCATCATCATTGATCACCATCCATGTCAACCATCCAACGCGTCGCCCATTTCCAGTAACCGATTGCCTTTCTCTCCCGTCTTCCGTCTCACAACGCCCACAATGGCGACCCATAGCTCACTAACCATCTCGAGCGCCACCTTCGCCAAGCTATCTCCCCAGCCTTACCTCCTCGCGAACCTCCAACCTCAGGACCCCAACACTCCCGCCTCCCGCATCAACAGCCGCCTGCCAGAACAGGCTAGGCCCGTAGTTATCAACGCCTCCTCTCTCACCCATGCCCACGGCAGCGCCGTAGTACGCTTAGGCGACACCACCGTCATCTGCGGCGTGCGAGGAGAGACGCTGACGACCCCGCAAATCCCCAATTACCGGCCCTGCACCGAGACGAGCGACCCAACAGCCACAAACGAGCTGCTCGACTATGACCTGCTCGTACCGAACCTCGAGCTAGCTACCGGTTCGGCCCCCGACTTCCTCCCCGGCGTGCCGCCTACCACCCTGGCACAGACCCTCAGCACACGCATCTACTCCCTCCTGCACAGCTCGTCCATCCTTGACGTCAAGGACCTGCGGATATACGACCAGCCCCACGGAGAGAAAACGGAAGGTCGCGATGCGGAAATGCAAGATGCAGACGTTGCGGAGGAAGACGAGGATCTCGACATAGACCTACCCGCTCGGGAGGTCAAGGCTTATTGGGTCCTCTATATCGACATCCTCTTCATCTCCTATGACGGAAACCCGTTTGACGCCGCCTGGGCAGCCGTTTTAGCCGCGCTGCGGAACACGAAGCTACCCCGCGCTTACTGGGATGCAGATCGCGAGATGGTGCTGTGCTCGCGTAAAGAAGAGCCTGCCCCGCTCTCCTTATCGGGACTACCCATGGCCTATACTGGAGCAGTCTTCACAGCAAAGGACCGGGTACGGCAGAGTCAGAGCCTGACACGGGGCGGGGATAAGGGATCGTTCTGGGTGTTGGCAGACCCCGATCGCTTCGAGGAGGGTTTATGCGACGAGACGGTGACGGTTGTTATTGATCGGTCCGGCAATAACGACGAGACTAAGATTCTGGGTATTACAAAGAGCGGCGGAACTTTCATCGGACCCGAGATCATGAGGAAGTTCGTCAAGTCCGCCGAGGCTAGATGGTCGGAGTTCCAGGCGGCGTTTTGATTGGCACTTTGTGTATAAATGACATGAGAAAATGATACCCAATACCATGGCACCGTCTATATCTTGGACACATATAGCCTTGCCTTGTTGCCCTTCCTTCTCTTACCATTTCAACCCCATGACGTTTGATATACATAGGCACATAGGGCCAGGCTAGAACTCGGAGTCGATTCGAGTCCTGTTTGTTCTAGTCGTACAACATTGCGCCTGATCAGCATCTCGCATGAAGACTTACATTGAGAACCGTGAATGCTATCAACTCATTACTTACCCCCACGTCCTTGTCCCCATGACTCGACTGCATGAGTCCGGTAATTAACTTGAGCCACTTTCCAATCGGCGATCCAAACCCCTGCTTCAGCCTGCAGATCACAGGACTGTGGATAAATGCAGTGAGTACAAGTATGGTTCTCTCCAGGCATTTCTTGATATATGAGCGAATTTCATGCCGACTCGTTCGTTATTTCTTGCTTCTGTGGCTGGTCAGGTTGTCACTGTTGAGCCTCATTATTATCCATGACTACTTCTACGTTCCCTGATGAACATGTGGCAGGTGCGATGATGGCTAACGTCAGGGGTAAGACGAATGAACTTTGAGAAATATCTTCTCGTGGCCATTGACCTTTCAATTCGAAATCAACTCATGCTGCTCCCAAGTAGAGACAACATCATTATATATCAATGCCAAGGAGTGGGCGAGACAGGCCGTAGAGGCATTACTCCTAAATCCTCATCAAGCATCTGAGATTCACTCAGATCAGTAATTGGGACTGAGTGATGGCTAACACAATACGTCGTCATGGCTTGATATGTCGTCAGGGGCCAGTACATAAACGAGGAGGGTATTATCGAGATGCATTGCAGAAATAGAGTATGAGAGGTGAGTAGTTGATGTACTGATGAGAAACGCACGCTGAATGCTGCTATGCAGCGCAATATCTGGACTGGGCATCTTGGAGACTGATCTTCAGGCAACAGCCGACATGCATATCGCATGGTCGATCAGCTTGGCATCAGACCAGTCAGTTAACCCAACTCCGTGAAGCCCCGAGATCTATGTATGTATATCCCATTAGTATCTTTCTTTTATTCTTTCTTTTTTTCCAACCCTACTCCTCATCAGAACCCTCATTCCCGCCCTTAACAGTCCCCCTGAAATGTACGACCGAACAATTCACCTTTTCCGACCCCGTCTCAAACTCCTCGTGCGAAAGTGCCTTGCCAGCACCTAGCACATACTGCCGATGCCAGGGTCCGACAAAGACGCCCTCCGGATCAACAGACTCGCGCACCTTCCGCCACGCCTCGAGATCACCGCCGTACATCTTCTCGATGTCCGCGCCCGTCGCCTCGAAGTTCTTAGCCCAGTGCGGCCGACCGCCCATCTCGCGCATCAGCCACTCAAACGCCTCGTAGTAGCGCGCCCGCGCCGGCGGGTCCTTGTAATAGGGCCGGTAGAGCGTCGCGTTGAGGTAGAGCGTCGGGCCATCCTCAACCGTGGGGTCAAGGTACGCGCGTCTGTCCTTCGATGCCGAAGGCGAAGAGCCAGTGACGCGGACTTCGAGGGGCGCGTGAACATAGATACCCTCAGCGGAAAACGGGATGCCGTGCGGGACGTAGTCCGGGTCCGAGGGCTTCAACTGGTTGAGCCAGCTGCTGAGGCGGCGGAGGGTCTCGGGGCCCTTGTGCAGGGGGATGGCCCACTCGTTGACGTACTGCGAGTACAGGCAGTTGAGGAGTAGGGCCTGGCGACTGGGCTGGATGGCGGCGGTCTTGGTGCCGTTCTTGAAGCCGAATTCCATGCCGAAGATGAACCATTCGATCCAGGGGATGACGCGCGGGACGAACTGTGCGACGTAGAGGAGGTTGTGGTAGGCGTAGTAGCCGAGGGTGCCGCCGTAGTAGGACTTAGGGGGCTCGACCAGGGCGTCGGTGGTCTTCTCGGCAGCCCAGACTACGGCGCGTCGGGTGTAGGGATACCACCAGACTCTGACAAACTCGGCTTGTGTCCAGAGGCCGTCGTTCCAGGCATTTAGCATCTTGGAGTCGGCGTCGATGACTTGTTGCCATTTCAGGGTGAATTCAGGAATGGCTTTGAAGGTGATCTCGGTGATTATACCCAATGCGCCGAGGGAGAGAATGGAGGCGCGGAAGAGCTCTGGTTCTTCCTCGGGAGAACAGTAGCGCGTTATGCCGCCGGCGGTGGTTATCCGCAGGGACAAGATGTCCTCGGATAGGAGACCGTGAACAAGACTGGAACCGTGAGTACCAGTTGAGATAGCGCCGGCAATGGACTGCTCGTTGATACTGCCGAGGTTGGGCAGGGCGAGGTTGTGCTTGGCCAGTTCGTCGCAAAGCTGGTATAGGCGGATACCGGCCTGCATTACGACAATGCCGGTCTTCTCATCGATGGATAATATGCGGTTGAACTTGTCCAGGTTGACAAGCCATGAGGAGGTACAAGTTATAGAGCTAGGTGAGTGACCGCATCCCGTTGTTGTGATGCGGCGATGGCATCTATGCGCTAGTCTTACGATCTTCTCTATCTCCGGCAGGGTCTCGGGCTGGAAGTAAAGATCCGGCCGCGAAAGGAAGGTCTTGGCCCATGTGCTGTGGACATGATGAAGCTTCGGGTTGAAGGGAATCTCATCCTCGCACTTGGCGAGTTCAGAGACCACGAGAGGGTCCATCGTTGTTGGCGATGTGATGATTAGTTGGGGGGAAAGAAATGATAACTTTTTTCTTTCACTTCTGTCACCGAGAACTGACCATATTCATTCCAAGTGAAACATTCCAAGACAAGTAATAAGACAAGGAGATTATCCCAACCGCGAACGTGCCGTCAAACAGCAATGAGACTGAGACTTATGGCTGAAGGTATGAGTGAGAAGTATGTGTGAAGCGTGAGGCCGGACAAAAAATCGGACGACAAAAATAATGCTGCAGATGGCGCAATTCTCAGTCAGGATCTGGGTCGACTTGGCGCATGCGCGACATTCTTGCGTCAGATCCTCCCATGAAGTAAGCTGCTGATTGGTCAGTTTGACCTCATTGACTGCATCTGGCAGTCCACGATTCCAGCAGGCCGGGCCGGAGTGGGGCCGGATCTTATCTGCGGATGTCAATCTGTGCCAATCATTCGGTGCACACCTCTTGTCGTATCAATGAGATCTGTTGCCGGTACCTGTCGGTAAGATATGAGGATTCCTAATGTATGGATGAAGAGAGATATTTGCAAGACTTTCCCTGTTGTATTATCAAGAAAATTGAACTACCATCACGTAGCAATTACGGAATACACAGAGGCATACGTAAGCTAGGTTGGCAGATCGAACAACGGCGACCCGAATGACTCCCGCAGTTAGCAACTCCAATAGATTCGTCTACGGCTGTTGCCGTCGCAAAGTCATTGGTCACCCTGTCTCTCGTAAGATCACTTTTCAGCACCAATGGTCTACGCTATGAGTAATCCGTATTCCGTGATCCGAACATGACATCTTCACGTGCATTCAGACAGCCGTCAAAATACCTGCCAGACGGAAGCGAACCGGAGGGTGCGTCGAAACTCAAAAGCAGCCGTCGGATGTGAGCGTTTGACAGCCGGGCCGGTCTGCCAACGGATTGGCAGTCCGAGACATTGCGAATATCAACAACCCTTCAACATCTCAACACACAATTGACGGCGATGAATGGTTGTAAGGATATGAAGAGAAGATGAAGTACATCTCGTTGAAGTCACTTAGGCACATTTAGTAGATACATGCATACCTGTTTTATAATGGGAGCAAGCCTTGAACGACTTCATCGTCCGAGTTGGAACGGACTCAACATAGCACGACTAACGATGCCATGCTCTCCAAACGGAGCCGACGAGATCATCAAAATGCACTGACGACCGTAAGGGGCGTACCTGCCTTCATTGTGCGTCCTCTAACTGGCTGTATGACCTCATAAGTCCAGTGATCTCAAGTAAAAACTTCTCGAGGCAGGTACGTGCAAAGTCGCGACTTCCATGCCTTCCCCCTTTAACGTCAAGGCCCGAGCTGCACCTGCTGTATGAAACACATTCAAACGGAAGCAACCACCTGGGTCGCAGATTCATGATTGGTTCTTCGAGCTTTCAAAGGGGAAGCAGCTACCAAGAATCTCAAATGAGTTTTAGTCAGCTCTGCATTTTACTGATTGGGATGAAGCTGGGGAATCTCACCTCTGGGAATCTTAGGAGCCTGCATAGCACATCCAGATCCGACTCTACATCCTCACCTCCTCACTTTATATCGTCATCCCGCACTCCCTATGTATCTTTCCCCATGTTCCAGTGTTCTCATAGTATTAGCGTCTCTCGAGAACTGTATCAAATCCGTCAAGGCGGGGCGTAGCCTGTGTAGGCAGTCTATCAGCACCCCCCTGAGTAGTTCTGATCCCCTTTCAAGCCCTCAGGGTCCCGAGGGGCGACTGTTATCATGTTTTACAGTCACGAGAGTAAGAACTTTCGAGGTTCTCGGTTTCGCACATGCTAAGTTCTGACGTGTCCAGTCCTCACAAGCCGCCAATATGGCGTCTCTACCATCTGGTAAGCTTGATATTGTGCCTGTATAAAAATTGAGAGGAGTGGCCATTGATCGGTGTTCTAGGCTTGTTGCCACCATCGGAAACTCGAACGCACGGAAAGTGACTCGCAAAGCCATTCAAGAAGTCGATATCCAGAAAGCATGCGGCAAGATCCTCGAGCCCGGTGCCCCTATTGCACTGCGTCTGCAGGGCAATCTTCTCTATGGCGTCTCTCGAGTGCACAACCAACAATGCACTTATCTGGTCACTGACGCCAAGAGAATCCAGGATCAGATGAGACTCTTCTTCAAGGCTTTTCCGGACAACCAGATCGACCCCGAAGCGGGTAAAGCAAGGTAGAACCATCTCGAATTTCGAGACTGGCATCGAATAGCTAGGCTAACGTTAGCGCAGACCAGAAAACCTTCTTATTGAGGATGATCCGGCATTCGATCCTAACATGCCACTGCCTCAGTTCGAATTCGAGACCATGACTAGCAGCTGGGTCGGCACGATGAAGACATCGTCTCTCATGTCTCCTTTTCGAAGCTCGCAGCGTTCGCAGAGTTCTTCACGACGAAGCCTCCCAATCCAGCTGGATCTCGATTGTTCCAGTTCGAGTGGCCAGCGCGCCACCCCTCTTGGTCTCCAAGGCCTATCCTCAGCACAGAAGCCAGACAACGAGCTTCTTACTCTTCCGCAAGAGGATGACGCCTTTGGTGCGCAGGGTGATTGGGGCCTTGAGATTGATGAGAATGGCAATATCATTGAGTCCGCCGGACCCATGATCGTGGAAGACGAGCCACAGCTTCCGCCTCTGCCGCCAGTTCCGGACGAGGACAAAGCACCAGCCGAGGAAATGCACATGACTCAGGAACCAATGGTTGATATGGAAGGTGACGTGATCATGCAAGAAGAACCGCTTCCAGAAGCTATGCCCTTTCCCGAGCGAGAACAGCACACGGCGTTCCAAAATGACCATCGACCAGAACCAAGAGCATTGAAACGCGGCAAGAAGAGGAAGTTCCAGTTCGAGAATGAGACGCAGATATCGCGGAGTGTACTACGTCAGTGGCAGACGAGCTACTTAGAGTTATGTGGCGGCTACTCTGCTCGCCCGGTTTCCGCAGCCCAGGCGAAGAAAAACGCCATGCTTCTCACTTTCGGACTCGGAGCTGGCAACATTGGTCAAAACCTCGGTGTGGCCGGACTAGTGCACCCTCTAGCTATCGACTATTCTGGTGACATCCTCTTCTCCTCCATCACGGGAATCGAAGTCAAGAAACCCCGCGGCAAGCGTCGCTCTGCATCGGAGGCTCTCGAGGATGACGAGCAGGAGAAAGGACGCAATGTAAAGCCGAGACTGATGCAGAACAAGGAAGCGCAGGGACAAGGTGGGAATATTGAGGAAGATGATTTCATGAATATTGATGATCCCCTCGCCGATGAAACTCTGCCAGAAACAGGCCGAGAGGCACAGCAGCCCATGTCCGACCATCTCTCATCTGCGCTGTTGCCCTGGAACCGCGGCTCTTCGGCAGTCCCCGGATCAGCCATCCGCGCCCCCAACCCATCCCAACGCGGTCGCGATCTCTCGAGTCCCTCAAATAAGCACCGTGATCCCCTTGATATCGTACGCTACAGCGATGATGAGCCCATGGGTGGCGGCTTCGGAAGCGACGGAAACTTCGGCGGTGGATTCGGATCAGCCGACCACTCCTTTGACGGAATGTCCGCGCTCGGCGGTCCCGGTTCTGAAGCAAATCTAGGCCCAACGACCGAGGACATCCAATCGCAAAACCAGCACCTCTTCTCCCAGCTCGACAGAGAAGGACTCAATTTCCGAAGCTTCATCCGCGAAGCCGTCATCGAGCACGGCGAACACCGACGCGACGATGACTTCGATATGAATCGTAAATGGGTCGCCTTCAACGATATCTTCTTGCCGCGCACGACCCCGCGCTCCACGGCCGCGCAGGCCTTTTATCAGACGCTTTGCCTTACTACGAAGGCGAATATGTACGTTGAGCAAGACGGCGAAATCAATGAGCCGTTCGGTGAGATCTGGATTGGCTTGGAAGCTACAGCTGAGGCGTAGGGTTCGTGATGGGGTTTATGACATTTTGATCTATTTTGCTGATTTGCTATTGCGCGGGACAAGCGTTCGCGCATGGAGTATGCCATAGTATTTGTATTTGCTGTTTATGTTCGGAAAGGGATTGAGTTTTTTTACGGAATTTAGCTTTCAGGGTGGCGTGGATCTCGGAATAGGGCGAATACGGTTTCAACTTTCAAGATGGTCGGGTATATTGATGGGTTTCAAAATATCTTCGGAAAAGTCATTTAGCTAGACAGCATTCTTTTTTTGCTCAAAATACAATACCTATTTTTTTGCTAATAAGAATTTGAATGGGTTTCATACTCGGTTGCAACCACAAATCACATCGTAATTGTTTTGAAGGGTCGAGATTGATTGATTAAGGCAAGGTTTCATTGACAGCTAAGCTGATATCGTCCATTGTAACGATGATACATTACGATGGAACGGACAGCGAGAATTGATTTTACGTACGGCTACCTTAATCAAGGAAGGCTTCATCGTCATCACCCATGCCATTGCGATCTTCAAACGTCATGTATGTACTATCCGATGCGCCGTCCTTCATGACCACCTTCCAGGCCTCCTCAACGGCGTCTAGGCTCGCATCCTCGAATGCCAGGCCAAGCGAGGGAGATGGGAGCTCCAACACAGTGGCGCTGCCGCGCGATATTACGGACAACGTACGCGAACCGGAAACCTGCTCGTAGTAGAGCTTGTATAGACACTCTGTGGCTGGCGCGGCTGCGGCTTCGAGAAGGGCGGTCAGGGCCGCATTAAGGAGTTCTGATGAGCGCGGTTCGGCTTGCATGGTCAGATATACGACACCTGTGACGAGGCTAGTTAGCGATTGAGTCCATCAAGCCATCGACAATGTGAAAAATGTAATGAAGGTTGGTGTGTATCAGGTTGTCAGAGGTTAAGATTCGTCAAAGCATAGCTCAGACAATGTAGATAAGTATTCGATTATTGGATCATCATAACACCAGGGTAGAAACATAGAAAATGACATTGGGGGTTGGAACTTACTTTGATTCAAGGGACACTCGCCGGTAACACTCGAGTGCACAAACGCATAGACTGGAACATCCAGTCCAGGCAATGAATTGGAAGGAAAGGAGACAATGGCCACCGCTGGCGGGGGTCCTCCATCTGCTATGTTTCCAAATAGCGACTCAAGAGGCGACTTCACAATGGCTACAAGCCGCGCGATAGCGCCTGAGGCATTGGGCGAAGCCTGTTGTGAAGAGATGAAGATTTGAGTCCGGATCGAGACATCATCGGGAAAATCAATGCGAATGCCCTCGCCGTCGTCTTGCTCGGCTACCGAAGCCTTGGTGTTAAGCATGTAAATGCCACCACCAACGGCTCCAGCGCGGCATCCTACCTGAGCAATCTCTGACAAGCCACCCCACTTGGGATACACAGCACAGAAACCCTGTCCGAAAATACCCATAGAAGTAAGATGGCGGTGGATGGTAGCCAGGCCATCCTTCACAGAGATCTTCCCGTCCAAGGTAAGAGTGAGTGCGAGAATGTAATTCCGAAGGCTTTCATCAAGCTTGAACTCGTCAACGAGGTACTCCGACAAGGGCTTGTCAGCGCTGTCGTGCCAGGTTGAAGTTTGCTCTTCTGAATCATAGTCAATCACAAACTTAAGAAATTTCATTAGCATCCGCTTAGATCTTGGTGGGATAGACTGCGCCGAGAAGACATCCTCGCGACTACTCGGTATACGAGCCAGTCTTCCACTAGATGTAGCATCTGCCGGAGTGTAGACAAAGAAGGAGCCCACTGCCAGAAACTCAAGTTGTCGATGTGACTTGGATGAGACCAGCTGCGAAACGAGCTTCGACTTCGCATGTATGATTTGAGGTGCTAAGACGATAGAGTATCTTCTCGAAGAAGACAAGCCTTCAGCCTCGGCGTTGGGATGCTTCCACTCGGTGGCATTTCGAAAGATGTTGGTCTTCGTCTCAGATGACGTGGGGGATTCGGTGGGCGCGTTTTTGTGCACTGTTTCCAGCTGCTCGGCGTCGACGCCAGCTGCGCCGTTTCCCCCACTAGCATCCTGGCAATTACCATCCTTCGATGCGACAGGGTTGCAGTCGTCTAGCTGTTGCGTCGCGCTGGCGCCAGCATAGGCTCGGGTCCAGGCGCTAGCATCCTCAAGAGTCAAAGCGGCCTCGTGCTCGCCATAGAAATCATTCGCATCGAAGTGAAGAATATTCTTCTCAGACCGCGACAGAGCGCTTCATGGCGGGGCCATGCTGGGTCAGTCAGATCGACAGCATCGACGCGACGAAGCAGAAGGAAAGAAGAATATGCAGAAAGATAGGTAAGATGCTTACAGCGCAAGGAGGGATTGCGACAGACCAGTGCCGCAGATCACAACATCCCATGCCTTTTCGCTCAGGAAGTCCATCGTGGAAGAAGGCTGGAACAGGTCGGGGTTGATGTGTAGCAAAAATTTGTAGTCAAGAGGAAGAACACTAGAGGTGGGGTCTTGGACCGGCCCGAAGTCAAGCCGTGAATCTGGCTAATCCTCGGGTGAATTAGTCAGCCCCGCTCTTCCCGCTTGGAGCTGAGCTCTTTTTATTTCGCCGCGGCCCTTGCTCCTGACACAATTTTCTCTTTCAAACAACCACCGCTTTGCCAACGCCGGCGCTTCACTGCTACCAATTCCACAGCAGCGCCGGCAATCTGAGTTACCTTTCATTAGGTTTCTCCTTCTGCCGAGCGGCAGACCAAATCGTCGTCCCGTATCTACTGTCCTAGATTTCTCGCAACGTGATAGGATGGTTCGAAGGGTTGATACATCATTTCGTCTTCGCATATATATGCTACTCCGTACTCGAGGAGCTATTGCTATCATGTCATATCTCATCTCATCTATCCAACAGCCTCAAAATACAATGGCGTGATTAAAAGCAGAGAAAAAGTAGTAAAGTTTGGCATGAGCTCGATGAGCTATCACGTTATCACGCTGCAAGTGCCCAAGATGACACAAGGCGTGCAAGGCAATTGTTTCACCCACCTATTGTTGATACACCCTGCGGAGCCTGCATGTCGATGATACACCTTTCATCAGTTCTCAGGTTCATGGACAGCCTCGTAAGCCTCTCGGCAAGCCTTTCGGTTTTAAGAAGATTGTGCCCAGAGCATCGTGTCACTAAGCCCGAGACAACATACCTCAATCATCATACGTTCCATGAGTCGGTAGGCAGGCCAGCTGGATAGGAGAAAGCAATAGATAAGGCGTACGGGATACCACCGCTACCTTGCCCCTGTCAAGACTCTGCAGCGCCGTCTATGGATACGACACAGCGGAAGACTGCTTGCTAGGTGGTGAAAGAGTTCGGCAGTCGCCTTGTGATCCTGACGATCTAGATTCGACAAGAGGCGTGACATATCGCAGCACCCTTGTTCCAATACTGGCACAAACCGGTTGTGGCTGTCTGGTATGATGTCACACGACCTGGCGACGTGGACAAACTGACCTGACACAGTAATCAAGCGATCTCTGGAAACCAAGCCTGCCCTATAGAAGCAGGAGGCAGGCTCAGGAACTGCACTAATGTATGTGGTTATAGCGTCCAAACTAGGGGCGACGATGACTGGGACCTAGTGTACGAGTATGCGTATGGGCTGCATTCATCATCCCACTCGAGCGACACGCCAGAATCTCATACCGGTACCTACAGAATAGAATACCATTGGCATCGATAACCAACGCTCTGGAACTGATTACCCATCGGATCACCAGTCAAAGGCCCCATAGTGCTCACGCCGCAATGTCACCCCTCACTACAAATCCCGTACCCCCATGACCCCTCTCATTCCCATGTTGGGCAGGTCAGCCAGCAGATGGCCCCCACTGGAGGGGTGACCCGCGCAGAGTTGATCCCAGGGCGCATCTGCTGTGCACCATACCTTGGCGGATCACCAGCCGACCTGGGTGTAACAAGGGAGCCGAGGGGCTGAGTGCCGCTCTGGAAGTTGGGGGTTAGTCTGTTACGGAATAGGTAGATATGGACGGAGTATTGAAATCGGATAATACATTCGTATTTCGATTGTCCAGTCATGGTGAGCCGGGCGGTTCTTCTCCTCCATCGTCAGGGTCCGATTCGTCGGACGGTGCCGCGCTGTCTTTCAGCGCAGGCAGTTTTCGTCATGCCGTCCCGAGAGCGCAGCCTCTCTGCCACATTGCCTGACGTCCGTAAGCGACACTGCCCCAATTGGCCAAGAAACCATCCCTCTTTCGCTCTCGTCGATGAGCGCATTTGCTCGGCGAGATCATCGGCCTCTGCCCATCAATTCCCGGATCTAGGTATTCTATTTGTGATTTCTTGAATTCCAGGATGGTGTCTTTTGGAAGGATTGTCGCCCATAGGAAGTAGTTTGTGTGCGTACTCAGTAGTGTGTATGGCGGAGGATCGCAGAGTCACAGAGACCATCTAGGCGTGCAACCGGCCCAAGCTTATCTCGCCACGCCAGTGGTACCACACATCTGTGACACGGGCGCTGAAACATGAGCACATTGGCCGCTGCCTTTTCTGTTGCGACGATCTAGCAGGACTCAGCTTGTCTCTATACACACACTATGTTGTGGGAGGATGTAAATCGTAGACATGGCCTCATGAATAGTGTAGCGGACGGTGGTATATCTATTTCCCTGGACGGGTTTCGAGCTACGTAATGCGTACCAGACTTTGCTTTTCCGTGCCTGAGGATTCGGGCACCTCAGCTCTGAGCTGGGTTTGGCAGCCAAAGCCCAATTAGTGGATCAGAGTCTGGTCGAGTACGGGAAGTACGTACCGAAAGTTCGCGGATTTGCGCCCTTTATCCCTGTCCGTTAACGTCAGATTTTGAAAAAAGGCGAGCCGCCATCTCGGAAGCCTCTTTTCGTATTTCCACACATTGGACGGATTAGGTAGGTCGGTAGGTCGTCAGGTTGCATGCGCAAAAGCCGAGCCTAAGAAAAGAAGCACCTTTGATGGATGTCTCCCAAATGCAAGGTATTCTCTGCACTCCAAAAGGGAAACAAACCGTCTTAGCCCTATCTCCGTTGCAACTATTTTTCTACTGACTTGCCTATTTCTGGTGCCCTCGGGAGGTCCTCTGCCGTGAGTGACGGAACAGACGCGCGGGTCCGGGGGTCCCGTGGATGTGATAGCGGGCCCGGACAATCTGAAATCCACGAGGGCAATCCGTAGGTGCGAGGGATATGTACCCGCTAAGGTAGGTGGTTTAGTGTACCTAGATTGAAAATAGGCGCAACGAGATAGGCAAAAGTTAGGTGCCCAGATACGCAGATGTACCTAGGCCCAATTGTACCTACAGGAGCCCCGTGACGGGCACACTGTGCCGCGAGGTAGGCAGTACAAATGCACAGTGCCATCGCGTTCAATCTCCAAACAATTCATTGCAATGTTCGTTCTTCGCTCGCATGGGTACGGGAGGTTGCCAGATCCGTATTCCGCAATCTGCCTCCTAAGGTCGGGTCAGTTATAACGCACACACGTGTACGGAATATATTACCGTGCCTTACCTTACCTACTTGGCCATTATCTATCTAGATAGACAGTTACGCTACAGCAAAAATAAACCACTAGAGTCTCAGACAGGTATTCCGTCTTCCGTAGTCATTCTTTGTTGAGCGTTCAAAGGTTGAGAAGGAGTGAGTGAGACCTGATCAATGTCTCAATCTTCATTTGTGCGAGAGTCAAGTTTTTTTGTTACGACTCACGAGCACGGAATACGGAATACGTACGCACGCTAGACTGTACGGATTACCCGTGCATTGGATTCCGTACGCAGCCCGTTCCGTCGTGACATCAGAATTAAGGGACTTTCGAGTTGGGCCGGTGTCTTCCTTCCCTTAGGTCGTGCAGGCCTCCAGCTGCTACTGCTAGGTACAGTACATCCCGTACATACCTAATCAATCCCGTAATCCGTACCAGCTACCGTTATTAGGCCGGTAGGCTGCCGTAGGGAAATAAAGCGCTCAAACGGTTACCGCACCCGGAGCACCCTATCTCATCTTATAATAACAGCGCCATGGACGAGGGCCCGAGGCATGTGTTCTCTCTCCAGTCTCGCCTGCTGCTAAGTTTCCAAGTTCTAACCGCCCTTCAGCTTATCTTAAGACTAAAGCAGAGTCAGAAGCAGAACTAATGCTGTGGATCAAGTAAAGGAACCAATAGCTATTTCGCTGCTAACGAACGATTATGTGAGTTTAATTGCAGTGGTTTTAGCTAGAGCTCCGTTGTCTTAAATAGTCAAGCGCAATTGCAGTGGACGAGGAGTTGGAACAAAAAGAAGCCCCCCGAACGTGAAAAGGGTCTCCACCGGGCCGAAAGCGGCTGAGAGAATTTTGACGGCCCGAAATTAATTGGCCTAGTCTTGCGCCAGCAGCAACGGCTTCGACAACGACTTCCAGCAAAACAGGAGACGGAGTGCTGGCAAGGATTTGTGCCTTAGTACGGAGGTAGGTACACGTATTAATCACAATCAGAAGCAGAAATAGATAATCAATCAATCAATTAATTCATAGTGTTTCTGCAGCACGTATACCGGCAATTCAAATAGAACACGTATCGCATTTGCAGAAGCAAAGGAACAAAGTGCATTTGCGCCATTGGACGTGCAATTTCAGGCCGTCAGCGTTCAGAGGCTCGCTTTCCCAGCCGTTCTCGGCCCGGTGGGCGCCCTTTTTCCTGGGAGCTCAAACGCAAATGGAATTGCGTGCGTACGCAGAAGCTGCCGTATTCGTACAACTCCCGTAGGTACCGGTACCTGGTCCGTGTCTGCTTTAGCACCTGCGGATTTCATAGCGGGGGATTTTTATCTGGAATCCGCGGTTTCCTGTAACCTCTCTTCCACCCGTTCCGAGACTCATGTGACTAATAAGCCCACAGGCAGGTAGAGATTCGCTATGTAAATGCTGCACGATACTCGGAGATACGCGGAGATAGAGTCGTAGATTCATCGCCTCCGATATGCCTTGTATTCTGCCTAAGCAAAATGACCCAATGGTGACTGTCGCGACGAGTGTTGCCTCAACTCTGTCACGTTCAGTAGGGGCTAAACTAATTGCCAAGATACCTCGGTAGTAGGTAGGTACGAAGTTTACGAAGAGGCGAGCTAAATGTGAAGCTCGTTAACCCTCTCGGGCTAGCGTATCGCATTCGATGCCTGTCTAGCGGCAGTGGACTGAACGGACAGTACAGATCTGTGCAGAACACGGCCTGCCTCGAAGTACCCGTGAGGCAGGGATATCGCGCTCGACGCCACCACACTGTGCTGGTAGCGCTACCTTGGCTTAGTGTATAACGGAAAGTTTTATCCTTGTCAAACGCAATCCTTCACACCCTATTCACCCGTGGCTAGGGAAGGTCTTGCCTTTTCCACCTCAACTGCCTACTACTACTGCCTGCCTACCCATTCAATAATCATCCCGTCAAGTCATGTCCTGCGGCGTCTCCCTCACATTCATTTTTTGTTATTCTTCCATACCATCACCAACCGACTCATACTCATACAGCCTTACTTTTTAATAATAAGAACCGCGCTCATCAATCGATCGCGGATCAAGCCACCGAACGCCATCCCGGTCGGGTTCCCACCCTTGAAAACACCCTGCCGATACTTGACGTGCGGGTGTGTCTAAGTGCTTCAGCTAGACGCTACGCATTCACCTGAGTACGCACGCGTATCCGCATCTACACATCTCCAGATTACATATTCCCATCTATAAGGCACGCGGAAGTCTGCAGGCTTCAGACACGTCCGACGCCGCTTGGGAGCGAGTCTTGGGGGTATCGCCAAATGAACATTGCCTTCTCACATTCTCATAATCGCCAACACGTCCGAACTCCTCTGGTTTCGTCCGGTCCGACATCTCCTCGCGACGCCGACTCAAATGCCCATAATCCTCGGTTAACTACATCTACGGGTTCCCGTGTTTCTTGGACCAGCCAGGTCCACCAGTCGTCAAGCTGGATTCGTAAGTGTCAAGCGGCCTGTGCAACCCCTTCCTTGCCAATTGAACGCGGTCGTGTCGGCAGCGGGCATTCTCAGTTGAGCTTGCTGCTGCAGACAACCGGTTTGAGATTGCGCTTCCCCTGCAGCATGAGAGTCAAATGAAAGTTTCGGGCTAACCATGCTTTCGCCCAGCTTCACCCATATCGCTGCGTGGTCGCAGCACCACCTACCTACCGGTCCCTCTCACTACAGATCTCTAGGTCACTTCCGATCGATGTCGAGCATGAACCCTCCGAATGACTCGCCTCACGCCCGATCATCAGCCAAGTCGCTCTCGTCGTCTAATGTTTTTGAAACGATGGTCCCTAACGGTACCGGCGCTCTCGTTCCGCCTCATCCCAGACGAATGCCGTCCCAGTCGTCGCTGTCCTTTATCAAGGATATAGATCACAGCACGCTTCCCGATCCCAGGGTAAGAGCAGCGTCGCCCGCGAGTTTTGCCAGCCATGCCCACCACCCCGACCTAGACCAGGAGGTTGCCGCCTTGAGCACGAAACTCATCAACGCGATAAACCACCAGACCACCCTCGACGACACACTGTCTGCCACACGGCAAGAGCTTGATACATCCAACGAGCGGGTACTTGAATTGGAGGCTCTTGTCCGGAAACAGGAGGAGATATTGAGTGGTGATACTTGGATTTTGCGAAAGGATGCCGAAATGGAGAAGAGCAAGCTGATCGCGCGCGCTGCGGAAGAGAAGGCGAGACGCATGGAAGTCGAGAAGGAGAAGAAGAAGATCGAACAGGAGCTTGAAACCTTGACGGTTTCGCTCTTTGAAGAGGCCAATAAGATGGTGATAACGGCCAAAGAGGACGCCAAGAGGGAACAAGATATACTCCAGCGGAAAAATGAGCAGCTCAAAGCGCAACTGGCCGACAACGAGATTCTCTTGAGATCGCAGCAGGAACAACTGGCCCAGCTCAAACTTGTCATGGAACAGATGGTAACAGACCATGACGACCACAGCGGGACTGCGCCATCATCGCCTGGATTCAGTAATCTCGACTCACGGGACGATGATACTCAACTTTCCGACGGGGTTCCTCAGTCTGGCGTTCTCGAATCCTTTGTGCCCACATATCCCATGAACCTACATCATCTTCTTCACCCTGTCCTACGGACTGATCTCACTTCTTACGACGACTTCCTTTCTCTCATCCAGACGGCCAAGAGAACGGCATCTCGCTCCTCCTCGGGGTCATACGCTTCGAGCCTTCCTATCTTGAATTTCACGGGAAATAATGCGGTTTTGACCTCGTCGAGTGCTTCTGTGATATCTCTATCTACTACTGCCACCATGGCATCTATTTCCCTACCCTCTCAGGCGCCGAACACACCATCTTCGGCCATGAGCTCCGGATCTATGGCTTCCTCGACAAATCTACCACAACTGAAGGAAACGAAATACTACAAGCGTGTTTTGGTCGAGGATATAGAGCCTACACTTCGTCTGGATGCCGCGCCAGGACTGTCCTGGCTGGCTCGACGATCCGTCCTTAGTGCTGTGACAGAGGGAACTCTTGTTGTAGAACCGATACCAACCAACAGTCCCTTCGCGTCCATCAGCAGACCACAGTACTATCCGTGCTCTCTCTGCGGTGAGGCGCGAAAAGACGAGGCACATCTACGCTACCATCGCTTTAGAACGAGCGAGTCCGAATCAGCTCAACGGTATCCCCTTTGCCAGTATTGTCTTACTCGCGTGCGCTCTACCTGCGATTTTCTTGGATTCCTTCGCATGGTAAAGGATGGACACTGGCGCGCCGACAATGCCGATTCTGAAAAGGCAGCCTGGGAGGAGAGTGTAAGACTCCGGGATCAAATGTTCTGGAGTCGTGTTGGAGGTGGCGTAGTGCCGGTCCATAGTACTCACCCACATGTCTCTGTGGTCGGCGAGAAGATGACCCGGCCTAGTCACGAGGAAGTGCAGCCACCCAGCAGTGATGACACGGCAAAGGAATCTTCTGAGGGTTCCATCGCACTTACATTGCCGAGTGCGGCGACCACATCAGATGAAATGTCGGGAGGTGGTAAGACACCTACTCCCGAACAGGCGGCCCCAGGGTCTGGTCCTGACATTGAGATCGTTCCTTCAATTGAAGGTGAGATCCACCAGGTCGACGGTGATAAGACCGAGGCTAGTAGTCACCCAGAAGAAGCAGAAGCAGAAGCAGAAACAGCATCGTCGAACCAGGAAAAAGAAGCTGGCAATGCACCATCCCTCACAATTTCGGATGAGTCTGCAAACGAGTCATCGGTATGAGCAAGCGACGATCGGCTTAGATATAAGTTCTTTATTTACTCACGAAACACCCCGTTAGCCCTTGGTCGTCATCTCCACGGGACATACTAATAACCGGGGTCAGGGGATGATCCATCCTTTTGTATAACACTTAGTCATCGCAAAAGATGTGGCGACTCTCGATTAGTCGCCCAAGTCTTTAATTTTATCGGGATCAGAGCAGCATGGGGGGAACGGCGTTTCGTGTTTGGGAACAAAAAAAACCGGTGTCAGCTTTTTGCAGTAAAGGGTGGTGCGGCGTGCAAGAAGTACGCCCCCCTGATTGTGACACAGAACAGAATATTGGGACCGGAACTGAGGAATGGGACCTCTGGATTCATTGTGGGATGCGCGCATTATTTTTTTTGTGTTGTCTCTTCGCCCTGGGATTTGATGGATGGGTCGAGGGGTGGGCATTGAACTTGGCAAATGGGCGGACTCGGTTCGGGCTGGCCTAGTAGTAGATAGCTGAACGGAGGGCCTCTCATAATACCAAAGCTAGAAGAACGAACGACTACGGGAAACCCTGTACATACTACTCCCTTTTATATAGTCGGTAATAATGATATGACAAACTTGCCTGGGGGGGAGTGTGATACCTTGCTAAAAACAACAATGGATGGGGTTTTCTGAATGTGCAAAACTCTTCTTCTTCTTCGGTGATATTCATAGAAGTGTGCTATTAATGTAACGGATTGGGAATTATGAGCTAAGAACTGCCGACGGGAAAACATGCTCATGGATTCGTTTGTCTGTGGAATGATATCTGTTTATATATACCGTGGTGGTTGCTGTTAAGGGTCAGCCCCTGGGTCTTGCTGTGATGGATGTGTTGTTATGTCAGCTCATATATCTCTCTGAAGTCCTGGATGAGTAGTCGATACATGATGCATCCGGTTTCTGATGCTAACAGCAGGCGTTTGGATTTCCGGTGTTATGATTCCGCTTCCCAAGTTACAGGTCACACCACGCACAAGCACACGTACTCCGTACACGCACACGGAATGGGAAGGTATCGTACATGTGAGAGAAACGAACCAATCCTCGAATACATACTCGTAATGATTCGGGCGACGGTGGGGATATGGGTGAATCGAACGGCGGGCTGGATCTTCGGGTTGTGACATTGTCGGTACATACATGGTAATATTCTGGTAACATACCGTAGCAAGAAGCCCATACCGACTCTTCGTGCCACCCCTTTCTCTTTTCGGGGTCCGCGCATTGCACGTATCATAATCACGACGGGTTACGGAGGGCATATGGGACTGCGCGAAACAGGTCTTTTTACTGTGGAGGTTATCCCTGATGGCGCATAAACGGTGAGTGTTGTCACAGGCGGGCCCAAGGGAACGGCAAATCCCATCTGGACGGACGGACGGGAACATTGATAGGCGCGGAATATTCTGGAGCTGTATGTTCGTACGACGCTTACATTTTCTACGAGGATGTGTGTGTGTTCAAGCATGTGAAGCGGTGCTTACGTTCTCTTCAGCGCTGAGAAGAACGACGCCGGGTTATTTCTCTCTGTCTCATGCGTCGTATAGCGGTTCGAATACTTTGGAAGAAACGAGAGCAGAGGAATAGAATAGAAGAGAAAAAGAAAAGAAACGCCACCTTGTTTCATAATGACGGGGTTTCACCGTCTACAGCCGTTGAACGTGTCTCTTCTTCTTTCTTGTCTTGTCTTAGGTAGGTCTCTATTATACATGGATGTAATGGGATGTCCTCCCGACGGCAGAAACGCTTCGTTCGTCAGCTAGTTCAGGTACGCTATGACAGCTCTCTTGCGGTCTGACTTCACGTCTCGACAAGGACGGTGTAAGGCTGTTGCGGTCGAAGTTCTCATGGGAGAGACGATCACCAGCACGGACGGGGGATCACTTTCACAACGGCGATGTTTCCCAATTCTCAGTCCCAGAGGTACCAGTTCTCTGTCGTTTCTGTTCTGTCTGAGTGAGAGAGTTGAATGAATGAATGCCGGGATCCACACGCAGCTACGATACCTACCGTGTCCACATTGTCACACCCCCGTACTATTTCTGTCCTGCTCTTGGCTGGCTGGATATGTCTCTACTCGTACATACAAGTATTCGTACCCTTTTTCTTCATCTCACCTCGTCAAGTAGATTTTCTATTGAACAATAGTAATTCAACCCCGCGGATTTCCCGTCGGGAAATGTCTCAATTGCTGCTTGTTGACCTGGGTTGGACTAGCCTAGACGGGTTTGGATCCGGTGGGCTGGGCCGGGAAGCGGATGGGAGCTCAGAAAAAAGAAAAAAAAAAGAAAAGACATGAATGATGATAAGAAGGGTAGGTTTTTGGGTGATGGTACCTTTTGTGTCAGCTGAGATTTGATGTGCGGGTTTTCTGTGTGTGTGTGTGTCTGCATGGGAGGGTAGAGGAGACAGGTACCGTGGAGGGATGGTGATGGGGGAGATGTGTTATGGAAGAGGTACTTTAACTACCTAGTTACATCGGATACCGCTTTTTCGAACTGACTGAGCGAACTTTTTGTGGTTGCCTAAGTGTTTCTGGTTACCCGGTAGACAATCACTGGCAATAGGAGGTTGCTTAGCTGGATATGAGTTTCGATCACCTCAAGATCGCCGTTCTAGCATCTCCTCTCGTATGTACTCTCGACGCTGTTGTAAGTACGAAGTCGAATAATCGGCAATACGTATGTTATTCTACTTTACAGGTAACAACAGTATTCATTCATGACGTTTCTCATCGTGGCTTCGTTTACCGCAAGTAACGTCGTAGATGGTTCGCTACCTCGTATGTAGGAGGTGTACCGCACCTCGAAATACCAAGAAAACGACTACCAAAACTAGTGTAAAGAGCCGGCAAGGGTATCCCGCAATGTACGTCGCATGTAGGTCGACTTTCCTTGGGGAGGATGCCGGCGGCAAGACAGGAACGCGCATGATGGGGTTTGGAGGCGGGCAGGCAATGCAATCAATGGCGAATGCATGCGGATAAATTTACGTCTGTAGCTATTCGTGCATCTGCTCATTTTTTTCATTTTTGTGTTCTTACATATGTCCGTCTTTCTGTTCGCCCCTATGAACGAGAATAGAAGCTGTCACCTGCGTTGTTATGTAGGTATGAGTTGACCGGGAGGGCAACGTCTGCATCTGTCTGGACGAACTAATGGACGTACGGAATGCCACTTGCTGCGTATAATTCGCCGAAGCACGGGCGAGAAAGGACTATTTGACTGGTTACCCAGTCACGATGGATAATATATATTCAATGCAGGTCATCGAGGAATTGTCCATACACAACGAGGGTTGTTCTGTTCTTTGTCCTTGTTCGACTGACAGAGCAGAGGTGACTGGCAATGGTCTGAACTGGCTAACCAGGGGGTGATGGCAACGAGTCTTATGTCACGCTAATCCATGTGACGATTGTGAGAGACGCTTAACCCTCTTCGCTCCAACAATAGATCTCGACCCGGTGTCGATCCCTGGGGAGTCAGGCCAAGGTGACGCTGGGATGTTCACTCTGTTGCAGTAATCCCTAGGGTTATGTATATACCGCTACATAATCAGATTGTTCTCCTGGGCAGTTGAAGGAACAGACAGACAGACAGACAGACGCAGATGTTACGATATAGCGCAAGGGGTCGAGGGAGTTGCATGTCGGTACCTTAACCGCTCGACAGGAAGTACAAGTACGACCCGGGGTACATCGTATGTCGTGTGCCTGTGCAAGTCAAGTACTTTGCAAGTATTCCCTACTCGAGGCAGATATTACACTAGTGTACCGACCTATGTCCAGGGGCGGGTCAGACGGCGTACAAAAGGCCACTAACGAGTTGAAGGTCTCACCGGATTCCCTTTTGACAAGTTCGACTTGACGGACTACCTAACGGAGTACGGGGAGAGAAAGAGAGAACGCTCGAGGGCAACTGTGAGTGAGTCGGAGAATTATCTCTCTTCAACCCTCCCCTTGCCCGTTAGTTGTCAGTTACGATACCGGCCCTCGAGCATAACAGATGCCATGTATGTAACTGTAGTGTTAGGCGTAAGTGTCGATATGCCATGTAACCTGTCTCCCTCGTTGCATGTAGGTTGTGTCTGTATCTTACTATGTATAGAAACTGTCGGAAACTTGTATTGTGGGCGCCATGAATTACGGACGCCATCAATTACACCACACGACGGAGTACCTACGTATGTAGCGCATCGCCGGCGGGGGCTAGCTGTTAGTCCCGGTACATTATGGACAGGTTAAGCTGGTAGTGTACTCGTCCGTACAGTAATGTACCGATCGTGTCCACCTAATTAGTACCAACACTTCCGTTGGACTGCGTCTCCGAGTTACATCGCTCGGTCTGTCAGCTTCAGGACGACGACGGCCAGTCGTACGGGGGAGCGAAGACGACGGTGATTCGACCTCGTCGTTGCTCGGTATGTAGTCTATCAGGTAGACGATGTAGGTACGATCCTCTTGCACTCCGGGACTGCTTGGACCTCGAAACCCACGTGGTGCGTGAGACATCGTTCTTCATCTCGTTTTCATTGAATTGGTGATCCAACCCCCCAGCGATCCATGATCTCCCCACGGGCCACAACCCGGCATCAGGTCAATCGAGCCCCATTTCAGTATAGCCAATTCCTGACGACTGGTACCCCCTGTGATATCTGGTCAGGTCAGGCCAGGAATTCTACATTACTCCTTCACCTTTCCTCCACCAACACACACTCACCCATTTTTCCCTCTTTTTTCCTTAATCTTGACCGATAGTTATCCTCCTATCGATCGATGCCCATATAAAATAAAGGTACTACAGGGTTACGTCCGTTGCCTCGATCTCGCCTAACCTGAGCTAACGGTCCACACCAGCTTGCTAACACCAACAACTAGCCAGATCAGTTCTGCTTTTCTCCCGTTGTTCTATCTGGTTTCTATCAGCAGGGATAGGGAGCTATAACCGAAGAGGAGAAGAGAAAGAAGAAGCAAAGATTCTAGCCGAGAACGAAGACGAGGAAGGGCTTGCAAGAAGTGGTGGCATGTACCGGTGTTAGGTAGGTTACAGCAACATCAACAACACATCAACACATCAGCTCAACTTAACATCAACTCCACAACTTAACACCACCTATACCACCCGCCGGATCACAGATAATTTGACAACCACTCTATCCAGGATACTGGCGCTGAACCTACACGGATTGGTCTTAGTCAGACTAGATCCCGCTGATGCTGTGTCCTATTGTGCACACACTACCAACGTGCAGGGGTTAATAAACGCCTTGCCTGCCTGCCTACAACCCATCATTGCCGGGACTCTGCGGCAACCTCGCATTCCCCTTCACGGCAACCTTAATTCAGCCTGAGCCGCTGTGGTGGGAATCAGACAGACGAAACTTGGGGGGGAGGGAACACCTTCTTGTCTTTTTTTGTTTTCCCCGTTGCGAACAATTTAGTCTACTCTCACTATTTGATCGAAGGGTCCCTTTTCTTTGCCAAGTGGAACCATAGCGTATAGGCCCAACAACAACACACACCAACACACACACAGACACAACGGGGATTACCTTACCATCGACTTGGTTGTGTGTGTGTGTGTCTCGTTCGTCCGGAGTTTACGACATCTCCTCGGAAATACTCTCACTCACACTCACACACGAAACTAAACCACATGAACATGGCGTCGAACTACGACAACGCCCCTCCGGCAAATCCTGCGTCTGGTGCTGGTGCCGGCGCGGGTGCTTCTTCATATATGCCCATGTCCCCTTCTCTATCAGTCACTCCCACAGCCGTCTCGACCGTGCCTCCGCCACAACCACCGCCCGTGAAGCGTCGTGCGCCAATCGCCTGCCGAAGGTATGCCATCCATACCTATTGTCTAAGAACTCCTCGTTCTTGGACCCATGATTTTCAACCCAGTTATTGTCGTCCCACTCATTAACCTCCTTTGTCTTAGATGTCGACGTCTTCGAAGCAAGTGTATCCACGACAAGTCTGCGCCGTGCAAGGCGTGCAAAGAAGCCGGCGTGCCGGATGAATGGTAGTCTTCTCCCATGAGGATATAATGATCTCGTCCGGTGACACTGACCAAAAGACTCAAACAGCACATTCCCCAGCCGCGGAGAATTCGACCAGGACCGCTCATTCCGGCACCCACGGCAACGCGCCGACAGGAAGACAAAGCTCGAATGCGTCAAGGTGAAAAAGGAGCAACAGGCCCCAACAACGACGACACCACAGCAACAGCAACAGACCACACCCGTAGCAAGTCTCGGCATCGACGCTCTCTCCAACTACCGGCCACCCCGCCTGACAAACGAATGGGATCTCCTCCCAGACCTAGAAATCATCGTCGACGGGATCAACACCTTCATCCGCCACTTCTACCAGCTAGGCTTCATCCCGAAGAAGATCTTCATCCGGGGTCTACGGGAGAGCGCGGAGTCCGTCAGCGTTTTTCTGCTCTTGAGTATCCTATGCATCAGTGCGCGGTTCAACAAGTATTTCATCAAGACGTATGGTGATGGGTTGAAAGCGGCCGACGAATTCATGCAGAAGGCGCAGCGCCTCGCAATTAATGAGATTTATCTCGAGCCGACGTTGGAGCGATGTCAGGCGTTTTACCTGCTCAGTATTGCGGAGCAAGGGTCTGGCAAGTCGAATACGAGCTATGTAGGTTTTTGTTTGTTCGGGTGAGGTTGTCTGTGGCCTCTTTGCTTACATCTTGAAGATCAGCGCCGGTATTGCGTTTAGGATGGCTGCGCTCATGCGGCTTCATCGCGAGGAGGCGTATAGCCCCATCACGAATAAGTCGAATATCGTACAGCGGATACGAGCTGAGGCGGCAAGACGCACTTTTGTGAGTGAACCCACAATATAAAAATTCTTACCAAGTCGGCCAGCCTGGTTGCCCTCTGGATCCCCATCATGAATTGTCAGGAGTACTAATAGACCTATCTTCACATGCAGTGGATGTTACACAGTAAGTTGGCCATCTTTCATCGAGGGATAAATTCCGATTTGTCTGTCTAACAGTAAACCAGGCCAAGACAATCTCCATTCAGGCCCCTACAAGCCCGTCTCCCTCGGCCCCAGCGACATCACGGCCCTCCTCCCCTGCGACGAAGCCGACTTTGCCGCGGGCCGAATCCCCGAGAAGCGGGCCGCGCTCGAGGGCACGCCGCCGGCTATCGCTGACCCGAGTCTCTGCTCGCTCAGACCGCGTCCCCTACTTGCCTCGCTCATGCAGGCGCATAATTTCTGGGGCATCATTGCGCGACGTGTCCTGCATAATGAGAAGGACTGGCAACCTCAGGATGAGGATAGCGAGTTCGCGAAGTTGAATCGGAGATTGAAACATTTTGAGAGGGATCTTCCGCCGGAACATGCGTTTGGGAGAATTTTGTTGGGGGGTTATAGGCATTTTCATGAAGATTTGGTGAGTGAAAGAGGACTGTGGGAGTTTGGATGTGAGACTTACTGGTTCCCAGGCCTATCTCAGTTTGACGGGCTGTGTGCGTCTTTGCCACATTGTCTTGCGCAAGGTGTATCTGAGAGAGTGAGTTTCTCATGAAGTGATTGAAGTTGTCAGTTTCAATGCTGACAATGATTGGCAGGATGATCCGTCACGCTCAGGGAGACCCTTCGAACCCAGAGGCCAAGTTCTACCAGAACATGGCCAATGATCTGTTCTGCAACGTCCGGATATTATACGAGCAGATCGATGCTCATTTCGACGACGGGACACCAATTGAGAGTCTGGGCTCACAAATGGCTGTGAGTTTCTCTCATCGATCTCCAAAATGATCTCTTGCTGACAGTACCCCTATTCAGGCCTTCATCATATACAGCTGCGGCTTATTAGCATCCTACCTAGTCAAGTTCCCTCAACGTAAGTATTCATCAAGACAGACGAAGATCAGTTGTTCTGACGAACCTCACAGTGGACTCCCAACACGTCGGCAACGACCTAGGCGCAGCCCAAGCCGAAGGCCGCATGATCTACGCGCGCAGTCTCAGCATCCTTCGCGCCTACTCACACACATGGCCCCTGGCCAACGCCTGGGCCGACGGATTAGAACAATGGTTCAAAGACCAGAACCCCAAGAAGATCTCCTTCCAATCGGGCACAATGACAGACGGCGTAAGTCCGCCTCATCCCCCCTCCCATCACTCATCACAATACTAACAAACCCCCAGATCGAAGAACCCCAACCCTACGCCCTCGGCGCCGTGCACCCACGTCTCAGCGTGCCCGGGATGCGCAACACCTCACACATCAAAAAATTCCAAACCTCCTCGCACGCAAACAACTCCGACGCGTCGAACGCCTCCAAACGCATCCCCATGAGCGAAGCCCAACGTCTTGCTCCTTTACAGGGACACAACACGACAACAGCCTGCACAGAACCCGTCTGTCTCCCCCCGCTCTCGCAAGCCGAATACGTCGCCTCCTCGACCCCACAACAACAAGCCTCCTCCTACACGCCCCCGCCATCGGTGCCCATGGCGCAGAACCACCACCTCTACTCGTCGCCAAAAATCCACCACGGACTCCCGACGTCCCCATCCTCCCAGCCTTACGTCGCGCAGAGCTACACGGCGCCGCAGCAGCAGAGTTCGGGTCTCGCGATGTTGATACAGGCGTCGAACACGACGATGGCGCCCGCGGCGCCGCCGATGGAGACGTACGCGACGACGTATTACCCCGATTACAGCAATATGCAGCTGAATGACGGGTTTGATTCGAATCTGCAGATCATGGTGGATGGTGGGGCGCGGTGGACCGCCATTGATGCGACGACGGCGATTTATAGTCCGTATGGGCCTATTGATACGGTTTTGTAGTCTGTTTCTTTGGCTTTGGTTTTGTTGGAAGAGTTGATTTCGTTGGAGGAGTTGATGTTCTTGTTGGAGTTGTTGCTCGCGTATACCCTGTGTTCATCCAGATCTCTCCCTGCTGATGGTTTATACGCATATCCTCACGGACGAAGATCCATTCGGATTTCTTTTCATTCATCTAGACCCCCAGATCCAAAAGAAAGAGAAAAGAAAAAGACACGGGCGGACATGAAATGAGCGTTCTAGCGAGCGAGCGAGATCCTTCTTTTCCCCCTTTTGTTATGTTTGGGTATTGGTTTATTGGCTCGGAGGCTTCGTTTCTATCTGGTCCGTTTTTTGTATCATCCCTTTTGGATAAGATAGATATCATCTCTGGTTAGTTTTCTTTGATTTTGAATGTTTAGATATAATACCAATGGAATGAACGTGCGTGTTTGATGTTCCGTGGGCTTTACTGGGATCGGTCTCTATTGCAAGAGCCAGTATTGGATAGTAACAGCTCACGTGTGTGAAGCTAGACTCTCTGGCATCATTCAGGGACGAGACATATGATGAGTCTCCTATAGAATCCCAATCGAGAAACGGATGTGCGTTATCAGGCATTCTACGCCCTCATCCACTACGGAAGATAACCATACTATTACGATGAGTTAGCTCTGATTTCCTGAAGATCAAACTCGATCAAACCTCATCAACCTTCCCACATACAAGACCACGTACCTCAAAGCCTCACACATATCAAACTTCTTGGCAAAGGAGTAAACAACCAGTCAGTCACCTGACCAGCAATACGACAAGCCAAGTCCAAGCGCATGCAAGAAAGTAGGTAATAACTGCATTCAGATCAATACATACATCCTGCGCTTAGCGAACCCAGAGCCTACCCATGGCTCAGATAGGTAGATCAACGGAAGAGGGCCACCGCTTCACGTCTCAGGTTTTCTTTTTCGCGGGGTTCGGCATGCCGAAGCGAGATGAGATATTGGGTCCGCGTACGAGACCCGTCGTTACTACCAGAACAGATAGGGATTGTTCCGTTCATGTAAGGATGAGATGGGATCATGATCGTTACGGATGGTCAAACCTGAGATTGGGTAGGCATGCAGAGATAGATAAGACGCCGCCGATGGGGGCCACTCTCTCGGTTAGAACCACGATTGGTCTGCTTTCCTATGTTAATATATCCTGCACAGTCAGTTGGTCAGCATACAATATAGGGGAAGATACCCCCGATCCTTGGTTCATTGACTTTTGATTGACACGGCTCACAATACAGAAACACTCAGATTGGAAGACCTGCGAGGTTTTTCATTAAGGGTAGACCGAGCTTCTTAGTATTTTATTTCAGCACTAGTCTATCGAAGCGCATGTGCATGTGCGAGGTGAGGCGAGTCGGCGATGCAAGACGTAAGCTCCGAACCAGCGTAATCGGATTGCCTCCAGCCAAGTGAGTAGAGGCGGCTCGACCCGTGTTGTTCGGCCCCCATGGTATACGCATGGTTGACTTGTCCCTCTGGACTGACATCTCCAAATCAGTAGATGCATTCCAGGCAATGCAATCATCGTCGCCAGGTTAGGAGAATCTGTTCAGTTAAACAGACCGTCAGCCACGTAATACATACAATGCACGGCTGGCCCTCTTCCCCACACTGGGACCTTTTTCTGGATTCCTCCGATACTCTTTTTACATGAATTCGTGGCCCCGATCGAATGAAAGGGGCGTACATGACATATTCTACTCTCTAAAGGCAATCTCCGGGGCTGTTTCTGCTTCAAAACCGGATCGAAACTCAGCAAAAGGGATACAACGGCGTTGCGACGATAGGACGTGTGGAGGTTTCAGGGGGGGCTATGTGATATCAGGGACGTTGGATTACTAAGGCAGTGAAGGGAATCTATATACACGTGTCTCGTTCGAGGGGTGCTCACAGCCGGGCAGGGGTGCTGGGAAGGGGAGGGGGCGGGGATGGTGTTTTGCTGGGGTCTCTTCCAACTTTGGCATGTATAAGCCTAGACGGGGCAGGCTCGCACGTCGGGAGAAGTCGTGTGTCGTGACATGGGGCAGGGCATTTGGGGATAAGACGAATCCGCAGAGACCGTAAGAGGTTTTCATGTTTGTTGCATGACTGCGAAGGAGCCGCCGAGCTGGCGCTTAACCTGTTCGCGAGCCCATCGAGCCGTGTCGATTGTCCGAACCTGGAAATCACGGTTGCTCTTAGTTTCTTTGATCATAGCACTGAGCCAGTCCTGGCGGAACGCCTCGACAAGCTCTCCGTTAGGATAAGCGTCGGCGAGATCACTATGATCCGTTAGTAAGTTGACAACAATAAAACAGATGGAGACTACATACCCAATCACACCCATGGCGGATCGCATCAAAGACTCGCTCCGGTTCATATCCTGAGCGATGATGTTGAGTAACTGGAAGATAGACGCGACGTAAGGCTGAAGGGCTTGAGCTTTTGTTGTTGTTAGCAAGAATTTCACAAGAGGAAAGTTTTAGTTGGGCAAAGAAGACTCACTTTTGTTGCTAAACTTCAAAGCACCAATGATGCCGCCCCAGGCGTCCATAATTCCCTCACGTAGGGAAATAACATAATCATACATCTCATATGACCCATCGGGAGAGGCTGTAACGGCGGCGGCCTGCTGTAGAACCTGTGCAACAACGGAAAGATATGTCTCGAAATGACCACCGATAGCAGCGGCAATGTCACCGAAGCACTGCAAGATCGCGGGCTTGAATTGGTTCGAGAGAGTAGCGCTCTGTGAGAATGTTAGCTTCAGTTGCGACACAAAAAGATGATGATGGAGGGAGACAAACCCTGAGGTTGTTAAGTAGGTGGTTCATGAAGCTGTCGCAAAATGGTTGACAGCGTTCGCCCAGCGAACGGGTAATATCGCTCACTAGGCCAATAGCCATAGAGCATACACTTGGCTCGTCTTGGTTACCCAGAGCGTTGTAGAGGAATGGCGAGAAAGCTTCCATGTACTTGAAGAAGTCTTCCTCGATGGCATTCGCTAAACCGCTGATAGTAGCAAAGACGGCCTCGGGTACGCTGGACTTAGGTCCAACGGTGTTCAGGATCTGAAGATCCACCTGCATGATTCGATCACCCTGAGGCGCGATTTCCTTCTCCAATCTCTGTATGATGGACTGGAGTACAGTGCTCAAACTCGTCTGCATCTCCTCCAGCGCAATCTTGTCCTCGATACTGACGACTTGGCTCTGCATGGGTACAGTCTCTTCCAAACGCTTGATTATAACATCAGAGAGCTGGGCAATAGCAGGGAAACTGTCCGTAGCAGCGTGCTGGACGAAAGCACTGAGAACCTCGTACGATGTTGTACGGACAGTGGACTCGCCAGCAGCCTGAGATGTTACTTCAAGGAGTGTCTGCAAGCTCTGGTTGAAATGAGGCGTAATAGGGTTCGAAGTCGCCTCGAAGTCGCCAGAAAAGCGCTCGGCCAAGTTCATCAATGCCCAGCAGCAAGAGGCCGCCATCTTGGAGTCGTGAATACCAGCGAACAGAGAGCGGATCAGAGGGTCAAGGTGGGTGCTAGGATCAATAGCTTCCGAGCAGCAATCCGTAATCCGACCGAGCGCGTACGCTGTCGAGTCCTTGACAATAATCGAGCTGTCATTCATCATCTCAATTAGAATAGGCAAAGCCTGCTTGACGATAGGCTCCAGAGTCTTTTCTTCGGGACCTTCCATAATGGCGCCGAAGGCAGCCACGGCAGCCTCGCGGAAATGCCAATTCTCAGAGCGTAGGTGATTCTCGACGAACTGCAGAACGGGCGGAACGATGTTAGCGCCCACGGCCTGCGCGTAGAGCTGAAGACACTGATACGCAGCACGAGACAGGTTGTATTCTTCGTCCGTGGCATCCTCGTCCTGCTTAGTGAGCAGGTTCAGTAACTGGGGCACAACTTCTCCTGTAGCCACACGCGCGAAGTTGTAGAAGGGTCGCATCTGCTCGGTATTGTCAACCTATTGAAGTCGAGGTTAGTTGCTCGTTACCACCGAAATGCGAAGCGGGACCATAACGTACTTGGGAGTTATCCTCCTCGATGTTGATCTCTTCCTCGCACACAGTGCTCCAGAATTCGACAGCTAGCTTAGCGACATCCTCGTCTTCATTCTTCATGCCGAGAATCGTCAAGCCAAACAAGGCCTTCTCCATGTAAAAGCGCATGTTTTCGTAGTAAAGAGCCATGATACGGTTAAGGCAACCGAACGCACCCTGCTGTATCCGGGAATCATCGGCCTGTGTGGCCTCACAGACAACCTGCATAATGTAATTCCGTTCGCCTTCGTGCTTGAAGTTGTTACCAACAAACTCGAGGGAGTCGCCAAGCGCATAAATGGCGGACAGACGGATCTCAGTGCTCGACTCCTCTTTACGAGCGCCCTGGACGACAGCGGTCAAGATAGCATTCGAGTGGGCGGTTAGAGCGGTCCGCAACTCAGGATCCGGGCTGTCGCAGATGTAACCGATACATGTCAGAGAAGCCTGCTTCTGGTGGGCAACGCCACCGCTGACATTTGTAACTAAAGTGCCCATGAGCTCGGGCCATTGACTTCTGGGAAGTTCAAGAGACGCGATAGAGGCAATGACCTGGGCAGCGGCATTTCCAACCTGGGCGTTACTTGAAGAGAGGGTCTGTAGAGCAAGGGCCTTGACCCGAGTCTTTGTGTCTTGATCGGTCTGTTGCAGCCATTTGGCGTGCAACTCTTGGGCTCGAGAAAATTCGCGGGCGGTGAAAGAGTTCTTTAAGGCGAGACCTGCTGCAATTCTGATCTGGGCTTCGGCGTTGTCGTCGGCCAGAGCTTGGACAAGGGTAGCCAAGTACAAAGGCTGGGAGGATACGAATGTTAGCTTGCATTGCTGCGACCCAGGTGGCGGAGGTATAGAGGATGGGAAGGATGGGGAGAGGAGAAACAAAGCAAGAGTGAATACTCACAAAGTTGTTGTCGGCCGCCTGGGCAAGCTGTTGCTCCGCGCCATTTCGGGTGGCAGCATCTAGAATAAGAGAAGAGAGATGGTTAGTCTTGCAGCCGGGATAGAAAAGAGGCTGCGGCGCGCTCGCGACACAGGCCAAGGCTGGCAGCGATGCTGAGGGGCTGTTTGGGGACGTCGACGATGCGCTCACCTGTAGACAGCGAATTGCTGAGGACTGCGTTGATATCACTGTCCGCCATCTTGCACAATCTGATGGCTACCTAGAGCGAATGGAGCAAGAGCCGGAATGGTCACGATATCGGAGTGGACGGTGGACCGGTGCTTTGGCTTGTGATCGTAGAGTCGACAGGAAGGGAAAACAGACGCCGGTCGGGAGAGGCCTTGGGGAGGGATCCGCAAGGGTACGATGGAAATCCGACCGTGGATTGAAGATGATGAAGATTGCAGATGAAGGAAGGGAAGAAGATGAAAGTGTGATGGACTGAAGGCTCTTGAGAAGACGGAGCGATGGTCCGAGACACCGAGCGAAGTAGTGGGCGGAAGCCTGCAAAGAAAGTGGAAGTGGTAAGAAGGAGGTGGTGGAATAGTGCAGAAATGCAGAGGATGTTTCGTCACCTAGTGGACGGTGGGCGTTTTGGCTTAGCTGCAAAAAGGCACGAAAATATCACTGGGCAGGCAGGCAGGCTAAGGTTGGTCAAGGCAAGGTGCAAGGTGCAAGGCGGGTCTTTGAATATTTTTGTTGTTGACAATCACAAGGCAAGCCTACCACCCCTCCTCGCCTAGCGTGACGGTGCGGGAACAGCTGGCGATCAGCTGGGAAGTATGGGTCATTAGGTACCTCCCTCAGAAGAGAACATAAGGTAAGGTACAGAACGACCTGCGGATTATACACCTAAATAAGTTCCCGGAACTTGAGGAAAATTTTAAAGTTACAAGAGTTCGGCGGACAAAGCACAATCGAAGTAATCGCCAGACCAGGTTGCGAAGCGGGCACATGATGCGTTTTCCAAGCTTCAATGATAGGTACTTCGTAGTCCCCAGTACGGAGAAGTTCTGCGTTCGGAATCCGTATCGTCGAGCAATAATTGTCGGTGAGATACCAACTATACACCCATTAGGAAGATGCTGTATGTACAAGGAAGGCGAGCTACCTTCTTTGGGGTTTGGGTTATGGAAACGTCAGATAACAGAGACAAGAAAGTTTCACATGCTTTGGGGATTCTCTTCTACACATTACTTCTAGTGCACAGTATCTGCTCGTACCTGCAATCGTACGCTATTAATACCCTTTCTCGCCTTTTACGTGTCGCCTTACCGCAAAACAATCTACGGAGTACAGTATGGAATCGTTCAAGTTGAAGTGATGAGCGGTCCATCTTGCCAGGTCACGTGCCGTCTACCTCTGTACGAGTGGTAGTAATTGTCAGAGAGCTACGGAATATAATAACAGCCAACAACGACGACAAGTGTTTCCAACGGAATGGAGCGCTCTCTGGCCAATGCTGCTTTTACCTGAACCAAACATAACTGTATAACGCCGTTCAGAGGAAACGGAAAGTGGTGGTGGTGGTGATATTCCGTACAGCAGACTGCCTATCACGATCAGTCGATTGTCGTTCAGCCCATCACCAGCTGGCAGACGAAATCACCGACTTCCGCTTGCCAGTCTTCACGTGCATATTCCGTACGAAATACGTAATGGACCAACATTCCGTGCGGGGGAACCGTTTTGACATTTTAGAACCCGTTTTCATTTGGTCCACTCGTGCATAACCTGTGCATAAACTTCGTCCCACTTGGAGGGGCCAGTCAGCTGACTGAGCGCGCCAAAAGCAGCGAAAAGAAACCTTGGGTCAGCCCCGCTAAGCTAAATCCGCTTCGAGAATGTTCACCAACGTTCACCATCTTTCTGTTCAACTGCCGATGAGAAAAGAACATCGAGGAAGATAGTATCACCTAGGGAGATGTCTTCCGAGTAGGAAAGGTAGGTACGGAGTTTCTTAACCTGTCCTTGGGAATAGGTAGGTATACCATTCTCAACAGCATGTGGCTTTACATTCAGGTAGGGTACGGAATATAAGAAGAAAACGGCGAACCTCGACAGCTCAAAGAACCAGGGAACCCGTGAAAACTCCCCAACAATCGCAAACAACAAACGGAAAGCCAGGCATTGCGAGTTATGTGCTACGTAAGTTAGAAGTATTTTACGTGGGTAAGGGATACAGAGAAGACGCCCACACGACCAGGAATTCGAAACCCAGATTCTCGAGTCATGCCGACCGTCCGTGCTACGGAAGTTATTCGTCTCGGATCCGAGTCATTAGAGGCATTTTCAGACTTCAACAACCAAAAAAAGAACACGGCGGATATTGGAGGGATGGCAGCAGTTTCATGTGCAAGTTGATGCCATGATTAAATGTCCTATTTACTCTGTAATCCGTAGAGTAGATCATCGTGATGCTAGCAAATAAGTAGGTACATGCCTCAGCTATGCTACGCATCGCACGCACGCAGTTGACAGTTTTCCATAATTCCTTCCAATGCTCCCCGCGCATTTGCAAATGCATACCTACACAAACATGTGAATGTGTGTGTCCATGATGAGATGATCCGGTAGAAGGGCCAAGCAAGATGTTGTGAAGCTCCCCGACCCGATGCTGATGAAAGGAATGACTTTTATATCCTCCAGCATTTGAACCGCCTTAAATCCCGACTTTTCTAATTTGCTTTGCTTGACTTATGCGCCATTCACCTTGGCTTCTGATTTCTCAGATGTCGTAGGTGACGACAGGGCGCCGTTGATACTTGATGCCATTCCGTTCAAATCCAGGTCACTAGGAGACTTGCCCAACGGCTTCGAGACAATCGGGCTACCAGGTCGGCTGAGAACAAACTGTGCAACTCGTCAGTAGGATGTACTACATTATACAGTGTATCTTTCAGCTTCGATATAGGGGGTCAACTTACGTTGCTAGCTGCTCCCAACAACGCAATAAGAGAACTCTGGACCACATCCTCGTGAATACCAACACCCCACACCTTCTGCGAGGTACCGGTTGCTATACACTCTATGTAAGTAGCAGCCTTGACTCTCGAACCGGCGCCTGTGGATGTTGAGTTGATCGAGTGCTCCTTGTAGTCAACTACGTCGAGGTTGATGCCAACACTCTTCAGGGCATTGGCCAACGACGAGATGGGACCGTTACCACGGCCCTTGAGCTGGTATTCCTTGCCATCGACGGAAATGACACCCTCGAACACACGTCCCAGATTCTTAGTGTCTTGGGTCTTGCCCGGGGCCGCTGGCGCAGGTGATGTCGACCGATCGATGGAAATCGAGTAGTCGATGATGTTGAAGCGAGGGTGATCTCTTAAGAAGTAAGTCTTCTCGAAGAGGCTTGTAATCTCGTCCGACAAGAGCTCTCTTCCAAGACCGTCGGCCTCCTTCTGCACGACCTTGCTGAAGGCAATCTGTAATCCACGAGGAAGATCAAGCTCGAGTTTCCGCAGGATAATCCATGCAGCACCACCCTTGCCACTCTGAGAGTTGACACGGATGATAGCCTCGTAGGTACGGCCAATATCTTGGGGATCCAGGGGAAGGTAAGGCATCTGCCAGTGATCCTCGTAGGCCTGGCCTGCCTTTTCGCGGCAGGCAAAACCCTTCTTGATGGCGTCCTGGTGAGAGCCACTGAAGGCGCATACGACGAGAGAACCACCGTACGGCGCACGAGGGTGTACGGGAATCTTGTTGCAAATCTCAACGGTGTCGATGACGCGGTTAAGGTCGGAAAAGTCAACGTTGGGGTGGATTCCCTGTGTGTATAGATTCAGAGCCAAAGTGACCAAATCTACGTTACCTGTTCGTTCACCGTTGCCGAATAGACATCCTTCGACACGGTCGGCACCAGCCATTTGCGCAAGTTCTGCGGCGGCAACAGCGCAGCCTCTGTCGTTGTGTGGGTGAAGGGAGACGCAAATCTTCTCGCGTTCGCTGACATGAGTGCAGAAGTACTCGATCTGGTCGGCGTAGACGTTGGGAGTAGACATCTCGACAGTAGCTGGGAGGTTGAAGATAATGGGTCTCTCAACAGACGGCTCCCAAGCAGCCTTGACGGCTTCGCAGATGCGGACGGCGAATTCGGGGCTCGAGTCGGAGAAGGTCTCGGGACTGAACTCAAGGGTCCATTCCGTACCGGCATTTTCAGGGTCATCCTTGGTAATCGATCGGGCATACTTGGCGCAGGCGACCGCGCGCTCGAGGGTTTCCTCCTCGGTGTAGTTGAATACTATGCGACGGAAACATTCGCTCGTCGCGAGGTAGATGTGTAGAATGGCCTTCTTGGCACCCTTGAGGGAGTCGACGGTTCTTCGGATGAGGTCCTCACGGCACGGGGCGAGAACCTGCAGCCACACATCGTCGGGCACGGCACCGGGGGTCTCGACAATGCGACGAGTGAAGTCGAAGTCGGTCTGGGAGGCAGACGGGAAGGAGACCTCAATCTCCTTGTAGCCCAGCTCGACCAGCATCTTGAAGTACCTCCACTTCTCGTCGCCGTTCTGTGTAACAAGTCTGATTAGCACACAGGCGCCATGTGAAACGGTCCGACGCAGGTTTCGCAGGTATCGCAGGTTTGACACATGAACATACCATGGGGTCAACCAAGCTCTGGTTGCCATCGCGCAAGTCAGTGGCAAGCCATCTTGGGGCCTTGTCGATGGTCTTGGAGGGCCATTGGCGATTGGGCAGATTCAGAGGGGTGAATCTCTTGTACTTCGTGGACGGATCCTTGAGCCTGGGGAATTGAAAGACATGGCGTTAGCGATTGCCAGGAGGGTTCCGGGAGTCATGCTGGGTTTTTCTAATCTGCCCGATACGCTTGACAGCAGGAACACGTACATCGGCATCGTGGAAGTGGTATGGACTGTTCCGTTCCTGACGACTTGTTGGTTTGATCGCGGGGCCAAAAATAGGTGGTCGGGACAGAAGGAGGGGTTCGGTGGCCTTTAATCAGGTGCAACTTGAATAAATGCCACAGTTGATCGGCATATTATGCAAGTACGTGTGAAAATACTTATACACATGCCTATGACGCACGAATTGCACGAGATTTCTCAACCGCGCCTTCCACTACGGATTACCTACGAGTAGTCCCGACTGTACCACTCGAGTTGACGCTCTGTTGCCATTGGACGACTCCGATGATCGGAACGTGAAACCGTAGGAGCGCTCACGGGTAAGCACATCCTTGCAGCACGGGGAAGTCGAATGAGCAATTGCCAATAATTGCCCGGCTTAAATCCACTACGCCGTAGCACCGGCTCCGGCCGGGTAACTATTTCTGACCGTCGCCTTCGTGCGTGCCGAAGACAATCCTTTCATCTGACAGGCGTGAAAAAGCAGATTTTCAGCTATGTAATCCAAAAATGCCACCATATACGCACAAGACAGTCTGGACACAATTAAGGGGATGCTAGACCAATCGAATCCGAGCTGAAGAAGATGACCCTGCAAATTGTTGGGTCGTGAAAAATCTCTTCATTTGCGGACAGCATTGCATATGTACGTAGGGAGCAAGGTCGGGCGGCGCATACGGGATCCTACGTACTTGCAGCAGCATGATATCGTGCCCCTACCGCACCCGGCGAATTCACCTCTCACACCACGTGCCCCCCAATCCGGCACATCATGTCCATGCCGATGTTCATGCACTCGTCTGAAACACCAAAAAAAAAAGGCTGAATCTCCCCCGAAAGTACCCTGCATCGGATTATGTCAGGCATCGCATCGCATCGCCCTGCATTCACGACCCTTGAAGCTAAGTAAACAAGGAGAAACCTCGACAACGAGAACCCAACGCTTCGTTTCCTCAGTTGGGAAAGACTCGAGAGACAGCATCGGGAATCACATGTAATCCGTCTCGAGCATCACATGCAACGTGTGACGAGTAGTGGGCAAGAAACCGGTAACGCGAGCAACCATGCCAGCATAACAGCCCAATGAGTCAGAGCATTTCTCGCTTGGATACGGCAATCTACCCTCGCCGATCCCCAACAAGTGCTCATGCTGTCTGAATCGTCCGAGATCCATCGTGATGCCGACCCCTGAACACAGTTTTTCAGTCTATGCCGACCAGCAGATGTTCGCATTGCCGACTCTAGCCGGGCGTGAACTACCTATTCCGTTCAACAGGCCGGTTTCGCGGCGTCGTCCCTGTTTTCCGTAGAGTTCTCCTCGATGACTCAGCCGTCGATATCAAGTCGTCTTCGTGACGATGTCGTGTGGGTAGAATCGGCAGCTAATCTGGGTGGCTAAAGGATATTTAGTTCCGAGGCAGGAGACATGACACAAAACGTGGGGATAGTGAAAGCTTTTGGAGGTGGCTGAACGTAGGGATGGATAGTCTCGAAGTACGAAGTAGTAGATCGTGTCTTGTCTCCAGCTCGAGTTCGTCTTAGATCAAAAATAGTATCATCAGTAGACAGTTAGCACAAGTATGCCGTAGAGGTGAATAAGGGCAATTCAGCAGAGTCGTGTTTCTTGACGGACCCCTACCTCCGTGCCCACTGCCAATTCAGATCGTGGAGACGCTTCACAGAGACTTTGCAGATCTCGATGGAGTGATTTGTACAAGTTCATGCAACTAATCTGTCCAGCGGGTGATGAGACTGAAGTCCGTCGTTGCCGTAGCCCCCTGATGGCGCCTCTGAACTAGGAATCACACGGCGCACTCATATCACATGAGAAAACACACAAGAATTATCGTCATTCTTGTAGCTTATTCCCTGAAGTTGCTGTTCGTTTTTTTGACCGGCGGTTACATTAACGGGTAATATAGCAACGTTACCCGGACGCCTAAGAACAGTATTAGCTGTTTCTGTCACCTATATTATGAAGTCACCACATAATAGTCTGTAGCATGCTTACAATACCCGTTTTCTTGACTCATTTCATGCTTCATTCTCATGACATATCAACAATAATTAAGTCATTGAGGTTTCATGAACCAATATGAAGTTATTGACCGAGAATTGTAAGTGTATATTCATCTCATCACATGATCATAAGATGTCAATAACATCTGTTCATTCTGATGTGAATCATGCCAATATGGCTCATGCGATTATAATGACTCAAGTCGTTGTCACGTAACTATGAGATTGATCGCTTTGAACGGTTGAAAGGAACTATCATTGTGTGCAGGCTACAAACTGATATACAGGTGACCTCCGGGCATAGGCGACGCATACCGCAGCAAATTGTGTGCAAATTGTGTGTACATAGGGGTCCAGGTCGCGTCTCTGTTATAGCCACCTTCAGCATTGGTATCTACCGAACCGATCGGCGTGGAAGCAATACTTATATACACGTAACTGTTACATCGTAAATTATCTCACCAGGTGAAGCTCTCCTCGACAAAATCCACCACACTATCTCCGCTCTGCATCTCGCGGACGGCTTTCCGTACGTCGTCTGCTAATGAGCCGGGTCCGCAGACGGTGACGACCATGGCACCGACTTGCTGCTCAACTTCTCTCTGCATGATGGTCAAAATGTTAGGTCGACCAGGCAACATCTGGACAGTATTCGAAGCCGAGACAATTTCATTCGAGTTCTTAGGTCGCGTAATGAAAAGTCTGATGTTGAGGATCTCTCGCCGCTTGGGCATGCGGAGGACCTCGTCCATCCACGGTCGAACCCACTCAAGCGCCTCGGTGTCACGCATGACCCAGACAAGTGTAACTCGTCTGGTGGCGATGGTTCCGTCGTTGAAACCTTGCATGAGCGGCTTGAGGTACGAAAGCTGGTATGTAATTCCGGTCGCACCGGCGAAGAGAACGGCGTGGCCGTAGGATTCGAGTGAGTGGTGTCCAGCATAGGGTCCTTCCATAGCCGCCGTCAGTCGAATCGAAGGCTTTCCGCTCTTGCTCGCCTTTTCGAACAGCCTGCGGGTGAAGCCGGATTGGGCACCGATAACGAATGAAACTGAAGTCGTGCCCTTGCGAAGAACAGCTCGGCTGTGCTTCTTGTCTTTGTCGTCTTCGAGAGCCCGGTCCGCACCGTCGGGGTGGTGTTCGACCCAGGCGATAGAAAAGGGGTGGTTCTCCCAAGGGCTGACACCCATGAAGCGAACATAGGCGTGAGTTCCGGGGGCGACGTCGATGTAGCGAGGGAGGTGCATCGTAACGCGACTGCAGTTACCCGGCATGGGTTCCACAACTGCTTCGGTGAAGCCACGTCGGGAGGACCAGTTGTTGTGCACGATTCGGAAAACGCGGGCGGCTCGCTCAAAAAACCACAGAGTGAAGATAGCAATCATGTAGGGAATCTGAGGCAGCCCACCGGGGAGTTCGGCCGAAACGCAGTGAATTAGGGTAACAACAAAAGTAACGAACGCAAGGAAGATGTGAAGATTCAAGAATGTTTCGTAAAAGGCGTGGCGAACGGGCGAGAAAGAGAGGAACATGAGGACCATGAGAGCGATGGTGCCAACGAAACCGGAGGCAATGAACGTGTTGTGCAGCAGCTTCTTGTTGAAGCTTTCCCAACCTCCGGCAGCGACTTGAACCACGGCCCATGCAATCGTGTGGATCACGGCCTCGATGACAACCATGCGACCCATCCAACGGTGAAGAAGGTTGTAAGTGTCAAAGCTGACTCTCAACAACGGAATGAGAAGACTGTTTCGGCCAGCCAGGATAACGAGAGGAACCATGTTGACGGCTGCGAGGGTTCCCGAGCGACCACGGACTTCGGCGATAAGAGCATAGTGATTCGGCTCCGACCAGTTCAAATAAAACATGTAGAAGACGTTGCTGCTCAGATATAGGCCGAGAATCGTGAAGTGGAGTCGAGACGGCAGTGTTCCGATGGTGATGGCCGATGACAATCGGATTTCTCGGTTGTGTCGCTTACGTCCAAGAGGAGCGTAGATCAAGTTTCTCTTTAAACTAGGCATCCAGTGCCACTGTGATTGCTTCCAATACGTCTGCTGGTTGGCGGGCATCGACATAGCAGAGACATGTCGAATCTTGGTCCATGCTATCTCCAGAAGCCTCACTGAGAGGACGACTAGGGCGAGTATACCTAATGACCACCATAGCGAGTCTCTGAAAATTCCGTTGATCTCCTGGTTGACACCAGCAAGGCCCTCATCGTAAGGGGCAATCGTCGACGTCGGGTCGATATCGGTGGTCGCTGTGGGATCCATGTCGCGTAGAGCTAAAATCGGGGAGGGTGAGAACGAACCCAGAGCAGCGATCCGGCGCCGCATCAATGACATTGTTCTTTGTTCGAGTGTTTGTGTTTGTAGTGAATGAGATTGCCTGGGATGAACGAGAGGTGGGCAAGAGGAATATTATAGTGGACGCGAACGTCCGCTCTTGGATCTAGATTGTCGGCAACAAGACTGTCAAGCCGTTGCCCTTGTCATAAGCGTATTGTCCGAATGACGATGAAAGAAGGTGGACAACGAACGGAATCTTTGTCAGGCGTAATTATGTCTTCAGTACGGAATATTAGGTGCGGGTCTTTAGTCCTTCTCAATGGCGGCGGATCCTTATGAGGAAGAAAGGAGACGCCGTGCGTGTCTCGGAATTTGTGAAGGCCCGGGTTGTCTTAACAGTCTTTGTTTTCAGAAGTTGAAAATCGGAAACTTGACTGCCCAGCACGCTCTCTGGACTCTGAAGACAGGAGAGTGTCTCAGGGCGGGTAGAGCGGGTGGAGCGTGGGTTTAAACAACAAGAGACCCTGCGCTGGTGTTGTCGGTGAGCAGGGACGTGAGTGAACAGGGACTGTGTTGTGCTTAGCAAGTTAAGTATGGCAGAGTGGATTGGGGGGGAGAGGCAGGATGCAATGTACCCTTGATGAGTGAACTCGGTCAACTTGATGAACCTGATGATGACCTTGGAACACGCAGACGAGCGGCAGCAGTTGACGACGGCAGGGTGAAAAGAGAGAAACGATTGACTTGGGTTGACGGTGGTGGTAAGGAGCGGCAGCGGCGCGGCCAGCGGCTACACGAAAAGGAACGATCGAACGAGTGGATGGTCTTCAGTGTGCTTTACCGAGGGGACGGGTGTGCAGGTTAATGGTACGGTTTGTGCACGTATCTTTACCAAGACCAAGGCGAAATGTGGTTATCGGTTGGCCGTGCAGGTGACGACGGAATCAGTCATGTGTAGATGGGTGTTTGTCTCCTAGCAACAAGCGTCTCGCGGGATTGGCGGATTGGCGGATTGGCCTGACGACCGCAAAAGTGGGCAACGATTGTGCGAAAAGGACCGTGGGCTCATCAGGAGCTGAACGAGGAAAATGCTCATAACAAGAATCATATGAACCAGAGGAGAAGGGTATGGGGATGTTTACTATTTAGGAGAAGAGCAGGTAGCCCTAACTATTGACCATTAACCACTGACCACTCGCCACCCCTGATGCGATACCTTACCAGTACGTACAAAGTCGGGACCAGGCACTAACAAACAATATGCCGCACAAAGGTAGGGCAGGCAGCTGCTAAAGTACCCACTGGACAGGCCATTTCTTGCTCTTGGATGCCCTGGGTGGTAGACCTGGGTACGCAGCAGACCTGGGACACAAGTTGCGGTTGTGGAATTGATTGATGATTGACATTAAAATCCACACACATTAGTCCGTATGAGGATGCTACAGAAAGAACTGCGCCGGGTGATGCGACGGAGTCAAACAGCCAATTCTGCCTCGTGGCGGTGCCGATTCCCGTTCCTCCCAGATGCGTGCTGGGTACCATGGAGGAGTGGGGCATGTGGATCTCTCGAAGTATTTTGGTGTCTTTTCATGCGTCGAGGTACTCAGACACACCAGCCTCAGAAGTACCCAGTACGCAGCGGGTACAAGATCGCACTGCCGAACGAGATCGGTTAGATGCTGGGTTTACCTAAAAAGGGCCGGTCCCACTTAAACATGGCTGAAAGAAAGCGAAAACAAAATTAAAGCTAATAAACTGGTGCATGAGGTACGAAGCGGAAGTACCTGGCTCGACGAATTATGTAGCCCGGCGCAGATTTGCCTAATACACATGTACGAACACCACATAACGGACGACCAACACATCCGATAATACATACATATATATGTCTATCTCCGGACGCAGGATGTTTCACGTTGTCCGGGGCTCTTTTCACTCAACTCTGAAGCGAACGCCGTCATGCTGGGCCGACTGGTGGTTGGAGTCTCGATTTTCCCTCCCTGGGACTCCTCAACTCCTCTGAGCGCAGCAGGTACGACCTGATACCTATGGAATACTTCACGTGTCCCATGTCAGAAACAAGCGTCTCCTTACGACTGGTGAACAGGCTTTGTTTCACTGAACGACTGGTAGGCAGTTCGTCTTACGGAGGTGTTACGGTGGGTACGCTAAGTCTGGTATGGAGACTGCTAAAAACTGCAGGTGCGCTAAACTGGTACCGGGTGGTACCTGATCGACTGCATAAAGTTTTGCTTGGTACGTACCTTCGTACCTGCCTCTCGAGTGGCGCAACAGAATTAAGATCGGGACTAGCGTGGTTGCTGCTTTTGCGCAGACTCAAATCACCCCAGCATCAGTCAGGTGACTGAGGAGTCGAATGCATGCAATTGGCAGTTACCCGTGAGTCGTGACTTCTACTTGAATATTCCATTTGAATTGACCTTTCACAGAACAAAAAAGGGCATTGAATCAGTGAAATAGAATCACATGTGACTGCGTGGCGTACCTCAGCAGTACATCCCCAAGAGGTGCAGCTGCGTGCTACCTAGGGCATCACGGCGTTTTGCACAACATCGGGATAGGTAGTTCAGCTCGAACGTCGTGAAGTGAAGGGAGGGAAAGAAGGAATCACGGTAGTTACGTCATGCCGGTGAGTTGCAAGTGCCTTGTATCTACACCGAGCGGACTTTGACGTGGAAGGTGCAGGCATGACATGCTGAACTTTAAAAGTCGTTGCTAGATGCCACTCCTTCGTGCAATCTATCCTCTGTTCCCATTGTCTCCCCCATCATCTCGTTTTACTACTTTTATAGAATCACTCATGAACTGAATGCTGTATCAAATAACCATCAGGTTCATTATATATACTACTGTTATTCGCCTGACCACCAACCGATTGTCTCTGAATGGTACAAGGTCCATCTCAAGTAACGCGGCCTTTGTAAGCCCAGGACTCTGAGATCTCCCTCGTCACATGTGCTCAGCATAACTGCCAGTTTTGACTGTCAGCTGACGCGTTCGATAGCATGTCTCAGGAATAGAGACCTTTAGCTTGAGGTGGTCACCTTTACTTCCCGGGGAGAATATCCGCCAACACTGAACTTCCATCATACACGATGTCTATTTTCCATCCCAATGCGTACATCCTCGCGGTGGCATCGCCAACCACAAAGAATTCGGATCCCTCGAGGGAAGGATGGTTTCTGTCCGACTTCTTTGCTTTGAATGCCGTGCTGAGAGGAGTGGGATCCCAACAAACATGGCTCATGGTTGCTGATATAAACAAGATCATTGAGAGGCATGGAGAGTTACTTCACGGAAATCCTTTTCGGGAACCACGAGTGGTGCTCAGCCAGGGGCTACTGGACTCGGGGAAGATCACACCACCGACGCGGATTAAGCTAGGTAGACTCACCGATGAGTTCCTCAAACGTGCCGGCGAACTTTCAACACAGGCGCGCAGAGAGAACGTGCCCCTCATCCTATTCTTGTTTTGCCACGGCAATCAAAGCCCAACATATGAGCTTTTCCTGGATGGACCAAAGTCTGCGGGCTTAAGGCCACTTCAACTGATGGGAGTTCTGGAGCCTGCAGCCAAGGTTGTTGTGATTACAACATCCTGCTACTCTGGTGGCTGGATGATTGCGTCAAATTTCAATCGCACCATGGCAAGCGCGGCCAGTCACGATCAGGAGTCTATAACCTGGCCCTTTCATGAACCAGTCGGGCTGTCGGGCTCTGTCTTTGTAAGCGCATTCATACAGACGCTGACAAGTACGGCCAGCCCCCTTATTGGTATCAATGAGACGACAGCTGGTGACACCAAGCAACCGCTGCAACCAGCGCGGGCCACCCCATACCAAACAAGCACTTACAATGCGTTTTGTCGGACCGTTTGGGATTCGTGCATGAATCTTACCCGACTATGGGAAATACCTCACTTTTCATTCGGCTGTGCCGATGACCGGTGGTCGTTTTCATGGTCCCGTGAAACTGGGCTCCCATTGTATGATGATGGGAAAAATTGGCGGGACCTGCCTGTTCGGCCGTACACAGGGGAACCGACGGCTTTGGATCAAGACCCGAGAAGTACGTCGTCCAGTGTTGCCCCGGGGCTTGTTGGACATGGGGGCGTCCGGCAAGTTGTCAGAGATAACTTGGTGAGCGGCAACGTCCAACTTCTAGCAAGCATATTCGCAAATTTTACCTGCCCTGGCGATTGGGATCTCGGTCAAAATGGCGCATACCTGGCTGTGCTGCTCTCGTGTGCCAAAGGCGCGAGGCCCAGTATAGCCCCTCCTGTCGATGACTCATCGGACGAAGAAGGAAGCTGGATAGACGAGATTGACGTCTATGCGTCCATCCTATATCGATGGGAATTAGCAAACTTCGTTGAGTTCATCTTGACGAAGTTCAAGCTGGCAAAACCTAATGAGCAAGACTGCCTGCTTTGGGACCTCGTCCAATGGGACAAGTACCTCTACAGCCATCAAGAAGACGAGATCATAGACTCAGATGTGCGAGATATGCTTCGGGAGGGAGGGTTTCCCTGTAAAACCACAGAAGCACAGGGCCCTGATTTCGTGAGGCCCACGAAGTATCTTGCCGCGGCAATCGTAGAAGCGAAACTCGATCATGAGCCCAGAAAAAAGTTGATCGAGGAAATTCTCGCCTTTGTACAAGAGGTCGAACAATCCGAAAAGGCTCGGATGGCCGCGAATATCGTACAAGACCCTGGTGTTCAATCGCGAGCTAAAAGCTGGTTGAGCGCGTTGGGGAGGACTATGCGCTCGCAATCGTCGACTCCACAGGATCGCCGTCCTTGCGCGGAAGCAAAGGACAGCACCGAGGCTTGAAATCAAGTTCTCATGGGTCCATCTTCTAGCCAGTATGGAATATCTCGCTCCAAGCCTCAACAGTGGCTTTGCTTGTTGGAAATCAGACGGGACTGGGTTAGGTCGACGGCAAAAGACGACTGGGTCTATCTTCATGGTGTTTCCGTGAAGCTCTGTATGAATTACAGGTACATTGTCTAAAAGTTTTAAGTACGGTTACAAATTCCGTTTTGTGAAGACAATGCTCGTACAGTCGAAAATCCCGAATTCCGAATGTGTGAGGACGCAAGCATCATGATGTTCGACGAGTTGGAGCGAAGGCGTGGCATAGAAGTTCTCTCAAAAGCACTGGCTGGGCCCAGGAGGTAGCCCTCACGTTAAAAGCGGCATGAGAGTGGCTCAGGAAGGATCCCATATTCCCGCTCTAGGGGCAAAATATTAACCTGCAGGTGTGTCGCTGGCTGGTATTCTACGCTAGGTATGCGATCCTTGGCCCGGAGGGGCTAGCGCCAGTCTTGACGGGACTAGCGAGTGCTACGTATTTACCAGTCGGTGCAAGGTACCTAATGTAGGGCAGATGGGTACATGAGCTACCTGTTCCGTGCACTAAAGCAGGTACCTACATTAGTGCTGCTACACAGCACCACATACCCCAAAGGTACTAGCGTATCTAGTCATTTATGTAGCTACCCGGTGTACCTGCCCATTCTGTGGTGTCGGTACGGATACCTAACGAGGGTAGGTACGAGTAGGTCATCCGGAAGCAGGTACGGCTTACGGGAAACCTACCAGCGTCCCTCCCTCAAACGCGCGCTCTCTGACGACCCATGTGATTGGGTCTCGGGTCGGTTTTCGGCTTCCCAATCCTTGTCAGCTTCTGGGGTCCTCTACGCGACCGTCGGTGTTCTTTAGGATCTAGGGAAACCGTAGGGCAGCGTAATTTAAGTCTCCAGTTTCTGTATCGTACAATAACACAGTTATGTCTACGGGATCGTGGGGGGTTGCATCACTCATTGTGTTATTCTCCGGTTCGTATACGCATGGAGAAAACAGCAGTGCAGCTAGTACCACGACATCAGCCCATACCAGCTATGTAATTATAGGTACCTACACTACGGATTGCACCACAGCAGCACTACCGACTTGTGTAATTTCAGGCAACTTATGATCATCACCTTGGCCCAGATAAGCTAGGGTTCGTGTGTGAACTAGTGCAGAACACTCACCTGTGGTGAATCCTGCTCGGTACAGCGTTGTCTCTGGCGTGAATCCTGAAGATATGCATCCCGTACTGTATAAGTAGCACGTCCCGGCGGTACGGAAAAGAAAGAACTCAACGATGACTTCGGGCAACTTATGACATAACCCTCCCTCCCAGCCCACTAGGTAACTGCGTCCGTTTATTTCGTAAATACCCAATGTAGGTATTCAAATGTACAAATAGCAGCCTGGGTGGCCCTCGGACGGGGCCGCCCCATGCCACGCTTGACGGCCTCGAAACCTCGCCATTCCCGCCCCTGACTTTTGGATGGTCGTATCTAATGTACAGAATAGGTAAACCAGAGAGAGCCCAGGGAGTCCAGAGAACCCAAAGCCAAGACATCTCCGCTCCGGATCTCGAGAAACACACCGCGGATGTCATCATCAATGTTGATCAGGTCCAGGTCCGCAAGCGAAGCTTGAGCCGTTGCTCTGCCGGGCGGACTGAGATTATACATAGTAACACGTATGAACCCTACCCACCAAAGGTCTCAAACAATGTCTTCGTATCTTCAGACGGAAACGCTAGACACGGGATCCGTAGGAGGAGGTGTTGCCACACTGCCTATTCTGTTAAGGCCAAGTCTGGCATGCCTGTTCCAGAAAAATTTATTAACCTTGCTGCTAATCCGTATGGGCGTTGTTACCCCGTGTTGGTTTAGGGGCAATACAAGTACGAAGTAGGTACGGGCAGGTAGTAAGCACGTATCCAGAGGGAGCCGGAGAATGCCGCGGGATAGACATGTCCGATGTCGTACGGTTATCGTCTCATGCTGCGCTTTGGTTCACCACAATCGGGTCTCAGACGCCAGACGCCCAGTCGAAATCGGGTCACTCTAGTAACGGAGGCTTAGTGTACTGTCTCATCCCCCTCCCTCCTTCTTTCTCGGAATCACGAATGCGAACAGCCACCGCCAGTCATGTAGAATCCTAACGGCTCTCGCGGGCGGTGGCCCTGTCAAGTTTCATGATCTAGAAGTTTGGCAGCGGCTCGGCTTGCTCCATTCGCGATCCTACTTTCGTCGTGGCTTCAACGACAACGCTGAGTGCCAAGGAATCGATAATGTGAGGGCGCTATTTCGTGAAATTGAGATAGGTCCAGAGAGAATTGAATCCTGCGATTCAGCTCAATTTCTGGCTGGAAGCTTCGCCTGCCTGCGCTTGCCTTGGCCCTTGGCGAAGAAAGACGAGAACGTCGCAGAATTCGTAAGAGAAACACGCTCACTTTTGGGCAGTGACAACTCCAACTTCCCGTATTCCGCACTCATCTGCTTTGCTAGTAGTCATGGGTTAAAGGCATATTATGTAAACCGTGTGATTATCATAGCGGGGTAACCTGCAATTTACGGATTAGGTGCGCGACCAAACCGTCGCGACGTGATGAGGGCCGCCGACACTACGTCACAATTTTAGATGACGAGATTCAATCAATTCATCTCTCAAGCAACTAAGTGAAACTTGCTCTGACCACCAGCACCTTCTCTTTTTCGACTTGACGAATACGTGTCGAAGCTCAGGAGATGACTGTTCACCCTACCTATTAGGGAAGGGCTCTCCAAGAGATGATCCCGCAGCTGCGCCTGTCGAATCCATCGGTAACTTGAGGAGGGAGAAGACAAGAAACGGAGAGGTTTGCTCTCTATCGCGCGCGCGCTTCTGTCTGGTTTCTCAAGGGTGCCTGCTATAGAGGCAGTGGATTGACATGTCGCGGTACCTCAACCCGGCCAAGATAGGCCTCCTCGCTCTCATCGAGCTGTACACACACAAGGCCGTACCGACGGCTTCGATCGTGGATGTGCTTTCATTCATCACTTCGCATTTGATAGACAGTAACCTCGCCGGCCCGTCATCAAGTTCAAGCGACCGATGGCAGCGCGCCGAAACTACCGTCAAGCTTGTGCTTTCTATTGCAGATTTCGAGAGGGTGCTGTCTCCGCATAACGCCGCGTCTGGTATCCCCGGCCGTAATTTATGGTATGTGTTCCTCCACAAGCTCTGGCGGATCGATTCTCTTGATGCATTGCATGAGTTCTTCGAAAAGCTCTCGGACCTCCTCGCCAAATCCAAGGACGAGCTGCGGCAAGATGCAGAACTAGGAATCCCACAGCCTTCTCCTGAGGAAATCCGGCTATCCCGCAACTCTCCGTTTGGGGCTTTCGTACGCAGATCGCAACTGGAGTTTACTCGTCTTCGCTTCCAGGACGCAACTGAGCTATGGAAGGACTTTGTCAAGTATCGGCAGACTACCGCTGCCTACTATAAGAAGAAGACACCCAGTTTTCAGCCATTGAGCTTCGACAGTGTCCTTCTCAATGAAGAGTTCAACTGGGGTCAAGCAGTTGATACGATAGCTTCTGTGACGTATGGAGATATGCTGGGGGAAGACCTGAATGCAACCCTACCAGTGAGCACGGATGATGTCGAGAAGCTTCTCGACTTCCAAATCGACCAGATGCAGAAGTTTGGCCGCAGGATACCAGGGGAATTACGGCAGAAGTTCCAGGATCTCTTGAGGGACAGCTACATGGTACCCAGCCTATCACATTACTTGAACTATCTGGAGGCATGGCGAGCGGGCGATTATGCGACGTCCTTCGACTACCTCCACCGATATTTCGACTACACGATGCAGAATAAAGATAGATCTTTCTATCAGTATGCACTGATGAACCTGGCTGTTCTCCAAGCAGACTTCGGATGTTATAATGAAGCAATCGCTGCGATGCTGGAGACAGTCTCGACAGCGCGAGAGAATCGCGACATGACCTGCCTGAACTTTGCCTTAAACTGGCTCTTCCACTTTGGGCGCGCGCATCCCGAGGTCACAAAGGATGTAGAAGCTAAAAGCCAGTTGGGCACAAGCAAAGAATCGCTCGCGTATTTGCGAAGCAGAGCAAAAGAGACCGGGACCTGGACGCTGTGGAGCTCTGCTCTTATGAGCGAAGCAAAAATGTGTCTCACTCAGGGTGAGAGCGTTGCGACGGCCTGGGAACACTTGGTCCGAAGCTCACAGATTTTGGTGGAACGAAATATGAAGGACATGGTGGGATCCCAGCTATCGATCAACATAGCACTCTGGGATAGATTAGGGGTTGCCTATCTGTCGTGCGCTACATGCGAAGTCTTTCTCCAGTGTTACGCTCGTCATTCGATCTTCGACGACGAGCTAAAAGTCGCCAGTCGCCAAGCTTCAATGCTTGCTATGAAGGGCAAATACGACGAGGCGTTGCAAAAGCTCGAGAGCCTTGAGTCGGATTCGCTGCGGGCCTGGAAGCCCAGTCAGTACTGGCACAAATTTCGGGGTATCATAAAACTAAGGAGGGACTTGCACCACGACAACCTCGATGGTGCTGAGCTGCTGCTTTCGCAGCTATTACAATCAAAGAGCGAGGATTTGGAGCCTGATCTGTCCTTTGTGATTGACACGCTTCACATCGACTGTCTAATGCGCCGGGGAAATTTTGAAGAGGCCTTCTCAAAGGTCGAGAGAATGGTCAGAGAGCTTCGGGATGAGAACAGGGATATTGCACTTCGGACCCGGCTCCTCATTCTGAAAGCAGAACTACTAGACAAATGCGGTACGCCCCTGAAAGCATTCACGATCGCAGTGCGCGCTGCCAACGTCGCCTTGCGAGCGCGCCTTATCCCCTATTTATGGCCAGCCATGGGAGCTATTGCCAACATCCTCTCCTCACTCGGCGAATTCGAGCCTGCCATCCAGATACTAGATGCTGTGCTCCCACGCAGCCTGGAATGTGAGAACTCAGTCATGACGGCGAAGCTGTATTCTCATTTAGGAGATGCTTATGTGGGCATGGCCGGCAAGATGCCCCCAAAGTCTAATAAACGAAGGGAATTCTTGATGAAGGGTGTCGAGGCGATTGAGAAGGCGTTTGATCATTACTCGTGCGTCGAGGACGTCGGCAAGCAGTGTGAGATGATGGCTAAGAAAGCTACCATCCTGAAGGTCGTGGGGGATCATGTGTTGGCCAATGATTGCGCTGCGACTTACATGGCAATACGCAGAGATGCCGCTCAGTTGAAGTCATCGTCATAGGACTGACTGACTGATGCTCATGTGAATGGTATGGTATTGGTAGAGATGTATTCATCATCAAGAAGCAGAGTGACCACACAGAAGAAAATTCATACCCAGTTCATATCATATACACGCCGCAGTGAATGCCCACCCCCAAATAAATTTACACATCGTTTCAAGAAAAGATAGTGACCACATGGATTAATTACTACTCCAATTTATATGCTGGCCCTGCTTATTCCTTAACTGGCCCTCCTTCGTACTAGCCGGCGCAGACGCGCCATCCTCATCGACATCATCCATCTTATTCGTAGCCCAAATGCGCTCAATACACAGATTAAACGGGCCCTGGACGCGATCCGTCAACCCAATACCAATAGTCTTGACCTTCTGACGCAACATCTCCGTCTGCGGCTCAACGACGAAGCCGTGATTCGTGCGCACGAAGTCGTTCCACTTGATCACGACCGTCTCCCACTCGCCGGGCCTCTTCGCGAACAGGCGGTGCTGGTGCAGATCCGTGGGCACGACGGACTCAGTCTGGACGTTGACGAGGTAGCTGCGCCCGTCGGAGCGGATGCGCAGCGCGAGGTAGGCGTACATGTCGATGTTGAAGAGCGTCTTGCCGAAGATGGTCGCCTTGGGGTCGAGCGTGCGCCATGCGGCGTAGCCCGAGCGCTGGACGGCCGGCTTGTCTTCGGGGAGCGCGGTCGATATCGTGCCGTGGAAACGGGCGTAGCCGGGCCCTTGTTGCTGGACGGGCGTTTCGGGCGCGGGGGTGGAGTGGGGGACCCAGTCGAGGCTGGCTTTGGAGTAACCGCCTATGTCTGCATCGCTGAGGGTTTTGCAGAGTTCGAGGGAGTCGGGGTTGCGGAAGTCGTGGAGGATGAGGGGGCCTGAAGGGCCCTTGATGCCCTCGAGTTTTATGGCTGGGGAGATGGGTGTTAGCGCATTTGACCCGAGCTTACAGAATGGTAATACAATGCAAGAAGAGGGGTATATTCGTACTGAATTCGGTGAGTCGCTTCAACTCAATGATGCTGCGAGCCCAAAAGCCCTTGGAGAGGCAGGCAGTCGTGGCGCGCATTGTGTCTGGCGTGGTTCGAGAAAGAGGCAAGATGCGGTGCTGAGAGACTGCTGCAGGGTTGCTTTAATCCGATTGATTCAATGAGTATTTACATCCGAGAGCCAAATGGCTCGATCGGTAGCTTTGGCATCAGCAATCGGATGCGGGTGTCAGTTTTAGGGGTCCATTTGCAGGAGAGAAATGCGACTGTATTGAACTTCCAATGGTTCTTGTTGTGAAGCTCCGTGATTCCATCTGTCAAGCTAGGTCTCTCACTTACAGAACTCCAAGTACTTCCTAGATACATAATGTCGCTGGTTGACAGTTAGGACGAATATGTACTTAAGGCGTCATCGACTCATGCCCGCGCCGTCATAACCCGTCCCTGCCCACCACGCCACCATGGTGAAGGTACCGAGTACCTCGCACCTCCTTCGCACGATGCCAGACCGCAGATTCACCGCCTGACTATTTTGGAAATCTGCCGTCTCTGACGTCGCACTGTACTTCTTACTGTCCGTATTAGGTAGGCGCCCTCATTACGCAGCCTCGCGACCTCCATATTGGATGGAGCCTAGGATCCCATGGCTGAGACGAAGCTCTCCTATTAGGTATTTCCTTCGTCTAATAAATAATAATACATCCCTCTCCTTCCTGATACTACCTATCTAACTGTGTGTTCGTCTCCTCCTGACCTGAACGTCACTGCCGTAAAGACAAGGCAAGACAACTCCATCTCTCTCTTGCAGTGCATCCGTGAATCCCCAATTAGTTGCATCGCCTTCTGGCACCCGCCCTTCCCCCCGGGACTCTGAACCTCGGACCGAACCGACGACCTCCATCAGAGAGCAAGGTGGGATGCGCTGTCACCGCACAGCTACTACCTCCCCCCTCTGATCTCCTTCCCGTGCTTGTGCCACCGACACTCCTCCCCCTCTCACCATCGTAGTCACCGCGGCTACACAAAACCTTCACCATGGCAACCGTCCGCAGCTTAGATCACACCAGGTCCGTCCCCTCGTGCCCCTCCTTCTCGCCAATGCGTTGCTGCTTGCAATGCATTGAATGTCTTATGGCGCTGTACTCCATCGCGCCTCCCCCTTTGCGCCGACTGTCTGTTGTCATAACCCCTATGACTACGACTGGCCGTGCCGGCTCTCACTCTTGAACTCATCATGGCCTATACCGCTGGAATGGCGTGGGCTTACGCTTACCCTTTACCCGACAGATCCGAGGCCGAACTGGCCATCAACATTCGCAAAGCCACGAACACCGACGAGACCGCCCCGAAGCGCAAACATGTGCGCGCATGTATTGTCTACACGTGGGACCATAAGTCCTCGCAGTCTTTCTGGGCGGGCATGAAAGTGTATGTTTACCTGAGTCTTGACGACTCCGTCTTGTTGGAAGAACGACTGCTGATCTGCCCTGTGACGTCAGACAACCCATCCTCGCCGACGAAGTCCAGACATTCAAAGGCCTGATCACAATTCACCGCGTCCTACAAGAAGGTCACCCCCAGACCCTGAGAGATGCCCTGGCGAACCGGGGCTGGGTCGATGGTTTGAACCGGGGTATTTCAGGCGAGGGCGTTCGAGGTTATGGCCCGTTGATCCGCGAATACGTCTATTTCCTGCTAGCCAAGCTCTCCTTCCACCAGCAACATCCCGAGTTCAACGGAACATTCGAGTACGAAGAGTATATCAGCTTGAAGGCTATCAACGATCCGAACGAGGGTTATGAGACCATTACCGACCTTATGAGCTTGCAGGACAAGATCGAGCAGTTCCAGAAGTTAATCTTTTCTCACTTTAGAAATGTCGGCAATAACGAGTGCAGAATCTCTGCCATTGTGCCTTTGGTACAAGAGAGTTACGGTATTTACAAGTTTATCACCAGTATGATGCGGGCTATGCACTCGAGTAAGTCGACAATGATCCGATCGCTTGGAATTTCTGGTGTGTGGTATGTTTTGTTGTCTAACTGTTATGACAGCCACTGGCGATAATGAAGCACTTGAGCCACTGCGCGAACGGTACAATGCGCAACACTACAGACTCGTCAAATTCTACTACGAATGCTCGAACCTGCGATACCTAACTAGTCTCATTACCATTCCGAAGCTCCCTCAGGATCCTCCCAATCTACTGAGCGAAGATGATGATGCGCCAGCTCTTCCCGCCCGACCCAAGCAGGAGATTGAGCGCGCACCTACGCCCGCTCGTGAACCGAGAGCAGAGGAACCTGACCAGATCGCAGAATTCTGGCAAAATGAAATTGACCGACAGAACCGTGAATACGAGGAACAGCAAAGAGTTCTCCAGGAACGTCAACAACAAGCTTACTTAGCCCAGCAAGAAGCTCAAATGCAAGCCCAGCGAGAATTCGAAGAACAGCAAAGACGTCTAGCTGAGCAACAGCGAAGAGAGCAGGAAGCCCTCATGAGCCAGCAGTATCAGATGCAGACACAAGGGCGGCTGGCCGAGCTTGAACAAGAGAATTTCAATGCACGGGCGCAGTATGACAGGGACCAACTCTTGCTGCAGCAATACGACCAACGAGTTAAGGCGCTCGAAGGAGAATTGGCTCAGATTCAGAACAACTATGGTCAACAGATAGGGAGCAAGGATGACCAGATTCGCGCACTTCAGGAGCAAGTTAACACATGGCGAACGAAGTACGAAGCACTGGCTAAGCTTTATTCGCAACTACGGCATGAACATCTTGATCTGCTCCAAAAGTTCAAGTCTGTTCAACTGAAGGCGGCATCTGCACAAGAAGCCATCGAGAAACGCGAGAAGCTCGAGCGTGAGATCAAGACGAAGAACTTGGAGTTGGCAGACATGATTAGAGAACGAGATCGAGCTATGCATGATCGCGACAGACTGAACGGCAGCAACAAGGATGAAGTTGAGAAGCTTAAGCGTGAGTTGCGCATGGCAAACGATCGCGCCGACAATCTTGAGCGGAGTAAGGGCAACGAACTCTCCTCGATGCTTTCCAAGTACAACCGTGAGATGGCAGATCTCGAGGAGGCCCTCCGCACGAAGTCCCGCGCTTTGGAAGACGCGCAAACCAAGATGCGCAATGGTAGCTCAGACTTGGAGCAACTGCTTCGTGACAAAGAAGAAGAACTTGAGGTCTACAAGGCCGGTATGGACCAAACTCTCATTGAGTTGAACGAGTTGAAGCTCCACCAGGGAGACGCGGATGTGGCTTTAGATGGCCAGCTCGATGCTTTGATCATGGCTAATGTCGACAAGATCAACGACATCATTGATTCAGTTCTACAGGCAGGTGTCGCACGAGTTGACGACGCATTGTATGAACTGGACTCGACCATGCAGGCCGGTAACCAGAATGCCTCGCCGCAATATGTTCTGTCCCAGCTGGAGAAGGCTTCTGCTAGTGCCATGGAGTTTGCTACCGCCTTCAATAACTACATTGCGGATGGACCCAACGCGACTCATGCCGAGTTGATCAAGGCCATCAATGTTTTTGCCGGATCAGCAGCCGATGTGTGCAGCAACACGAAAGGTCTCACCCGTCTCGCTACTGACGAGAAGAAGAGTGACCAGTTGATGAACGGTGCGCGCGTGGCTGCTCAATCAGCAGTCAAGTTCTTCCGCGGACTCCAGAGCTTTAGACTCGAGGGCATGGACCCTATTCAGAAGACCGACGTTGTCATTAACAGCAATAATGATGTGCAGATGAACCTGCAGAAGCTGAACAAGCTGGTCGAGACCTTCGCGCCTGGCTTCGGACGTTTGATGAACAACAAGGGTGATCTAGGCGATCTCGTCGACAACGAGCTTAGCAAGGCAGCCGATGCCATTGCCGCCGCAGCGGCTCGTCTCGCTAAGCTGAAGAATAAGCCTCGCGACGGATACTCTACTTATGAGCTCAAGGTCAACGATACCATTCTGGATGCCGCCATGGCCATCACCACTGCCATTGCACAGCTCATCAAAGCTGCCACAGCTACTCAGCAAGAAATTGTTCAAGCTGGCCGGGGTTCTTCCTCGAGAACGGCTTTCTACAAGAAGAACAACCGCTGGACGGAGGGTCTTATTTCTGCTGCCAAGGCAGTTGCAAATTCTACGAACACCCTGATTGGCACTGCTGATGGTGTCATCTCCAACCGCAACAGTCCTGAGCAGCTGATTGTCGCATCGAACGATGTGGCTGCCTCCACAGCCCAGCTCGTCGCTGCCAGTCGCGTCAAGGCTGGCTTCATGAGCAAGAGCCAGGAGAACCTTGAAACCGCCAGCAAGGCAGTTGGTTCTGCTTGCAGATCCCTGGTAAGACAGGTCCAAAACATGATTAGAGATCGCAACCAGGAAGAGGATGCTGTTGACTACTCCAAGCTCGGTGCGCACGAGTTCAAGGTCCGGGAAATGGAGCAGCAGGTAAGGAATATCAGCTCGTATTGTAATACATGGGCAGTTAGGCTAATCATTTGTTTCTCTTAGGTCGAAATCCTTCAACTCGAGAATGCCCTCCAGGCGGCTCGACAACGACTGGGCGAGATGCGCAAGATCTCGTACCAGGAGGAAGAGTAGAGGCTTTGTTAGCATTCTCTCTCACTATGTCTCTTACATTGCAAGCGCAAATGTGTCTAAACAGGCGTAATTCGCGAACTGTGTGGGAAAGAAAGCATGCCTATTTCTAGCTCTTCCACTGGTTTAAGAATCAGTGGTTTCTCTCGTTAATCGATAATGTGTCGCCATGGAGAAGGGGGTTTTCGGGTTGGAAAACTGTCTCCTCCTGTTTGGCTGAGTGGCTTGTTTGTGTGATTGTTTTCTGTTCGGCTTCATGATGATGAGGAAGGAAGAAAGAAAGAAAGAAAGATAGGGGAGAGGAGACGAGAAGGGGAAGATTGCGTTTATGTATATTGTACATGGGCCTAGAGATGGTCCTTTTTCTTCTTCTCTCCGTAGATAGTAATTCGATTGCCTTTGGGGCGGTCTTTCGGTATTTGTTTACGAGTTACGTGCATGTTATGTGTGTCGTGTGATGATCTCATGTTATGAGTAAACTCAAGTTATGGAGAGGCATGACCGTCACGAAATAGGGGCAAGTCAGAAGTATAGTTCGCATTGAAACAAGGAGACTGCCATTTCAACAAAACGCCGGTAGAGTCTTGTTGAAGTCGATACCTGGCAGTGGTAGTGGTATGTTTCACATCATGAGCAACCCCCAGGTTAAGGAGAATGGGCATTATACGAAGACATGAACATCACGAGATAGGGATAAGAGTCAGGAGTATAAATCGCATTGAAACAACGAGACTGACATATCTACAACAAGACAGAAACGCAGCTCGGCGGAGGGTAGTAGTGGTATGTTTGATTCAGGAGGTATGTAGTAAGCTCTTCTAGGTATGCAGGTATTCCCAATAGTTCCAACTTCCTTGCGGAGAACCTACATCATGGGAGTGTATTCCATTCCCATCAGGCGCTTATTTGCACTTGTCGTGGTTGTGGTAGTTGACGGTGTCGTTCCAGCTGAGGGCGTGTTAGTGTGTACTTCTCTATCAGGAGCTCCCCTGATATCAAAAAGGAGAGCAGCTCCTTTATAACAAAATAAAGCGTAGCTCCTGTACAATAATAAGGGGGAGCATAAAGGAAGAAAAAGGGGGAACGTACAAGATGGTCTTGTCACCGTCGCCCCAGGGGAAGTTCTTGGTGCGGACGTTCTGGTAAGGGTACTCGACGCGCTCCTCTAGAGGGGGGAGGTGCGACCAGTGCTCCCAGTGCTCGTTCCAGAGGTAGTAGGCGTTGGCGGCGGCGAGGATGAGGCAGGGGATGGTGCCGCTGTTTCGTCATGTGTCAGTCTTTCTCGTCCTAGCTTTGGATTTGCTGAGAGTGGGTGTGTCTGGGTGAAGCGCATGCATGCGATGAAGCGGCGTTCGGCGTTAGGGAATAGAGAAGTGACCGGCCTGGTCGTGGAGAATCGGGCGCCCAGGTTTCTTTATGCATTGGGTAGAGTATCCGTCGCATGTATCGGATCGATTTGTTCGACCGGCCCATATGGGAAGTGACTGGTTGTACGGAATGCGGATAAGGCTTACTAGATGGAGATCTTGCGCCAGAGCTCTGCGACATAATTAGCAATGGGGACAGCCAGTAACTTGACGACAAAGAGTCCGTATTGTCGCAACCGTGTGCAGTTGTGTAGCTTGGAGGAGGTGCAGGTCACTGACCAGTGGTGCCAGCGGCGTGCTCCTTGACGGCACGGCGCTCGCGGACGAACTCGTTCTCGGTGGAGGCGAGACGGCGCTGGATAGTCGAGCGGACGACGGGGGCGCGGAGACCGGGGGTCACGCGGGGGAGGGCGCGGAGGAACTGGCGGGAGACGACCATTGTGACGTTTTCTATCAATGACTCGATAGGTAAATTCGGAGGGGAGATTTGTTTTGCCAATTGAGGCTTTTCGTAGGGGACCGGATCGGGTTCGATGAGGTCAGGTTTGGTACTGGAAGCTCGGACGGAACCGCTGCTTGCCTGGATCGGATATTTTTCGGCATAACCACCTGAGAATCAGACCACCCCGTTCGTTCCTTTGACGGTCAGATGGTCCGTGCGGGGTGTAGTAAGGAATTACGTAAGGGGACTGCCGCCAATGTCATTGCTGTGCCTGTCGCGGTTCCTGACATGACTCACGTGACTACGGGTCATTCTGGTGACGCAATTCACCGTCGCGATTGCCGTGCAAGATGGAAACTGGCAGTGCCCAGAGCAGGGCCAATTCTTTTCCTTTACTTCAGTTTTAAACGCTGACATTCTTGCATTCTTGCTAATGACACTCGCATATGCGCCGTGAACTCCCAAGCATGAGTTTGGGTTCTTTCACCCGGCCAATGACGGATGCGCCACCTTGACTCGTTCTACTCTCTCACGACACATCGCGAAGATGGGCGTACGCATAACATCATGGAATGGTTTGTTTTTCTTCTATCCATGTTGGGATATTCGAGTTCTAATTGATTTGATTCATAGTGAATGGCATTCGGTATGGGTTTCTCTCATACTACCGAGTCGCATGGCTTATTCTGACGCGACTCTAGCAATCCATTCGGTTACCAACCATGGAGGCAAAAGAAGACCTTTGAGGTGATAAGATGCTTTTTTGTACAATGAGACACGGTATCTAACATATATTCAGGCTATGTTTGATATCTTAGAAGCAGATATCGTTGTCATGCAGGAAACTAAGATCCAGCGCAAAGACCTTCAGGATGACATGGTCCTGGTGCCTGGCTGGGACGTGTTCTTCAGTCTTCCACGACACAAGAAGGGTACATGATGGTTCAATTCCCCATTTGTAACGTGGCTAACATGAATGGTAGGCTATGCTGGTGTGGCGATTTACACTCGCAATTCCGTTTGCGCCCCTATTCGCGCAGAGGAGGGCATCGTGGGAGTGTTATGCCCGCCAAACTCTACTACCCGATTTAGAGATCTTCCAGAGGACCAGCATATCGGGGGCTATCCAAGGCCAGGTCAGCTCCGTCTGAATGGAGACATCGACGAGCTTACGCTCGACTCAGAAGGCCGTTGCGTCATTCTCGAGTTCCCGGCGTTTGTGTTGATTGGCACGTATAGCCCAGCCAACCGAGATGAAACGAGAGATGACTTCCGACTCGGCTACATGGAGGCCCTGGATGTACGGGTGCGCAACCTTGTGGCGATGGGCAAGCGCGTCATCGTTACGGGCGATTTAAATGTGATTGGGGACGTACTGGACACGGCCCATCTCTCCGATCGCTTAAAGAAAGAGGGTATGAATGCGGTCGATTTCTTCTCGTCGCCGTCGCGTCGTGTTTTCAATCAGCTCTTGTTCCGAGGAAACGTGTTTGGGCCAAGAGATGAAGACAGGGAGAATCCCGTTTTATGGGATCTTGGTCGACTCTTCCATCCTGCGCGTGAGGGCATGTTCACTTGCTGGGACACCAAGAAGAACACTCGTCCGGGAAATTTCGGCAGTCGGATAGACTACGTCTTATGCAGTGGCGATATGAAGACCTGGTTTATCGACTCTAATATTCAGGAGGGTCTGATGGGATCCGATCACTGTCCCGTTTTTGCCGTCTTGAACGATACCGTCCAGATCGATGGGAAGGAAGTTTTCATCAGGGACATTATGAACCCGCCAGGGATGTTCAAGAACGGGAAGCGGTTGAGAGAATGGTCTACGAAGGATCTCTTGCCAATGTCAGCGAAGTTAATACCGGAATTTGACCGGCGTCAGAGCATCAAAGATATGTTTTTCAAGAAGCCCTCGGTTTCGAAGAAGGTGCCGACATTATCGCAAGAGGCTTCGAGTCAAGGCAATGATTCGGAACCATCTTCATCTTCGGAGGCCCTGACAGTTACTAAGATGGAAACTCCTCCATCTTCTATGCCGACTGCTACGCCAAGCAAACCATCCGGCAGCCTCAAGCGTGCATCCTCGGTATCTTCTCCATCTAATCAAGCCCAGAAAAAAGCAAGAGGTGGACTTAGCAAGGAAGCGTCTACAAAGGGACAAAGCAGTCTGATGGGCTTTTTCAAGTCCAAGGCGTCAGATGCCAAGAAGTCAGAGAAGGAGGTGCTGTTACCCTCGACGGACAGTCCCAATGGTACACAGGAAGACCAACCCGGTCCGGCTGAGTCGAAGCCGAGCACCAATATTGATCCCGCCAAATTCAACTCAACGGCCACAAGCGCGGAAACGGTCATTGATCCCATTCAATCCAAAGAGTCGTGGTCGAAGCTCTTAGGCAAGCGGGTTGTGCCGAAGTGTGAGCATGACGAGGATTGTATCAGTTTGGTGACGAAAAAGCCGGGAGTCAATCGTGGTACGTATTCGAAAATCCCCTTCGTATTAACAATCAGGCGTTACTCTGATGGCTGACTTGACTCTACACAGGACGATCATTCTTCATCTGTCCACGACCACTAGGACCCTCCGGTGAGAAAGAGAAGGGAACCCAGTGGCGATGCGGCACATTCATCTGGAGCAGTGAATGGAAGCCGAAATGAGCTCTCGACGGCTATGGATTCTATCGCATCCATGATATGGAGGATTGTATTTGCTGGAATGAGCCATACTGGCAATGCTATTCCTCAGCTAGCTAGGTAAATGGGACGGAGGAAGGAATAATAGATGGAGGAACGGAACTGGCTAGGAAATGATACCCGGGTAAGAGATGGATTACCCAGCTTCGGATGGATGCTAGCTTGGTAGCTAAACTTGTAGATTTGACTTTGCTGGACAATGGGAAGATTTCTACTTCGTACTGATACAAGTTGGGAATCGTGCATGCGCTCGTCGTGATTCGTTGTTAGCTGCGACAACGAAGGATTGGTGCGCATCCATTTGCGCCAGTTCGTCGAGCGCATCACCCAACCACCACACATTTTTTAACCGGACCACACATCACATCCCTCATTTCCATTCATCCATTCCCTCTTCCTCCCATTCATATTCAGCCATCGCATCAATTCCCTCAATGCCCCCACATCACCGGCGCTCTTTCGTCTCTGTCCTGTCCGCCCCACCGACTGCGCGATCTAGTGATAGCTTCATACTAGTCGTGATGCTAACATCGGTCCCATAGCTCAGTTGGTTAGAGCGTCGTACTAATATTATGCCTCAAACATAACATCGGTAATGCGAAGGCCGTGAGTTCAAGCCTCACTGGGACCATCTTTTTGATTTTTTGATCTGTTTTTTGGTCATGCGGGTGGAAGGTGAGTGTTTTTTTGTTACGGGAATTGGGGTGTGAGTAACAAGTGTGACCGCACTGCCGGTTGGTTTGACTGATTGATTCGGAGTTACGGAATAATTTAAGGTTGGATGAGAGTTTTGGTTAACTGAGTTGACGACTCGAGAGTTCGGATCAACATCCTGTCGCCTTATGCGGACTTCTCTTTTCAATGATGCATCAATCACAGACATAAAGGTGAACTTCCTGTCTGTTCATGATTCGTATCATCGTTTCCTAACATTTGAAAACTTTCGTTCGACAACGATCAACGAATTCCCCAATCTCAAAGAGTCGCCAGACCAGAAGATTTCCTAAGCCATTGGGAACAACTCCTCAATGCTCAGGTTAACGATGCGCCGGTAGTAACGGGCAAGCCAAACCAGGGAGCGACTTCACGGGTTGTTGATCGAGAGGGCAGAACGAGTCGAGACGCCTCTCAGTTCAACCTGGCACCGATGTCGACATGCGTCTCCTCGTCTTATAATCAACAACACACAATCATATCCTAGCATAGGATTGAGGTCAACCTCGCGGCAATATATGGACCGATATCAGGAACTCTCATCTGGTTACTATGCTGAGTTAAACGACAACAGCCAGTTAGCAAAGAAAAGACCCCTATCATGAGGTCAGTTACTGCGCATAACGCAAAGATGACCGCGGCAATCCCCCAATACGGCCTCTGATTCCACCCCTTTACTACCGGTTTAACCTCGCGAGTTACGACATTAGAGATGGACCCGTTCCTGACGAGAATATCAAGCAGAAGTCTCCGTCAATCCCGCGACGCATGGCTTCGTGGCATGATTTCCCTACATAGGGTGACGGCCTCCACGGTCTTATTCACATACTCATTTTGCTCATGAAGCGGATATCGACATAATGCTTACTTCACACCATATGTGAACGACCAGATCGCCAAGTACTCATAAACTACACGGGATCTATATGACGCTCTTGAAAAAGAGTGTTGACGCTCCTTGTTGTGTAAGCCCTTTTTGCCATGAGGAACGGAGTATATCGGAGACTCCCATTCCAGTACCGACTCTTCTCTCGGAACAACTCGAACAAGAGAGTACCGTGTGCGCTGCTCAGGGTTCCCCTCGGTGTCGCCTCCTTGTGACCCAGGCGCCTGTCATTTATGAACTCAGGTTCGACCGTATCGAATCGACGATGTACATGACCTATTCCTACTTACTTGACCAGCTTCATGCCCAACTAAGAACAGAAAAGACTCAAAGGCGGTCGTAAGCCATGCTAATCTGTCAACATTAAACGACGACTTCACTACGATCCCCAGGGCTGGAGGGTTCATACAGAGCGAATGATAGACTCGTCACGGTGAAGAGCACGCATATCACACAATAATTCCGCGATTACAACGTTACGAACTGGAAGTCCTTGGTATTATATCTACCTACATCGGGGACGACCGTAGGTTCCCCAATGATTCTGTCAGTGTCTCTGTATATATATATATATATATATATGTTACCCACACCGCACGCAGACTTCGTGAATGGGGGACGCGAAGAACAAGTCAAAGAAAGGTAGAGACTGGTGACCATGAAAAGGTCGTCTGCAGGACTTGTGACGTTCGGAAAAGGTGAGTGAGGCGAGAAGATCTTGGGGGGAAGGAGGGTAGGAAGGAGAGAGAAATCTAACAGCGCTACTAAAGGTCGCCGTCGCATTTAGGACGGAGAGCCTCACGTCCCAAGTGTCCCGAAGACTTTCGTACTATATAGGGCTACATTGCGAACGGGGTTGATACCCGGAGGCTATGCTCGTGCCAGAAGCAAACAGGGCTCACTTCGAAGTCGTAAGTTGCATAAGCCTCGTCCTGGTGGGACTTCGTGTTGTGTACCTCGGCGATCTTGTCCTGTTGCCAACGATCCATCATAAAGGCCATGTGGGATCGGAGCTGGTAGCGTCGCTGATGAGGTTCAAGGTGTCTTCTAAGCTGGTTCCCAAGGCCGTCGGCAGGCTCTTTCTTCAGGGCCTTACAGTCAATGACCGTGAACACCAACCCATGACTCCAAGCATAATACTGTGAAGGCATGGTCTGGGCCTGGCAGCACCCAAAGACACTATGGAGGTGGAGAGCCTCCGGTGCCCTCAAGCAGTGTCTGCGCCTCTTGTGCCGACACCCCAAACGAGCGAAGCATGCGCAGGCTTAGTGGCAGCACACGAGTGGCGACGACGTGCAGCGGCATTCTGGACACAACTGCCAAGCGTTAAAGTCTCTCTCTATATATAGCCCGCAGACCCAGCCCCCCCGAGATGTTCAAGATTCTCGAGGCGGCCCACGGATGTGGGATCTGAAGGTCTTCTGGATCAGGTCTGACGAGAAATAGAACCGTTAAGACTCTCTGGTTGAGTTCTTGCAGATTGAATTGCCCCTTGGTGCGGATGTCGCGCTCACCGATGACATGGGGGTCCTTGAGCTGCTGCTGTTGGAGCGTAAACCAGCTCTGGGGCAGATGGGTGTTGGGCTGCGTCCATATGGTTGACAGGCGATGTTCTGAAGTCCGAAAGGAGCAGACCGGTGCATTCCGCGTACGTGAGGGATAGTCTGCTCGTGAACCCAAGCCGCGCTGCACGTATCCGCTCTTCTTGGAAGCAGTACCCGTCTCGTCTACAAGTAACATGGGACATTAGTGATCCAGACAAAACAAGTTTTAGACGTCTAAGGTTGCTGATGAGGAGGAAGTGTACTTACGACCTTGACTTGACTCGCGAGGAGTTCAACTCAGGAGGTTCCGTAGTAGTGAGTGACTCATCGGAATGAATGAGCAGATGGGAAGGGAGTTTGGACTGGCAGCGAGCCAGTTCACGACGTTTTCTCGCAGGGAATACTGGGCAGTACTTAATGGCGAGGCACACTGTTTAACACTGCGTTAACAAAGTAGCAGAAAAGCATTGTCATTAGGTAGAGAGCGTCGACGGTTCTGACGTTGACGAGGTGTGGACAAGAGAAATGGCATTGTTGCCAGACATGAATGGTGATGGGGATTCTTGTAAGGAATGAAAAGGAGTAGGAGACTAGCAGCCATGCATCGGCTATGGGAGAAAAAGATTACAGGAAGATAATATGAGGTGGTGGAAGGTCAGGTTGTTTTTAAAAATGGGTAAGAAACACCTAGATAGAGAGTGGACGGGGATGTCCAGGAGGCTAGAGGGAAGAAAGGTGAGAAAAAGGGGGGAGAACCAGAAGGGTTGGACCGCTGAGAACCGACTGTAGCGATCACAACGCCATTGCTAGCAGGTGGAGATCCGTAGAAACAGAAGCTGTGACAAGTGCTGTCATGAAGATAATACAATGATAGAAATTTGCTTACTATGTGTGTCAGTTGGCACTGCAACTAGTCCTGGACTGGGCGAGTCTATTCCACCACCTTCCCGATCCACCGCCACGAGCGCAGAGACTCGTGAAAGCGCGTTGTCTCCAGCGCGCTGGCAATTGATTAGCGGGCAAATATGGATGTTGTTGGCGAGGATCTAGATCGTTGCTTACAGATGTGAGAAACTCCTCCTCCACACCATCTGGGCGAGTCAAGATTGTTGGGGTCGATCTTCTACTCTTCATGAGATGCGGGCCATGCTGCTGTATTAGGGTCGCTGCTTACCGTGACGACCCCATGTCAAACGAAGCAGGGGGTCAGTGGCAAGAAATACACAAACGTCTGGCTGGCGAAAGGTCTTGCCTGTGCTATCAGCTCGACTAAGCACCGAGAGGCAGACAAAAGAAGTCCGTTGGGGTTTGTGAATGTATATATCAAGACAAGGAGACGCCAAGGTCAGTAGAAACAGCGAGGAGAAGAGACGATGATGATGGATGGCTGCTTCGTGAAGAATGCCTGTATAATGGTGGCTATATATGACTAAGGAGGAAGACGAGAGATATGGATATATAAATGATCATCACCACTTCTCCGGTGGGTGAATGTCACAGAAGGCATTGGAGAGTGTGAGGAGATGAAGATGGACAAGAAGAATGAGGATAAGAGGGAGAAATGAAGATCTCTGGCGAGGGAGGCCATCTTATACACAGAAAAAGTGGCGATGAGTGCGCCGATGACTCCATGTAAGGTTCGTGAATGATGCCGACAAAATAACGAGAGCAGGTAGATGGAGGTAGCTGGAGGTAGCTGAAGGGTCGAGGTCAGGTGGTGTGGGTGAGCCAGCACTGTGCCAGCGTGGCCGGGGCAGTCTGCCAGAGCACTTCTCCATGAGTTTAGGGGATGGGGGAGTGGGTAGGTTGGGATGGCCACTGTAGGAGACTACGGTACTTAGAGCTACCTAGTGGGTCTTCACGGACTGGATGGTGACGATGAGCTGTTCATTCTAGGCAGGGTGCGTGTTTCAGGGAGAGGGTGAAGAAGGGGAGGAGGCAGCTGCCAGCCTGCCATAGCCTGGTCAAGCGGTCGAACTCCTTCCCTGAGATCCTCAGCTGAAGAGAAAAGAGGAGGTCGCGCCCAAGATCACCAGAAGCACCGACCACCTGCTGTCAGGTAGGGGAGAAGGGGCGCCCAGGAGTGGCGAGGGCCCAAGTACCATCACGTATCGATAACCGATTAGGTACGCCGCCAGCAACGAATTTCCAGCAAAATTCATAGCAAGACGGAGAGACTCCAGGGGAAATGGACTTGATAGGTACTTCATGGTCACGAATGAGAGATCCTGCATGGCAAGGACATTGGGCAGTCACTTCCAGTTACAGTCAGTCAACTTGTGGGTCATCAGTGACTCCAGATCATCATCATCAAGGAAACCGGCAGGTGCGAGAACTTCACTTATCGCGTCCAAAGTAACAAATACCCATCATTTGAGGTCTGTGACCATGGTTCCTGAACAAATCCGAAATCAGATTGCTCAGTCTGTGATCCAAACAGTTTAAATGCAACTCGCGCTCTTCAAGTGGCCACCCCCTTTCTTAGCCCGATCTCCTAGTTTATTTCTTTCGGCATGTCCCGCCCTTGTATTATACAAAAGTTGCACGCCTCCGGCACAGCTTGAAAAGGGAGCAGTTCTCCCTCAAAAGGGGATCGACGATATGTACCTTCGTAAGTACCGGGAACCTCTGACGAGATGTGAGGCCCTCTGTTGAATCGGATCGCAACTGCCCTGAAGTCGACAACGACGACAACACCAACCGCTATACCCGTCATTCAACAACCAATAACTTGTCCTTAAAGATTACGCTAAACTGGAATAGTGCAGACAACATCAGACGAAAGGTCATTCTCGAGCGTAATTCACTTTCAGAGAAGGCAAGAGCACCAAGATCAGTGCGTGGGTGCTTGCCCACTCGATCCCCGAGTGATTCTAGACTCACAGACCAGGAGTGACGTCTCTCACCATACCCGAGAGCTTACATGAGGTATATAAGCCTAGATTCTTTCGTCTTCATAGGTTTCTCCCAAGGTTACTTCTTCCTTCTTGCAACATTTTCCCAACAACTCACCGTTGTGAATTTTGAGCTCCCATCAGCATTCTTACTCACTCTCGGCACCATCTTACCTTCACCATTGCAATTTATCTTATATATACGTTTTCATAAGATGGATTCATTCCTGCCAAGAATCCAAGAGGGGACTTCATGTCCTCCATCGTTGACACGATTACGGATCTGGACATGGACGACTGGTTCCCAGTCGTCCAGGAATTGATGGGCGTCGGCGACTCTATCGACGACATTCGCAAGAGTAAGTCTCAAATTCTGTAGACCGATGAATGAACACACTGACAAGACATTCTGTAACAGCTGTCGTCGTTGCTGGTCGGAAAGACGAGGGCTACAAGGATGGTGCCGCCCACGACAAGAGCAAGGGCGAAGACAAGGGAGAGCAAGGCGGCTCGACCATGTATGCTCCCATTTCCGTGACCCAAAAGATTCTCATCCAACCAACAAGGCCAGCCACTCTGATGGACTTTGAGTTCCATCGCCTGGGCTGCTCCGTTTCGGGCACTTTTCAGCCGCGTACGTGATTCCCCATTACCCGAACACTAATCCACTCATCCAACTAATAACATCAATCCCAGACACCCCTGAGTCTACCTCCAAGGCCTACGACGGCCATGTCGGCGTCAAGCCTAAGGATGGCGACAAGACGAAGGGAAAGCATGAGACCCACCAAACATCCTTCATATCCAGAACCATACACGTCCTCAGCAGGCTCAGGACGGAGAGCATCTCCTCTTTCTTTCTCCGCTCTCGAGAACACTCGCGGATAGAAGACGGCCCATTCCAGTGAATCTCCTCGCAGACGGTGGACACATCCAATGCCAACAGACAAAGCCGGACCCCTACACTCGAATATTAAATCAAGTGCGCACCGGCGTTCTTAATGGAGTTCTACTAGAATGATCCTTTCCGCCATGCCCATATTTTGATCGCCCATATATAATATTATGTAGGTTGTTAGGGACGGGAATGGTGGTATATGTCTGTTGTCGGTGGGTTGTTTTCCTCGATCGTATCACGGCGACGTTAAGTGGTCAGGGACTTGATGTCGGTTTATATATATATGATGAGACTACGATGGAGCGAATGCCGAGAAACGGTCGACGAGGGTACGATTGGTATATATAATGACGGCGTTGGATGTTTCTTTTGGTGTTCAAAGTCGTGCTTGCGCGGGGCTTTATACCCAATGATACCCAATGCAACTACTGGCTCGCTGCCTTGATTTTTATAATGCACTTGATCCATTGCAGTGAAGCCATCCATCCTGTGGCCAGCCGATGTTCTTGACTTGAGGTTATCACCGTCTCGTACCGTGCCGTACCGTACCGTACCCCTATTCCCCTTACTCCGCATGACGTCGGCAGTCCCCGGGATCTGCCGTTGTGTACTACGCGACGACGCCCGAGATCTTCCGCGCAGGTAGGTTTTGGTACACCCAAGACATTTGGGCAGTAACAAGATGGTGATTGGCACGTAACGCTTTCGTTCAGTTCACGATGCTAAATAGCTGTCTGTAGATGACCTAGCTAATATCTCGATATGATGCGGGACTGTGTTCTGTACACAAGATGTGCTTTCACAGTGAGTGTCTTGGAGCGGAACTGTGGTCTTGCACGACGCGGTTCCTCCGAATGAAGCTATCATGGCCATAATCCCTTACCACGGGAAGGGTACTGCAGCTCGTAGATCACAACCACCAGATAGTAGATACAATGGGATTGTTCCATCTCCATCTCTATCCATCATCCCATCTGCACATCACAACCCCTTGCGTTCCAACAGCATGGAACCTCTCAACCCTGCCCTGCACGGCACGGCTCGTCAAACCCTACATATGTACAGGACATCAGTAAGACCTGCATGCATGGCATCAATCTGCATCTCACATCCATCACCAACACACATAACTTAACATCAACACACCCACACACACTTCCTAACATCACCAACACTCACAAATTAAACACACCCACACTCACGACCTTAAACACCAACAGCACACACACCAACACAAAACTCATGCCGAAAACGACAAATAACATTTCAAAAATATATACCTATCTCCATCCCTTCATGTAAACGCCAGGAACTCCCCCTTTCTTTCCATTGCCCCCAATGTGATTCATCCCTCTCCACCCATTTTCATACCCCCTCGTCAATCGCCGCGGAAGAAAAACAGAATTATAGTAACAGGCTTGCTCTATGGGAATCGTTGACGAGAAGGGGAGTTGTATTCACCCTAGAAGAACTTGAAAGACTCTGTCTTTACGGAAAAGCGCAGGCCTGCCTCATGTAAAAACGCCGAGAACTGAATCGAATGCCACAACACAAGAATAGAATTACGACTGCGCAACTTTGATGCCTGCGTTGTCAGCCTCCTTGAATTCAGGGTTATCTATCCAGCTCGAGTACTCTTCGCTCGCGCATTCTTGACCCTGTATGTCTTTCAAGTTCTGGGAATTTCTCTTCTCAGCCCATGCACCGGAGTTACGCGCAGATGGGGGCGAGTCGCCGGTCATCAGCTCGGGCCTCTCATCCATGTCTTCCGCATCTTCTACCCAGGGTTCTGCATAATTCGTAGTATCTTCAATAGAAGGATTAGATTCGGAGTCATCGGGCGCCTCAACTACAAGGATGTTTTCTTCCGCGTTTTCGGAATCCTGGAGTTCGGAAATCCGTCTCCGTCTGGGCGGGGGTACTTGTGAGTGCCGGCGATCAGTCTTCTGTTCACTAGCTTCCCGAGGGTTTCTAGACGAGAGTGATGGACTCGGTACAGGCTTTCGTTTGGGTATATTCATAGGCATTGCTATCTCTCCCGGCCGTGGCAATGGCGTGCCGGGAGGAGGGAGGGGCTGTCCGCGGCCCATAGGTTGGTTGAGATCCACGGGAGGATCCGAGAGCTTTCTACCATTGGCAGATCGTTCGGCTTGTCGTTGTATGGCGTTCCAGCCCCATCGTTTGGCTGTGGCTGCGACATTCGACATAGCAGCGAGTGTCTTATTCTTGGTCTCAGGGGCACCCTCGCCAGAACCAAGTGACGACGATTCTTTGCGGGCAAAGAGTCCCCTTCCCGTTGATCCTGTTCCACTCTTGACTGAACTTCTGCTAGACTGGCCGGGTGACTCTGACGGTGGATCGTTACTAGCGAGACTTTCCGAAGATGAGGCCGTGTGGCGTCTTGAAGTGCCTCGAGGGTTGTAGTGGACTTCTGTCAGCTTGGGTATGGTTTCGAGGGAGGTTTGCGAGGGAGATTTCAGTGACACATTCGTCGATGAAGCTTTCGGAGGCGAATCAGAAGGGCTTTGTTTCGGTGAATGGTTTCGAGACCGGGCAGAGATAGTCTCCATTGCACTCAATGCGTCGTCCTTTGGCGACGAAGACAGGGGTTTGAAGACTTCTGCATGGGCGGGTTCAGTACCGACTACAGGACTTGACGCGGAGAATACAGCTGATCGAATCGGGGAAGGCACTTCGAGAGGACTGCCTAGAGAATTCTTTGCATCTACGGCTGTTGTTGACGCCGAGCTCAGTTCACTGGTATTGGTCTGAGAATTTCTCTTGTTCAATTTCCGCGCCCAAAATCCTGTTGGCTGATTATTCTCCACAATGGGCACATTCGGACTCTTTTCTGATGGTGGTATTTCCAAAGGCGTGGTCGGTTCCATTTGACTGGCTTCGTTAGCATCACCCAGCGAAGCAACGATGGCGGCATGATCAGGCGAGCGTAGGATTTCGTCATCTCCGTCGAAGATTCCACCACGCCATTTTTTGTGTTCAGTCGAGAAGAAAGGCGAGTCATCCCAGAATGGTGCGACCAAGGTCTCTGCAACGACTTCCTTAATCCGGTTTTCGATTTGTCGCAGAATGACGGTGTAAGTGATTTGCCTGGAACTGACGATAGGCTCAATGCTCATCTCCATTTTCGGCATGGACTGGAAACAGAACCAAATTCGGTTACTCGGGGGCGGTTTGACCTTGAAGTAGACATGACCCTCCAATTTCTTCAAGACCACAGCAAGAATGAGATTGACTTCTCGAGCTTTGAAGCGAGGACCAAGATCTATACGAGCCGTAGCTGCAACTTCGAGCCTAAAGTTTCCAGTGTACTTGATGTCGGCCTCCATCACAAATTCTCCTTCAACGTTGAGATCCTTGAGGCGTGGGTTCGTGATGAACGGTGCGGAGTCACCAGTGCTGATACCCTGAATTGCAACCCGGGTAAGGAAATTGGGACGCTTGACGCGAGAGATCTTCTTGGTAAGCTTCTCCTTAATCATGTTCTCAACGTCCTTAGTCTGGTAAATACCAAGGAACAGTCTGCCGATCAAAGCATTGAGCCAACGAGTCTGCATATGGTCTTCCGACGCATGCAGTTTCTGGACAAGAGAGATAATGTTCTTAACGTCGAATCGTTTGGGTTTCGGGGCAATGTTCTGGGACGAGAATGTCTGTTCCTGGTTCCGAAGTAGAGCAAAGTAGAAGTCCTCCTTGGCCGAGCAGTTTTCCGAGAACAAGTAGAATGGCTTCGATGTTTGCGTGTCGGGTGAAGCCTCTGGTCCTGGCGTGTTCGATCTCCGGGTTAGACAGATCGCGTTCCGCTTGATGAACAATTCGCCGTCAGGAGTAACACCTCCGCCAGAGTAGAGGCTAACGTTATGATTCGCAAGAGACACGACATGTCGCACTTCGAGTTGTTCATCGTCGTCGAAAAGCATGAGATGGCCGTGTCTATGATAACCCAGCATCGTTAGCTTCAGCTGAAATACACAAACGGCCACAGTCGTGAATTTCATAGCAAAAAACCTACCTCAACACGACGTAAAACACATTGCCAGCACGCTTTGGCCGCTGACTGAGGCCCTTATTATCGTCTAAAGGACCAGATGCCTGCTTCCGATCGAAGATACTGCGGTACATAGTCTGGTACACACTCGGGCTCGGAGCAGCGACGGTCGTGGACCCCATCGGCGTCGAGCGTTCGATAGGTTTCGCATTGATGCCCATGGGCGTATACTCTCGACATACTGCAAAATAACCGGCTGCTACATCGGAGTCGGCCAGCAGCTTCTGTCTCGACTCTTCCTTTTGCACGGCCTCGAAGTCGGTGGTGTCATCGCCCGGCTGAATAATACTCTCGGCATCACTGACACTCGCGGCGTTGGCGCCATTATAGACGGGCAAGGTGTAGTAGGCATGGAGGAAAACCACCGCGATGACGAGCGGGATGAAGGTGACGCCACCAAAGAGGTAGGCCAGAAGGAAGAAAGTCCAACTTCCCATGGCGCCCAGGGTAGGATAGCTAGCCAGCAGAGGCAGAGGGGATTTCCGCTAGAGCTATGCTTAGCGTGGGCTGATCCCGAATGATCATGGGATATGATCTGTTATCGATGTGTCCACAGAATTGACAAAGAGGCAAACGGGAGAAGAGGAGCCAGGCGGGAGAGACTGGAAATGGAAGGAGAGAAAAGACGGGATGGAGTATGAAGAAGATCAATTCTCACATAAGTATTCCGTAAAGCAAAGTACAAGAATGGGAATGCATGACACGCCGCGATGTTGAGCTGGACCTGGACGGGACCTCACGACTGGAGCATCTGTGCTGGTGCTGCTGGCTGGGTGAAAGGCGGTGCTGGGACCGATGCTGGGGCCGGCGCTGGGCAAGAGTACGTGTACCAATACCTGCCGGTAACTTCTCTAGGTCCCGCCGCTAGCGTGGTAGTGGGTCCAGCCAGCTTCTAGAGAGTCGCTCGTACCTTGCTTGAAGCGCTCGGATACCTGGCTGGAACGTGTGTCCCCGGCAGAATAATAAGTAACTTACTATCGCCTTCTAGGTATGTTCTACTTGAGAGACTAGGTTGCATAGTGGATCGCTAGCGCTAACTTACTGCTGCAGCTCACTGTACTTTGTGTGCCTGAGTAATGTAGCGTCGAGGAGCACTTGGAGGTTCGCACAGCAGACGGGCAACACTCCAGCGCAGGTGGTGGGCAGTTAGCATTAGCATCAGGCACCTCGTACTCGATCATGTGTTAAGGTTGGCACGAATCCTTTGGTCCAGAGTCGTTCCTGCACAGCTACGTTTACACACGCGATCTAGTTCTAGCCCAGACTCTCCATGGAGTTATTCCGTAATCCGTATCCAGAAGATCCTAATATATCTCATCAGGGCGATGCTGCTTCTGAACAGACTCATTTCTCATCATTTCATGCTATATTTAACCGAGAAGAACAAAGAACAAGGAACATGGAGTTATGCCGTAAACGCAGTGGTATTATTGAACGCCGTATTCCGTCCCGACGACCCCAACGCCATGGTATCATCCTATGCGCCCATAAACGCCATCATTGACTGTGATATCACCACCCTAGTGCTTCCACAAACCCTGGCTCAAGACATACAGGCCCATAATGAGCTGCAAGCCTAACTCGAAGCTCCTCTTTTTCAGCCTTAATGTTACGTGTAGCTGTCCAATTCTCGAGAAGCTGATCTAGGGCGGGCTGATTGACACCCTTCTCAGCTTCGTACCGTGCCACCTGCTTCATCCGCGTATAGAAAACAGGACAGTCCTTACTGTCACAAGGAACCTCGTCCATTGGCGCAAGTCCAGCGCAGCTCTGGCATATCTTGGCGATATCCACCGTTTTTCTTTCCTCCTCGTTCAACCGAGTCTGTAAGATTAAGACAGATGCAGGCAGATTCGCTTGGCATCGCCTGCACATGGACCCTTCCTCTCCCTTGGGAAGTTTCGTGCCACAAACTGCACATGCCGCAGCTTTCATGTACGATTCTAGCGTTCGTTTAGCGAGCGGGTTGCCATGGCCCGGGCCCACGCGGTAGATGCGTTGCACTTTGGGCATTTCGTCATACCACTGTCGTACATTGGCTCCGACGAGGTTGAAGATTCGCTCCAGAGGCGGAATTATGTTCTTCGTGATGTAGTACTCTGAATCGAGAGACAGATGGGGATTGCCGAGTAGCTCCTCTGGCGGTACGCACCGATCGATGAGCCGGGCACCCGGCGCCCCCTTGACAACGACGTACGGCACTCGTTCGCCGTACTGGGGTTCCGCTCTAGCGTCCTTGAGCATTTTCTTTGTACTGATCATAGCACCCGGCGGGGGCGGACCCCTATCACTGTACGTCCCCAACTTGACTTCCTTTGCGAAACAGAAGTCCTGAATAGACACTGTACCACGCATAACCTTCGTGCACTGTCGCTGAAAGTACGCTTTGACTTCACTCAGATCGGCTGTTTCGAATAGGATCTTCAGGGCCTTCTCCTCGATCATCTGCTCTGCGGGTGTGCCGTCCCTTCTAACCGTTTCGATACCTTTGGCATCGAACTCGGGCTTAATCTGATCTTTGCTCTCATATTTGTAGCCCACGTAGCGTTTCTTAGCAATAAGCATACAGGGGTGGTAGACCTTCTCGAACTTGAGCTTCATAGGTCGAGGATTCATATCGGTGATCGTCTTCGCGATCTCGTTGCCGATGTCAAAAGCTTGGTCTTTGGTCCTTCCCGGCAGAGAGATGAACAGACTGTCTGTATCACCGTAGACAACCTCGGCTTTCCACCTGTCGACCGAATGAATGAGTGCTATGGCCCTCTCAAGCGTCTCTCGTGCCGTTTGGACGATGCTATCAGCAATCTCAGAGCACGGCATACGACCAGAAAAGGATGCGGAGGTATACCCGTAGGTAACGTTTGCGAGCAGCTTTAATGCCAGCTGCCTGTTATTCAGAAGTCGCTGCAATGTCTTGTCGTCCTTGTCCTGCTTCATGCCACTCTTCACCATGACCCGAGTTTCGAGGATTTCCGTCAGCATCTTCGCCAGAAGCGATTTCCTGATTTCGGGTTTGCAGTACATCATACCGTTTGGGGAAATGTTGATATGATCTTCGAGAAGACTCAGGAGTCTCTTTTGCCGCTTGTAGTCGATGAAGCCCATCTTGTTTGTGCCTCGCCAATCGACTATGCGACCGAGAAAGGTCGAATAACAGTAGTTGTAAGCAATCATGATACTGGGGTACAGACTCTGAAAGTCGAGGACAACCAGTGGACTAGTGTAGAATGCGCTTTGAGGCTCCATTACGAGAGGCAGACTCTCGAGCGCGTTCTGCATTCCGACTTGCCTTCGGTCGGGTGAAACGAGTATGAAATTCTCGGGCTTCGCAATCCTGAACATGATGGACTCAACCTTGAATTGAGAACCACGTCCGAAAATATCGAAGAAGTCAACGCCTAGTACTCGGGCCTGTTCGCTAGTCCGGGGAATGATCTCGTTCGTGTCAAGAATCTCAATGTCGAGTTTGGTCCGCGATACATAGTAGCGCAGAAGTTTGCCCAGATCACGAGGCTTACGTCCGACGTACCAGTCGGTTAAGGTGCGCCAGGCGTAATGAGGAAGACGTCGGTGCAGCAGATGCCAAGCTACATTCTCCATTGTGTATTGAGTAAGGGTGAGCTCCCCACGCATAGCCCGCCATATGTTGATAATATGTCTGCCCGTGATGTGAATGGTGGACGTGGTATTGTAGCCCCATTTATCAGATTCCTTTCCAAATCGTCCAAATGATTCCATCTTCACACGGGAGAGCTCATCACAAAGGTTGTAATCATATTTGATTCTCGCCCGTTGGATGAGGAAACCCCATGAGCTCCCACGTACTTCATACCCAGTAAGAACGTCTGGATCGTGAATTCGGACAATGTCGACCAACTGTTTTAGGAGTTCGAGTTCTGATGACTCCTGGATAACGGTCGCTGTAGTTTGTCTTCGTATGTTCTGAACGAACGAGCTATCCTCAGAGAGGACTATGATCCCTGAATCCAAGGCCGGGGACGCATTACCGGCGGTCGCAGCCTTCTCGTCCGACTTTGAGCACCAAAATATAGCCTGAACCTCGTCCTTTTCAGGATCAGGGGTCAATGCGTCCCGAGTATTGACATGTATCTCAAGGCTCATAGTGCTCATATACTGAGTCTCATGCTGAACACTGGTGGATTTTGCCCTCTGTGAATACTTGAAGCCATGCTTATTCTTCGGCGTTGCGCCATCGATTTGGGAGAGATATGGGTTCAGTTCCGGATCGCTAACTTTGAGGACGGGCTTTGACGAGTCAGGCCGCACTTCTGCGTGCTTCTCGGACCATGCTTTTACCTCGGCGAAACTTGGCGGGGGCTGTGCAATCTCCCAACTTCGTAATGTACATTCACGGCGTCGTTCTCTGTATTCCTCAGCATCCCCGCGATGGTTGTATATCGTTCTCGACTTGATACCGCAGCTGGCTAGCGATTGCCCAGCAGCGTCAAAATCTGGGAGGAAGGCCACACCATTACCCCCAAGTCGAAACTCCTTGCCAGCATATTCTCGCGGTCTCGGAGGTACGTCTTTCTCCGAGCTATAGAATGGGTCCTGATATATAACATTTGGACGATCGAAAAGTTCCATACTCGATAGCACCTCTGCAACCGGCGGAGGCTTTTGATGAAAAACGTGAAAACTGGCGTGGGATCGAGGGGCACATCCAATATCTACCGCATTAACAGATTTTGACATGCTAGCAAAAGAATCCGAGGAATATGGAATTGAATTCTGCGGGGGCGTGGTTGCAGAAGGTCTGGTGGTGACAGCGGCAAGTTCTGAAGAGCTGGACTTTTTCGACTGACTACCGTCGCTTGACTGTGAGCTCGTTTGGCTTTGGCGCCGCTTTGCATTCGAACTGTAGGGATCTTTAACAACAGGATAATTAAGTCGCTGCGATCCCGACTGCTTGTTGCTTGCCGACCTTCCTTTCACTTGGGAGCTTTGCGTAGATGATCCAGGCTTTCCGTCACTATGTATCTCTGATGCCGCTCGCTCATTGACATCTGTCATGTTGACGGAGGTAGTAGAACGAGTTGAAGGCGCGGATTCCACATTACGTCGTTTAGGACTCGTAGGCTCCAGTATAGAGCTTGCCTTGCGCTTGGACAGCACACTCTCTGGTTGAGAGACTTGTGTATTTTGAGGTGCTCTGCTCACTAAACCATGATCTCTAGCAGCATCCAATAATGCGCTGGGAATAGGAGGTATTTGTCTACGAGGCGTGCGTAAACAGCTGGTGTAGACACCTTCAGGCAAGTCCGACCTTGACAGAACATTCAGCCGGTTACTGATGGAGTGCAACTCAGGATCTGCGAGCGGATCTGACATGCTCATCCCTAGGGGTTTGGCCGTTTCGACTGTCGTATCCAACTTTGGGTAGTCTACGGGTGAAATTCGTTTAGACGGCGACTTAGCAGTTGCGTCCTTAGCTGCCTTCGAAACATCAATTTCTTCGAGATCCGAGTCATCGGGGAATAACTCGTCTTCATCTGGCTCAATGTCAAAGATTCGCTCTTCGTCCACAATGATGCTGCTGGTCGGATCTTCATCAAATTCAGGAGGTTGGGAGGCCGGTTGAGAAGCCAGAGTCTCTGGATACAAGTCTTCCACAGCTTGCAGTGCAGTTTTGACAGTCGACTCGAATGGGTCGCTCTGAACAAATGTATCAAAGCTCACTTCAGTTCCATCGCTCTGCTCGTTCTCCTGATGGATGATTTGTTTAATTTGCTTCCGATATTCCTCCTCGTGAATCCATCCGGGAGGATTCGAGGCACGTGGATCAGCGGACATCGAAACGAGGACTTCCGGCGGAAAGGGACTGCTCCCTGCCGCGAGATTGGGCATTTTTCGCTTCCGACGCTCCATCTCATCTCTCCACAGCCCAGCCATGCTGGGAACAAGTTTCATGTCCGCTGGTAGGGGACAATTCATTTCGGAGAAGTCGTGATGGAGATGCCTCTCCTTGATCTCGTGTCGATTGAGGATGTCCTGGACACAAATGTCGACCTCAATAGAACAATGGCTCATTCGTGACAGGCCTGGTTCATCCGTAATGGAGCGTCGCGAAACAGACTGGCTGTGCCACAGATGAGCAGCGCTTCCTCCATACTCGTAACGTGGAACTGGAGCTCTGAAACACGCCTTCCGAGCATCAAGGTACGCACATCCGTAAAGATTGTAGTCTGTCAAGAACTGCGACAGATACTTCAAGTGCGCCTCGTACGGTTGAAACCTCTGCTTCATTACAGCTCCTCCCTGAAGAAGCTCGGCTAGCCGTACCATGACGATGGGATTGAGCATATAGATCTTGAGAAAGAATCTATATCCGACATGATAGCCATAGAAGGGAATCCCCTTGACGAGGGTAATTCTGGCCACATACTTGTGGAAGCGGCTATAGACGTTACTTCGATAACTAACAGCCAGAGCATGGTCGATGGAGAGATGCAGCTGGTATATATATGTGTTCACTGATTGTGTGGCGTTAGAAAAAACTCGCAGAACATAAGAGAAAAAAGAGTGAAGGCTCGCTGCTGGAAACACGTACCAGCCTCCGCATTTAAAGCGCCATGGTACTCGATGAAGAGGTACGGATATGCGCCGTGAATATGCGCACAGACCTTCTGGCCAGTCTCCGTCGATCCAAAGACGCGAATGACCGGTACTTTGGGCTCCTTGCCCGGCTCTCTGCGCTGCTGTGACGGGCGAACATCGTGCCGAAATGACAGGTCATATTTCGTGGGCGTCGACTGGTAGTGGTCAATGCAGTTCAACCGGACGCGGAAGACGTCCATGACGACTCATGCATGAGAGCAAGAACCAGATTCAGTTGGGAACACATTGGCTCAGCAAAGCAGGATTCGAAATAATGCTGCCGTTTTTCTCGGTTCTTTCGAATTCCTCCATTAGAAACATTCAGATTAACAGACGAATCATCTGTGCGCTGATGCCTTAAGTGGGTTGGCCAATAGAGCAAGTTCCACGAACGCGATGATAGGCAATCATTACGCGATGACTTCTTAGTCGAGACGCGGGTCGCATGCGATGTCAGGTGGCGGCGTTACGTAATGGGAACAGTCTCCGTATTCCGGATCCGGTTAAGCTCCATAATGGGAGATCTGGGGCTGCCGGTTGGACACCGCCACATCTTGAATTCGCCTTGAAATGCCTGCTTTGAAGCACAAGCCACACTTTGGTATCCTTCAACCTTCACTCTTATCAAAACCTTCACCCGCGTTCGCAGCCTTTGAAATCAAACTCCTATATTCCTTGTCTACACCATATTCTATCTGGGAGTTTTTCGGGGTATATTTGAATCTAGGGGCCAACTATCATCATGGCGCCTCCGCCACCTCCGCCATCGCGGAGAAACGACTCCAAAGCGTCAGCAGCTTCAAAAGAAGAGAACATCTACATCCCGTCGTTCATCAGTAAACGACCTTTCTACGCCGGCGAGGAAGGCGACCAGTCAGATTACCTCGAACATCAACGTCTTCAAAAGTCGAAAGACGACCAGTCAAAATGGTACGATCGCGGCAAGAAGCTCGGTCCTGCGGCCACCAAGTACCGCAAGGGCGCGTGTGAAAACTGCGGTGCCATGACACATAAAACGAAGGAGTGTCTCAGTCGTCCGCGCGCCAAGGGTGCAAAATGGACTGGAAAGGACATCCAGGCCGATGAGGTAATTCAGGATGTACAGCTGGGCTGGGACGCGAAACGCGATCGCTGGAACGGCTACGACCCCAAGGAGTACCGTCACGTGGTAAATCGCTACACTCAGATGGAAGAGCTCCGAAATCAACTGGATGGAAAGGGGGAGAGCAGCAAGGACGATGGCGACGAGGATAAGAATACGGGCGAGAAATACGCCGAGGAGTCCGACATGGGACGCCACCAGAGCACAGCAACCCGACAGTTACGTCTAAGAGAAGATACAGCAAAATACTTGCTGAATCTTGACCTCGAATCCGCGAAATACGACCCTAAGACGAGAACGATGGTTGATGCTGGTGCCACAGCAGACAAGGCTGCGCAGCTCTTTGCCGAAGAAGGCTTCCTACGGGCATCGGGTGATGCTGCTGAGTTTGAAAAGGCGCAGCAATACGCCTGGGAAAAGCAGGAGAAGACAGGCGACACGGGCCAGCATTTGCAGGCTAACCCCACAGCCGGAGAGTTCCTGCGCAAGAAGGAGAAAGAGGATGCTGAGAAGAAGAAGGCCGCGCATCTTAAAGCACTACAAGATAAATATGGCAGCGTCGAGACCACAATGCCGTCTGCGCTTCGCGAAGTTATGGTGACGGAGTCAGAACATTTCGTTGAATACGACGAAGCGGGTCTGATCAAGGGTGCACCGACAAACATTGCGCGATCGAAGTATCCGGAGGATGTCTTTACAAACAACCATACATCTGTCTGGGGCAGTTGGTGGTCTAATTTCAAATGGGGTTACGCATGCTGTCACTCTTTTATCAAGAACAGCTATTGCACGGGAGAGGAGGGTAAGAAGGCTTGGGAAAATGCTGAGCGGCAACGGACTGGTGTCGGTCTGATACAAGAGGCTGGCGCTCAGGAGGAACGGAAAGAAGAACCAGAAGCAACAGAAACCGCGAAACCGGTAGCCAAGAAACGAACAGTAGAGGAGATGATGGGAGGGGTGACGGAGGCCGAGTTGGACGAATACCGCCGAAAGCGAACAGCTGCAGACGATCCAATGGCCAAATATCTAGGTAATGATCACTTAGCTTCATAGCGACCCTGAGGTATTTAATAAACACGTAGAAGGCGTCGAGAGCACAGGAGCGTGTGGTCACTTGTATTGTAAATCATGAATTGCGGACTTTGGTATCATTCGTGGAAAAATCATGCATTCCGGTTCCCTGTGGCCTAACGCCTGCGCTCTTAACGAGCTTGTGTTCCGATAATATCATTACTTTTCCGTATCCCACATGGCCCTTCCGACCTGAGTCATTGAGGATACATTTACTCCTCCTCCTCTTCCTCCTCGTCGTCCTTCTTCTCAGCGGCCTTGGCCTTCTTTCTGCGGACACGGCCAGGGCGGCCGCCACCGAAGGGCGAGGTGAGGGCGAAGTCAATGTGCTTCTGGGAGTCGAGGCGGACGACGAAGGAAGGAACGTTGACGATCTGCTTGCCAACACGGATGTGGCGCTGGCGGATCAGGACACGGGCGTGGTGGATAGACTTGGCAAGACCGAGCTTGTAGACGCAAGTCTGGAGACGGCGCTCCATGAAGTCCTCGACCTTAAGGGCAAGAACGTAATCGAGCTTCATGCGGGACTCGTCGAGCACACCGATACGGACGAGACGGCGAATGAGGGCATTGCCTTCGAAGAGACGCTTAGGGTCCTTCTCGTCGAGGGTAAGAAGCTGACTATAGGCGCATTGAGATTAGTACGATGTTATCTTCGTCATTCGTCATGATCGTCTCGATGGGGCTAGGCCGATAACGATGGGGACAAGGCGCCAATGCCAAGGGTTAGATAGAAGGCAGAACAATTGACATACCGGGCAGCACGACGAATCTTGGAGAGGGTGAGCTGGACACGCCACACCTCACGCTTGTTTCGGAGACCGTATTCACCGACAATCTTCATCTCAGAGTCACTACATTATTCGAACCGTGTCAGTTTACCATTTCACAATCGACATAAGCAGAGAACACGCTCTTGCTCAGTGGCCGGTGAGTACTGACAGTCGGGCGGCCTCGAAAGGGCGGCGAGGGACCTTCGCGGTCTTGGAGTAAGAAAGGGGCGCCATTTTTGCTGATCCTCGGTTGACCTTGAGGTGTTGGATGGGCGATGGTCGATGGGCGATGGAAGAGGGAAATTGTCGGAGGGTCGCGAAGTGGAAGAAAAAGTTCGCGAGATAGTTCGGCAGCCGGTGGGGGGGCGATTGTGGGAGTAGGGCAACAATCGCGCTAGGCCGAACGCGGATATGTGGGGCTTCGCTTAAGTGGTGGACAGACAGAATACTGTCGGCCTGACGGTGCATTGACAGACCAGCCGGTTCATATACCCAGCTGGGTGCCAGGTGTCCGCACACGGCACACACAACCAAACACCTGCGCAAAGAAAGACAGCCAACTGAAGCTAAAAAAATCCCACTTCAGCCAATTTCTCGCGTGAAGCCTGTCATTATCGCAACACCCGACAACCTCAATTCTACCGATAATCCCCAACACACGACAATACCGCCGCAATGGGTCACGCAGCCGGTACGTTTGCCATATTCTCGAAATCCGACATCGTTGCCATCTGAAAATGGAGGTCTACGCATTTCTGGCGATGCATAGGCGGTCCCTTCGATGGGTTATTGGTCTTAAAGACGAGGCGTCTCGATCGCTAACATGAATGTCGCCAGGTCTTCGCGCGGGTACTCGCTATGCCTTCAGCCGCTCTTTCCGTGAGAAGGGTTTCATCCGCCTGTCCACTTACCTCCAGCAGTACAAGTATGCATCGAACTAAGCACCCTGATGGCGAAATCACGATCTAATGCGATGACAGGGTTGGCGATATCGTAGACATTAAGGCCAACGGTGCTGTCCAGAAGGGGTGAGCAAGCCTTGGTCCCATATACAGCTTGACGACTCGGCCGATTTCGATCGAACGACGAGAATCGAGTACACATGATATCGGGACGTTTTGCTAATTTATTGCCAAACAGTATGCCCCACAAGGTCTACCACGGCAAGGTATGTCTAATCTGAAGGAGAAGCCGAAGGGAGCAACGAATGAATGAATGGAAGCTTACTTTGTCTAGACCGGTGTTGTCTACAACGTCACCAAGTCTTCCGTCGGTGTCATCATCTACAAGCAGGTCGGCAACCGCTACCTCGAGAAGCGCGTCAACCTCCGCATCGAGCACGTTTCCCACTCCCGCTCCCGTGAGGACTTCTTGAAGCGCGTCAAGGCCAACGCCGCCGCCAAGAAGGAGGCCAAGGAGAAGGGTATCACCGTCCAGGTCAAGAGACTCCCCGCCATGCCCCGTGAGGCTAGAACAGTATCCCTCAAGGACAACCACCCTCAGACCGTTGTCCCTCTCGCTTACGAGACAACTATCTAAAAACGTGGACGGATCGGTCGGTGGTTGTGGTGCTGGTGTTTTCTGGGTCTGCCGGTTGTTTTCGCATTGCATTAGGGGTTTTTCACGCGGCCAGGATGGAACCAATCTTCTGAGCATAAAGGCGATGCAAGGAGGAAATTAACAATATACCAATGCCAAAACTACATCCTTCGTCTCGTGACGCTGATGTCCCTGGTCCTGGCAATTCCTCTGATCGATGTGCAACCAGAGTTATTCCCTTCCCTTACGCCGATGGAACGGATGTTGTTATTATAAAGTAATAACATAGGAACGTGGCGAGGGGCGTTACTGTGAAAGCAGCTGTGGTATACTCAATACAGGCATTCGGCACAACGCGCAAGCTTCAAAAGCTGTTGGGAAATGTGTGAGCCTATGAGACCCCCCGTAGCATGTGACATGCTTCGACAAGCTCAAGACGAGTAGATACGAGAGAACAAACCCAGTTACCTCCATGTTTGATCTGCAGTTTTCTAGTGCCCTTGATCTCCATAATTCAGTGTCCAAATTACCCGTGCTTGTACACGTCTAGTTGCTCATGATGCTGATGATATCCCGCAGTCATCAGTTCCTTTGAACGGAGATCGATCTGATGAATGTGTCAAGCTGCCTCGGTAAATGGAGTTTGGTTGGTATAAGTGTATATGCGACTCAAGCTGACTCCCTCATGCCTCTCCTAAACCTAGGTTGTCAATAGGGTCGCGATGATTACCTCGGAGTATCTAAATCCATGCGAAATATTACGAGGCCCTCGCAACACGAACGCCGTAGGAAGTGCTCTCGGCAAGATCGGCTTCGAGACATCCTTTCCTCAGGAGCGACCGGTTCGTAGTAAGAGAAGACTGTTCAGTGGCAATAAATCGTTGAGACAAGTGGTAGTCATCTTCATTGTGCCCCTGAATGTGTCATTCCTCATCAACCAGCCTTTGCCGTGGTGACGTCGAGACATCTTAGGCGTCCCAACATGAATGATGTGTTGTATGGACAAGTAACCCTGTAGAGGGGAATTCTCTGGGCTGGCGCTATCGCCTTGGGAATGTACCGTCTCTGTTGATATCGTAGGTGGTTAGGTCTCTGACTCTCTCACGTGGTAACGGGTGAAGCGCCAGACCCCTTCCGTTTGGTTCAGTCCAGTTAGAGCTCGGTACAAAGCTATGCTATAGCCCTTTTCCCTTGAGTGGTTAGTAGATGGCGAAAGGGACGTAGAAATTGATGTGATCGACGATGAGTACGAGCCCTGGTGTCATTCCGCATCGAAGCGATAGAACGGTCTTTGTCTGATGGTGATGAATCTGAAATCTATACCTGAACTGTTGATCCTGAAGCAAAGCAGTCAAAACCAAGGGAGTCGCTTCAAGCAGTGGGTTCTTCGCGTAGAGAAGTGGAGAGTTGATATCGTCTCTATATTCGATACTATCTTGCCCGAAGCTTCTCATGCGGAGAGAATGGACATGGAGCACATGAGAGCATGATCTTGGAGTAGCGAAGACTTTACGCTTGAACCCACGTCTCGGAGTGAGATCATCACCAAGTATTAGTTCACAAGCATTCCTAGAGCTCTCATATTTCAGATCCTAGAGGTTGGAGATGACAATTCAGACCCGTACCCGACAGTCGACGGTCAATAACTTATTCGACAGTCAATAAAGGTAAAAGGCGTCGACAGTCGACAGTCGACACAGCCCTCCATGTCGAATGTCGACTGTCGGGTATCGGTCTGAGGATGTTCTGAATTCACAATTCGAAACGAAAAGCGGTCATGATCTCATGAAAAAGAAACTCGAAATACATTGAAAGACATAATCAACTACCTATCATTCATAACTCATTCAGGAATCTTAAACCCACCCGGAACCAACCGTTGAAACACCAAATCCGGATCATACTTCGCCTGCACCTCCTTCATCCTCTTCACATTCTCCTCCCCATAATGCGCAATGACCGGCTGATCCCAGCTCGCATCGTTCATGAACTGATAAGGGAGATACTTCCCCTTAGGTTGCGAAGCGTTCTCAATTTGACTCACTAGGCTCTTCGCGGCATCATGGACAGTCTTGTCATCTTGCGGGGACCACCATAACAAGTCAATCGCGAACCATGTCTGAGCCACGGCGCTGAGTCCCAGGGCGTTGCCGCCTCGCTCCTTTCCTGCGTTGACGAGACTGGCGGCGATGGGCTGAAAACCGAAGGCTAGGGATCCGGCGGTGACGGACTTGATTGTTTCCACGTCTTGGGATTTGGTTATGAGGTCCAGGACTTCCTGATAGAGTGTCTCGTCGGGCTCGAAGGTTGTCGTGTGCCAGTCAATCCTTGGGAATTTTGTCAGTTCATTCAGGGCATAGCCGTCAGAGCAACGCGTCTTACCTTGGTACAGTGAATAATGCCTGTCCACTCATAAAGTCGGTCAAGGTCCGAAGCTTCGTAGTATCAGCTGTGGTGGGTAACTTGTAGAACGGTTCGAAGGCGGCAGGCGACTCTTCCGGCTTCAAGTAAACCATGTTGACGTTGACTCCAAAGCTAGCATTCGTTGTCGGGAAGCTCTGGATGAAGAGATTCGCGTAGGGATCCTTGTCAGGGTTAGATTGATACTCGTGGACTGCATCGAATATGGCGGACAGATCGTCTGTGCTGTAGCTCTTGACGCCGCCCCAGACGTTGTAGATAGGGTACGTGGCCATGGTGAACCTGGTCACGATTCCTGATACAGTCTTGGATTAATCGTATGCTCTCCTGAGAGGCCTGGAATTATCTTACCGAAGTTGTTGATGCCACCCTTTAGTGCCCACATCAGATCTGAATTGGATGTGGCATTGGCATTTACGACGGTGCCGTTTGCCAACACAACCTACGATACGTGTTAGACTCGGCTTGACTTCAAAAAGGGGGTGAAAGTCGCACCTCAAAATTGACAACATTGTCACAAACCAGACCATAGAGATCGGAAAGATACGACAAGCCACCTAAAGCGGTGTTAACAATTGTCATGTCACTTCATCGCTCAAGGGAGTAGGACGAGCTTACTGCCCAGCGTGAGACCGCCAACCCCTACGTCCAAAACTCGACCACCTACAACAGTGACCTCATATGGATCAAGTCCGTCATAGACAGTCTGCCATCTCTGGCCAGCGCCTACAACGACGACCTGTTCCTCTGCGTGGTATTCTACCTCGTCGAATGCGGACAGGTCAATTAGCACTCCCTGGCCAATGTTCGCCGCGCCAGGGGAAGGGGAGTGGCCTCCGGAGCGTATGGCGAAGCTGATATTCTGCTCGACGAGATGGGGGATCGCTGTCTGGAGCTCCTCAGTCGACTTGGGCCGGAAGATGCATGATGGTGAATTCCATGCAGTTTGGGACCTGCATTCTAGTCAGATATGGGAAGACGTATGATATCAAACTCGCAACGCACCAATTCTCTTCACTCAAGTTTTTATAAGCTGAACTAGATGGGAGCAGTAAGTCACTTGTGAATTCGGTGCTCAAACTACTGCATAGGCCTGCTGGTGTCTCCAGTGGAACGGCGTGAACAGCCCATGGCAGGAGGAGGGGAAGGAGAGAGACGAGGGTCGTTTGACGGATTGTGAGGTCGGCCATCTCTGCTAGACTTGAGCAGATCATTGACTCATGAGGATGAAGTTCACGATAGTATGATGGAACGCCATTCTTGAGCTCTCAACGCCAAGCCCAGGAGACCCGACATGATATACGCTTGGTGGTCTTAGGCCTAGGTTGGAGATCCGTTATCACATGAGGAATCAGAGTTCATCCCAAGACGTGTTCCCCCGCCGATTCCAGGCGGCATTGGCTACAAAGCGACATATGGTGATCACTAAGTCTGCACATAACGATATGCCACGCAGGTAGTGTATGACACTAGTGTACAAGAGGGTGATGCGGTGAAGCTAGATTAGTGTAACTCGGTGACTGTACGATACGGAACGCGTGGTGAGTCCCGTTTGGAGTCACGAAGGTGATCAAGAGAGAGCTGTCTCATGCAGGACTAAAAGATTATCTCTTCACGATGCTCATCAACCATACCGGCGCTTAAGTTGCGGGGGGCAGTCTTACATCACCGCGTCCGCCGCCAGCAAGGTCCTCCTTCTTGGAGCAGATAAAGACTCCACGACCGAGGATGTACCGTATACGAGCGTGTTATAGGACAGCCTGAATATTCCGTGAATCATCGCACGATCTAGACGACATAGGCAGGTGATCCGGACGAGCGGACGTTGCCGTAAAGGACAGCGAATTCCGAACTGCGTACGTGCCGCTCAGCGAGAGCTCTCAACTTCACCCCAACTTGGGCAGTAAGCCGTTGGTTTCGTTTATTTTGCGCGTGATATGAAAAGTTGAAATGCAGGCTTTTTGTGATGACACTGCTTTTCTGTGATGATACATACTCCGAATGCTGTCGGAAAGAAAAAGGCGGCCGATGAGAGTCGGAGTAAAAAGGGCCTGTCCTGTCGCTTATTGGTGGGGCGCGGATTCTAGACCCACTCGTGAAATAAGTGGGCCTGGGCATGCTCGCCTGAATGATCTCCAGGCGTCGACGCGTCACAGCTGGATTTCCCCTCTGCAAATAACCTCACGAGAATTACCTACCATCCGCCATCACACTTCCCCGTGATGTGATGCTTGTCATGAAAGACCTACTTCGTACAGGGCTGAAAACCGGGTTTATGAGACTCTTATACACCTATTCTTGCAAGTTATACACTGTTTACGAGTATATCCGGGTCATTATCATGCATTCTCATGGGGCCCAATCCCATGGAGTCGGGCGAGTGCACTGTATGATGTGCATTCGAGCTATGGGGTACATTCTCAGGCTTCACCCAATCGATTCGCCCTCCTAGAAGACGGCTGTCACGACAGAATGTGCTGCCACATGAATGCTTCTATGCACTCTTACCAACTGCAGCTGCGGGCAAGCTCAATCCGTCTAGTCGACCGTTGGAGGCGAGCTTCGAGCAGAACGAATGACGATGATGATGATACTGATTGTGGTCACTTACCCCATGGGCCATTACGGATTACCCCATCACGAAGCTCACAAGCGCAGCACCTCCAGTTACCCATGCGACTTCGCGAGTGGGTACAGACCTCGGTGTGCGCTTGATAATCTTGACAAATCGCCCTGCGTCGTCTGTCGTCAGCTTGTGGAGTTGCCCAGGCGAGACCCGCAGGGAACGTGATGGTGCTGCATATGAAGGCCCTTCTTATTCTTGCGCAACACCGTTGATACGACGCTGCAACTGAGATTGACTTCCCATTACAGAGCAGCTCTTCTCCTTTCTTCCTCTAATATCATCTGACCTTCACACTTGATGCTTAGGTCGATGACGGTACGTCGGGCCGTTGCCTGCGTCGCGGCGGCGCGGACCGGATAGGTATGATCTGGATTTCAGCACGACAACACTAAAATGATCTTCAAACCTGGCGCTTTAGCTCGGCAGCATGGGTAACTTCTATTTTCTCCCGTTTGTGATGCTAATAAATCACAAAGAATCGCAGGAGTATTTCCTTACACGTCTATGTACTGTAGCAGTGAAGGATTTTACATGGGTGTCTCTTCGTATGCCCCAGTTAACCCTTGCTTCATTGCAACATAACCTCGCACCATGCAAGGTCCGGAATTATGCCCTTGGAGCGGAGGAGCAGCACAGTACGACGCCCGGAACGTTCATGAGTTTGAAGAAATTTCGGTCGGCGATGTTGAGTGATCATTGCTGATAGCCATAACTGCTGACCGTGAAGAATTTGAACAAGCCGATCTGGGCCGGAATTGCGACAACTCGAGAAAGATCCCGCCGAGTATCGCCGCTTTTGCCTACGCTCTTCGGTATGAGTGAGCATAGGAAGCTCAAGATTGCTGTATAGCAATGCCATGTGGTAACAATCTATCCATATCTGTTCAACAACTTCTTCTCTAATTATATACATAGGTAATATCAAGAGGCTAGATCAAGATTCTCAGCAGAGCAAGCTCTCTTGAATTAGAAATTACGTATATGCTGAAATCATACCGCAGAGCTATCTACATGATTTGTCGGCTTCTGGCTCGTCGACTCATATAGCTCAATCTCGGAATCGTTATCATGCATTGCCATGAACTGGCCAGATGGGGGCTTCGACTTTGGATTCATCGCCTCCTTGCTTCTCCACGTGAAAGTATCCGAAACGGACTTGAAACTGCTGAACTGCGACCGAAAAATCTTCGATAAACGCTGGGAGGATTTGCGTAGTGCTGGCAAGGAGGTTCCGATGAGCGCTACCGTAGGTTCAACTTGCGACGGAATCCAGAACGTGTAACCGTATCGATCAAACTGGCCCGGGACATAGCGGGAAAGCTCATACTCCAGCCCTAAGATTTCCGAGTGAGCACATCAGTCGGCTGAAACCATGGGACTTCAAGGCTTGAATCTACTTACATATCGGATTACTTGGTTTGTAACGTCTCATTTCCAAGTCAAAAACTGCAAGTTTATACGAGGCGGCGATGCTGGCACTATCAGATCCCCCGTCAGTACGTTTCGTTTCTCAACTCCTTGTGGATATACGAACCCAGCGCCCAGCGCGAAGATGATGTACACTCCGACTCTTTTCCCGAGGGGCAAACTCAGTCGAAAAATCGGGAAAATCGGCAGAAACAGAAGAATGGAGTCGAATCCCACGCTCGCGCTATACAAGCCTATCTGCGAATGGAAATAGTACCAATCGTCGCAGTACCCTCCATGCTGGAAAACGTCCCAGAAATAAGGCAAGGATTTGCAGAGGAAGGCCGGCAATGTGACGAAGGCGATCACATATGCGCCTTGGAGAACCAGGAGCACCAATAAGATGTTCCTGATTCTGGTATCATTACCATTCGCGAAGATCCGCATGTAGAAGAAGATGATAGATATGCGGATCGCGGCAGACATGGTCGGGTACAAGAACATGGTGATTACGATTCCCTATGACGAAACAGTCAGCGCTTACCGCCGAATAAGTCCATCGGTGAGAACTGTTCACCTTATACCAGAGCGAAAATTCGCCGACGGTGTTTTCCCATAACGGTTTTCCCACGCCCGCGTGGAGGTTGATGTAGCCAGCTAAAGCCGTCCAACCAATATAAAGCACCTATCGACACAGTTATTCGCTGGCTTCCCTCGAATCAGTTGGGCTCTACTCTTACCACCGCTGGGACGACGGCATAGTCGTCCGCGCCCAATGTCTTAGACCACCATCTTGACACTAAGCGCGCTATGACGAATAAGGTCGCGATGATGCCAAGAACAATACATGTTATCGTGACCGAGTATTCTTTGTGGGTGTCAATAATATGCGTCGGAGGCGGGATCAGGTTCTCAACAGGTGTGGTCAGACTCATGGTGGCGGCTGAAGAACAAGTGAGTCGAATCAGAGCGTGCGATCGGTCGCGAACAGAGCGGACAGCTCGTGGCCATGTGACTGTTTTCGCAGCTGAAAGCCTACGACAACAACATCGATGTCAGCGCGAGAGTCCCTCGGTTTTAGTCACATCTCTGCCGGCATTTCAACATGATTCATGAAAAACTAGAGAATGAAAAAGGTAGCCCTTTTCGGACTTGCATACCTTGAAGGATGCTGGCTCAGGGCTAGAAGACAGGGAAATCTAACAAAATCGGTAGGGATTTCGGCACACTGTCGCTACCGCGCCATTAAATATCTACTGTGTCGGTGTCATTTGCACCTGCATTAGAACGATGAGATACATATGTGGGTATGGCGTGGGCAACCGTACGCTATCTACCTACTCGTACTGAAGCCGACTCACTGACGATCCTGCTCTGAATCGTACTTCCTATACCACCTAGGTATCCATCTTCAATCCTCTCTGTTCACGAAGAATGGTATTAATCATTAGCGTACATGTGAAATTGTTTGCTCGAACTTCGAGATGAACATGAAGGATTTGTGCTCACCAGCTGCCGCTGACAGACCGAATCGTTACCAACAGACCCCTGCTTGACTTATCCCAAATCAGGCAGACTCACGAGCGGCCCATCACACGTTACCTACCTACCTATTCGGTGAATCTCACTACTCAAAGCACGTATGTAAGTCCAATCCAGCCGTCGACAGGGGGCGAGACACTGCCATTGCAATCCTAAGCTCTCGGGGGAACGTCGGGCACTGCTTTTCAGCCGACGCACATGACAGTCTTACGGATTCACCCGTGAGTCGCAGATACGGGCGACCTATATCTAGACCCTCGACAATGTCAGAAATGCATTGAATTCATGGTCCTTCAAATCCTCTGGTATGCAGATGAATAGGGGGACTGCCAGAGTTTACGGCAAAGCAGTGTAAAAGGAATGCGAGCCGGTGCTCACCGTACTAATTTAAGAAATATTCTCGGCGTGTTGGTAATATCTAGAACGTTGAAACCACTAAGAGGGGCACAGTTTTTCCGATGCCGTTATTTATCTCGATGCTACATTACATCGACGGTCTAGATGGACGACCTCCCTATATATCATGGAAGAAAGATAAAACCTCGCTTCATGTGACCTAACGTTACGTCAAGTTAACGGCAACTCTTTGGACCTACATATCACGCCGCCACACTCGTGAGCAAGTCAGATCTGCATTGCCACGTGGGTTTCCCAGTTCAGACATCACATCCCGCGTATCGACAACATGAGGCTCTCGTGGGGTCTGGCGGTAGCCTCCTTAAGTCTGCCCCAAGTCCTGCTAGTTCAGGGCGCCACTCTTGCACCTTCCAAATCGACACCTATGGATGCAAAATTCGATGCCTTCTGCGCCAGTATTGGCCTATCCGGCGCCCACGCCCAGACACTAAAGACGAAGTACGATGAGGCAAGCAAGCGCGGTCTAACGGATGCAGAGTCGCTTGATCTCGCCTGCTTGGCTGCTCAGCTCAGTTTGGGACAAGACAATGTGGACGTTGCGCCCGTGAACCAGACCTTGGCTGGAGAAAACTGGTATTACCGATTACTCGTATCCCTTATGACTTGGTTTCAGAGCACTAACACGTGCCTCGAGGTCTCAAACATGTGTCTTCGAACCGCACTGCATCTACAAGCCTACGGATGCGACCTCCGTGTCCACGGCGCTGAAGATCATCAAGTTCTTCCAAGTCAACTTCTCCACACGCAGTGGTGGCCACTCGCCCAACCCGGGCTGGGCCAACACTAAGGGCGGATTCCTCATTGACATGCAGAACCTCAACCAGATAACCGTGGATAGTGACAGAAAGGTCGCTAGTGTTGGCCCCGGTGCTCGCTGGGGCCAGGTTCTTGACACGTTGGATGCGGAGGAGACGTCGGTGATTGGAGGTCGCATCCCTAATGTCGGCGTTGGAGGTCTACTTCTTGGCGGTATGTTTCAGATCAGCTCCTATGGATCCTCATGCTAACGTTTTCCAAGGCGGCTTCTTCCACTTCTCAGGGGAATTTGGCATGGCCGCTGACAATGTGAAGAACTTCGAGGCATGACTAAGTCCACTCTACACATAGTAAGGTCACGTAGCTAACGAAGCTCACAGATTGTATTGGCCAATGGAACCATTGCCAACGCAAATGCCAACGAGAATGCTGATCTATTCTGGGCATTGAAGGGCGGTGGTCCGAACTTCGGTATCGTGACTCGCTACGACTTGTACACAGTACCCGTCCGGAACATCTGGTACCAGTGGGACGCATACTCCGTTGACCAGGCTGAGACCGTCCTTGACGCCATGGCTCAGTGGCAGAGCGAAGGAGCCTCAGACGTCAAGTCGACTGTCGCCCTAATCATGTCCCTGGATAGCGTCACTGTCGGGTTGATCTACTCGGCTCCTGCGGAGAAGCCGAGTGCCTTCGCGCCGTTCTACGACATACCGTCCATGGCGTCTCTCATCCCGCCGACTAACGGGACTGTCAAGACGTTGACAGACTTCCTTGCTAATACGTTTAGCAATGAACCCTTGCGGTATGTGGGATCACCAGAGTTCGGTTTATCATGCTAGCGCTGACAATGTGTAGACACGACTATAGAGCCGCAAGCTCTAGAGTTGATGCGCAGCTCTACAAGGACGTATGGAACTTTTGGAAGGGTCGCGCACAGGAGGTACATGATGCTACCGGTGCCAACCAGACCTTTACCATCCAGCCGGTTACCAAGAACCTGGTTCAGCAGGGTATTGCCAAGGGTGGTAACCCTATGGGAATCCCAATGGAAGACCACCAATGTAAGCTCCCCCTTTACCGTATACTCCAGAGAAGACTATACTGACACTTCGCAGGGTGGACAACAGTCATCGACTGGAAGAACGAAACAGATGATGACGTCGTCCGGTCCGTCTCCATTGACACGAGCAACGCATGGCAAACCCTCGGCGCAGAACGCGGTCTGAACCTCTCGCACATATTCATGAACGACGCTTCGCGCGACCAGAACCCGCTAGCCGGGTACGGAGCCGACAACGTTGCAAAGCTCAAGCAGGTCGCGCTGAAGTATGACGAAGACGAGGTCTTCCAAAAGCTGCAGAACGACGGATTCCTGCTGTCGAAAGTATAGAGATGATCCCCCCAAAATGACTCGGCATATAACGCACTAATTAAGATGGGGGATCTTCGATTTTTGGTTTCTTAGTTCGGCGAGTTTTTGGATCGACATGAAGCAAATCTCAGCTTAAGCCGAATAGGGGTTAGGATACGTAGCGCTGATCTCACGAGTAAAGGAGACTTATTTTTTTTTTTTGCTTATTTTTCCTCCTACATACCTAGCTCGGGCTTGCGATTCCTGCATTTGCCTCATCGGGCAGTTCAACGTCTCTTTCCCTCAGTAACATGGTGCCATTGATAGGCGAAGGCTCCTTTATGCCTCAATGCACTGACTCGTTTTACCGACCTCGTAACATTCACGTTCACGATCACGGCACACACAGATCGGCGTTCGCATTCTTACGAACAAACAAGTACAAACGGGAGAGGTACCGTTCCGCATGTGAAAGTGGAGCCTCACAAGAACGCGCCCAGAATCTTGGCTCACGACGGCTGCAGCGGCGGAGCGGAGCCCCTGGACTGGGGGACCCGCAACCGCGATTCTCAGCTCTGCGTGACCGGAACGCTCCGATCACACTCCGGTTATCCTACTTCCATACGACTTACATAGTACTACCTACCTACCACCCACCTACTCACTAGGTAGGTAGTAAAGAAGTAAGATTTCACATGTGACATGGAGCGCTTAGATCGGACTGCTGATTCTGGCTAAACTGGCCGTCTCACATTGGTGTCTTTCATCCCACGCGCGGCGCACAGAATGCGTATAAGTGGTTATTCAAGTGACCATCGCCGTCGGGGTAAGGTCGAACAATGCGTCGAAAAGTTACCGTAATACCTTACCTACCTGGTCTGTGAATCGCATTATTATGTAAATCTAGTGAACATAGTACATAATACAATTGTAAGAAACAAAAAAGAAAGAAACACTTCTCAAGGCTCTGGATCTACCTAATCCACCACCTCCACCTCCTCCTTCTCATCCCCATCGCCAGCCACCCATCCACAACCATGGCCGACTCATCAGACTATGCCATCGTTGCGTTCGTCTTCCTTCTCTCCTCTCCCCCCTCTCAACCTCCAATACTAACTAACCCCAAAAACCCAGCTTCAACGGCGCCCTAACCGTCCGCGAACTCCCGCACCCAAAGCGCGCCTTCGCCCTCGAAGCGACCTTCCACATCGCGTCTCTCGGCTCAAGCCGCAGCCTCGTGCAAGGCTCGCAGAAGCCACCGCTGCACTTCCACCCGCACCAAGAAGAATACGTGGACGTGCTCGAGGGCAAGCTCGTCGTCGAGGTCGAAGGCGTCGAACACGTCCTGGGACCCGAGGATGCCGAGTTCTGCGTCAAGCCGTGGCTCAATCATCGCCTGTACCATCTCGACGACGGCAAGAGCGATACCGTGCGCTTCTTGCTTTCGGGCGAGGAGACGCGCGAGCTGTTTCGCCTTGATAAGGTCTTTTTTCAGAATTGGTATGCGTATCAGAATGAGCTTGCCAAGGGCGTTGTCAAGGCGAGTTTGATTCAGATTATGAGTGTGAGTATTTGCGTCCCTGGAGTTGAGGGATAGGGACGTTGGTACTGATGATATTGATAGATGTTCGATGCTGGCGGCTCGTACATGTCGCTGCCCTGGTGGGTTCCGTTCGGTCGAACCATTGCGCGCGTCGGCGGTATCGTGATCGGAAGATGGATTGGCGGTCTTCTGGGATACCAGCCCTTCTATCGCAAGTGGACGTCCGACTGGGACGTTGCCTGTCAGAAGATGCGATCGAGTATCTTCCAGAGACGTTTCGCAGTTCTCTGAATCTTCTCGTGATGGTTTCTCTCAGTATTACGTCCAAGGTTGCTTTCAAGGGGGGCGTTTTTCTCATATTTTTTTCCTTTGTCAAGGGGCATGGAAAAGGCGTAATTAATGATTGAGATTAACTAGATGATCAACAATACGGGAGATTCAACTCACTGAGCTCTTTAGCTAGAGAAAAAGATACGATTCATTACTTCCCAATCCGAGACCGATGCCCTCCTATTCCTAAATACCCTGGAGTTCCGTATTCTCCTTCGTGATTCTGCCCCATTCGAGCGTCTTAGCCCATAGTCTCTGTTGCGCATTCTCGTCGTTACTATCCGGCGAGCTTTTGTCCTTCTTTGTTAGAGTGTAGAAGCCTCCTTCTACCGAGCCCGGCTTGACCGCAAGCTCGAGGACATCACCAGCGGCCTCATTAGCCTTGCGCAATGTTGGATCAATCATGCTCAGGAGCGGCTTCAACGGTATGAAGAGGAAGCGCTGCATATAGACCATTTTCGAAGGCGTTTGCGTGTGCAAGGCTCTAGAGTCAACCAGGTTTCCCGGGTTCATCACAACCGCTACAATATTGTGCAGTTTCGGGTCCTATTTTGAGATTAGAACATGTGTGTCACTGACTCACGGTCCCAAGAAATGGGTGAGATAGCTAAGACCGACCTTCTGCAAGTACCGGTTTAGAGCGTACGTCCACATGAGTACGGCGAGCTTCGAGTTGGCATAACGATGGAATCCTCCACCGGCGCGATCCTCGTGAGCGACAGGCTTGACAAGCAGCTCTATGTCCTCAGGGATAGCAGGCGGGATCTTCTCCCACACATTCTTGCCAGGCCAGTGTGCGTCACTGGTGAACGACAAGATACGGCCACCATCTGGGGTGAATTTTCCCAGCAAGCGGAGCACCAAGGCAGCATGCGCAATGTGGTTCACCTGGAACGTCTTGTCGAAGCCATCAACCGAAAGCGTGGACTTTTGTTCTCCAACCAGGTCCCAATAGTAAGCATTGCAGATAATGGCCGAGATAGCAGGGTAGGTGCCTGCATCGATCCCCGCCACTATCCTGCTGGCGAACTCATGGACAGTAGTGAGATTGGCGAGATCGACTTCATGAATAGACGTCTTCGCGTCCGGGAAGCGGGCTATGACGCTGCGCAGGCGTTCCGTGTTGGCGTCCGAAGCTGAGGCATTTCTTACGGTGAGAACGGCCTCGATGTGCGGGTAGTCTGTCAGGAGACGCTCAATAGTCGGGATAGCCAGGGAGCTATTGGCGCCCGTGATGATCACAGTGGATGCCATGACTGTTCTTTTGAGTGACGTGACAGAGAAAAAAGAGCGAGGATCTGGGCCACAAAAAAATCGGTGATCGATCTCACGATGTCGTATGTTGTGAAGCTCCTAGCAATACTCCTAGCCGCGCATGGGAAAAGGCGAGTCTTGCGATTAATGTCTTACCCGGAGCGACACAAAGAGCGAGATTCGTCATACCCCATTCATTCAGGCCCTTGTTTGGGCGCGGGCGTAAGTAATGAGCCCGGAAAGGTCTCAGTCTCAGTCTCGCCGTCTCCATGACGAACGCTTCTGGGCATGGTCGCATCGCATCGTATCGCGCTTACGTCTCCATCGTAAGTCCGAGTCGAGTCCCCCCTCCTTGTCACGTACAGTACAAAGTACACGATGACGGGCCGACAAGTGAAGTCATCATAATCACGGAGGAAAGAAGGCAACAGTGAAGCTGCCGGGGGTCGTTGCGAAGGATTCCCCCAATGTAACCCTGGATGGGAGAGGTGGGCAAATTTGAGGGGATGAGAAGAAGAGCTGAAGCTGAATGGAGTTGTCTCGTCCGAATTCCGAAATGGCACCAAAAATACCACCGTTATAGGGATCCACTTGGAATACTACATAAACGTCTGCAGGATAACAGCAAGTCACATGATCTGCATATGGTTTACGTGCATCTCTAATACTCTGTATATGACTAACTTGTCTAAATACATGCTCCTCCACTCCGTAGCGCTTCGGAACTTGCGCCTGTTCAAGCTGACCACAAACCGTTCATCTTGGCACTCTTCGGCGCAATTTCTGACTTCCTAGTTATGTATATCTTGGAGTCTCGACCGTGACTATGGAGAAAACGTGATTTAGATGTTACCGATGGCCTTTTAAGGCCCATTTGGGTAACATCGACGACCGTCTGCAGTATGGTCTCGCGTACAAGCGCGATATTTGCCCGTTCCACGCCCTGGAATGTGGTGACCACCTTCAGAGGGTGTTGACGGGCGCGCAAAAGACGTGGTCCCAGTCAGTTTGAGCCGTGCTTAGGCCAAGCGATATTTGCGTCAGGGATGCCATGCTCGCCTCGGTATGTCATCCCGATTAGACGACAGCTCCGGGGTTAGGGTCGGTGCGTGAATATCTGCATCCACCAAGTTATGGGTGCTCACGATTCTGACCTAGGGGTAGTCTTGACTGTCAAAGACAAGGCACGGGTAGACACTTGCTCCACTTTACCGAAAAGAACTCTTCATGGCACTTCCATCACCGGCCGAATTCGTACGAGTGAGATGTACCTACAGGTCGACTGCTTCTCGCTTGGTCTGAACCCCTGTTCGTGATCGGATCGTTGTCTTCAAACAGTCAATGAGATGGACCGTCGTCACCTTCTTAGTCCCCGTTGTTAGATCTTACCCCTGACATCATGCTATTGTCTACTACGTCTAAGGAAAAGAAGCCCGTTCCGATGTGAAAATCTTGACTCAAGACACGGAAAAGATGGCAGTTCCCGGAACGGCAGCGTGACGACACTACGAGTTTACTAAGGCCGGACAAGGGGCTTCTCCTTCCGGGAACAGTCAGACCTCGTTAGTGGGGGAAGTAGCGTCCGAGTTAATGCGACATTTGGCGATGCGCCGGGAAGGGACGAGGGACGATGACACATGCAAGAGCAAAGTAGGCAGGCACGCTATGATGCACGGACATCCTGCCTGCCACTGCCTATTATCTAACTGTGGTGACGCGTGAAAAAGACCAACCGTACTACTCTTCCCCTCCCCCACGCTGTCCATACCGTGACACGTCAAGACCCTTGGAGGAACATCCTACATATGTGCCGTCCTCCCCCGAGGCCTCAAGACTCAGCTTCGCGCGTGAGGCTCTTTAATTGACGGCTCTGCTCTCCATTCCTCCCACCCAGTGGATGCGATCATGATGTCTACCGCCACGATGAACAACCGAAAGGCCGCGCCCTCGTCGGCGTCCGAAAAGACCTCCGAAGACTCCAAGGAACTCGTCAAGCAATACGGCGGCAACTACGCAGGCGGCTGGCTCGCTTACCTCCCAGCTTCCTGGATCCCCTACGTCCAGCTTGCGCGCCTCAGCCCGCCCGCGGGTCTCTTCCTGATCTACTTCCCACACCTCTTCGGTATCCTCCACGAAGCCTCTCTCCAATCTCTCCCTCTCGGCTCCGTCCTCCGCGCCTGTGGCGTCCTCCTTGTGGGCAGCTTCTTTTTCTCCAACGCTATCCACATCTGGAACGACCTCGTCGACGCGCCCATCGACGCTCAAGTCGCACGAACACGTCAGCGGCCCATCCCGCGCGGCGCCGTGTCCCCATTCGCCGCATTCGTATTCACCGTCTCACAGGCCCTTGTTACGGGCCTCGTGCTGTTGTGCTTTATGCCGGTCAACGCCGTGTCCTACGCTGCCGCGAACATTCCCGCAACGTACTACTACCCTTACGCGAAGCGCCACACGCACCTCTCGCAGTTCGTTCTGGGTATCTGGCTTGCCTGGGGTGTCATCATGGGATCTGTTGCGTTCGAGACGACTGAATACCCCTTCGATCTGGCAAATTTCGAGTTCGGAATTAGTGATTCCACTGTATGCCTCTACCTCGCTTGTATCCTGTGGACCGTCATCTACGACACCATCTACGCGCACCAGGACATCGAGGACGACGTCCGCATCGGCTTGAAGAGTTTCGCCGTCATGCTCGCCGAGAACACCAAGCCTGTGTTGAGCACTGTCCTGGCAACGCAGATTTCTCTCTTGCTCATGGCCGGCTGTCTCGCAGACAAGGGCGCCTTTTACTACATCTTCGCCGTCGGCGGTACCCTGGCGTCGCTCGGCACGATGATCGCGAAGGTCGACTTGGCCGATTCGAAGAGTTGCTGGTGGTGGTTCCGCTACGGATTCTGGATGACGGGTGGTCTAACGTCTCTGGGTCTCGCGCTGGAGTATCTCCTGATCTGATCTGAGTGTTATGTCTTTGTCCCGCAAGAAAGTAACGTGAGTGCCTCAGTTCAGAAGATTCAAGAGCAGGCAAGACGTTACTAGAGTTAGGCGTAGACAAGAACAATGAAAACACCGAATTCACAGTATCATGCTTATCTCAAGTGATCTTCATTAAGTGTTATTGACTAAGTAGATGAACAAATAAACAGGTAACTCCCACTATAAGGGGCGATGTGTATTCCCGGTATGATATGTTTCCCTAGCTCAGGCTACCTAGATTCTCTTCCGTCTCTGTGCCCGAAACGGTCCATGAACGGGGCTTGCAGTCACTCGATTCTCCGCCATCTAGCTATCACCTGCGGGAGGAGAGTTTTGGGAGAACCAGACGGGCGGCCCATTTCTATTGAGAAGCCTCACGATTCACTCAACTCTTGCCCATCAAGTCGTCGTTCTTAAGAAGTCTTCTCTAAACACTACCATTACTTATGAGCCAAACGATACAAAAAATAATTCGTACAAGCCTTCTTCGTGCCTTGCATACAAGTACCCTACAGCCGAGTCGAGTTGGGCTGGGTCGAGTCTGCAAAGCAAGTTATGTATGGTGCGATGGAACTGCTCAATTCATGAGGACTTCATTGGGCATAGTGGGCTTGATGAAAGTGCTCAATTCATGAGCATCTCAACGGGGGATAATGGCCTCGATGAAGTGATCTAAGCCAGACAGTTTGTTTGTGGACAACAGTCAATATGCCGTCATGGTGTTTTTGGAGAAACAAGCAGTTCAGGTTCTACGACTAGTTTATGTATGCATCGAGTAGGCAGGCAAGCAGTGGCAGGCTTGTACTTGATAGTTGAAAATACTGATATTGATGAAGATGTCGACAGGATACGAATCAACATTAAGGCTGTCGATTCTCTACTGTATAGCACCACGATGATGGAGAACTATCTGCCTACGCACATAGCCCCTTATGAATGTTGGATTTATTATAACTAATACACGAGCTAATTTCCTGAAGAGCAAAAGAGTATGCAAATTCTGTAACTACGGATCCTAGCACTTCATGCTTGAATGCATGCGATATAATTGTCCTTGTTCGTTCATCCGTACTGCAGCTAGGTAGCTAAGTTGATAAGCAATAATAGTCGACCGAGCCGTGCTGGCATGCGTCCCTGCTGATCTTGTTGACTGTTGACTCGGCAATCGGTTCGCATTGGGCTCCTCAACCACCTGGCCGGTGGTCTTCCTTCTACTAAGTCAGTCTATCAACGCAGGGATACAAACCAATGCGCCACGCCGTCATCGTATGGCAGTGTACGCACAGCACAGCGCGACAATGCGGGCATTCATAGAGTGTCTGGCTCTTGAGGGCGCACTGCTCACACGCCTCCTTCGCATCGTAGATCAACTGGGTGGTGTACCAGGAATGCGGACAGATGATCCGTCTCTGCAGATCCGTGAAACATCCTCGCTCTACGAACTTTGGGTAGAGATGGGCTTTCTCCAGTTCAAAGTTGTCTGTCCATGTATTCTGGGCATTCTCGTGCTCGGCCGCGGATCGAGTCAGTGGGACTCGCACAGGAAATCTGTGGCCTACTGGCAGTTTACCGTCAATCTCACTGTAGCTGCCAGACCACCAGGACATAGTGAACTGCTTGGGATTGCCGCTGCGGCGACAGGTTGAGCGAATGTAGTGGGATGGCGGAGCGGGTACGGTCCAGGGTAGTGGCTGGTTGGAATACTCCTTCGTGGACCACAAAGGGGTTTCAATCTGGGGTGGCGGCTGGTTGACATTCTTGCGGTTAGAAACCTTGAGGCGCTTAGATGATGATGGCGACTCGGCCTGGGTTGTCTGATTGACACCCTCACGGTCGGAGGCTTTGCGCTTAGTTTTCAGGGGCTCGGCCGGGAGTGGCGGCTTGCTGAAACTCTCGTTCTTGGATAATGAGGGAGTATTAGGTCGAGGTGGCGGTTGGTTGGAACTCTTGTTATTAGAGAAGCTGTAATTCCGGTAGCTGTCGTTGAAAGACTCAGCTTGGTAGAAATCCTGGGAATCGGAAGACGCCCGCTTGGACCCCTTTTTCTTGGATAACGCGGGAGTACTAGGTCGAGGTGGCGGTTGGTTGACACCCTTGTTATTAGAAAAGTTGAAATACTCGTTGGTCATGGTGGATGACGACTCAGCCTGAGGCGGCGACTGGAAAACCTTTTCGCGGACGGGAGCCTTGTCCTTGGATGCCCATGGGAAGGGTTGATCTTGGACTGGCGACTGATTGGACCCCTCGTTCTTGGGCAACGAGGGAGTACCAGGTCGAGGTGACGGTTGTTTGATACTCTTGCTCCTGAGAGAGTCGTAATACTTGCGGCGCCTGGCGAATATCGACGAATCATTGGCTGGTGGTATGAAAGGCTTCTGCCGGACGATAACCTTGGGCTTGGGTGGTGGGGGCTCTGCCCGGGGTGGCGACTCTCTGTAGGCACCCTTGTTGTAATAGTCGTAATACCTGAGGCGTCTCTCGAATAGCGACAAATCATCGGGTGACGGCTGGGAGGTATCCTCGCCATCGGACGCCTTGCGCTTCAATACCCATGGGAAGGGGTTAGGTTTGGCTGACTTGGCTGACAACTTTTTGGCAGCCTTTTGGGGGGATGACGAGGTTTCTTTGGCTATTCTCCACTTGCGAATGTGGTTTTGGTTCGTGTCGTCGTAATGTTTGCGCGAGGTCTCGTCGGAGAGAATCTTGTAGGCGTCCAAGACCTAATGCACTGAATTAGCAAATGCAAGCTTTCATGGTCAGAGTCCTTGGGCGGGGGAAACATTACCGATCTGAACTTCTCAGTAGCCGCTTCGACGTTACCGATATTCTTGTCCGGGTGGTGGGCTTTGGCCATGCGACGGAAGCTGGTTGTGATCTCTTTCTGGGTCGCACTGGGCAGAACGTCCAGAAGCTCGTAGAGAGTAACACGTCTGGCCATCGTGAAAGCGGGCAGTCTGAAATATCAAACTTCACTTCTGATTGCACAGAGAGGGAGTCAGGAGATGACACATTGTGCGAGGGAAGATCAATTACACTGACTTACAGGTAGACTAGAATGGAGAAAAAGATGATCTCTGATCGTAAATGAATAGAAGGAAGATGGTCGATGGAGAATGTCGAAATAATCCGACGAAGAGAGCTGAAATCGAAGGTGGATCGGAATTGACTGCGACGTTAACGCCGCAGGAAACGTGGAGATGGTGAGAAACAAGGAGTGTAGAGAATAAGGTCTGAAGAAGGGTTGCTAGAACCCGAGGAGGCTGACAATGTATTAAAAGTGATAGTGAGTCAAAGGTTGTGTGAAGAACCGAAGGGGGTTGTCGAAACGAAGCAGTAGGATTACCGTAAAGTCGCAGACGTGAAGTTCCGGAAAATGTTGTAAAGTGGAGGGCGACGAGGGAGAGGGATTCAGAGGGTCAATTTATACTTTTGCAAAGGCGGTCAGAGAGGGTTCGTGATGTTTCTGCCGGGAAGAATACTTCGATTAAGCCATCTGAAACGAGTTCATGCACCCTCAGATACCTGTAGAGCTGACGTCCTTTACCTTGTTTGCGCCCTCGGGATCGTAACCAACTCCACTGACGCCTCCCCTATCCTGTCACCTGATCCCCCCGAGGCCGACCAGCTGTGGACCCTTCATAAGTACCTCTCCATGACTGAGCAAGTACAACTCTCGATTTCGTCGGCAAACAGTCAGGGACGGACCCACCTTCATCCGATCAACCAGGAGTTGCCGGCAGTTACCACGTGGGAGGCAAGTCGTGGGCGGAAGCTCGAGCCTACCTTGACGCGTTCCTTCTGTCAACCAACCCTGCCAGTTGCTTATGGGAGGTTGGAACCACACCAATAGGATCCATGCAGTTGAAATCAAGGCCGTGTCAACGAACACTGTTAGAACTGATGAATCTCTCGAAATCAGGCACTCAGAATACATTGAGCATCATCCCTTCCACCTTGCCTCGCTTCCTCCTCAACACTCAGGGACTGATCAGAAAGATAGGGGGTTCGATTCCCACCCAGCCTGATACTCGTTTCTTTCCCATCTATCAGCAAGTTATCAATATTCAATTCCGTAACTCCATCAATTAAACAAACCCGTTGCAATAGAATCGTCCCTGACGTTGACAACTGCAGTCAAAAAGCACGTGGTCACCTTACGTAAGACGGTACAAAAGGGGAAGGAAGCACAAAGACAAAAATGCAGTACATCCCGGTCTCACACACCCACGCTTCGGCGCGGAGCCGTGCTTGGCATGGCATGGCGGATGCAGATCCACCCGGGCAGGGCCCGAGCCGAGAGGCCCGTCTCCGCGCGTGCCGGTTCATTCACGGTGCAGAGATACGTACCTTCCAGTAAAGAATCCTGCACAGACCAGCCATGACCTGATCGAAATGCATTATCGCAGGAACGTCTCTCAGGTACGAAGTACTTATAGATTGGAACCAACCGAGCAATGACTCCCAATCAATTGGCGCGACTGCGTACATGTGACCCGACGCGCCAATCGGTCCAATCACCATCACTGCTTTACTCAGCTGGATGACCAGTGCCAAGTCAATTTGAAATCCGAACACTTCATTCGAGTGAAGACATGTCAATGCTCAGGCACTCGAGTCAGAGGGTGTTTTAGATTCCATCGCCTGTGACTTGTTTCAGGGGTAGCTGGTTGCTGTGGCAACCATGAAAGATGTATCATCAACAGATGTCGATCAACTTTAGTCTACAAGAATGTTAGTATGTCTTTGGCAGCATTGAATATCTCCCGTGAATCACGAGATTGGCATGGAAAAATTAATCTCTTCTGTGTTAACGCAGTCATGGGATTTCATTACATGGGTAGCACATGTCGCAGAAAGATTTGGAATTAACTTGTAGAACATCAATTAGTACTGGCCTTTGCGTACATTCGTACTAGCTACCTAATGGCCACCAGCTGTCTAGCGAAGTGCGTGTTTCCTTGTTCTGTAGAGGACAGTCATCAAGTACTTGACTCATCAACTCCACATCGAGAATGCACACTTCATGCTCGTATGTCGGTAACTTTGCCCTGTAGCCCCACAAAGGTATCATGCAGACCAGTTCGTTTTCGTAGAGTTGTATCAACTCGGGATTTTCTTCGTCGCGAGAAAGCAACCATTTGCAAAGAGTTGCCATGTACATTATGAAATGGGTATTACCACACCGCGGTTGTTTTGGAAAAATGAGCCTCCTTTACTTGTGATGACCGGGATCCTGCAAGGTCGGCATGCAACAAGAGATTCTCAAAGCCCTCTTTTCCAACAATGTTCACACATCGTATTCTGTCTGATACAGGCCCCCTGTCCAGCGAGGCTAAACAGATCAAGGGCTCTTATGTCCACAAGCAGAAAGGTCGTACGCAAAGTGCCAACCAGTGGGAGAATTCGGTTGGGATAACTCGTAGGGTTCCAGTCCTCGAGTAAAGAGGGCCAGCAGGCGTGGCCCTATTATGAAAGGAAATTAGACGAAGAGAAAGTGGTGCGTCGTAAAGGGTGATCGGGATCGAGAGACAAAGAGGCGGTATCATCACTGGTATTGACTGGTCGTAAAATAATCAACAAGACAAGAAGACCTGCTTGCTACGCAATGCAATCTTCTCATTCGCAGTAAGAGTCGTACTAGACAATGAGACTCTCTAGAAAAGAATATTTTTTAGATGCCAGGATAAGGACTGCCGGGCATCAAACTTCCGCCTGGTCCAGAGGGGTGGGCTGAACTTGTGCGATGACCCGGAAGCTCGAAATCTGGGTTGTTGTTTAGAATGTCGACATCATGACGACTGAGAGATCTTCCGCGTGAACCCGGCTGACTGGGTCCTTGTCCTGGACCAGGCGAGTTCCAACGGTTCACGCTGCGTTGCGACATCGCAGTGTAAGCTGATCTTTCCGATACTGCGGGGCTACGAGCACCGGGAGCAAGATGCAAATCGTCGGGGTTGAGTGTTCCCTGTCGAGTCGGTTCTCGGGAAGCAGATGGTGGGTCGGCAAAACGTGGGTCAATATCCTCATAGTAAGTCGCTCCATTCAAGGTCACAGGAGGAGCGGGGGGAGGAGTCGAATGGGTCGCACTGTCAAGCTCTTGAGCCCGAAGTGGTCGCTGAAGAGATGGCGAGCCACGCTGGGAAGCGTGATCAGGCTGTTGATCCCAGGCTTGTCTGGGGGGAACATATTGTCTGAGTCATTATCAGTACCCCTCTGGACGCATGGTCAATCATTCAAGACTTACTCCTCTTGACTGTCACCGATGATAGCGTCATGCTGGGCAGGAGTCGGTGCTCCTGCCTCCTGCAATGCAGGCGTACCAGCAGCATCTGCGTCAACCTCTCCGCGGGGGTTATTGAGCTGACCAAATCCCGCAGGGGGGTGAGCAGGGCCACCCGTCGTAGCATCAAGTTCTACAGCCTCACCCACGGGCTCGGTGATGGAAACATTGGCTGGTAGCGGTGGGGGTGACTCTGCGCGTGGCAAGTCATCGACATCGTCCGGACGATAGGCCTGGAATCGGCCTGCATTGGCGGCACCAGGAGGTCCATTGTAAGTAGAAGGATGGTCTTCGTACGACGCCCCAGGAAGCGCTAGTGATGGTTGCTGTTCAGAGGGATAACCGTAAGGAGACGCAGGAGAACCTCTTCGATCATAGGGAACTTCGCCACCGGGGTAGCCGGGAGGTGGTGTTCTTCCGCCCCTCATGACACCGGCATATCCGCCACGCGGACCGTAGCCTCCTCGACCATTGGTACCAGGTGCAAATCCGCCACGGCCTGGAGGACCGTAAGCGCCTCGGGCATTTGGTGGGCCACCATAACCACCGCGTCCGTTGGGTCCTCCGTAACCGCCTCGTCCATTAGGTCCACCGTAACCGCCTCGTCCATTAGGTCCTCCATAACCACCTCGTCCATTAGGTGGGCCAGCATAACCGCCTCGTCCATTGGGTCCGCCATAACCACCACGTCCACCAGGTCCTCCATAGCCACCTCGTCCCCGATAACCTCCAGGGGGACCACCACGACCTCTTCCGTCCATACGTTCCACTGAAGGGCCTCGGCGCATTCCGTAGGCATCTGGAGCTTGAGCCAATGGATTTCCGTATTGATCTGTGGGTGCGATTGTAGAACCTGAAAATGACTGGCCGTTGTTGGACAGATCCGATATGGCTGGGTCAGTGGGGACATTGTTCGGCACTCTGTCAGAGGGCGTGCGAGCCATCGATATTTGCTCGTCGCTGCTTCGGTCGTCCCGTTTCTCATAAGCAGTAAACTGAGGTAACTTGTCGGAAGGGCCGTTTGGCTCGCCGATACTCGGGACAGTAGGCTGAAGAGTGGAAGTAATAACGGAAGCAGCCGCAGCCTCCTGTTGGGCCTGACGATTGTAATAATTCTCGCCACTCATCTCTGCATTCTCGGCAATGCGTCTCTTTCTAGCTTTCCTGCCCACTAGTGTGCGGCGCATAGCGCAAGAAACGATAAAGCTCAAGAATACCAGGATGGTAGCGGCAAGGACCAACCAGGAGCCCCAGGCCAGATGGGGCACGAAAAGGAGGACATCAATCAGGAAGGCCAGGAGGCAAACGAGAAAGTTCACAAACCCGAAGATAAAGAGACCGCACAAGTAGCGAGAAGAGTGCGAAGGCGAATGAAAGTGGGCGACAACAGCCATGATAAAATTGACAAGCGTAAGAAAGGCAGCCACTGGATGGACTATGAGAATGGCAGATAGCCTGGTGCGCGTAGAGGGCGGGAGATCGAACTCAGAAGAATTCTGAGGAGCGAAGATAGCTGGAAACAGCAATTAGTATCGAAGTAATCAATCGCGGAAACAATGTGATAAGACTGAAGCAGTCGCAGGTTACGAGTGATGCACATACAGGTGTCATATCCGATCTCGATTGGGCCACAGCTGTCTTCCAAACAGTAGCCAAAGACGCCGAAGTTAACGGTTCCGCCAGTCTCAGGGTGGTAGTTACCGAGCGGAATGGCCTTGATGATGGGCGTCGACAGCACCGAGAGTAGCAACAAGGCGAATGCCGCGAACAGCAGAATCGCCAGCGGCGTTGCTGGCCGCAACATCTTGACAAGCTGTCAGTGCGTCAACGTGACGCGAACAGCGGCACTACTAGAAACGATACTGTCGAGATGCGAAGGTAAGGTCTGCTTCGTGGTAACGATAACGAGATTGTTTTCCGGGGAGTGGGAGTACGATGGGGCCCCGAATGGCGCAAATCAGCTGTAGACGTAGTGATACCGGTAGCATATGATAAGAGTGATTGTTGCCTCGAGTGATGATTGCCTGGATCTCGGATTGGAGTCGTCAAAGTGTAGGGGTCGGTTCGACGCCGCAGACTGGGAGCTGCGGGATTTGGGATTTGACAGGCCCAATGCTCTCTTGTGGATCGGCAATGCGCGTTACTTTGTCGACTGCATGGTCGACCGCGCAGTCGACGGCAGGGTTATGTATGCTGTGCGGAATAAAGAATGAGTCGAAGAAGGTATGCAGGAAGCGAAGGTGGGAAAACGAATGACGAGCAGTGAGAGGTATGTAGGTAGAGAATTAGTGGCAGTGCTGGCTGGCCGTGTTCTGGAGTGAGAGGGAAGTTCGCAACCCAGAAAGGCAGGCAGAGACAGATCTCGAAGGAGGGCTTGGATTGGGGAAGGGAAGGGAGAGAGAGAGACCAGTCTGACTTGACTGGTTGGGTCGAGCAGATCATGGGGAAATAATAAGTTTTTAGGCGGTACCTCCAGTTTGTATTGGCAATGCCATGCATCCAGGCGTACCTGTGCCTACCTGTGCCCACCTGTGCCTCGACGTGGAGGGCCTGTCCACTGTCAGATGGGGGGATACAAGTACCGAGGTACACGGTACTTGGGGCGGTACTTCTGTTAGCGCCCATCGAAGTACCTTCTCCAGTCGGCGGCTAATAATCTAGGTGCATTAGGGACCTAAACTAGTGCCCCGGTACCTGAGCTAGTTCCCCCCAGTGTACTCACGAAGTACTTGCCAGTCTGTATAGCCCCACTTTACTGCCGCGTACCTGTACCTGGGCAGTCACGCACTCCGAGGTATCACTGGATGTTCCTGCCCTGAACCAATAACCGATGTTGTGATTTCTGACCAAAACGCACATGCGAAATGCCTGCGCATACCCGCGAGGTACTTGTACATGTACCTAAATTTATAACGGTGAACGAGCAGTTGAAGCTTTGCATTCGCAGGCTCAGAAGAACAAGAACTGGATTCCTGGAATCTGCAGAGACGGGAGCTCAACCAGGTCTTCCAGGTCGTTACCCCGTGAACAGCACACACACCACTGCCGAACTGCCTACGACTACGACGTGCTTTAAACACAGCCGACCGTTGACTCGACTTACACACCTCACACTCACAGTACCTAAAGTAGCGCGCTTCGTACGTTTCTAGCGCTGTCTACCTCGCTGCTATGTATAGCTGGCAAGGCGCAACGCCGTTGTGTACTCCACCGATGCGTACCATGGCGCACGAAGCAGCTGCATCATCGAGTCGCTGTACATCCACGTCGGTACTTCGTCGTTGATTTAGCAAGGTGAACTCTAAGCCGGGGTTCTGATCGATCTGATAAAGTCGTTGATCTGAGAGGCCCCCGTCTGACTCGCCGATGACAGAATAATGAAAGAATTTTCAGATCTGAAAAGGAAAAAAAAGCAGGGATCCAGAAAATAAAAAAAAAAATTCAAGGGCCTCTCATCAACAGATTCAGGTATGGAATAATAGGTGGGAAGGTTGTACATTAATGTACGCGTCACATTGAGAATCCCTCAAATCACCTGCCGAGTGGAAGTGAAGGCGGCTTCGTAGGCGCGGGCCTAAGCACAATCGGGCGTGACTTATTTGGTGCCAGCGTCAGGATCGCTGGAGGGACTAAAGAACGGCCTATGGATGCGCATAGGCAGCTAATTACCGGTAGTGTCTGTTGTACACGTGTAGAGCAGAAATGTAGTGCCTACAAGTATCGTGAACTACCGAAGACGGTGTGTTTAGACTGTCGAGATAGGATCGTGAACTGGTCAAGAAAGAATCCGTCGTATCTATCGACTGAGATGTTACGAGACAACAACACGATGCAACGGAGTAATCAACCATCGACGCTGAGATGTGATTTGGAATGCATAATGTTAAATAATACTCACTGCCCTAACGAGTCGAGAAAGAAGAAAAACAACAACACCCTCCTCCTCCTAACCTGCTTAGTGCTGGCGGAACTACGCTCTAGAGTCTACTGACGCCACTTTAGCGCTCCCGAAATGAGACACTTACACAAGTCGAAGGGCTGAGACGCGGATACAATGATTCCCTACCAATGAGGGTATTCACCGGTTGTACAGGGGTTCAAGAAGCTGCACTTATCTCTTGGATCGTAATGTGCATTTTACTGTGTAGGATCAAGAATCATCGGACGCAGTCAGACTGCTGGAAACGAACGGATGGGCTCAATGTTTGAATTTTACCGATATGAGATGCACCAGGACGCGGGATGCATCGAGGAGGAAGACCAGAGAAGGAGGATTGCCCCCGAAGGAGTGGATCCTACGGTCCTACCTATTCTGCGCATGTATCGTCGTGGCGAGCAATCTCATGATACCAAGAGGGCACACAGAACGTTATCACATCTCATAAGTTACACCTAAACGGCTGTTAGACCTACCGGGAGGGGAGAGAAAGTCGCCCCTCTGGCCTGGTTCTCACCGTGCATCACGATTCACGGCAGGTCAGGCGAGGACCGTGTACTCGTACTTCGTAGGGTACAACTCCAATGGAAAACCAATGCTGCGGACAAGGAACAGCGCCGTTGCGTGCAATTGGCTAGGCTATTCCAGGTTAGAAGAGAACAGCAAGTGGCTCATCACCCTAACGAAACAGACCGCCAGCTCATTTACCGATTGGAAAAAAACGCAATGCATAGCCAGTGTCATTAGTGGCGATAGGCCAGAGTTGATGCGTGTTGGTCCACTTCGCGCGATAATTAAAGACACGAATGACAATTACAGATGCGGGAGCTGGCATGCTGTGGCTTTGGGGGTCCCCTTCGCCTCTCTTTCAGCGCTTATCATGAGTCGCGTCATTCTTCGCTCATAAATATGCCAGCAGATCCCCTCCCGCTCAAATAGCCCGTGAGAGAAATGCAGTGAGAATCATAAGCTTCTCCAAAGCCTCGAAACACCCTGCATTATCGTCAGATTGTTCAGATTTAGGTATCTCATGTTGTCGGGAGTTGAGTACCGAGCAAGGAAATATGTTGATTCGACCCTTGAAGGCTTCACCATCTCCGACCCAAGACCATTTGCATCGAAATGCCAATCTGCGTACGATGACGATATCGAGATCAGATTTGTCCAGCTCGATTTCCAGCTGATGTCAGTTTATCTCAACCAGATAAACTAGTCCAAAAGGACATCGTCGATTACGTCGAGGGGCATGATGATCCTGCCACGAAAAAGCTACTAAAGCCCTAAACTACTGCACTCAATATGAGCAATCGTCTCCACGATTACATGGCTATCGTTTCGTCATGGCGATCATTGTGGATTGCTTGATACCGGTATACTGGTTTGCTAATCTTTCCCCTTTTTCGCTGTCGCTTGAGGGAGGATGTTCAAAGATGCCACGATTTGTTAGAAAAGCTTCTAAACCTCTTCCCGCTAATATCAGGGCCTCGAAGAAGACATACTGCGGTTGGTTCTGTGGGGCATCGATGTTCTCCATTTCATCACCGTCGTCCTTCACTCTTGAAAGTATATGCGGTTCGAGGTCGTGCCAACAAGGCGGGTATTCTCAGCTTCTTTTACCCTCCGTTGACTCTCTTATGCTCTGAGCATTGACTAGACACCTCACATGCCACTATTCATCTGCTGGAGCTGCTCGTTCGTGCGAAGCCACGTGGATAGCGATGCAGGCACTATCATTTACCCTGAAAGAAGATCTGTCGATCCGTATTCATTGATGATCCTGAGGAATTGAAGTGCAATCAGAAAAGCGTTACCGCGCTTCGCGAGTTCCTGAGATCCTGATCATTGTAACATCAATTCCCATAGGTAGATGAATTGAGTCGATCCTAGCCTGTCCCAGAAACGATTGGCAGTTCTTCATGAAGAGACCACCGTTATGGTTAAGCACACGTTGCTCTCATCGTGTTCCTTCTCGTATTCAGTCTGCTACCGAACGTATTTCCTTTTCAGACCTCGTCCCTCATGCTGAATCTGTCGGCAAACAACAGGTGCCTACGAATAGCACTCTTAGACCTTCTCACGGACTCTGATGATTGGAGGCCAAGGCATCGCATCATCTTCCAAGCCTTTGTCATGTAACCGGCCTCTGCGAGAAGAGGATCCGAGTAATATAGGCCCGTGGTGGTCAACACCTTGGACCGGCGAGTAGTCTTGGAATTGAGCCAAGAGCTCTAGAATCGCCCGTTCTGCCGACATGACTTACAATAGGGCTGAGACCTGTCTCGGAAGAGGTGATAAATTTGCCCAACTCGGACGATGCCATAGACAATCCGTAGTTATCTGCTCATAAGCTCGATCAACACCTCGAACTACCTACCATAGTATCGTAAATGGCGATACGGTTGACTCCCGAGTAAGGAGGGCAGCGACGAGTAGAAGGAAGCGAGTCATCCAAGTGATAGATATCTGCTCTTGTAAATCTGATAAAAAAGAATGAATTTTAAACTATTTACCGACGTGACTCTAGGGATAGGTTATCTTTGTGGGAGCGACGGCGTGTCTAGATCCTCGCCGGCGTAGAAGCGGTCCACAGACTTGCTTAGCGGGAGGAGGAGAACCGGACGTCATCGGGGTCATAGCTTTCAGGATAGCGACGGCATTCGTGAACGCTATGTCATAGTAGCGTACGGATGGCCTCGGCTTAGATATCTCCATTCTACCGTTATCTCCAGGATGAGAGAAATATTTGTCGTCGAGACAATACATGATTTCAACCGTCTGATATTTGTACGGATTACAGTGGCGAAGTCAACTGCTTAAGGATTGTTGAGTGAACTCCCAGATCAACAAGTCACTGCCGCTTCCCCGGAAAGAAAAAGGCGCGGCGTCTTACACTAACTTATCGCGGGGTAACGGGCGTTATCGGGTCCGTGCGATTGTTCCCCAGCCCAGCTATAGCTCGGAGGTAATCACATCATCAGCACCAAACTTTTTGTGTCCTTGTTCCATTCAACTTCTCACCATAAGCATTCACTCTTTGACAAGACCATCTTTGTGTTCCATTCTCGATCTGATCATTCCGCCCCGACAATCAGAACTCTCGATCACATACAAATTACACAAGTTAATACCTCGAGTCCTTACTAACAGTGCGCACCGAGAAGTCAACCCCTTCAACTTCAACGAAGGTCGTGCCGGAATCTCACGCTGGCTCATCCATCAACACTCCAGCGGTGAGCTATGCTACGCGCGCAGGTCGCGCGGCCCTGCGCTCGCCATGCGCACCCAACCATCCATCGCAGCGCCCGCCATCTCCGCCCCTCGATCCCCGAATCCCACATAACCCTCACACACTTGCGCCCCTCGCCACGCCGCTCCATCCAAACCCGAACCACCTCCCAATTCGAGCCCCTACGACCCCCCTCCCCTTCCTCCCTCGGCAAACCCAAAGCCGCGCGTCAGTTCAAGCACAGCAGACGATGGGGCCGCCGTCTCCTCATCTTCTCCGCCGTAACAGGCACGCTCTACCTCGTCGATCGCATCGCATTCGCCTCGGGCGTGGGACGTTCCCTGCGCACCTTCGGCACCGGTCTCTTCGTGGCGCTAGATTATAAGTTAAATTTTCGCCCTGAGCCCATAACCGGCGGTACGATCGAGGACCTGCATCGACGGAGCGCAGAGCGGCTTTTCGATCTGCTGAGGGCGAATGGCGGTTTATATCTCAAGATCGGCCAGGCGATCGCCATGCAGAGCGCCGTCTTGCCACCCGAGTTCCAGCGCATGTTTGCGCGCATGTTCGATGATGCGCCGCAGGATAGCTGGAAGGCTGTTGAGAAGGTCATACGGCAGGATTTTGGCGGCAAGAGCGTCGAGGAGGTGTTTGGTGTTAGCTTCACGGGTGAAGAGGGCAAGGGCCTCATGGAGAGGCGCGCCAGAGCGAGCGCGAGTGTTGCGCAGGTTCATTGGGCACGGTTACCTGATGGACGGGAGGTCGCGGTGAAGATTCAGAAGCCGGAGATCGCGAAGCAGGTCGGTTGGGACTTATGGGCTTTTAAGGTCGTTATGCGCGTCTACACCTGGTGGTTCGACCTACCGCTTTACTCCATCGTGCCGTTCATCAATGAGCGCCTGATGCTCGAGACTGACTTTGAGGCCGAGGCTAAGAACTCGGAGGTCATGCGCAGGCTCGTGGCTTCTGAACCGGTGCTCAAGAATCGGGTTTACATCCCCAAGGTATACTCGGAGTTCACTACGAAGCGCGTGCTGGTCACGGAATGGATAGAGGGTGTGCGACTATGGGATAAAGCTGCGACTACTGGACGCTGGATAGGTGGCTACGGCAACGGATCAGCCGGCGTTCACGGTGAGCAGTTGAAGTTCAGCCAGGCCGACGCAGACGCCGCGCGCAGGGAACTACGGGCGAACCCATACAAGGAGAAGCTAAAGCCCGAGCGCGAGCAGTGGAAAGGACGGAACGGCAAGGGCGGCCTAGGCCTCTCAAGCAAGGATGTAATGACGACGATAGTCGACCTGTTCTCAGCACAGATCTTCAAATGGGGCGTCGTCCACTGCGATCCGCACCCAGGCAACATTTTCATCCGTCGTCTACCCTCCGGCAAACCCGAGCTCGTCCTCATCGACCACGGTCTCTACGTCTACATGGCGCCCAAGTTCCGACAGCAATACGCGCTCTTCTGGAAGAGTCTCATGACCTTCGACAACAAGGTAATCTCAGAGATCTCTGAAGAATGGGGCGTCAAAGCTCCCGACCTCTTCGCCAGCGCAACACTCCTCCGCCCATACGAAGGCGGCGACGGGTCGACCAAGAACACGATAACAAAGGAGTTCTCGGGCAAGACGCCGTCGGAGCGACACTACGAGGCGCAACAGCGCATGAAGCAGGGGATCCGCGACGTCCTCGCGGACGAGGACAAATGGCCCAAGGAACTCATCTTTATCGGCCGCAACATGCGCATCGTGCAGGGGAACAACCAGTTCATGGGGTCGCCCGTGAACCGCGTCAAGATGATGGGCAACTGGGCGAGCGCGAGTCTCTTCCAGGATAAAGACCGGCCCTTCCGTGAACGCCTGTTCAGGGCGTGGCAACACCTCATCTTCAAGACGGTGCTGTTCGCGACGGACATCGCGTTCTACACGATGAAGATCCGGCAGTGGCTCGGCTGGGGCGGCGGCATGGAGGACGAGGTGGAGAAGCGCATGGCGATGATGGCGAAGGATTTCGGCGTGCAGTTGCAGCATGAGGTTTTTGAGGGGTGATTTTTTGAGGTGTTGATGGATAGAAAGGGGTAGACAGACAAGTCTCGGCTCACATACGTTGCTTTCTTGATCTCTGTATACTGGGACGCATCATGAGCTTCTTCTGTACCTATCTACCTAGATTCCTGGCATAGAATAATGTCTGTGTGTACTACCTACGAATGAAGTGTACGATCGATCTACCGTTGCCGTTGCCGAGTTCCAGTTCCCCGCGCGGGAGCGCCTCGTGAGTCGTCTTGGTATACATTTGTGAGTCGTCTCATAATAAGCGAATAACGCCCATTCGTATTACCAGATCTCTGGCTTAATCTCCCAGGGACTTTTACAAAACCGACAGCTCGTTATCGTTCGTTCATCTACCTGGGTCGCATATCTGGAGGCGTAAAGCCACTCACTTACTTTAAAGCCACTTGCCACTCCACTCACTTATTATCGTACTCATTCACTCATCAATTCCAATTAAATTCACATTCACACGCCTTACAACTCACGCACGGTCCCCGACACTAATTTACCTAGGCTCGGGTGACGACTCAATGCAGGAATTAGCGTGAACCCGCGACAGCGCAAGTCTGGATGGAGATAATGTTTTAAAGCCGTCCGAGAAAATAACCAAGTTTACTATACAGTATATCGCGCACGTTACCTTCAGACCCGTGTTCATATAACGCAACTCGTGCCCACATGCCGCCTCGGACGACCTTCTTAATCCCTCTTTCGAGAAATTGCGCGCGTTAACTCGAGAGGGAGAAAGGTGGTCATCCGTGGGGCATGTGGGCGTGAGTTGCGGGTGCGGTAGAACGATTCACTGGATACACAGAGAGGCGGAGCGACCGCCTCTCAATCTAGTGTAATGAAGAACCGCACGAGGAGAGAAACAAAAGGAAAAAAAGAGATCGAGGGGAAGATGAAGCAAAGAGGGGTATTTATAGACGGAGAGGTTGTGAGGGGTTTGAGGGTTTGGCAGTTCGGAAGTTGCAGGCGAGACTGGTCAACGGATGGCTGCTGTCATGATCTGTTTGCTTTGACGTATTCTTTTATCATGCGAACGAAGCGCGCCTATCAGAATGAGTCGTGAAAGTAACCCATTCGGGTTTTGACTTTCTCGAAGCCCGTCTCCAACGGTCCGACTTTGGAGTTTCGGATACGGAATAGGGGATTCCGTATAGAAAAGCATGAACAGCACACAGCTGAATAATCGGGCGGGAAAGAGAGTTCGAGACACGAGGTTTTGCGCCTTAAAGCCGATTCAGAACCGATTCAGAAACCGAATTGAACCAGATCGGATGAGACAGATCGTTTTATATTCCGAACTCCATAAGACTCGCAGAAAAGAGAAAAGAGATAAAGAAAAAAGAAATCCAGTGGCAGTCCAACGACGAGAGTCGAAACGTTAAATCATTATGCCCTGTACCAACTGGCACAGTCCAGGCTTTCTTCCCCCATCATGGCCCTATATCAAGGATGATGTCAGTGCCAAAGACGGACGGTTTGGGGTTCAACGGCGCCCCGGGATCCAGGGGTCGGTGATTGGTCGGTCTGGATTGGGGCCCCGGGCTAGGGCGCCGACTGACCTGGATTCAAGCCATGCTCTAGGCCTTCAATTACACTAGAGAGCTCCCAAAGACACGCTAACGGGGCTGAGGATCAAAAGGGCCCGTGATGTCACGCACTAGGTACTGTATAAGCAGTGCGCTACCGCACTGCTCTACTGTGCCATGAGCGCACGGACCACGTTTCTACAGTGTTTTGGGTGCTATTAGCACAATATGCACTGTACTAACTAACGAGCGGCTATGCCGCTCGCCTGTCTATAAAATAACCAACTTTTCCTGTATTTACTTTACTTCTAGATAGAAGAACAACGCTTTTTCCCATCTCTACGATCTTAAACCTACTCAAGCGCTCACTGTATGCTATCGAGGCATTGGCTATCTCCGTTCACGATCAATCCCCACTCTGACCTCCGTCAGAGTTATGAGCCCGGTTTGCCCCTAAACCGGTGCCTCCCTGAGCAATAGCATAGCTTGTGTAGCTACTTGAAAGACCCAAAGATCACATACTCTATCCTTTTACACTTTACACCCCTGAAACGAGCACTGTCGCCGCTCAAATACCGTCACCATGTCGTCAAGCAAGATCGTCATCGAGCCGGACGCCACGCTCAAGGAGCCGTCCGACTGGGTGAAGTGGTACACCAAACTTAAAAGACACTGCGAGGTCTGGGGTATCTGGGACATGGTAGATCCAGAATCCGAAGCGGAAACTGGATACACCCCCGGAACCTCGCCTCGAATTGTCACCAAGGAAGATATCACCAACGACCTGATCGAAAAGCAGAAAAACGCCTACGAACTCACCGTCCAAGCTTGGGAAGCACAAGACCCTACCAAGCGTGGTGAGAAGCCGGTCTACAAAGAAGTACAACCCTCGATCGCTCATGTCACCTCGCTCTTTGAGACAGCTTCACTCCGACACAACCAAGATCTCAAGGACTGGACGCTCGCGAGCAATCGCTATGCCGCCCTCAACGACTGGATTACGAAGACTGTTGACGAAAACCACCTTTACTCGGCCACTCTTGCAACTGATCGTAAGGGAGACAAGTCGCTCCGCGCTATCGTCATTGAGCTCAAAAACTACTTGGCACTTTCGGAATCTACGGTCAAAACGAGCGTCCAGGAGAAGTACCAAGCGGTGCTTCTTCGGGCGCGCGAATCTGGCGTCAATCCGAGCAAGTGGATTGTCGAGTGGCGCGAAGCCTACTTCGAGGCGCTCGCCTACGATCTGCCCGAGGTGGAAGGAGTTCTTGCTGCCAAGAACTTCCTCCATGCAGTGCGCCAGCGGATGACCCCTGTCTGGGGACAGGATCAGCTCAACGAGCTGCTGAGAGACGAAGACATCGGACGAAAACTGCTAACGATCGAGGACTACGCTCGCGCCTTCACTAAGATAGTCTACGAGCAGAAGAATCGCCGACCCGGCGACTCCGGTATGTTCGCCACTCTGGGAGGAAAAGGCCCTGAGCATGACAATAATAATCGGGCCGAGAAGCAAAGCGCAGGAAGCACTGAAGGCTACAATTGCCCCTGTCTCCCAGACACGAAGAAGACTCACGCATGGAAGCCTGAGAACTGTGGCACGCTAGAATACGCCGTCACCGGCTCGACGAAGTTCCGATTCGCTCGCGATCAGGTCCCAACCTCCTCCGAGGTCAGTGAGATCAAGCAACGTTACAATTACACTCGCTGGGACCGTCTGCGCAGACAGATCGGGGATTCGGGATTCAAGGTGCGCAGTTTCCGTTCGTTCCACCAGAAGAGCGGAAAGCAAGCACGAGGTAAGACTGGCAAAGGTAATTGGCCCGGGAACCTGAACTGCACTATCATCGATCCTTCTGCCCTAGGGGACCAGTTTGCAGGCGGTGTCTACACTACTGCAGCGCGCATCCCGCACGTACTGTCAGACAGTACGCTCATCGACAATTGCGGTGCGCTCCACGTAGTGAACCGGAAGGAACTGCTGGTCCCTGGCTCGTTTGTGCCAGCACAAGACGGAGAGGTGATTCACGCAGGATCTTCGGAATTCCCGATCCTAGGGCGAGGAAAGCGCGTCATCAAGTCAGTTCTGCGCACCAACGCCGGCCCTAACACAGGCGACCTTACGCTCAGCGACGTTGCCCTTGTGGATCTGTTTCATGTCAACATCATTTCGGAAGCGCGTCTCCGGGAGACAGGAGTGTGGTACTGTGGTTTGGATTGCTCATTGCGATACGGGGATTTGGACAGTAGCGTCGTCGTCGCTCATTTGGCTAGAAAGCACAACCTAGTCTTCCTTCAATACAAGCCTCTCTCCGTTTACCCTTCGAGCAAATCGCTTGTGATTCTAGCAACTGCACTACCGACTCAGATCCCAGCCAGCGCGGCCGGAATCGTATTCGCCACTCCAGCAGTCACGCGATACTTCGAACAAAGATGGCGCCGATCCCACGACGCGCCGGCTCCCCGATCAGACACCGAAGAATTATGGCATAAGCGGGCTGGACATCTAGGTCCTCGTGCGCTCAGAGCGCTAGTGTTCGAAGCGCGCAATGTTCGGATAAAGGGAACCGAGCAGGTCAAGTGCGAAAGCTGCGCGCTAACTCATGCTAAGAAGGTGGTGTCACGCCGAGTGTCTGAGCGACGAGCGGCCAGGCCGTTTTGGCGCATCTTCTGGGATATCTTCGACTATGAGCCAGCCTACAATGGAGCGTCCTGGCTCCTGGTGCTGAAGGACGAATACAGTCACATGCATTGGGTGTATGCACTAGTGAACAAGGATACAGAGATGGTACTGGGGACTATACAGCGCTTCGAGCGCAGGGTGCGCCGCCAGTATGGGCTCAACATATGCAAATTGCGCAGTGACAACGATCCAGCGGCGATAGCTTCAACGGGTCTCACGCGATTCCAGCGCTGGGCGCGGGAAGAGGGTGTAGATCTCGAGACGCCCCCTGGATATGTCAAAGAGCCCGCTGGCGGAGCGGAACGAGCAGGGCAAGAGATTATCAATAAGGGGAACAAGATGCTGAACGGCGCCGGCCTACCAAAGAACCTTTGGCCGGAGGCTACGGAAGCAGCCGCTTGGCTATACAATCGAAGCCCATCTGAAGTGCTCAAGTTCAAAGCGCCCTGTGAAATGCTTGAATCCTGGTTTCAGCAGTACTTCCGTTGGTACACTCCAGAACGGATCAGGAAGCTGACGAGCGACCTGAGACCCGACTGGAGCGGCATCTACGCGTACGGCTGCCGGGCATACCCAGTACAAAGGGATAGGCTCGCTGGGAGGTTTAAGCGAGCCTACAAGACATCTGCGCGTGCTCATATCGGTTACTTGGTAGGTTATAAAGCATCCAATCTCTACCGAATATGGGTCCCTCAGCTAGGTGAGGTCATCACCACGCGCGACACGACGTTCGACGAAGAATTGTTCTACCATGAAGCACAAGAACGCGCGAGCGAGCGTGTTTCGCTCAAAGTGCTTAAGGAAATCACAATCATGGAACCAATTCCAGAAGACATCTTCGAGAACGAGCCGGTCGGCGCTGGTGGGAGCGTGCAGGAAGGACATGAGTCACAAATCGGTCCCCCTGAGCATCTCGGGGGTGCTTCGAACCCATCTGATGAGCCCTCACTTCCCCAAACTGTAGAGGAGCAAGAGTCGGGGGTGGAAGCGACTGAGGTGCAAGAATCACAGCTGACAGACAGCCAAAGAGCTGTTCAACCGCTCATTCCCGTACCAACTGCAGAAGAGCGAACGCAACAGGCATCGACAGACGAAGTCACTCCGCAAGCTGTTCAAGAGCTCACCGAGCGCCTAGACAGCGTCCGTCTCACAGACGAAGGCCAACAGAGCCCTGAGACGGAGCGAGAAGCGGAGACAGAAGCCGAAGCTCATACGGAGGTGCAGCCACAGGTACAGGAAGAGCAGGACAAGAATGCACCCGGAGATCGATCGCATGGACTCATGACTCCTCGGGACACTCCAGAATGGGAGGGGAATCCTACTGGTAATGTCGAGGGACCTAGCTATAATGAGCGCGATCAGGAAGATGATTATGCCGGACTCCCAGGATCCTTCCCAGAAGAGGACCAAGAAGAAGCAACAACCAGTGATACAGCTTCGTTTGATATGGATGACATCCAGGCTCAACTGGAAGGGGAGTTCGAGCAGGAAAGATCGCAGACACCATCGCCGGTGCGAGCGGAGGAAACAACGACCCGAACACGGACTCCTCCAAGAACTCGCACCAGGGGCGCAACGAGCGCCCAAGCCAGGCCCTATACACGAGAGTATGCTCCCGTGCAGGTACGACAACCACACCCGCAGGCTTCAAGATCAAGCAGAAGACTGAGGGGCCTGGCACCCAATTCCGAAGACAACAACGATACAGTTGCAGCTGTCTTCGCGACCGCCTGGTATGGGGCATCACAAATCACCATACCAACCAACAAGTGTTGGGATTCCTTTTTAAGCACATACTTTTTCAACAGCGCGGACGCAATCCAGAAGGGTGACAAGGAACATTTCACCCTCCATTCTGTGTTCGCCGCGGCAGTGAATCAAAGGGAAGCGCCCCGTCTGGGGGCATCACCACAGAAGCTTCACAGACAAGACCTGACAATTCCCCCTCCGAAGTCCTGGAAGGCGCTTGAGCGCCATCCGTACGGGAAGCAGTTCCGTCAAAACGCATTTGAAGAGCTCGAAACCATGATTAAGATGGGAGCGGTAAAAATCGTGGATGCGAACACCATATCCAAACCCGCACTCCCCATCAAGTGGGTGTTTGCCTACAAGTTCAACGAGCTCGGATACCTGGATAAGTTCAAGGCACGTCTAGTAGCGAGAGGAGACCTACAACAGCAGAGCTCTTTGCAATCAACATACGCCGCTACCCTGGCCGCCAAATCATTCAGACTGCTCATGGCGATTGCGGCCCAGTTCGACTTAGAAATCAAGCAGTTCGACGTGGTTAAAGCGTTCCTAAACGCTTCACGAGAAGGACAGCAGCTTGAAGCATGTAGGCTGCCAGAAGGATACGGCAAGCCTAATCAAGTCATGCTGCTAGATCGAGCGGTTTATGGGCTCAGAGACTCACCGCTGCTGTGGTATAGAGAGTTTGGTAAAACCCTTTCAGCGTGCGGTATGCTCCAGTCAACAGAGGAGCCTTGCCTGTATTACACAGAGGAGCGCCGGATATTTGTCATGTTCTACGTGGATGACTTCCTGGTCCTATACCATCGAGCGGATGCAGCGCGCGCTGAGAAGATAATGAATGGCATCAGAGGGGCGTATGAGCTCACCGAGCAGGGAGATGCAGCTTGGTTCTTGGGAATCAGGATAGTGCGCGACCGAAGAGCTCGAAAGATAGCCTTGATCCATGATCAGTACATTGAGAAGGTCGCCGAGCGCTTCAACGTGGGAGACAATAGCTGGGCGCCAGCAACACCACTACCCATGGGAGAACTAGAGCGATATGACGGCCTGGCAACCAAGATACAGATTAAGGAATACCAGGAACGCATTGGATCTGCTCTGTACACAGCTGTGATGATCAGACCAGACGTTGCCTATGCGGTAGCACAACTCTCAAGATTCCTCACGAACCCAGGACCAGCTCATTTCAAGGCCATCAACCACACCTTGCGCTACTTGTATGCGACAAGGCACCTCTCGATTGTGTACGGATCATGGGATGCTAGCGGACAAGCACTCATGATTACAGGAGACGCATCGTTCGCTGACGACAAAGAAACAAGACACTCCTCTCATGGATACATCATATCTTTGTTCGGAGGTCCCATTACGTGGAAGGCCACGAGACAGAACACGGTGACTACGTCGACAACAGAGGCAGAGCTGAACACACTCGGGGTCACTGGTAGGGAAACCATGGGACTGAAAAGACTGTTCGAAGACATACAATTGGATCTGGATGAAGACTGGAAGATCTATTCAGACAACACACAAGCAGTCCGGCTGGTGGTAGGAGCAAATGAAAAGATAAGTACCAAGCTACGCCATGTTGACATCCAGGGACTCTGGGTGCGGCAGGAACATGCAAGGGGATCTTTTCAAGTTCACTACCTACCAACGGATCAGATGCCAGCGGATGGATTGACCAAGAATCTACCCAGAGGGAAGTTCGAGCATTTCAGATCTTTAATTAACCTGCAGGACACGGAGAGCATGGTGGCAAGAGTTACGAAGCAAGGGGGAGGAAAACTGAATTAACTACAGCTCCATTCGAGCGGTAAAGCCTTGGAAGGCACAGTGAAAAACCTCCCGAAAACATACACACTTTTGTTTCCCAAGTTCGTTTTTAAATAAATCGACCAGCGCCACCAGATCCCCGACCAGCACCACCAGATCCCTGACCAGCACCACCAGACCCACGACCAGCACCCGAAGAGCTCCCTTCCCCACCTCCACTGCTCGCCGAGCGGAGTGCCTGCGCAGCAGAGGCATAGTGTTGATAATGCGCAGCCACCTCGTCAGGAGACAGACCGGGAGGAGGACGGGGAATGCTCACCAAAACCTCAGGAGAAAGGAAACCCGTAGCAGCCGACAAACGAGCGGATGAAGAGCTCTCAGCCTGAGTCGAAGTGCTCCCTTGAGCACGCTGACTGCTCAGGTGGGCAGGACGACGCATACTGAGCCTCCTCGGCGAATGAATCTCCTCCTCGTCACCCAGAAACTCATAGACACTTGGGTCATGAGGCCTGCTCTCCGGACCATATACCTCGTCAAGGATATTACGAACCTTGGCGATCTCTAAGCGAAGCTCCTGCTCAACAAGTCAGATGATTAGCTCAGAACGCAACGAGGAAGTCATACATTAGAAGGGACACCACGGCGAAGCTGATTGTAAAGCGGGATGGCATCAGCTCGTGCACGAGGAGGCAATGGTTGACACACATGCCCCCGTGCGCAGAGAGCACAACGACCGCTCCGGGATGTGGTTTCCTCACAGAGCCCATTGCTTCTGCCAGCCATCAACGAGCGCATACAGCGCAGACAGGGAATGGAACGATACTGTCCGGTCCCAACATACCCTGACTGCCGACCGTTTCCCTCCGAGCGACGAGCGGATTCACCGCTCGATTCTGACTTCAAATCTGAATCAACCACTTCATCAGAATCATCGAGCTTCACAAGGTCAGATTCGGGTTCAGACGGTTCCCCGTCATTGGTGGACGAAGACGGTATATAATCATCGTCTCCGCTCGACGAGTCCCCAGGGAACGTACTCTCATCTCCGTGTCTCATCTTTGGGAGTTTGCGAGTAGAGACATAGACAATGTCGGAATCCGAATCCGACTCACGACGACGCTTGATGCCCGAGCCCGATGCTCGGGGAGCGGATGAGCTGGCCGTAGACGCCGTCTGGAATGGATTAACTGGACGATTCTTTATTTCGACAAAGATCGGACGAGAAGTGCGACTAACTGGGGCACCATCTCCACCAGAGGGCTGGGAAGGCCGACCAAAAAGACCCATCCCAGAACGAGCAGTTGTGGTGCTCGACGAGGCACCAGCACGGCTCGTTGACGCACCGGCAGTGCTCGTAGAGGCCCGGCCGGTAATCACCGTGGTTGGCGTCCTCCTCGAAGAAGCATTGGAGATGCGAGGTAGCGGGGGAGGACCAGAAATGCGCAACGGAACCGTGGGACCAGACGACGAAGACGAGGCGGCAGCACTGGCAAGGATCGCTGCCAGGAAGTAGGGCGCAGTGAGCGCCGACATCGCTCTCGGGGAGGTCAGGGGAGCGACGGCAAGCTCCGGAGGTGCTTCTTGAGCGGCCGAGGAAGGGTTAACCGGAACGAGAGCACCAGATTGAGCTGGCGTCTCGCTCGGGGGAGGATTCTCAACAGGGTACCAAGGCAACAGGATGGGCCGCTGCACCTCAGGGTACCAAGGGAGAAGGATGGGGCGCTCAGGCTCATGCTGAGCATCGGCATTGAACTCAGAGTCAGGGGAGTGCGACATTTTGAAGCTGAAAAACGACGAAGTTTACTGGAATAGACGATTTTTCTTGGTGTTCACTGAGCGGATAGAAAGGAAGGAAAGAAGGAGAGAATTGCTCAACGGGGGCAGGAGGGGAAGATATCCACGATGCCCCGCGAGAGACCAAGCCAATTCATCACCAAGAACGACGTCAACCCTCCGTCAACTAGGCGCAATTTGGCCGCTCCCTGCCAATCGGAACAGCTGCCCGCGTGAACTCCTTCTCGGCACAGGTATTCGGCGCACTTGGAGCGCGCGATTCACATTTTCCTTTGTCTTTCACATAGAAAACGCGTTAAGACAGCTCCGTGGATGCGCAACCTCCAGGAGCTGGGGGGTGTGTCACGCACTAGGTACTGTATAAGCAGTGCGCTACCGCACTGCTCTACTGTGCCATGAGCGCACGGACCACGTTTCTACAGTGTTTTGGGTGCTATTAGCACAATATGCACTGTACTAACTAACGAGCGGCTACGCCGCTCGCCTGTCTATAAAATAACCAACTTTTCCTGTATTTACTTTACTTCTAGATAGAAGAACAACGCTTTTTCCCATCTCTACGATCTTAAACCTACTCAAGCGCTCACTGTATGCTATCGAGGCATTGGCTATCTCCGTTCACGATCAATCCCCACTCTGACCTCCGTCAGACGTGATAAGGCACCTGTCAGTCTGCGCTAGGGTCCCAAGCGTGTTAGGTTCCTACGAGTACATACGGAGCAGGTAGGTACGGATTATTCCCAACGCGAGGTGGTTTGGAAAAGGAAATATCAGGAGAGACTCGTTCAAGGTTCAACCCACGACTAGGACCGGGTAGGGAATTCAACTCGCATGGCCAGCTCCAGGGCCGGTCTCATTGGAAATTCAGATCCTGGATCCATTGGTGGTACGACGGGCCACGCAACAGAAACCAACGCAGAGATGGCACGAAAGGTATTCCGTGCTACCCTTCGTGCCACCGGTATGAGTGCACCGGAATAACATGATAGTAGTCTTGGGGGGCTTGCATAATATGGACATGCTCGGGTGCTCTCGCAGTTCTCTCGCGCTGGTCCAACGACTGGCGATCACATCGGTCGCTTGCACGTTCGTTCAGGTTGGTAGCCGCCGCTTATAGACGAACCGACCTATCACCTTACCGGGTAGACCTTCGTAAAGGGGGAGTGGTTGCAAGCTACCTACTCTGCCATTTGCTGGAATCGATTCCGTCTGAGAAACAGTTGCAAATGCCTCCGTTGCTCCACGCCAAACAGTGACAGTGAGAGAGTGAGAAAGAGAGAGGGAAACGTGACGGGTACCTAATGGATGAGTGATGCAATCTTAAACCAGGTGGGCCGGGTATATGCTATAGCCAGCCTATAGCCATATCCAGGGCCTATAGCACCGCCCAATAAGCCACTATGATGGAGAAGTGAGGTGGATTTTGGTCGCAACTGAACGGAGTCCGCTTGGAGCGTTTCAGATCTCGCGACAGCACGCTAGACCAATACGGGAACGTTCGCCTATCTTAGGGTACTGGTACCTGCATATGGTGCTTATGCGCTAGTACGAAATAGTCACTGTACATGAAGTCCGCTGTGACTCGCTCGCCCGCCGCGTCGCGCTAGGCCGTATCTGGGAATGGGCGGGGCATCAATAAGTGACATGCGCAAACGGTTCGAGGTTCCCCAGGTCACAGTCAAGTCGTCCGTCTGCCTTGAGGTCTCTCACTCTCACTCTCTCCTGCTGCACTCACTCACTTCTGACTGGATCGTTTGTTTACTCGTTCCACGCTGCATTCAATTCTTATTTCCTTTCCTCAATATTCGTACGTCACTGGTGGTGTCCTGTCTTTCCTTTTGATTCACTTCGAACTCGAGCCGAGGAATAGTTTCATGCGAACTGCGTCGCCACATCGTAGGTCCGATCCTCCAACACCCCAGCTGCATCCGTCGCCGTTAGTTTTCGAGTGACTGGTATCTTCGGATGCCGAGATCTTGACGCACTCAGCTGGTAGGAATTAAGGAGCTCTCACACCCTCTTTATAAAACTTTTCGATCCTGGTACTTGGTACAAGATCCAACTCTTCGATTGATTCATCTCGTTCCTTTCCATCATCCGCAACTGCACGGCATATTATAACCACGCTTGTCTGAGACTTGCGTCGATATCGACTGCACTCAAGTCAGTCATTCAGGTCCGTAGTATTCTCATACTACGTACATCTCGATCTAGATTCTAAAAGGTTGGTCCGTCCGATACGCATCTCTTTTTTTTCTCATTTCGTTTCTTTTTCCTGTCCTCGTTCCCATCCTCGTATGTATGCGCGGCGAAAGCTTCCTGTGACCTGGCTATCCCTTCCTCGTCGACGGGGCTGCTGCTGGTCGCATGTAACACCGCGCATTGCAGGACATTGAGGGGAACTTCCGTCCGCCCACCGTCCCGTCCATTGGCTGGGACATCCCACTCGCGAGGCGGAAGCTGTACCGTGGTCTAGGTATACAGTACGATCTACCCGGACGGTCGCCACCACTTACTCTTGCGACCTTGCCCGAAACCGATCAAGATCGCCGTCAGAGAGAGTGCGAGACTGTCTGCTATCAGCCACATGGCCTATATCCTAGATGTCAGGGTCATGCGTGACAAAATCACGAGGTAGAACATATCCGGTTGGCCCACTAGTGCCGCTGTCTGCTCATCGTGTTGGCTCGATGCATCCTTCAGCATTGCTAGCTGCGTCTCTCTCTCTCTCTGCTTCGATCCATGCATAGTAGACTGGGAGACCCTTCATCTCATTCATTTGCGCACCTCCAGGACTCGGGCTGACGCTTGCATTCGTGGATTAGCTCTAGGTATTGATTACCCGTCGAATCAGACCTTTTAGATTGTCGTTCTCTACAAGTTTGCCCTTGCAACCGCCCTTTTCTGCGCAGTAGATTCTCATCTGCGACCGAGAGCAGTCGTGACGAAGGATTCAAGCCGCACTAAGTTAGCCAGGCCCGACCGACCTTTCTACCCGTGGAAACAAGATCGCCATCAAGCATAGGATTTTATATTTCCAACTGTTCCAGCCGAATCGATCTGGAACTACTATTGGCTGGCCATTACATTTGATACGGACTGCCAACTGAATCCGATCAATCCCGTTCACTGTTGCCCCCTGCATTATCATCCTCTTGCGATATCTGGTAATCACCCCGGTGGTAATTGTCGCAGGATTTCGGACGGCGCTCCTTTGTTATTCTACTCGGGAGATCTTGACAGGGAACCAAAACACCACGAGGCGCAACTGCAATAACTGAACCTTCTCCTTCTACGGCTCCTGCGAGCTGGTTATGCACTGTACCCTCCCGGTACACCTCCCAACGGACTAGGTTCACTCTGCCCCATATTCTACAACGGTACTGCCTGTTTCCTCGTCGTTCATCGCCTAGAATACGCGATCTACGGCTCCCGCCGTCGTATTACGGAGAAGCGCACCTGCCTGTGATCGAACCCTGAGTTTCTTTCTAGTATAGGCTTGCATTGTTAATTCGGAAAGGATGAGTCAACACAGCCCCCCTCGTCGGTCCAGCTTTGGCAACTTGCTTCGACGTAGTAAGTCGGGCGAGTTCAAAGGTGGAAGCGGTACTGTGGGTGGAAGGAAAGTCTCGCAGCCCAGGGAGTCCGTCCCCAAATCCCCACCTCGTCTCCCTGCTCTCTATAATGGTTCAGAACTCCTCGAACCTTTTGGAGGCGACGTTCGTCCCGATTCTGTTGCTATCATCTCTGGAACGGCGGAATACTCGTCTAATAACTACATACATCACTCCGCTAGCGAACCTTCACGTTTCTCTATGTCGCCCTCAGTCGCGTTGCCTCCAGTCCCGCCCATTCCCAGTGGCGGTGCTTGGGCCGACCCGTATGCTCGTACAGAGAGCATGACGAACCGTGGTCGATACAGCTACGCAAGCAGCGCCATCAGCACTGTCAATAGCCCTAGAAGGGTTCGTAGGAGAAAAGATCCAACTCCTTTCAAGTACGTTGCCGCTCACTCACGTTATACTTCACAAGGTCGATACTAACCTGTCTGCAGCATCTTGATCATTGGCACTCGTGGCTCCGGCAAGACTTCGTTCCTCGAGTTTCTCAAGACGTCTCTTGCCTTGCCCGCCAAGAAGAGATCACAGCGATCGAACGAGATCGAACAAGAGGTCACCTCACGAGCAACTCGCTCAGGAAATTTCATACCTCACTACATTGAGAGTGACATCGACGGTGAACGTGTTGGCGTGACTATTTGGGATTCAGAGGGCTTGGAGAAGAATGTTGTGGATCTTCAGCTACGAGAGATGTCTTCGTTCTTGGAAGCGAAGTTCGAGGAGACGTTTGCTGAAGAGATGAAGGTGATCCGGTCACCAGGTGTGCAGGATACGCATATCCATGCCGTGTTCCTCGTTCTTGATCCGGCTCGGCTCGACCGCAACATTGCCGCTTCCAGAGCAGGCGGAAGCTATGGCGGAAAGCACGGTTTCGACTATGGACGTATTATTGGTAGTCTTGATGAGGATCTTGACCTGCAGGTGATGCGCACACTGCAAGGCAAGACAACGGTGATCCCCGTCATTTCGAAGGCTGATACCATCACGACCGCACACATGGGTTTCCTCAAGAAGACAGTCTGGTCTAGTCTCAAGAAGGCCAACTTCGATCCTCTGGAGGCATTGAACCTGGACGATGATGATGACGCTACTGAGCTCGACAAATTTGACGAGAATGATGAGTACTTCACCGATGAGCTGGGAACCCCGTCTCCCATCGACGAGCGCCGGACGTTTGGAAGTCGTAGTGACAGCAATTCTCCAGGCTCTAAGGATACGGATTGGTCACCCTCCAAACTACAGCGTGTGTCCAATTCGTCGTCCGAAAGTACCGATGAACTGCCTATCCTCCCCATGTCTATCATCAGCCCTGACCTCTATGAGCCTGGAGCGCTTGATCGGAAGTTTCCTTGGGGCACGGCCAACCCATCAAACCCGGACCACTGCGACTTTACTCGTCTCAAAGAAGCCGTCTTCTCGGAATGGCGAAGTGAGCTCCGAGAGGCCAGCCGCGAGCAGTGGTACGAGGGATGGCGCACGAGCCGACTCAAGCATCGCAGCCCTGTGAATCGACGCCGTTAGGCATTGCGACAGGATTCGCAAGGACGCCCTCTGTTTTTCGACTGAAACGAACGGCTCACATTGTCGAGCAACTCTTCTTTTCGTTCTTGTTACGAAGAAGAAAAACGACGTTGAATTTCTCTTTCTCGATTCGCGATACCTCGCAGCAATACAATACCCCTTGATTGTTCTCGCTTTCTCATTTTATTTTTCTTTTTTTTCCCGTTTCGTTTCCTCTTCATGCATCTTCTGAACGAATGACGTACAACGTACGGTTTCTTTTTACTGTTCCGGCGGTCTTCTACTTTCGTAATAAGAGAGGAAAAAAGGACAACCGCAGGCGACAGGCAGATATCTTCTCATGGCCGAATTCCCTGATGAAAAGAAAAGACACACATATTACAACAGACGAAAAGCAAGCAAACAACATAAAATGGACGAAACCTTTTTTGGAGGCTGATGTTAAGGAAGAACTATCTACAACCCAGTACGGATATCATTGCTATGTTTGTCGGGACGAGAGAACTGGTCAAGATACATACTCTCGAGAGAAAAAGGTGCAGCACGGATTGTGTACCTTGTCTACCTATCTTACCTCCATGCGGGAGATTATCCTTCCGACTTACTTCAAGGAAAGAAGGATGGACGAAGGAATTGTTTAGGTCCATGGTTGTTAGGACTAGGGACTCGAACCTTGCTTTGTATGTGCGTTTCGTCGCATATAATTGTTGTCGTTGGCTGTCTGAGAGGATGGACGATGGAAGGAAGATGGACGATGACGATGGAGATTAGGTTAGTTTACCAACTGCTATGATGCTGTAACATGGTTGTTCTTCTTATCTTCTTGACTTCGTCGATTGTGTGAGTGAGTGAAGCTCGTAGCCGTGGACATTTTCGAGGAAACTTGCATTGCAGGTACGGGCTGCGCGCGTAGATGCATACATATATATGCCTGTCCGATTGAACTCGGGTTCAATTCGTACACCTCGACTCGTATAAGCATGCTTGGTCTCGAATTCGGGATAGATTGAATGGACTGTGAGGTTTCCTGATTGTTGATCTGTTCAATGGACGGAGCACGCAGTGTGAGCTCTGCGTAGGCGCTTTCGTCTTCGTATCTCGTGGTCGAAATGGCATGAAGATGAAACAAAAAGGAATGAAAAAGAACGATGAGAAATAAAAATAAAAATTGATAAAAGACGAAAGAAGATCTCGGTCCCCTCCCCCATCGCAAAAGCATCGAACAGTAGAAGGGAAAAAAAAAGTCGAAAAAAGGAAAAAAGAAACTCCCCCGGACAGGCTTGAACTGTCAACCTCTCGATGTATGTGGAAATTATCTGAGCTCGAATTTTCGAAGCTAGAACATAACAGTCGAACGCGCTAGCCAATTGCGCCACGGAGGATGTTTGGTGATGGGAGGGCGCGGGGTTATTGCGGGTTATATGGTAGAGATACCAAGGTGGGGGACGAGGGCGGGCGGGGAGAAGGAAGGACGGACCTCAATGAGATGAATACGAGGGCGTGCGGGGAGAAGGAAGGACGGACCTCAATGAGATGAATTGACGTCCTGTCACAGGCAATTGATAGTTGTGTTGGTTAATGATGGGACGAATTGATGGATCTGATGCAGGAATTGTGTTGTTGGTTGAATTGAATGAATTCAAGTGAATGATGGACGCTTCGTTCTCCCACTCAATCCCACCCGTGGTCCTGCCCGCCCATCCAGAAAAGCGCGCATCTGGCTCGCACTCGTCTCTCGTCATAGCACATGCGGGGTCCGAAGCACCCCACTCCACCTCATTACTGTAGGTAGGTAGGTATTCGGCAATGTCGCGACATTACCCAGAGATTTCCTCTGGAGAGCTTTTGACTCATTTTCACGTCAGACTGGTAAGCGAGCGACTACGAACTCGACAAGCGCGAACGTGTGAGCTAGCTAGCGATTGGATGTACGACCATCGGCAGGGTGGTTATAGAGGGTGATAAGAAGACCGGAAAATCACAAGCTCCTGATGGCGCAGTTGGTAGCGCATTGGACTGTAATTGAAATTGAAATTCAGCTTGCTGTGATCCACAGGTCGTGTGTTCGAATCACACTCAGGAGAAAAATGTTCTTTTTTTGCTCTTTTTCACTCACGTCTTCACTTTTTCGTTTCTTGCCCACTTTTTGAGGCCAAATTGAACTGTGTTCGTTTTCATCTTATTCTTTTTTATTTCATTTTTTTTCATCTGGTTGTCATCGCATATGAAAGCGATGGCTGAATAGGTACTCTGGAGATGGATGAGTTCAATGATTTGATGCCCGTCTGTTCGTGTTCTCATGCACAGATGAATGACTGCAACGGCGTCTGTAATTGTGATGCGGTTATAATTCATAAATACAGCGCAAAACTTGTCAAAGCACCAGACGTGATCTCATACTCATTATCATACAGAGTCATATTCGGAGTCCGATGCTACTCAGGCTGAGGATGGGCCGACGTTATCAGAGGCCGCTACCAAACGGGCACCTCAATGGGATCACCGTCATGATACCGCGCAATCCTCGGCGTCGCAAACAGCAGCGGATCGCCCGAATACTGCGGCTCCAGCCTCTCTACCTTGCGCGTTGATTCCCAGAACACAGTCCCATATCGATACAGTTCGCCAAAGGTACCCGGTCTATGGTCGACGTCGCGGAAGCCGTCTTTCTTGACGACGTCGCCGAGCGCGGGTGTGCCGCCCGCTGAGTTGTGGTAGACCTTGTACATGTGGCTCTTCTCGAGCATCTCGACGACAAAGTCCTCGGCTCGTTTTCGCTTTGCCAGGTCCGGCTCATCCAGTCGTGTCGCGAAGAGCTCGGCTTGCTTGTACCCGTCATAATCCGTGCGGATAGCGCCCAGCACACCATTCTGGATCCCCTCCACCATAAATGTCTTCTCCCACCAAAACTCCCGCCCACTAAAGCACGTCTCGATATCAAACAGACTCCGTGTGCGATCGCCCAGCAGCATATGCGCGACATAGTCGCTCATCTCATGCAGCTTATCTTTGAATCCCCAATCCGCCATGCCCTCTGCGAGCCCGACGTCGCGAATCAGGGGGTGCTTATGGAACCCGACGGCGTTGGTGCGGCCCCGCCACATCCATCGGTACGAGACGTGCCAGGACTTGATGAAGAGACACCCTTTGCGCGCCGCGAGCATGTAGTTCCCGAAACTACCCCACTGCTTCCGGATCTGTCCGTTGATGATCCACACGGCCATCTCGTACGGCGAGTCCGGCGCCGTCAGAGCGTTCCAGAAGAGCGTATCGAGATGCGTGTGCAGCATGTTGCCGACGTCCATCCAGACGCCGCCGTACTCGAATAAGAGCGGTAATCGCACGAGATCGGCGGCGTGTTGCGCCGCGTGCTTCCCGTCCATCGTGCGCTCGTTAAAACATCTCGGGAAATACACCTTGTCCAGGAAGTTGTATACGTTGTTGGGCGAGCCGTCTGTGATATCGACGAGACGCACTGTCCATTCGCGACCGAGTTTCCGCACCCAGTTTATGACGGTCTGCTGGTAGCTTGGGTACATGCTGTCGAAGCCCTTGTCCCAGAAACACCAGACGTTTTTCTCCGAGGTCACGCGTCGGAAGGTGTGGAGCTCCGCTATGATCTCCGCTTCAGGACGGAGGTCGAGTTGGGACTTGGGCACGACACGGAGGCCCGTGGCCGAGGGGGGTATCGTGAACTTGTCCCCTATTTCGGGGCAGGGGGTGGTGTCATGATGATAGAGAAGTAAGGAAGGCTGGTTTGAATGTGAATCGAGCATGTTGATGATCTTGTGAGATTACTCTGGAGTGCTTTGAAGATGCTTTATCGATGGGAGTTCTGAGCTTGCTTGTTGCCAAAAAAGATCCCAAAATCGTGGTAAGTCCGTCCTATTTAACCTGCTCCTACCCGACCTGTGATACCTTTTCCCGCCCAGCAGAGCAATGATTGGACTTCTCTCCAGATGCTGTGCCATTACCTCACAGCAACTGAGCCATCAGACCTACCACGATCTCTCCTTCTCTGTGTCGCAAACAGACCGTCGGCTCCTATGATTCATACTGACGGTCTCTATTGTTCTCCTGTCCCAGCCCCGACAATAACGCGACGAATCTCGGCCATCGCATTCCTCAACAAAATCGCATTTGTGCTCGTATTCCAACTACCGACATCAGAAAAAGCCCCATGTTTTGAACTTCCATATGATATCTCCCTTCAAACTCGCCGATCACGCAATGGGAGCAGGTATCGAGATCGATATGTCCCACTTTCACATCCCGTGACAGACGCATCAAGGGCCTTTCGACACAATCCAATGCAGTTTTTTGAGACATCGAGCAAGGATGATTCAAAATCATGAACTTCAACTCGCCCCCTCCCCGTATCAGTCATGAACAACTCCGCCCCGACGAAGAACATCACCAAAACCCCGCCAAGCCGCTAGCATCGGTAAAGGACCCCTGGCCTAACCCCCTTCAGCAAGGCGCCATCAGCCCTAACAACGCCGACGGCAGATCGACGCTAATCCCCCGTCCCGTGCAACCCAATGGGGCTTAGCCGTATGATTCATTGTGATGGGAGCCGCAATTTCGGGCTTCGCGAACGTCCGTGGAAGAATATCTAAGTGATTCGGAAGGGCGAAAAAGACAATCGGAAAGGAAGAGTCATAAGCTTATTTGCATAGCCCCTCAAGTCTGAGATGAGAATGTGAAAAAAAAATCGAATTGTACCTACAGATGAATACGCCGAATACGACGTCGGAGTTAAGCATCGCATCTCCAACGAAGACAACGTCTATAAAAACGCTGTGCAACGACAACGTCAATGTCTCTCTCTCTTTCGCATTCCCATCCCCATCATATGACCAAGTCTCAATTCCCATCCATCATCATTTTCAACTCCCATCATGATCGAAATCAACCCTACATCCCTCTACGTCCCCCCTTCTCACCCCATCCCAAATCCCAAATACGCTCACCTCGCCACAAAAACTCCCGAGTTCATCGCCGCTGAACCCGCCCTGGAAGCCCTCTACGACAAATACTGGTCTCTCCCCGATCTCCCGAGTTTCCGACATGCAGCCCCCACCGCGGACGCCCTCATGCCTCCCGGCGCACCGGATCGCTACGCGGCCGTGCGCACGGAACTCCGGCATTTCACCGCGCGCGATGGGGCGAGGATCGAGGTGAAGGTGTATAGGAGTCCCGAAGTGAGAGGCGGGGCTACGCTTGTTTATCGGATGCATGGGGGTGGTAGGGTTTTCTCTTTCATTGCTTACTATGTCGAATAAGGCCGACATATTCGTGAATTTGAGACAATGTCATTGGAAAAAGGGGGCTAACGCAGTCAGGTTTCTGCGTCGGAAATCACGAGACCGATGGTGCGGAAAATGTCTACGCGGCCATGAATCCCGATATCGTTGTCGTGAGCGTGGATTATCGCTTGTTTGTCACTTCTCCTTTTCTATCACGACTACGAGTACTAACAACGCTCAGAGCACCCGAACACCCCTTCCCGATCCCCGTGGAAGATAGTTTCGACGGATTACTCTGGGTTCGTCTACTCTTTCCCCCATGTAGAAATGTGCGCTAACTCAGCGCAGTGCAAAGCGAACGCCGACTCCCTCGGCATCGATCCCGAGAAGATAATCCTCGCCGGCAGCAGCGCGGGCGCGAATCTCGTGTGTCCCCTTTCCCCCTTTTCCCATTCCCCCTTTTCCTCTCCCCCCTTGTACCCGGAACCCAACTAACCCGCCCCCACAGGCCGCCTCCCTATCCCTCCTCGCCCGCGACGCCCACCTAACCGGGATCCTCGCACAAATCCTGCACTTCCCGTCCCTCTGCCACCCGAAATTCTTCCCGGCCTCAAAATACGAATTCGGCAGCTACCACCAGAACGCGTCGAACGTCGTCCTCAGCGTAGGACGCTTCGAAGCCTTCTTGCGCGCGTATATCCCCAATCCCGAGGTCGATGAGCGGCATTCGCCATTGCTGGCGGGGAGTTTGGAGGGGTTGCCTCCGGCGCGTACGTATCATCTCCTTATCCCTCCGTTCTCCTCGCTCACCTTTCTTATCCCCTCATACCTCCTCACACCCTACCAACCTTCATCCCATTCCTTGTCAATAGAATCTGACAAAAAAAAACCCAGTAATCCAAGCCGCCGGCGTCGACATATTCCGCGACATGAGCCTCGCCTACGCCGAAGCCCTGCAAGCCGCCGGCGTCGCCGTCGAAGTCCACGCATACGGGGGTCTCCCGCATTGTTTCCCGGCCTTGATACCCACGTCCCCCAGCACGCCCGTCTTCTACGACCGGTATAATGCCTTCTTGCGGAAGTATGCTTCTAGTTCGACTGTATCCAGTTCGACTTAATTTTAGTTCGACTTGATTTCTAGCTTAACCGAGTTCTAGCTCGGGATGGTCAGATTGAAGTCAGAATGAAATTTCAGGGACACTTTGTTCATCTCCCTTCCTGGTCCTTCGGGGTTTCTCATAATGGTCTGCCCATGTCTACCTACTTGGATTCGAAGGATTTGCTTCCATGATGAGCATTTGCCAAGGCCAGCTGAATAATTTTCTCAAACCATGTTGTCAATTATCATGTGTGCCTCATGAAGGTCAGAACATACCTAGACAGCATGATGTGTGCTTATGGCACTCGTTATCACACCATCGGGGTCACTCAAGAAGGATGAAATGCAGCTAAAATCAGCGAGGGTCGACGAATGTCTGACGAGACCGCATTGCCGATATTTTTAGAGATACTCTGTTCTGGTCTCCGACGAGGCCCTTGAACCTCAAGTCTATCTGGACCTAGCAGCTTTACTCATTAACAAATGTCAAACGATACAGATATCTCAGCTCCGCTACATCAGTCTTCGTAAGTGGTATGGTGATGATGCATACACTCGGATTGCGGAAGCAGACATCATAGTATACTAGCATCGAAACAATCTCTCCTTTTCTGCCTTCATCGTGATTCGTCAGAACAGTGAAGAACGCACCAGACCAATCCCCAAGCTCGAGGCTGAGAAAGGCAGTCCAGGAACGAGCTCATATTCACAAGCCACAACCCTTCTTTCTGAATACACAAATTCGTGCGGGAGATTTGACGCCAGAAGAAACAACCAATTGCTGTATGGATGTGCGACGGGATTTGCAACCAGATGACTCCATGATCTCTCCTAGAACGGCTCATAATGAAGCTTGAATCAATCATACCGTGGTCCTAACCAAGGGCCCTTTGTAGTACTCCTAACGGCGTATTCTGTATCACTTTCCCAAGTAAGAAGGATAGAGGCTCTTCTCAAATTTTGGGAGTGTCGAATCGGGCGCAAAGTTTGGGTGATTAATGATGGACTGAAAAGCCATAGATAGCAAGGGAGCGGCACTGTACAAGATCAGAGTCAGTATCCTATCAAGTACAGCAGGGATCCTGATATTTCAACGCTTACTGCTCGGAAGCCGGAATCTGTGACGCGTCATGAACACTGATTTGGCGGTTGACGACTTTCTCTTGGTCACTCGGTGGCTCCTCGTACCGTCTGCCTACAACGCGACTAAACGTGCGACGATTGTTCTCCATGACAGCATCGGCAACGGTCTTGTTAAACATCTTGTTGTATCCGCCATAGAACTTCTTCTCAACGTGCTGTAGGTGTTCTGCCAGTTTTACGGATACGGGGCGTTGTGCTTCTGACAAAGGTTGGAACAGCCAATCACTAGTACTAGGCTGCTTCTGGTGGTTGAAATCCGGAGGGAGACCCTCTGTAAACCAAGCAGTGAGCTCCTCAGCTGGTAGAGTATCGACGGGTGCTTTGGCGTGTTTTCGGCGCTTCTTCTTGTCACCATCCTCGTTTTCGTCAGGGCAATCAGAGTAATCATCCTCAAGGAGGTTGAATATCGATACAGAACGGGCATGTCCTCCCTCCGTGGGACAAGCAATAGTACGCCGAACAGAGGGTAGAGTCTGATGAACCGGGTTCATCATTGGGTTCTCGTCGTCAAACTCGCGTGGCCTCTGCAGAATTTCCTGGTCAAGGGCTGTGGGTCTAACCTGTCGAACACCTGGTGGTCCCGCGGTCAAGGGCGCCGGTGCGCCTCGTCTAAGTGGGGGAGGCCCAATCACACCGGGATCTTTAGACTTCATCCATGGCTGGACTGGTCGGCCATCCGTTTTTGGAAGCTGTAATATATTAGTAAAAGTACCCGAATAGGATGCTTCACGAACATACTCCACCGCTTGCATTAGGCTGGGGACGATGCGAAGCGAGGACCAACTGTGCGGCCCGCTGCATAGGGTTGGGATAGGAGGCCAAGTTTGACAGGCTATTGAAGTTCAGAGTAGCTATAGACTTCATGATATCGGCTCCATTGCTTCCACCGCCAGGTTCTGCATGACTCGAGGTTGCTGCAGAGTTTCCTGCTGCTGCAGCGGCAGCAGTAGGGTCGAGAGATGTTTTCTGGTTGGTGTCCAATGAATTACCGTTGCTGCTCAATGCATTGGCACCACCGTTGGCAGTAGACTCCAGAAGACCAGACATGTTTGGAGCTTGTCGGGTGTCATGAACTACCACACCGAACTTCTGCAGCACTTGTCTCTCCTGCTGCGTCATGATCACATTCGGAAGGCTAGCGTCGGCATTTGAACGCAGAGGGCTGATAGCCCGTTCCGAGTTCTGCTGCAGTGGAGTGTACGGTAGCTGGGATGAGCCAGCGGATGATTCGTCCTGGTAGGGGATAAGCGTCTTGACCGTGCGACCCCGGCGTACAGGAGGCTGAAGCGGTTGGGTTTGTGGGTTGTAGACAGAGCCCACCGTGGTATACTGGCGAGGAGGTGTGGGCTCCTGTGCTGTCAATGGCTGAAGCTTCTGGAGTACTCGTTCCTGGGAATAGCTGGCCTGGTCGAGTATCGATGGTAGTAGCGGTGGTCGGGTATCTCCCGACTGACGGTGGGGAGCTGATCCCATTGTAGGTTTGTAGTCGGGCATCTCCATTGTGCCTGAACTGTCTTGTCTGCCTATTGGATGAAATTAGTGAATGGCGGCCGGCAAAGCCAAGCAGCAAGTAGAATGGAACAACCTCGAGGGAAATTCAAATGATCACAATGGCTTCCAACAGATGGGGAAAGAAGTCTAAAGGAAGTAGTAGTGATGATACAAAGGCCAGGCACTCCTTGGTACCTCGAGTGACTGTTGGTCGAGGAACTGTGGTGCTGCTAAGTTGGAGATAGGAGTGATGGGCTGGCACTCGGCGGATGATGATTGATGATGACGGGGTCGGGACTGCGGCTGCGGCAATTGTAAGACGGAGAGGGAGAAGGAGAAGAGAGGTGGAGTGAGAAAGTGGAAAATCGAAAGGGAGAGAATTATCGTGGGGTTTCCGGAAAGGCATGGACAGGAAGGCGCAGAAGCGAGTCGCTGCTGCCGACTTTCGCTTCATACAGGTTTGGGAAGGCGCAAAGTCGTCATAGCCTCCAGTACTTACCTGCCTGTCCATTCAGAGACAGGTTTCTCACACACGGCCGTCCCTGCCCAGGTAATTGAAATGGATGTGTTGCAAGTGCCAACAGTAAGTGGCAAGCCTCCGAAAGGGAAAGCGCGAGTCGATCTACCGGTACATGGGAGGGTACCGTCTCGCGCGATGGCTTTATGTCAGTGCCACCGGGTGTTGTGGGCAAGAAGCCAGCCGTCAGGAGCGAGATGAATCAGACAGGCAACCAGCGAAGTACTTCGGATGAAAGATTGCGAAACGTTTCTGCCCTCGGCTTGAACCTTGCATCAAAAACCGATCTGCTTTTTGCTGCAAGTACGGAGTATTAGCATCACATGGCATGCAAGCTCGGCCCCTCCTATCAATATCACGGAGTCGCTGGTCATTTAAGGTCCGTCTTCATGCGCATGGGAAGATAGAAAAAAAAGATAAAACAGAGGAAAGTTCCCCGTCACATGCAGGTGGTATCTCTACATATCAAAGAGAAGGACGTAAGAAGAGCAGGATATTGCAGCGAGCTTTCTACCTTTTACATACCTGACCTCCATCATCACATCACAAAGCACCACTGCTCCCACGAGTTTGGCGGAGCGGCGACAGTTCTGGGGATAAAAGCGTGCTCGCTTAAATTCAGTAACATCACGACTCATTATCAGCATGAAAATGGACGGCAGAAGAGGGGACTTGTTCACGTCCAACGCGGTGTTCTTGAGTCTTGATTCGCGAGCCTCACGTATCGTTCTTGATACCCAGATCGTGCCATTAGCCAAAGGGACACTCTGTATTTCCTGATATGCTGATTATTACCTCATGATTCCCATCCACTGCAGGGCATCTCCTGGACACGAGTACAATGAAGTATAATCTGATTGTCCGTTCCTGTAGAGTTCTGCCTTCCCGCAGAGTACATCTGATAGGACAAGCAATCAGGTTCCGAATACTCCGTAGGTTGGTCGGAGGCATTGCCACCGGAACACGGAGCCCGCCAGTCTCCCGAGCCCGTGAAGCCGTTTAGTCTTCGAGGTTACAGTTGTGACCACGGATTACAGGTTTGTAACCCATGGACACGCGTGAAAGTCGAATTGTTCTCGTTGGTCCCGCTCGCTGACTCGTGTCCAGCGCTGTGCAAGCGCCATTGGTTTCATTACAGGACGCAAGCAAATCCTGCCAATTCTGCAAGTAGCGAAACAGCTTGGTTGATGAGGTCGGTCTCTTTACCCGGCGCCCACTTCGAGGAGAATAGAGGAGAGATAGCGTACCAGGGTAGGAGGTATTCTTGTCCACGTTAGGACATACATGATACTGGACGATGAGAGGTTTCTAAGTTGTCTCTACTGATAGTACAGCCCAGAGATAGATTCGGACTCCAGGTTGTTGTTGTTGAGAGAAAGGGCCCGCTGTTCATGACGCCAATCAGATACATCAAGCATCGAAGCTTTCGGTACGTGCGCATACGAGCGAACACTGTGTACTGCGTACTGTAGCCACGTCACTCACAGAAGCTGCCGCCACACGTACGGGAGATCGAGTGGTGACTCGTGAGCAGTCATCTCTGTGAGGTAACGGAAAAGTTACCGACCTGAATTACTCGTACTCGTATGCCGTTGGCGTGGTGCCGCCTGTCTCTCTTGTCCTAGGTATCGTCCTTGGATAGTTCGTCCCTAAATATAGCATGAATGGCCAGTTATCTCTAGCACGGCAGCAGCCCGTGGAGGAACTGCCGCTTGCCCTGAACGAGTTCTGCGCCATTCTGTCAGATGCACAACGACGCGACTTGGCTGCTATTCGGACTGTTCCTGATGCCGACTCGATCCTCGTTTTTACTGCGCAACTTGATTCTGCCAATAGAAGTAGGAGGGGCGGCAGTGTTGGTAGTAGAGTCAGCAAAGTCTTGCAGTCAACTCGGGATTTCTGTTCTGTCATCGACACCTTCGTGTCAGCGCATCCCGATATTGCGGCGCTCGTCTGGGGCAGTGTCAGACTGACAATGCAAGTAAGTATTGCAATCGAGCCCTTCAGTTCGGCCCCGTTCCGTTAAAAGAATGATAGATCATTGTAAACTACACATCCTACTATGAGGCGGTATCTAGTCTGTTTATGAAGCTTGGTCATTTCTGTCCCCTCTTTGCTGATTACGGGACACTCTTCCCCAGCTCAGAACGACTACAGAAGTCGTTAAAGAACTTTCATGCGTCTATCGTTCGGTGCTGTAAGCATGTGATAGTGGCAATCCAACGTCCATGTACGGAATACGAGTTGCTGTTAAGACTTCGTCGGCAGATCTAACAATGACAAAGGGCATAGTCAAGTCTTTCATGCGTTTTACACATCCTTCGAGCAAGAATTTCAGTCAGACATAGATGATATCCGCAGATGCAGTGACAACGTCAAAGACGCCGTCAGCTATGCCAAGGCATGTGTTGACGCGCAAGAACAAAAGCTTCAGAGCAATGAACGGGCAACTGCCTCGGAGAGCAGGAATCTATTCAAGTCCTTTGTTTCACGCACAAGAGGCGACCACGAGAACCTACGTGCACTTCTAGTGCAGAGAGAAGAACGAGAAACATGTACGGGACCACCTCTCCAGTTGAAGTCCATTGACCTAAAGCAGATCATTTGTCGTAGTCAATCGAAGGCAGCAACTGTTAGATGCACTAAGCACCTACCGCCCTGAACGACTGCTGAAGCAAAACCAACGGAAGCGTTTCCGCGATACCGCCAGCTGGATCTTCGATACCACAGAATTCCGTGAATGGATCGATACAGCAAGCCCTTCTGTTTTGTGGTGTTCTGGCAAGAGTAAGTCGTGTGTGTTCCTGCATCTCATGGCCGAGACTACTCGTATATTAACAGCCTCTTGATCTTAGTTGGGTCGGGGAAGACCGTCGTCACGTCAGTATAACGAATATATGAGTCGCCTGTCACTGTACTGATGGGTTTATAGTGCAAGCGTGATCGACCACTTACTCATCGAAAAAGGACGGTCTAACTGTCTTGTGTCTTATTTCTTCATTACTTCCGGCGACCGAGACTCTCTTAGTGCCGAGACGGTTATGAGCTCCATTCTACGACAAAGACTCCCTCCATCGACTGAATTGTCTCAAGAACTGGAGGAGAGACTCCGACGCCTTAATAATGAGCAGGAGCTTGATGAGATCGTCATGCTCATTTATGATATCACGCACGCATCGAGGTCATATATAATAATTGACGGATTAGATGAATGCGAAAACCCGAATCGAGATAAGCTACTGAAAGCGCTTTCATCTCTGGTTACTAAAGCAACGAACACGAGATTGTTCCTAGCTAGCCGGGAAAGCCTTTCGGGGGAGATGCAGAAGCACTTTTCTTCGATATCAATGTCCCAAATATCCATGGGCGTCTCCGCGGTACACAACGACATTTTCACTTATATTGATGGGGTCCTTCAGGAGAAGGTAGAGTCGCAGGAATTGATTGTCGGAGACCTTGATTTAATCACCGAAATCAAAGAAGCACTTATACAAGGTGCTGATGGCATGTAAGTCATGAGTTCAGGTTGATTTTGTCTTCTGGACTGCTAATCTGACATGGTACCTTAGGTTTCTCTGGGTCTTTTTCCAGGTGCATGAAATCTGCGATCAGAGCTGTGACGAGGACATTCGTCAATGCATCGCAAATCTTCCGGCGGATCTAGAAGAGACTTTCAGTCGAGTCCTGCATCGTATTGCCTCTCGAGGTCATAACAAGAGCAAGTTGGCCCGAAAAGCATTGCCATGGATTGCCGCATCTGCCAGGCCGCTATCTCTTGAAGAGCTTCGAGAAGCCATTGCAGTAGAGATTGGCCAACCGTACTCCATACCAGAACGCCTTTGCAATGATGCCAATGCTATCATCTCATCCTGTGAAAACCTAGTGCATATCGACGAGGAGGATCATTCGGTTCAATTTGCCCATCATACCATCAAGACGTTCTTGGTTCGGCGTCCTAATCTGCTTCAACCGCCCCCTGGTCATAGCCATGACATGCAGGGTTTCTACGTTGACCTCGAAGAGGCAGACCATTTTATCGGCGAAATATGTGTCACATATCTCAACTTCAACGATTTCAAAACCACGCTGAGCCGAAGATCGAGACCATTAACCCTCCCCGATCCACACGATATTGCGCGGACTGCGTTAGGCCCAAGGTCCAAGATTGCATCGAAACTAGGACGAAGGTTTCGACAAAGCGGATTCTCCAAATCTGTTGAAGTTAGCCGCATTGTACAATCCAGTACGAACACCTCCAAGTCGTCATCAGATGCAATGCATAACGTGCATCCGTTCCTCAAGTACGCGTCAACTCACTGGCTTTTCCACACCAAGGGCTTCCGGGATGACAAATCGAAGACGTGGACCCTTTGGAGGAACATAATTTTCGACGGTCATGAGCTGGCAATTAAGCCGTGGCAGTCCGACGCCAATGCGGATAATCTTGATCTGGAATGGGCTCGAGAAACCAACCACCCTGCACTAATATGTCTCATTCTTTGCTCCCGCTTTGTCTCATCAAGAGAAATCATAGAGATTATTGACAAGGCTATTGACGAGAATAACATACCACTCATGGATGCCGTCGTACGGCTTCGCGACATGCCCATATTGGCAGGCTATATACTCCAAGCAGCTACTAAGAACGGCCGTTTAGATCTTGTCAACAAGCTACTTGAAGCCGGGGCTGACCTGAATACCCCCGTCGATTGTGGAACCGCAATATCGTTAAATGCACTTCAATCAGCAGCCTGGAGTGGTCATTTAGAAATCGTCAAAAGGCTACTCGAAGCTGGTGCTGATGTTAATGCGCCCTCGGATAGGAGCTCTGGACGGACTGCACTTCAAGCAGCTTCCGAATGTGGTCATCTAGCAATCTTCAAAAGGCTACTTGAAGCTGGTGCTCATGTTAATGCGCCCCCAGCTGATTCTAAGGGCCGGACTGCACTCCAAGCAGCTGCCCAAGGTGGACATCTAGAGGTCGTTGAACTGTTACTTAGAGCTGGAGCACATATCAATGATATCCCTGCTGTCATTCATGGCCGGACCGCACTCCAAGCAGCTGCCGAAGGTGGACATCTAGAGGTTGTTGAAGTGCTACTTAAAGCTGGAGCAGATGTCAATGCCTTACCTATAGATAATGGTGGCCGAACCGCACTCCAAGCGGCTGCCAGAGGTGGACACCTAGAGGTCGTTGAACTGTTACTTAAAGCTGGAGCTCATGTCAATGATTCCCCTGCTAAGGTTAATGGCCGAACGGCACTCCAAGCAGCTGGAGAAGGTGGACATCTAGAGGTCATTGAAGCGCTATTTAAAGCTGGAGCAGATGTCAATGCCTTACCTATGTATTTATAATGGTGGCCGAACCGCACTCCAAGCGGCTGCCGAACGTGGCCATGTCGGTATGGTTATGAGGCTACTTAAGGCTGGAGCTCATGTCAATGCCTTTCCTGCTTTTGATGGTGGCCAAACTGCATTAGAAGCTACTTCTGAATATGGCCATATAGAGATTGTTGACATACTACTTGAAGCAGGGGCTTACGTCAATGCGTTTGCTTCTGATGTTCACGGCCCAACTGTGCTTCGGGCAAATGTGATAGACGACCATCTCATTATCTTCGAAACTGTATTAGTTGCGGCCGGTAAGGCTTATACCTTTACGTACAGCAGGGCTACATGCTCAAGCCAGGGCTGGAAAATGGACGTTGACGAAGAGCTTAAATGGGCTCAATAGGAAATCGACTGTCTAAAAAAAGATAAAAGGGGTCAGACAGCGCTTCAAGCTGCTACTAGAGGTGGCCATTGACATGTAGTCGAAAGGCTGAGACGTGCAGGTGCGAAGTAGTCTGCATCTGTTGGCCATTGCAAACGCCGTCAATGCTGGTCTGTTTCGATGAGGAAGATGACATGATATTGGTGTCGTCAATGGCGGGTTGAGAGTTTCTACCGACTTGACACATGGCGTATTGATGCTTCATTCTGGAGATTTGTGGGAATTCCCGTCTTCCGGCACAACTCTCGGGGGGCTTTGCAAAGGTTGCTATGCAACGATCCCGTCATCGAACTATACATAATTATCAAAATACTAGCACAGCATTATCGGTCAGAGGTGGAAATTTTCGTTACAGGTTGTTAAGAAGAGTACTTCAAGGGGCCTGAAAGATTGTGCTCTGCAGTTACATGAAGGAGAGAACGACATTAGAACGTAGGGATGGTCATTCCAATCGACTTCTGCAGCGTCGTATCGGCCCCGTTCTCCTCGCGAAGACCTTCCCGCCATTACCCCTGATTGCGGGGATGCTAATCAGATTTCAACACGCAACAAAATAAAAAAAAAGCTGGGCTTGCCCGCTATGTTACTCACGATGATGCTGCTAGTAACGTGTCTTGGGTACGGTGACTATCTGAAACGCCAAGAACCGGCATACTGAATCTGTAAAATTACTAGACAGGCTCTGGGCATGTTACAAGCGTGAGTATGGGACGGGTCACACCTCTGTGCTAACTCCGTTCTATGAGTGACTCGTCATGTTCATGCTAGGTAATGTGCCTGCTTGATGTCGTAGTGCAGTTGGGGATGCAACTCACATTGGAAACCAATCAACTGAGAATAACGACACGGCACTACCATCATCCATCATCCATCACAGAGGATCAGGCCCGAGGGCATGAGTAATCCGTATTTCAAAGGGCCTAACCATCTCCGACTAAGCCCACGCCGAGGTTGTCTCGGTTGTCCATGTGTCTCCTAGGTAGGTGATTCGTAGGTAGGTAGTTGCTATAAAAAATCTTCCGGCTAGAGATGATCTCATTCATGCCCGAGAAGACCAAAAAGTCGGGCCGTCCGAGATTTGACAGGCCGTAGGGTCGATGGTGGGAAAAGGCAATCTGTAGGGATCGAAGGGATGCATGAGTGCCTCTTGGCAAAGCGGCTTAATTTTCGATGGGAGTGAGCTAGGGACGGATAATGTTCCTAGAACCCGGAGACTCGGATGCTATCACAGGCCCGGCCCAATACCTACCTATCAACAGATGTGGCGGGAGGGGACCAGGTCTAGGTAGGTAGGTAGGTATTATGGATTACTATGAGCTATGGGCAGTTCGTGGGTTAGATCTCTTTTGAGATGCAAAAGGGCAGTTTCCCATAGACGAGCCACTCAATCCTGTGAATATCCATCTCCTCCATTAGTGTAGGTGATCCCTAACTCTCCATGTTCGACGCTTGATACTACAGGCTTCCTACACCTCCCTCCTCGTCCGTAGTGCACTTCTCCCGGAGCGTACTAAGTAGTAGAGTAGGACTCGCAATCGACGGAATGCAATTCCGCACTGGCAATGCACTAGGGAGAAGACATGGCACCCACACCCTGTGGGAGAGAGGCTATTCCCGACGCTTAATCATAGGAATCTAGTGCGGGAGTGGAGGGCACGGATAAAATCAGCTACCTATGATTCATGAACCGAGTGGCACACACGAAAGATTCCGGAAGAGAAATTTAGCAGACACCTAGGGTCGTATCTGCTTCCCGTCATCCGGGACAATAAGGGGCTTCGCAGAGAACGTCTAGAAACAAGGTAGGTGCGGACTACCGTCTTACGTCCAAGACATTGCGTTCCCTTATACGGCTTAACTGCCGGTCTTAACACGACGGAACGACCTCAGCTCGAAGAGCTCGCATCGGACGGTACCGTGTGCAGAGTCTTGTCGGCACTGGCATGGAGTGCCTACTGCACGTTTGATCTTATCAATCTGTGGACCGGGCTAACCCGCATAGGCATAGACGCGTCGAGCCGTTGACCCTGCATATCCAGCTGTGTGTTTTGGATTACTAATGGTCTGCGCAATGGCGTGCCTATTCATAGCCAGGACAGGACGAGAAATCCCCCAACATGATCGACTTCTCTTAAAGCAGGGACGGAGTCGTACGGGTACGGAATACGGATTACCTACCGTAGCACTACCGGAGGGACATCTAATGAAGTGCAGGTTAGGTTATGACCGCTGGCCACGGACCACCAGCGGATTACCGACAGATACAGTATCCCGCCGTGACTAATCCGTAGTGCGTAGCGACTTCCTATGTTTAGGACTGTTTGACTAGCGATGCATTGGCAGTCGCGTTGCAGGATAGACTTCGGGTCTAGGCTGGTTGCAGTTAGGCCGCGTTGGTCGACCCCATCCCCCTCGTCCACTAAGATCACGAGGTGATAGCCCAGGATTCCCACGAGGTAAGGTATATTTGGCCTGGGCCTGAGTCTTATTTAACGGGACACAAACCAAGCACGCTTCCTCACCTCAACCAAGCCTCACGGCTAACCCGCTCGCCCTGCAACTAATCATATGACTGAACTGTGAATTTTCCGCCTGCTTATCCCGTTCAGAGCTAGCAGCTTTTCTCTGTTGATACTTGAAGCCCCTGTGATCGTCGAGACTTGCCTACCTCCCTGCTTAGACCCCATCCCGCCTCCGAAGTCACAGACTGGGGGGACGCTGACATAGAGAGAGACCCTCACATTCTCGCGAAGCCCAATCATTATCTCTCTCTCTATCCTCTCTTTCTTTCTTTTTGTCTCACTAGGACTTTGTCTCTCATCGTCTTCATTCTCTCACTACCTACCTAGACAGCCTGTCAGCCCGGTCTCTCCAGCAAGAGCTGCTCCTCCGACGCCATGGACTTCTCTCAGGCCTACTTCAATGGCAACCAGCCATACCAGTACATGGCGAACTCCCCCATGACGCCTTCTACCACGGCCGCCTCTGACGACTTTGGCCACCAGCAATCGCCTCATGTTCGTAGCCCGCCACTCTGCTCTCTTTAGACTATTCTGCTCTGCTTTATCCCCCTTAGCTTCACATATGCTGTTCCCTTCCAACAACTGGGACTGATGTTCGTCGTCTTATACAATACAGGCGATGTACGAGTTTCAAAGCCACGATCAATTCCAGCCGAGTTTCGATCAGTTCACCCAATTCAACCCCCACCAATCCATGCCAGGTCCCCCGGGACCCCCGACGCCACCTACCATGCCGATGCATGGCCAGAGCCTCAACGGTGGGTTTTCGGTACAAGGTAGCGCTGCCGACATGCTCTCCCTGACAAGCGTGGATCCAGACTCGACCCGGCCACAGGGTTCCAACTCGGATGAGGATGATCTAAGCCCTGCCCAATCGCGCCGCAAAGCCCAGAACCGAGCTGCGTAAGTGATGCTTCTTTGAGGGGGAAAAGGGGATGGAATATCAGAGAACTTCAGTTGTCTATGCTCGCTTAACAGCATAGGGGCACGATGGGAAGATTATTGTGGTCATGTTGCTATGGAAACGGGCATAGATGGCGCTCGATGCTAACAGAGGTCCAATCTATCTAGCCAGCGAGCCTTCCGCGAGCGCAAAGAAAGACACGTCAAGGACCTTGAAGCTAAGCTCGCCAGCTTGGAGGCGGCGCAGTCGCAGACGGCAACAGAGAACGAGAAGCTCAAGCGCGAGATGCAGAAGATGAGCACGGAGAACGAGATATTGCGCGCGACATCGAACGCCCATGCGCAGCATGCCGGTGCCACATCATTGCCGGGTGCGGACATGACCACAGGGCCCATGCAGTACAGCCCCGACGATTTCTACTCGCACCTGCTTCAGGGCCACGCCAACAAGACCCGCAGCCACCGTATCGTCGAGTCCGGTGGCCAGCGCCTCCTGGCCGCTGGAGCCACCTGGGACTACATTATCAACCACGATCTGTTCAAGAAGGGCCTCGTCGATGTTGGCGATGTCTGCGATCGTCTCAAGGCCCAGGTCAAGTGCGATGGCCAAGGACCTGTGTTCGAAGAGCGATTTATCCTCCAGGCCATTATCGACAGCGCTGGTGGCAGCAGCGATGAGCTCTTATGATTGATCAGCTGACAATAGATTTGTTGCGAGGAATCACCTACAACAATCGCTGATACTGACGACGACGATTTGTGAGAAAGGACTAGTCCTTCCCATCTCTTTCACGTTCTCCATCCTCTCTTTCAAATTCAAGCGAATGGAGACTCAGCATGATAGAAAGATGGAATTAGCAAGCAAGCAATCACAAAAAGTTCGAATACCTATGATGAGTTGGTGTTGATATTGCTTTTAGGCGTGGGGGTACCGTATTTGAATAGGTGGTTGACAATACGATACTTGTTTGGGTACATACATCTTATATACATACATATTCTACACACACAGACACACAGACACACACACACATCCGTATATACTTGGATAACAGAGGCATTGAGGAGAAAGATTTGAGAGCATTGGATTGTTGCGTTTGCTGTTTGACGGACAAGAACCGAACACTTACATACGACTACGCACTTCGAGTCGCCCGCATATCATCATCACAACGTTTCAGGCCCGGGGATAAGAAAGGAGCAAGGACTGGAGTTGCTGGTCAACCCGGCATAGGGGTTCGCGGGAGGGGGAGGGGCGGGCCATGACTGGAATGATTGAATGCGAGGATTGATGCCGACATGGCTACTACATCAGACGAACTAGATAGAGATTTAAAGAGATGCTCTTCAGCTTTTTGACAATTTATTCGCAGATTGCATTAGAGATAGAGACTTGTCGCATGTTGCTTGCTCTTCTACGTGCTTGATTTCACGCATATAAAAAATAAGTTGGGGTAAGTGTATAGGTAGTCGGCGGCTATACTAACCAACGTCGATCATTTTTCTACCCGACCAATTCATACCTCGGAAACGAAATCTCCGAGCTAGTCCGGAGTTGAATCTGTTTGTTTTTCGCCTGTTCTGGAAAATGAGATCGTGGACATGGGTGCCGAGATAGGTAGGTGCGTTGGAACGCGTTTCTGGGGTACGAGTAATTGGTTGGACGTGTTTGGCGTGGAGATTTGGGTGGACGTCGGGGATAAGAGGTAAGGGTACTTGAAGATGTGATATATCAGGAATGAAGGAAGTGAATGAGTGTACATTAACGCCGATGGGTCCTGGTGGGTGTTACACGACTTATCGACTCATCGAACACGGCTCATGAATATACCAGGACCAACGAGTGAAAATAGGGGCATTGATGGGGATGTGTAAGATGTGAAACGGTTAACGCCGACCTGACGGTCTCGTTGAAAATAGCTTTACTTCACACTTGTCTACCTCGTCATCGATTAAGACTTACCTACCTCCCTACCTGCCTGCCAGTTCATCATGATAGTTGACGGAATAGGGGTTGATGGCAAGAGGGTCAACACAGAGTCTCATCGGAACCAACTTAGGCATCCACTACGAAACACGTGAAACACAGTCGGTTTGTTAAAATGACAGCAGCGGCGAGAACTGAGAATAGAAGGGAGTAGCCAGGAGACGTAAGTCCTTTCAATACGAGACGAATTGGCACCGGCGGAGCATGTCGAGATAATTACACGCCACGACCTACTTCTCGTCATATTCAAATAATACCAGCCAATTCTCACTTACACTAACACGAGCGAAATAATAGCGAAGGCAAGACTGAAAATAGGAGGGATGCGTAGTGTATGAAGCGAGTATTGACTTCGAGATGAGGTATCATGGAGAAAATAGGAGAATTGCGTAGACGCGAATACACGCCGTTAGCGATGATAGTCCAAGGTAAGCAACCTCTGTCCCCACCTACATATTCCAACTCAGAGACGTGGGGGGCAACGAGGCTGAAAATAGTCGTTGCACGTGTAATCACGACAAAGAGAGGTAATGTCAGTAAGATAGTAATAAGTGTCAGTATACAGACGGAAAGATAGTCAGTGGGTGTATACGAAGTGACTAAACCCAAACACAAAAAGGTAATTCTCGCCGGACCGGACCTGCTACGGCAAAGGTATCAACTTTGTTGACACCGCACGAGTAGGTTAACACGACTTTTTCACTCCTTATTCGTTGACCCACTGGTAGGTAGGAGATAAGTAGGTTGACACGACTAGGGATGATAGGAGATAGGAAGGTCGACACGACTAGTTAGCCCGCGGACCGTGGTAGGCGCCGGGCAGATCTAGTGATGGGCGTCTGTGTCATGTTTGTTTGAGGCAGATCCCGGGATCTATTAGGGGTTTGGTCGGGAGGTGGCATACTTTCCGTGCCTGTTGTAGTCAATTTCGACTCGTACCTGAGGACGTGGGGTGAGGTGGACCATTGGTGTAAAGGGGGCAAGAGAGGGAGATAGGGAGAGGGGTAGATAGAAGGGGGGAGTGTCGGCGTTAAGGGTGGATATCTGGTAAGTCATTATGAGAACCGAGGACCATGTGATAGGATGTAGGACCTTGCCGTTGTAGATTATTATCTTCTCTGTTTGTGTTTACGGCTACTACTTTAATCCGTCGTGATAGATGTCTACCAGTCGTCAAGTTTAGGCCTTGCCCTTCAGCCATCTCCCGGGTTATTGTTCTATTTGTCAGCTCTTATGGGTTGTCAACCCCCCGTCACCATGTCTACTTTTTAGATATTCCTACCTTCAGTCGTCCGAGACCATTAACCAGCCCTTTACCGCGCCTCACATCACCCCTATCATCAAATTCATCTTTCACATGTTATATTTTTCTATCCGGGACTCTACCGATCATCTGTCTCTCATTACACATTCCTAATAATCGACAGTAACTTTCTAGAATCCTTTTTCTGTTTCCCCCTTTTCCATACGCCGCCTTTCGTTTCATTTATCTCGTCATCGTATCATCATCTAGACCCCTTTCTTAGTCTAAAGTTCCCGGGACGTATTCTCGCTTGTTCCCGATGTCTGCGCCTGTGTCATCTAGGTCCCGTCTATATCCCATTGGCGTAAAAAGAGCAATCTGCTCTCTACTCTATCGTTTCCGTTCTGTCAGGTCCTTAGCCCCTGACCGCTTTTCCGACCCCGTTATCTAATGTAGTTAGACTTGGCCTCAGTTCGCCTTCTTCTCCGCGCTCTCCTCAACATACGGATGCTTGATAGTCAGACACCAAATGTCCAAGTAATCACAGATCGTCACAATCACATCAACAACGAAGGAGCCGTAGACACCAATCGCCATACCCAGCATGCAGAACACAAAGGCAACCTGGTAGACGCCGTCGCCGAGCGCACTCGGCCAGCCCGAGGCCCAGCCGAAGTGATCCTTGAGTACGGGGCCAAGGGAGTCGACGACGCCGTAGACGAGCGGCAGGATCATCACGTTCCAGTGCGGGAAGGGCAGGTGGACCAGGTGCGCCGTGATCATCTGGCCGACGCTGTAGGCGTTCACGATACCGGTGAACAGGACGAAAGGCACAAGGTGCTGCGTCAGGATCACGGGTTGGAGGTACAGGTACACGGCGACGAGGGCCCAGGTCAGGAAGAAGGGGAAGGGACCAAGGAGCGCGCAGAGAGTGCGCTCGCCCCGGGCGCGACACGCGGCGATGACGTTGAAAGTGCTCGAGAGGGTGTTGTAGGCGAGGACAATAGCGCCTTGGACCATGTACCATTGTGTGAAGGACAGGTCGTAGAGATAGGCGGGGATGCCTAGGTCGACTGGCACACCAAGAGTAGGGAGCATGGGTTGTTGCCAGAAGGAGGCGCCGCCCATGACGCCTGTCAGGGTGTAGACTAAGACCAGGGCGAGAATGCCTTCAACGGGGCCGTTGATGATGCCAAGGGTCAGTGTCTTCGTGTGGTAGGTTTCCCACGTTTGGACATAGAATGTGAAGAGAGCTGGATTGTATTAGTTTGATGCTGTGAGAAGAAAAGGGGGATTACGTACAGGCGAAGACTGTCGCGACGGTGTACCAGCTCTGGCCCATGTTCTGCGAGGCCGCAAAGATGAGACACTCGAGGGAGGTGTTGAGCGCGTCGACACCGTGGTCGAAGAGCTCACCCAAGGGTCCGCTTTGCCGAGTTCGTCGCCTTCAGAACAGTCCCATTAGTACTAATACATGGAACTGATAGTATCTATTATCTCCCTTTCGTTGACTTACGCTTGTGTGCCATCGACGGCATCAAAGGTCTGATAGATGAACAAACCGGCAGCCCACGAGTAGTAGACCCATGACGGGCAGTCCTGGTCCAGGGTGGGGTTGTACCAGAGCAGGGTCAGGAAGTTGGCGACGATGAACATGAAGCCGGACAGGGTGATCAAATTCGGCGCCATCGACATGGGGAAGCACTTGATGACGACATTGGTGTAGAAGGGCTTGAGGATGTACTTGGACGTCAACGAGTGGTCGACGCCGCTGTACTTGTACGCCTTCAGATTCGGCAGGTAGTCCTGTCGCACGTAACCCATCTTGGATCAGGTCGTCGTCGATGCGACTGAGTTCGATTGGTAGACCTGGATGAAGAAGAAGGGAGAATGTCGATGCTGGAGTCGACTACCCACTAGTGAGGGGTTGTTTTTTTCTGATTATGACGAACAGAGTCGACGCGGGGTGCCGATGTTGCCCCGGTGATCCCCACTGAGGTCGTCTTGTTCAGGATAAAGAAGAAGAAGCAAGTTTGGTTTTCTCAACAAGACTTTTAAGCAGGAGACAAGGAAGAATGCTGGTTTGTCTGAGTCCGTTCCTTGTTACTGTTCTTCCCCTTCTTTTAGAAGCTCTTAGCTGACCAGACTAACAACGATCCGAAGACTCAAGGAGGGGTAGGCAATCCGTAGTGTGGATTCGAGGTTAGTGTATTCCGTAGGTCCGCGGAAGATTTGATAAAACGAGAGAAGGTCAGATAGAAGGAGGAAAGAAGGGATCCGGCGATTTGGCCTTTTTGCGGTCTAGATTGGTTTTCCATTTTTCTTCTTTTTCGTTCTTTTTTCCTTCTCCCGTATCACACTCGAGACGTCATTAAAGTGGGCCCCGATGCGACGCGCTTCCACGGTTTCGCATCGCGACTGTCCGTGTTCCGTGCTCCGTACCAAATCCATGGGACGCTAATTGATTGGCCGTTTATTACGGAATATCGAGGCTTGGGTCGTATCAGAAGCCACCCCTTCCCGGTTCCTGGCATGCCAACGCGGTTCCGATGATCAAGGGGCATGATCTTTATTACTTGTGACACCTTACGTTCCCGGCTTCATGTAGAATACCGAGAACACCTGATTGACTGCATTGCATAGGTACGGATTGCATCCATCCTGGGGTATTAATCTTCGGAATTCATGGATGGAACTGTGCCACAACATTCTCACTCATCCGGCTTGTAAGCTTATAATAACATACTAGAAATGCTGGATTGACTGTATAAAAGGATTCATTGCTATTCATGTTGCCTATCGCAGATTCAAGGTCGACGTCAAAAGCAAGAACGAGGTTTCTTTTCAGAGTCCAATTCTGCCCGACTTAGCCTCTTCTTCCTCTGCTTCTATTATATCGGTAGGTAGTATTGCAGTGTCTTGACTTTGTGCGTGGCGTCGTCTTCAAACAGAAAAGACTTCAACGAATTAGGTAGTACATCTTACTCTTTGGCTTCGTCGGGGCCATCTTCATCATCCATGGGAGCGCGTGCAGTGATCTGAGAGAGAGGCAAAAGGCCTGGCCTGTCCGATGCGACATGTCTAGTTAGTAGTAGGTCATCCACGTTGCCCTCGAAAATAATCGTAACGCCTCTCGCTAGTCAGATCGTGCACAACGTAAACGCCCTCAATTCGCTTTCCCTATCATCTCATTACGCAACCGACGCCACTAACAATGCCGCAACATCCTCTTCCTCGCTGCGTACGGTGATCTTCGTCGTTACCCCCGACTTCGATGAGTATGCCATCCTAATGTTCGCCACCACTCTGCCGCCATTGACCGTCTTGCCCAGCAGCTTGAGCTGGTGTGTTGTCTGGCTAATTGGTACGTCTGTGCCCTCTAGTGGCTGTAAAGAAAGAGCCTTGGTGAGTTGCTCAGTAGCATCTATTTCAATCTCATTAGCCAACCAATTCAAATCTCCCACAAAAACAAAATACTCACCTGCAATACTGTTCATATTAGAAAGCTGTAATGTCTCTTCCGCCTCTTCTCCTGCCGCGCCCACTTGCTCCCATATGTGGTTGAAGTTGCTGGCAAACGTGGGTATTACGTAGTCGCTGCCAGAAAGATCGAACTCTGCCACCTCGTACTCATCATCATATCCAGTCTCCTCGGGCTCGTTAGTCGTAGGATCAATTTCTTTACTCGTGAACTTGAGCACGTTAGAGAAGGAGCTGGTAGCGATGGCCTTCTCGCCACCAGTCTTCTTGAACGCCACGTAAACTTTGCCGGGCTCGTCTGTCTCCAGCTTCTCTGCTGGGAGAATGAAGACTTCCTCGAGCTCGTCATCTGCCGGCGTGGCGACTACTGACACATTCTCCAAGACGGTCGCTGGAAGAGTGTTCTTGATCTCGTACTGCAGAACAATGTGCTCCTTAAAAATGTGCTTCACAAGAGTCACTACGTACTCTGTTTCAGCTTCGGTAAGTTCAACAACAGGCGATGACTTGAGGAGACCGCCAAACTCCTTCATGTAAGGTATTGACATGAGCTCCTGAGCGTATTTCTGAGCCGCCGCAGCAGCAGAAGCTTGTGCCTCCGCTCCTGTCGAAGCGGACTTGGACGGTCCGGTCTTGGGAGGCTTGAGCGTGGATGTCGTCGCTGTGAGTTTCTTTGTGCGATCTTCCGCATCTGCTTGCTCCCGCGTGACGATAGGAACCTTGCTGATGTCGAAAGGGGTATCAAAAGCCGACTTGTCATCTGACGTCACATACGAGACAAGCTGGTGTTCGAAGTAAGATAATGAATACATGTTTTCTAATCGTAGAGTCAGCATGCAAAGCGAATCGATTTTCTTGAAGCCCATTAAACCTACCGTTCTTGACAAATCGCTCGCCCACCTCGTCTTCCCCGTGCATTAGTCCGACATTAAGAGCAGCGCGGTCTCGCACCTCATCGTCAACATCGTCAAGACATCTGGTGAGGAGAACGTCAACACTGCGCTTGACCTCCGGGTCTTTCTGGCCCACACCGAACTTGGCCAGGGCAGTGACAGCGGCAGCTCGAACGATGGCGTTCTCTAGCACAACTCTGTTATAGATATAGCGGATGTACTTGGTTGGCTGGGATGTCTTGGGGCCCTCGAGACCGAGAAGATGTAAGATACGGACGGCCAACTTTGTGAATTCACAGTCTTCAATGAACTCGCAGAGATGAGCAAGCGCATCCTCCTTGGAATCGGGGACAAACTTGATCAGGTCGAACATGCTCTCAACCACAGCCCGCTTGAAGTCGTAGCCACCCTCATCACGAAGAATCCCACTAAGAAAGGCGAGCATGCCAGCCTGCTTGCTGGGGAACTTGAGGCAGAGCGTGCGGATGGCCTCAACGATCGTAATCTTGAACTCGTCTGTAATCTCCGACATGAAGGTAGAAATCTGCTTCATCAGCCTATCAACGCTAGCTTCGTTGCCAGTCTTGAGAAGGGTGGTAATAGCAAAGGTGGCGATCGACCGGTTGCTATTCGAGATAAGAGCCTCGATGTCAGGGTTGCAGACATTGACGGCTTGCGGCTTGAAGGAAGCGAAGTTGTGGAGGATTCGCAGAGCGGCAAACTTAGTAACAGCTCTGGGCGAAGACAGGAACAGCTGCAACACATGCACGGCCTGCGTAACCTCAGCATCTGTCACATCTCTCATGTCGCAAATAGCCTTCGCAGCCTCGAAGTTGACCATCTCGCTCTTGTGTCTTAACCATCCATCGAGCAATTGCATCATGGGTTTTCTCAGCGATTGGTCCTCCTCGGCCAGTTGGGCAGCCAATCGCACGAGCATGACGATGGCAGCGGGGCTCTTGACAGCTCCGGCAGCTCCGAACTGCTGGACCATCTTGACCAAGGCCATTCTGTCATGCGATCGCATCTGGTAGAGCAGACCAATTGCGTGGTACTGTGCCATCGTCGAGTTGTTCGTGGGAAGGGAGCTCGAGGAGGTAGAGAATCCGAGGGAGAAACCGCCCGAGGACTTGCTCGAAGCAGCGGCCTCCTGGGTCTCGGACTGCCATCGGCGGACGACATCCTTGGCAATGGGAAGGAGGTGATACGAGGAAACGAGGGCTGCAGATGCAACTGATGGGTTCTTGTCGACAATTGCTGTCTTCATGACTCGCTCGATCGATTGGACGGTGGTCGCCTAGAGGCCTACGTCAGCTACGGGAAGCAGGAGGGGCTGGTGATCCAGTAGACCAACATCGATGATACGGCACAGCGCTCTTATCGCATTGGGCCGGTATATGGCATCTGTGCTGCCTCCCGTGTCCTTCATGATCGTACTCGTAACCATAATGATGTCCTCGGCGGAGTTGGCCAGCTCCTTGATGACAAGGTGGACCATCTGGCGCAGGCTGGCATCCTTGTTCTGGAACAGCTTCGAGATGCCGAAGAAGAGCGTCGTGGCTTCAGTGGTAGGGAACTTCTCCCCCGTGTAGAGGAGGAGGGCTATCTTGGTGAGGAGAATACGGCATCGTCGCGGCTGTATCGGCGAATTGTTGAACAAGCGGGCTATGCATCACATCTACTTAGCAACTATCCTGAAGCGAGACCCTTAAGGGGGCGTTTGGACTCTGGCGACGGAATCACGGAATATCGACACACCTTCTTGGAATACCTGAGTGCGATCGACTTTGACCAGGCCGAGGTCGGCATCTTCATCTTTCTTGCCGTAGCTCATGGTGGCTGCAAGACGGCTCTCTGAAGGCCCTGAGAAGGTCGAAGATGTCGTGCGTCTCTAGTTGGTGTTGTTCACATTTAGGTGGTCTGGAGAGTCAGACAGGCTAATAACATACAGACACACACCATAGCTCATTAGATTAGCGGCCTCTCTCAAAGCAGCGACGTTGCAAGTCAGTTTAGTGGGTCGATCACGTGATATTTCAACGGTTGACGCCTGCCATTAGGTAACAGGTACAGAGTACATTAGGTAAATGGCCGTCGATTCCAGGTTGCGTGGACAAGTCATGTCTGTATCCCGTGCAACGGATTAAACAGTGTATGCATCACAGCAGCATAATGACTATATCCATAATTGATTGCCTCAGTGGCCTCTAGGGGCAGTCTTCATGAGCTTGACAGCATTGTCGATAAACCCATTGGTGCCACCGTATTTGATCAGAATACTTGGGATGTCTGCAGCATCCTCTCTCTCTAGCTGATTTCTGCCTATGATTCCAGTGTTGCGTGTACTCGGTATCCTCAGCATTTCGGTTTCGGTGTCCCAACCGCAATCCTGGGCGATTTGCTTCACCCATTCCACGAGTGACGAGTATGCCGATGCCGACTTGCCTTTGTCCTTTGGTGCCGCTGCCCTGAATCTCGCGCCGGAAAGATCATGGCTGCAACATGGTATCATGATAAAGGGGCATTCCGATATAGCAGCGAGAATGGGTGTCCATGGAGTCAGCTCATCTGCATGATTTGAGATGATAAAGGTTCCCTTTGGAAAAATGCCATCGTGAACCCTTTCAACGAGTTCTGCTTCTAGCTCCTTGTTTTGCTGCAGAACCGATGGGAGAAGGACAAGTTGGCGGAGGGTCGGACCGGGCCCTTTCCCATAATCCTGACCATTCTCGTCTGTGAATTTATCCCAAGATTTGCGTCTTCGGGCATCGAATCCCCATCCTGAGTATCCCTCTTGACGCAAAATATAAACCAGGAGACCGTTTCCGCATCCGATATCCACAAAGCCGGGAAACGGGGAATCCTGGTACATCTGAGCCCACAACTCGATGAGAAATGCCGCAATCCCTAGATCTTCAAAACAGTGTTTTGTGGGATCTGTTGATTCGACCCATCCTTCGATGAGTTTCCGTGCGTACTTCTTCTTGAGCCTCGTATATGTCGACTGGACAGTAGCCTGAGGGATCACAGTGTCATGTTGTACCCTCTTCACATATCCCGCCTTCGCACCCTCGCCATGCTTATGTAGTGTCGACACTAGATGAAGACCAGTCCTAACCAACTTTTGAGACGAGCCGCAGTCATCGAAAAACTGATAGTGAATGGAAACAGTGCCTTCGCTATCCTTCGTATTCCATTGGTGAAGAAACGCGAGAGCCTTCACCTTGGGATGATAGAATGGAACATCGATATGAGAAGAAACGTGAGGCTTATAAACAATCAAGGAGGAAGAAGTCTCCTCGTCTGTTCCGCAACTTCGGTAGAACAAACATGTTTGGTCCAAGGGCGGATCTCTCTGGGGATTTCTGGGTATAAGCCTCCGGACAAGAAGTCTGTCAAGATGATAATCCTCGAATTGGATTACAATCGGTTTCGGGATTGACTCATCGGCCGGTGTGACGATGCTGGGCTCTGGAGCGGACTCCTGTGTGAAGTGTTGTTCGACTAAAATATCGGCGCGAAAGAGCCATGATGAATTGATATTGGGATTGAGAACGAGATTGTTCATAACCTTGAAAAACTCATCTCGGCCAAATGAACATTTCTTTCGGTAGAGTGGTGTCCACGAGGCCCCTGATACGTCTCTTATGAGACTGGGAGAGCCTTCGGCAAAGGCCTCAGGCTCAGAACCCATGCCAGAAGAAATGGTTGCTTCGTGATAAATATATGATAAACACCTACCTACTGTACGAGAGGCAGGTATGCGACGTCAAGCAAGTGCTAGGTATGAACGGAATAGTAGCAGGCATTAGGCAGTGTAAACCGAGCATCCCGCTGAGTCGTCTAACCAGAGTAAGAAGTATCTAAAAGGTTGCAACATGAGGCCTTCACTAGCATTACGCTAACACTGACCACAACTGATTGGAAATATATTTCGTAGGGACACTGTGTGTCCCGGTATTTTGACACTCGCTCTCCCGATTGACATGCACTGGTTGGCCATCAAGTTTTTGATGAGGACTGGAGGAAACACAGATATTTTGTTTGGGAATCAGGGAAGCTCCGAGTCTATCTACGTTGAAACTACACGACTTTTATTTAAGTGTTATAGTCACTCACTATAAGAAGACCTCCAGGTTGAGCTCAAGGACGCTCACAGGGTATCTAGAGCAATTGTGTAAGCTTGGCGATCGCAACATTCTGGAAGATCGGGGAAAAACTTACTTGATCTCGAACTTTTCGAGCACTTCGGGATGGAGAACACCTATTTCTCCAATCCGTCGGCTCTCGCCACCATCCTTTCCGAGATAGATACCAGCTGCGCGTCCCGGGAAGAAGGTCGAGTCGGAGATCTCCTTGATGAAGTAATCGCTAACGCGAAGCATCAGGAAGATTCTGTCCAAAAGTCCGTGGACTATTTCGAAACCAGCGGTCTTGCCGCAGTAAGCTGCAGACCAGTGTCTCTCGTTTCTAGCCTGTTCATAATAACCCTGGTCAGTACCTGCATCTTTATGCCAGTAAAAGCTCACCGAATGTAACTTACGCGACGCTCGAGGCTCTCATCCTTCAACACAATATCTGATGTCTCAAAAATCTTCAAAGGAAGTCGCACAGACTTGTTGTCGCGGATGGTCTTGAGCAAGCCCGGCAGTAGCGACGTGCGCACAACCTGGTACTCGACGGTCTTGGGGTTTGCTAGCTTCACAGCAGTCTTGCCGTCGTCTTTTCTGTTCAGCCATGCAAAGTTCTCGTCGTGAGAGCAAAGAATAAGGGGCATGGCCTCAATCCATCCAGCCATGGCGCATTCCAAACGGACGATGTCTGCAAGTTTGTTAATTGGGAGGGGCTTGCCGATGGTAACAGACTTGTTCGACAAGGATCGAGGCAGCTTGTTGAAACCGTAAGCTACGGCAACATCTTCCATCTGTGGAGTCCATCAGCGCGATTTCTTGTATTGAGTTTGACGCGAAGCCCAAAACTTACCACGTCACAAGCATGCAACACATCAGGTCTTGTTGGTGGGACAAAGACCTCAATCTTGGAGCCCAAGGGACGAGAGTTGTAAGCCATTCTGCTAAGAAGCTTGCAGATCGACTCCGGCGACTCGTTCAATCCACAGCACCCATTGATGTAGTCTACATCCACCTCCATTCTGACTGGCGTCAGGTTGGGTGTGACTCTTGTCGTACCGTCAATCTCCTTGATGAGCACAGGTTCTACTGTGAAAGGATCGGATGTATATTGTGAGAACATCGTGACCATCGAGTTGGTAATGACCTCGAGTTTGGTTCGATCAGTAGCCGTTATCTCGATGAAAACGTTTGTCGTGTTCAAGGTGATCTTGGAGTGGTTACTGTTGATAATCGGGGGCAACGAGCAAACAACACGGTTTGCGTCATAAACGACTGGGTATTCGGGCGCATCGCGAATGATGTGCAGGTATCGACTCAGTTGTCTGTCTGTTCAAGCAGATGAGTGGACAAATTGCAGGAAGAAGCCGGCGGAACCAAACACCTACCATTTTCTAAATGCGTCATGAGCTCGTGTCCGTTCATTTCCCGTGTCTGGTTCAAGGGCACGAATCGGATGTCCTCGGGTCGGCGGGCCTCGTAGGAGAAAGGTCCCTGGATGGTGTCGAGGTCATGTGTTCCAATCGCGACCAGAGTTCTTTGGCGCGCCAAGTTCTGGTGCAGCTTGTCCTGAAGACTAATGAAAGAATCGTACGAATCTTGAGTGAACTTGACGCCACGAAGAATAGCTCCGGACACGAAGGGTCGAATGTGCGTCGTCTCCTTTCCTACGATGATAGACTGCATGCGATCCTCGGGGATGTCCAGCACTCGGTAGTTCGGGATAGGCTCGACGCCGCGGAAAATGTTGAGATGGCGGGCGATTCCCTCAAAGCATAGCAGATCACTTCGGTTGGCGGGAATCTCGATCTTCAACTGAGGTCTCTCCTCAGGGGGCCGCGACGGGTCATCTTCGGTGTCCTCATCGAGCTCAATGCCGTAGTCGAAGCAAAGGGCTTGGAACTCATCGGCCGTGAACCTGCGGGGGCAATTAGTTCACGGCATGAGAGAGAAATAACACGCAGTCCTACCGCTTGCCCAGCGCCACAAAGAGCTCTTCCTTATTTACGGCAATGGTAGGCATTTTGGGCGGATGGTAGAGTGTGAAATGAAGAAGAGTCCGTCCCGGTGTGGTGTTGAGTTGCGTTGAGTCACGAAAGCTCTTGCGATAAATGGGCAGGGCAGCAAATGTATTACAAGGTCGCTGAAAGGCCCACCCCCACCATGGAAGTTATCCTTATCCGGCGACCCTGCTCAAAGACCGGAGGGACGAGATCGGCGGGCACCAAAGACTGGAGGTCCTTGGTTAAAGCAGTACTTGTACCTCGTACCTGCCTTATCTGCTCAAAGTGTGGAATGCACTTTTCTTTTCTTTTCAGAGTTATTAAAACATGAATCAATTTTACGTTTCTACGGCCTAATCCGTCCTACAATCTGTGATCCTACAATTCTTGAAGTTACCAACATGATTCCTTATTCGTGAACATGGTGATAGGAAGAGTACCTACATACCTACAGTATCGTACCTCCGAGTCCGCATGCACGTCAAGTTACTACCTCCGTACTGAAGGTACGGATTAGGTACCTTAGGTACACTGAGAAACGGGTGCTCCGTACGAGGCACCTACCGGTACAGGTCAACCAAGGGCCTTGGTCTGTGCTGAGCCCCCTTTGTGCGGTACCTACTCGTAGGCTCACATGCACCAAGCTTGTACTTCCCTTACAGATTAATCGCATGGGAAAATCGCCACTTTCCCTTTACGGATAGGTAGGTATGGTGTGCGGTTACCAACGCCTACGAGTAGGTACATTGAAATGTGTGAGTCGTACGCAATTAATTCGTACCTACGTGACTGTTCCGTACCTGCCGCACGTAGGTACGCAGTACCTATCTCGTGGCTGCCGATACCTGCTTCGTACCTGCTGACACTTCCGCACACTGCACAGTACGGTAGGTACTGGCTTTTCTCCGTACGGAGGCTGGAATCAATTCTATTGGCCACTAGTACAAAACGGGTACCGCACAGTATCTAAGGGGTGATCAATCGCCCTGTGAATCGATCGAGAAACTGTGTTGACACTTGTTAGTGGCCCTATAGCGGGTCTAGCGGGCGTTAATAGGGATCTCGCCCGATCGCTTCTGGCTGTTCCATTACCTAAGGCTAACTAACTATTGCCTGCAGCCTTCGTGCAACCGCAAGCCGGGCAAGTCCCTAACGAGACGTTGGCCTCCCTTTCCTACCCGGAGTAATGCGTACGGCTTGAACCTCCTTCCTACAAAAGGCTCTCACCCGCCACATCTCCGCCTCCTTGTCAACTCAACATTTCAACAACAACTCCTCAACGTCTGCTCAGCATCTGTCTCTTCACATCCAACTCATACCTGTGGGCAAAGTAAATCGTACACACACCTACTACATCTATCGTGTCAATCAAAGTTCAGCGAGACAACCGTCGGTCGCTTCCTCCCGCTCCTCTACCAGAACCCCTTTCCCAAGGTTACCCTCAACTTCCGAGTTTATGTCCATCGAAAATCTCAAGACCTACGGTACGGTTTTTTGCTTCCCTCTGTGAACCCATGAACGCATCCCTCGACGCGCCGAATGTCTAGGCAGACTACCTATTCGGTTCTCCTCGGACTTCAGCTCGTCATCGAGTGCGCCGGCGAGCAATAGCGCCAGCGCTTGTTCTGCCCCCCTTAGCTGTCTATCAACTCTTACTAATCCGCATGCGTTCATAGACCCCTTCGCCGAAGCCGACGAAACGCCTGGCGAATCCAAGCAGGCGCAGAATTACATCCATATTCGTATCCAACGTACGTTCTCCCTCTCCACTGTTGCGTGGGTACAACGATGCGCGTGCATACGCGTATGTTGCATACATAGAGATCATCGCCCAGTCCGAGTTCTCCACCGCGTCTAGCGTACCGTTCATTAACTCGGCCTTTATAATCCGTACTGATATTTATTCTCAACAGAGCGAAATGGACGCAAAACCCTGACCACCGTGCAGGGGCTGCCTAAGAAATTCGATCGCAAGAAGATTCTTAAGGTCATCAAGAAGAAGTTCGGTACGTCGCTTCCTGTAGCATTCGCATACGAATATATCACGACTAACCCGTGTCCTCATAGCCTGCAATGGCACTATCGTGAACGACACCGAAATGGGTGAGGTCATCCAACTCCAGGGTGACCAGCGCAACGTTGTGCATCAGTTCCTCATCGACAAAGATGGTCTAGAGCTTGATCCCAAGACTATCAAGGTCCACGGTTTCTAAGCTGGCCATGTCCTAGCGACCGCTGTCATACCGGTCTCTACGACCTTGCGGACTATGTCACGGAATGCACTGGCTCAGCACCTATGCATCGCTCGGTTAACCCGGGCGACGATGCACCACCGCAAGCTGTCCATTCTACCAGTGGACAGACTTCGTTTGGTCGAGGCGTTATACGGATGGTCGGGACATGATACCCTTTTGTTGAATTAGAAGACTATACTCTCCGGAGATGCGGGTGGTACTCGGCGCCGGTAGAGATATATCGCGCCCCTGAAATGGTCGGTGTGATAGAGCGAGAGAATGACCGGCTCTAGATGCTGTGCCCTCTTGCGACCAATGCTGTAAGCATGGTTATTACTTCAGTAATCCGAAGATATACCAGAATCGCGCTCCTAGAGTCTTGTTGTGACGTGACGTGACGTGACTGTTTATGATTCCGATCCCTGATGAAGCGCCCTCAGCAGATGGCCCTTGTCAGTGATCCCAGTAGTGCCGTGCCGGACTTGATGCTAAGCTCGAAGTAAATTACGTCAAACCCCCTGGGTAGCAGATTCAGATCTTAAAAAACGATGTGCGACGCGCCGTTTCTGCGGCGCGAATCGCGATAAAATGGCGGGATTGCGCATCACAAGTTATTAGTTAAAATGTGGAGACGGACAGCAAAATACACACACTACGGCAACATCCGTCAATTAATCAAAAGTCAACTGTCGATTTCCATCATACCTAACCCACGGCGAAAATCATTATTTGGTTCTTGTTATAAGCCGGGCCGATTTTTCATATCATCGGGAGATATTGAATCGCCGCAACTCACGGATCTTATCATTTTTACTTTGGTCCCGAAGTCGGAGTGGGGATCTCTCACAAAATAAGTGAGAACGAAAGATTGAAGGTGAAGGATAAGAGAGAACGAGGGACAAAATGAAAAACACAACTCTTCCCTCCCCACCGCCTCCGACTTTCATCCGCCGGAAAGAACAGATCCTTGCCCAGCTCGCTGTCCCCGATGCCGAGTACAGCGACCTGTCGCCCAAGGGCTCTGTCGACGCCGGCATCCGGGCTCTCATTGGCGAGATTAATGCGTTGGAGGGTTTCGTTACGACGAGTAGTTGTGCCGGACGCGTGAGTATTTTCGTTGAAGGACGAAAAACGGAGGATGAGGGAAACGAGGAAGGCGAACGCGCTACGCGCGCGGCAGTTGGTGGGAAGGGGGGTGGGGGGACATGGTTGTATGTTTCTCATGATCCCGTCACTGGTGTTGAAGGGGATGTGAGGAGTTTGTTTGGACTTAAGGGGGAGGAGGGCGTTATGGAGAGTGAGGGGAGATTGATTCATTTCAAGTTCGAGCCTATGGTATGTTTTTCTATCTACGGGGCGATGCGTTTACTTATGAAGTTTAGATCTTGCATGTCCTTACTGCGTCTCTGGAACACGCCCAGTTCCTCCTCCGCTGCGGTCTACAAGCTGGATTCCGCGAAAGCGGCTCCATCAACGTCGCGCCGGGTGCCTCTGGCGAGCCGATCACGCCCATTGTGGCGATCCGGTCCATGGGCTTGTCTCTCGAGTCCCTGATTGGTGTGCAGACGGACGGTGTGGCGCGGTGTACGGTCTCGGAGACGTACTTGCGCAGTCTCGTGCGCATTGCGAATGACCGGTTTGAGGAGAATACGAAGCGGATCGAAAGGTTTCGAAACGCGGTTATGGAGGCGAATGGGGGACCTAGGAAGAAGAAAGACGGCACCGAGTGGGAGGATGCGGCGGCGAGGCGCGAGAGGAAGAGGGCTGAGGGGCTGCGTCGGAAGGCGGAGCTTCAGGGAGTGAGTCGGGAGGGTGAGGGTAAGGGGGATGTAGAGTTAGGATTCGCGGATATGAATACAGAAATTGCGTCTTCGTAGCTCAGGTTTGCACATGAGAAATAGGGGTATTTCATCGTGACTCAACGTGAACACGGTAAAATCGTAGAATAGGTCTATACAACTAGCTTTTTTGTTCGCATGCAGCGCTCTATGCCATGATATTACAATAAGAGGACACTGGTCTGCGTCCGCTCATATGTGAGCTGGTCATTGCCAGTCCGATCACTCGAGCACGATCGAGGAGTCAAGTCCTGGATCCACCTCGCGAGTTGATGTTCAACAAGCTAGCCCAACGATCTTATAATCGACGTCCACAGACTCGCAATTCCGATGGGCATGTCGAGTTGATTGAGGTAATTTGATTGAGCAGCCAAAAGGGTTACCCCTTTATTTCTCCTTCCCTTCAAATATGTTCAAGGACCTAGTCTTCATCGCACAACCTTATCAACCCAGCTCTTCTCAAGCTTGCGCACCTCCTCCTTGAAAGCCTCAACCTCCTGCCAGCAGTCCAGTGGCCGACGGTCATTGTCGACCAAGCAGCGGACGACGTCGCCGCGAGCTTTCTCGACGCTTTCGGGCAGGGGACGGAGCTGTTTTCTCTTCTCGAGGCGCGCGCGCAGGGCCTCGACCTCGGCCGATACCTTCTGCTTCTGGCCTTGCGCCTGGTTGTCGGGGACTTCGGATGCCTTCTCGAGCGCTGTCTTCAGCGCCGCAGACTCCTGTGCCGAGAGCTTCTTAAGCTCCTCGGAAACGCGGGACTGGACTGCTAGTTCGAGGTTTTGCGCGCGGGAAACGTCGGACTGTGAGAGCAGAAAACAGATGTCAGCTTAGACAAGCTTCCTTGTTTCACTTGAGGCTTCCAACCCCCTGACAGTCCCCCATGTGTACGTCTTCTATGTCAAGGGGGATAACATGTGCAGAATGTACCGTTCAGGAACTATCGCATCGGACGAGAGACACGTCGGGCAGGCAAGAGAGAGCTTACCTCGCGGTTGGATTGCAGAGATTCGACGACATTTTGGGACACGCCAACAGGTGACGAGCTAAAGAGAAACGTAAGTCAAAGCCAACTCATCCCATCCGTCTCATCGTCGCGCGGGAAAAAAGTCATCCAGAAAGACTGAAAGACGAAGCTGCATGTGCGTTGCAGAATACGGTCAAGGACTCCCAGGCTGGATCACTCACGTAGTCCACGTATGCGAGGCCGCGACGGGCTTAGACGAGCTCGAGCCCATGGTGTCGACGCGGTCAATTGCTGTTTGAATTGATCGTGTTAGCTTGAGAGGCAGTGTTGCGAGCCGGCCCAGCCAATTCGTTATGGACCGTCTAGTTACAAATGTCCCTGTAAGTAAATATTTCCGACCGGGTTGGCCCGATTGGAAAATGTGTACAGTGTTCTAGTTAGAACACTGTAAGAGCATACGGTATGACTCCCATGACGTAGGTAATCCAGTTCTCTGAAACACACAATGGGCGCCGTGATGGTCTTAGAGTTTAGCACTGTAGATATGCCAAGTGGTTGTCGGCCCGTCCCGACCAGACACCAGATGGATCCCCCCCTGACTCCTCCTCAAGGCATCGTGAGACCAAATCACGATCTATCATTACTGCCAAATCCAGTGAGAACTCCTACCTATTTTGATGTATACTTGATATAGGTAGTACTTAACGTATGGAGGACCTCTACTTAACTAAGAGCGAGCAGACAGTGTGTCGATATCACTGCCTGTGAGCCAACATGACGTCCTCGAACTGTGAACATCACTGTGAAACCCACAGGGCCTCTCTTTCCCTATGCTGCTAGAACCCTCGGAAGGGGAAGGCGGTATGAACCGTTACGTCCGGAAATGGAAGAATCGAGAGGTCACCGACTGCCAGTGACGACAGAGACTGCCGTTTAGGTGGGTTACAGGTAGGCGAAGGGCAAGTGCGATTGCCAAATGCGCTGTTGCCTCCATCCCTGGTGCTCACGTACTCGTCGCTTCCTCATTCGTTGTCCCCAATTCGTTGTCCAAGTGCCATCGAGACTCCTACCTCGTCGTCGCCGTCGTGTCGTCGGTGATTCGGCTTGCTGCCGGCAACATTGCATCGATGCTTGTACAACACTCCGTACAAGGCGTCAATCCGAGCCCCTATTCTTCGACGAGCGTCAAGATCTGCCTGAAGCATCATAACTCTAGCATCTTGAATCCGTAGATAGAACTGCTCTATTTTGCTCTTGAATGATTCCATCGTAACTTTTCGACAATTGAGGCCATCATCAATTCTTCTGCTGCTCAGGCACAGCAATAAGGTTCTCTACAGACGCACGTGACCTAAGCAACAACAGCATCGCTCCCCTTTTGATGGTTGCCGCTCTTCGTAGTCTAGCAAATTTACACATGATTTACCGGTCACATCAGATATTCCGGCATCTTTCCTCTCTAGGTCTGTGGTGTTATTAGCGGTTTTTCCTTTTTGCTACCCTATCGTGGTAGGTAGCCTAGGTAATTAGTTGCCGGTGACTGAGTTCTTGACCCGATGAGCATCGCCGTCAAAACCGGGTGTGGGAGCTGGTTTCCCAACTTGAACTAGCCCACATAATGCGTGATCCCAGGCCCGGATGTTCTTCCTCTGCAAGATAGGCTCAACACCTAATCGGGAAATCAAGAGAATCGCTTTTCCTTCGTTAGCTGTTAGCATCATGAACCACCATCATGCCAGTTCGACGGGATGATTACACAGATCCCAGGAACAAATGCCTCGAGGTCCCTTTCTCGCCAATGGCAAAATTACGGATGTTTGACTGGCACACCAATGCGGATTATCACTTGTGCGGATTAGCTGTCGTCGACAATGTCGTACTTTCCTCATTTTTTGCGATCAGTCCCATGTATCTACGAAGTACCAAGACATGTACCATCCCATCCACCTAAAGAGGTCGGTACATTGGTAGGTATGTTCCTGGTGGTCGTCCTAATCGGGAGTACTACCTCTGCCCTTGACGTTTGGCCTGGGATCTCGGATGTCACTCTGGGCTCCATGGCGAGACTCGAGAGTTTAGTTATAGCTTTTATTCTCCCATCCAGCTGTCTATCATGGGAAGCATAAAATGGGATTCTTCTTGTAGCTAGATAGCCGGAGAATAGAAGTGAGGAGTGTGATGTCCCAGCCTGATGTTGGTAGAGACACGACAGAGATGAACGATAGAGCAGTCCTATAGTGTTACCTTTCCCTGAGGAATTACCTATGTTCGCCCCTGTAGCAGTATTCTAGAGGTACAAATAGTGCTGCTGTGATCTTCTTGAGAAGCAATTGGAAGGTACCTCAACTAACTATGAGGTACCATAGCATGCCGAGTACCCCCTGGCCCCAAACTCGAGGTCCGTGCAGTAGCAGATACCTACTGGCTACACATCAACACCTAGAGCCCCTGCTCGACCGAGAGCGCCTTCCTCTTCACGATCATCGATAAGCGATCAAGAGGGTGGATGACTGATCATGGTCCTCTGGAATCGACTATAAATTTCCCATTTTGCCTGCCTCTCTCTCTCTTCTTCTTCTTCCTTTCTTCCTCACCCCACACGAACTCAAGACAATTCACACCTGCGAGAAGAACCTTCAATCTCGTCTGCCTGTAGTCCTCCTATCGTTCACTCCTTTGTTCTTCGACCCTGACAACTACTCTCGTCGAACATTACCGCTTGTGATTATCGTGAGTCTTCTAACCTTCCTGGCGACATCCTTCCCTGCCTTCTCTTCGCCAAATCTCCCCCCATCCGCAAACGTCTACACATCCTACCTTTTCGCACATCGTGAATTTTCTGCAATCTCTCAGACGGTCTACATTGTCATCTTCTGACGCTTTCACTCACCATGACTCCAGCCTCGTTTGTCGGCGTTGTCAAATACTCCCGACAGACCTCCACCCCATTGCCAGTACCCGTTCAAGTCTATCCCTCTTGACTGTAAGTTACCACCACCACCTTTGTAAAAGCATCGCATGTTTGTGCCGTCAACCAACTCTCGGACAGCAAGAATGGGCAAAGCTCCCTGGCCGATCACTCCACAAACAGTAAGTTATCTTCTCGTCTTCTTGTCAGAGGCCAAGTTGGCCGCCTCACCTCGACGGACCCTTACCTCTCTGTGACAATTGCCTGATTCTCCCAGGATACCGTCGGTTTTACGATCCGCTCCCGATGGGTGCCTAGATCGTACCCACGCGACAAGACAAACGACCTCCTGCATCCGTAAGTCCGCCGTACCTAACGAGTGCCCTCCTTCCCTCCTTTCTCTCTCTTCTTTGCCGCAACCATCACCTTTCCCCCGTTAACAATCCAAATAGCTACATCTTGTAGAAACGCCCCGAAGGCAGCTTTCCTTATTGAAAGCAAACAGCATCCAGAGACTCACGTCCTCTTTTATGTAAGCCAAACTCACCCCCGAGTCACAAACGGGCGGTAAACCTTGATGAGAGTTTCACATCCTCCACGAGCACCCACCCACCTGATGCCCATCCTTCGTGCCTTCCTGCTCCTACCTAGATACCCTTAACGCACCGTGCAAGAAGTCGAGCAGCGGCCTAGACACCCTGATTGCCGCCTAAAGGCACCACCCCAGGGCGTGTCTAGGCACTGCTGGTCCCCCCCGGGCCTGCTGTGCACTTGCCTCCGAACCACTCACGCACTCTTGATCTGTCATCCCTCCCACTCAAAGCCAGTCCTCCCGTCCTCACTCCTTCTCGTCCACATCTTCCTCTCGTCACACTCACACCACCCGTCCCATACTGAAATACGTCGTGTGCCCCCATTCATCTACACTTACACTTACGATCGTACTTGTGCGGCAACCTCGCCACGTTTTCCATCTACCCACTGACAGCATCGATTGATGTCATCGTCTCTCTCTCGTTGCATCTCTCCGTCACTATCGTTCATTCGTCCACCCCTTTTTTCTCGTCTTAGCATGGACATCCTTCGTGCACACTCCTATGTCCATCAATCACCAGACTGACAAGCATGGTCAGCTTTCGATCTCAACCCGAATCGCAAGAGATTTCTTCGGTAAGGCTCACATGCGTTCATTAATCATAAGTAACCCCATCATCCTCAGCCTGGTGCAAAAGATCGCCGTCTTGACTTTCTGTGCCTCGTCGTCGCACCTGCTTGACTTCATTTCTGCTGCCTATTCCGAGCCCTTAAGGCCTGATCGCCGACACTGACACCAGCTGCAGTATTTATTCCACTTAAGTGGTCAAATTCCAACCTCTCAGAGGCATTATTTCTCGCCCTAACTTTGTGGTAAACAACCCATCTGTTTCTCATCCTTCCTCATCCTTTCCTCAACCGTTCCTCATCCATTCCCCACCCGTTTCCTCACCCGTTTCCTCACCCGTTCCCTCGACCGCTCCTCATCTGTCTCTCATCTGTTCACTTCCATCCACGCCTTCAGTTGTCAGGCCTCGACACTAATTACGCCCACAGCCGTTGGCTCTCCTTGCCCAAGATGGCGAGTTACGGCTACCAGGGCCGACGCACCCGCTCGGCGTCTCTCTCTTCAGAGTCGTCGTCCGATTGTGGCGGCGGCGTGTCCCTCAATGACAACTCTAACACCGAGCAGCACGGTAAGTAACTCTTATGCTTCTTGAAGAGTGCCATGCGCTAACCCGCTTGTACAGGAGGCGCTTCACTCAACGCTGGCATGGGCGGAATGAATATCAATGACCGTCGCACTAGTATCCGTCGCACCGCGTAAGCTCTGAATACCCTTCCCATGGATTCTTCATTGGCTAACTCGGTAACAGCAGCGAGTCCAACACCAAGCGCAGCTCTGAACACGGCCGCTCTTCTCCAGCTGGTGGTTTTGCCGGCCCTACTCGTGGTGTCGTCGACACTGAGGCCAAAGCCTCCTCAGATGATGCCAATAACTCTGGTGGTAATGAACAGAACATGGATTCCAAGCAAAGCCTCATGACTTCTGAGTCCTTCCAGGTCAATGGACCTGCGGCTGGTGACCAGTCGGTTTTTGATGAGGCCGCACATGAACTCAAACTCAAGCATCGTCCTTCGCCCATCCCCATCGTCAAAGATGACTCCTTGAAGGCCTTGGTTCCCGTTCACACTCACGACCAGCAGGCAACTGAGAGCCGCCACTTGGTCCAGGGCGTTGATGCTCAGCAGTTCTATCCGCCACAGGCTTGTATTTTCGTTGCCAAGTGAGTTCCCATCCTTTCCCTCGTTTTCCAGTATCACATCCATCTGATTTGATCATGGCTAACAATGAAAAACAAACAGCTTGCCAGAGTCCAAGTCCGATACCCAGCTGGAGGTTTCTCTGACCAAGGCATTTGATACCTTTGGCCCGGTCTTTGTGAAGATCCGCCGTGATGCGAAGAACATGCCCTTCGCGTTTTGCCAGTACACCGTAAGTAGCTTTGACTATTACTTCTCGGCATTTGACGACTAACCGTCACGTAAGGATATTGGTCATGCCCAGATGGCCGTCGAACAAGGCAAAGGCATGCTTATCGAGGGTCGACCATGCCGTACTGAGATGGTCAAGGCGAATCGTAAGTTCATGACTCTTGCTCCTGCTGCTCTGCTGCTGGCTCTGCCGTGTAAGGTCTGTGCTAATTTCGTTGCAGGTTCTTACGTGATGTTCCATCGACACGGCTTGCCTATTTCTGTTACCGAAGCTCGTGGCCATCTTAGCCCGTTTGGTAAGATCGAACGTCTGGAGCCTCTTCATGATCATGCTGTTGAGGTGTTGAATCTCCCCGGCGCCATCTTCGTCACCTACGAGCATTTTGATCCTGCCCGTGACATCATCTCGGTATGTTATGAATCTCTGTCTCGCCCATCATGAAGCCAGCTAACGTTGACTACAGTCCTACCGATACAACGATGAATATGGCATTATTGCCTATGACCTCAAGAAAGGCAACGTGAACACCTCGGGTTCTGGTAATGCGATTTTCCTCGCACGCTATGAGATCGACCGACGTTCCATCTACGTCGGAAATCTTCCTCACAACGTGGAGAACCTTGAAGAGATTCTCCGCCACGAGGCAAATAAGGTCGGCAGTGTGCGAAAGGTTCAGGTCCTTCGCAAGGAGGGCAGATTTGGTGAGTACAGCGTGATCCCCCTCTTTCGTACCATTGACTAACTCCGTTTTTCAACAGAGGGTGCACCACCCATCGTTTTCGCATTCGTGGAGTTCTCCCGCCCTGACGAAGCCCTCGCTGCCGTTCAGCAACTCGTAAGTCCATTCATATGTGTGCGCGTGCTAGAGGAAGAAGCTGACGATGATATGTTTAGCGTGGAACCATCTTGCTCAGCAACCGTATTCGCGTTGAGAAGAAGAAGTGCGCAGAGCAAGGCGGTATGGCACGTGCTTCTGGCAGTCGTGTCCTCTTGCCCACCGAGCCTGTGGCACGCATTGAAGGAAACACCGAGAACGCTCCGATTACACCTCCTGGTGGCAACGCTCCAAAGCCAGACAGCGTTTACGCGCAGCGCCGTAGTAATAACCGATCAGGTGCCAGATACAGCTATGGCCAGCCTCAGGTTGGTCCTCTCTATCCGCAGGCCCAATTTGATCAGGGTCAGACGGCAGTCGTTCCTCAGAACCAGTTTGGCGCCGGTCTCGTCAGTCCACCTCATTTCGAGGGCCCCGGTTCGGCTCGATTCGGCGGACCTATGTCCTCCCCACACATGATGAGCCCCCACTATGCCCTCTCACCTGGTTACGCTGGCCCGTATGGACCCCATGACTATATGCCAGCTACTCCCCAGGCCATGGGAGGTCCCCAGGCTATGGGAGGTCCCCAGGCTATGGGAGGTCCTCAGGCTATGGGAGGTCCCCAGGCTATGGGAGGTCAGCCAGGCTATCAGAGCATCACCAGTCCAGATTACCCATGCTGGAGAACCCCCTATCTCCAGGATCGCAATGACGGCTTCAACTTGTACAACGCGCGTCAGCCACAGTACACTCCGCGAGGTAGCGCCCGCGCCAACTGGTGGTCTCGCTCGCCCAACCAGCGAGGTGCTGGTGCTGGTCGTGGACGTCTTATGAGCTATCCTGCTGGTGGCGCACAGAACTTCGGCGGTTTCACCAACGATAGAGTTGAGCAAGCCGAGGGACAGCAGAATGCCACTACGGTCAAGAAAGAAGACGAAAGCGGCGAGGAGCTTGGTGGTGAGGAGACTGGTGACGTGCAGACTAGCAGTGAGCAGCGTGAGGAGGGAACTGACAAGGAGTAAACCGGTGAGGAAAGGGGCGAGTGAGACTCCATCAATCTCGTTGGTCCCCATGTCCCATGCATAGTATGGCGACCCCGGCGTTTCTCGGCGCCTTGTCTCACTTCCTCAGTACTCCCGACCTCCGTGTCTGGTCCCCCATCGAGTTTTCACATTGTCAGTAGGCCGGCGAGCCTTTTTCTCCACTCAACAACCAGGCCGGCGAGCCTTTTGCTTTTTCGACAGGCCGGTGGGCCTTCGCGTTGCTCAACGTTCGCAAAAACAATATTCGATTGTGCTTTTGCCTTTTCACATCACCCCAAGTGGTCGGCTTGCCATCGGCCTGTCTTCGATCGGAAGCCCAGGGCCTAATGAACATGGATGCGATGTACTCCTTCGCAATGTCGTCCAGTTATGTAGCTGATGAGCTTTCTGTAGCTGTAGCTAGGCCAATGCAAAACAAAAAACAAGAATAACCGTATTGATTGTGTCGTGACTGTCGTAGTAGTATGGAAATAAAGGACTTGCTTGATCAGCACTACGAAGAACGTAGGTGATCATGTGTCCACGTAGACTTGATGAATGCCACCACTTGGGGAACTATGAAGGCCCCCATTTGCGAGATGGATGATTACATTTGCCGTTGAGGTCAAGGAGTATAGTACGGAAGGCTTGGAAGATAAGAGCCGGTGACTTCAGTGGCAACTTGCAAGTGAAACGACAACGGTGCTTCTTGAGTGTAGCTATACGGATTCGTACCAGCTACTCCATAATTTAGAAATTTCGATGCAGACGTTAGCAAACCTATTCCTCAAGTTCCGGCAACGGCAGACTTGCAGGTGTTTAGCAAAGTTAACGATGCCTAGATAGGACAGTCGAATGGACAAGAACATCATCAGAAGCCAAGGTAAATAGTATCCGGGCAAGAAGAGGCAAGTAAGAGAAGGGCTTCGGGCCAATATCGATATGTGTTAACCAAAACTTCTGAATGACTTTCTAGGTGTGTACTGCATGGGTAGGTAGTCACTGGACACGTTCTGTACGACACATGGATCATGATGGACATCAGAATCAGCTCCCGCTGATCCTAGATCGAACGGGTGATGGACAATAGGTGTGTTGATTTCGACTGATGACGGTCCGGGGAGACGAAGATGAAAGTTTTATGACACGAGTTTTAGATTGGGATTCGGCATTGAAGAGTGTTGGGTGTGATGAACTGTTTTCAGGGGTGGCTCCTCTTGTAAGAAGAAATTGTAAAGAGGGATTGGAGATGTTGGAAGATGTGAAGGTAAAGGAAGAGAGAAGAAAGGAGGAAAGAATGAAGATACAAGAAAGGGGGGAGAAGGAAGAAGAACCAGAACTGAGGGAGTACGGAATAGAAGAATAGAAGAATCAGGGAGAATAAGGAGGAGCAAGGACGACAGTAGGACACAATCCAATGCTTGATCGGCCAAGATAATGGTGAGACAAGACGGGAGAAGCTGACGGTGGTGCAACCGAGAGCTGATACCAAGTAATCCGTACGATGTGAGGTAAATATTTCGTACATGTATGGGCATGCACGGGTACGCAGGCGAACGCTGTCAATGCCAGTCCTGCCTAATCCGTCCCTGATGACATTATTGATCAACTATTCACTGCTTAAACAAGTTTCAATTGGTGATAGATTCCATAGAAAAGAGACTCTGTGTCTGGCCATCGAGGCTCAGGCTGTTGATCGGGATGAAGATCTTGAACTCAACGACGACATCGCGTCCCTCGTGGAAGTTCCGTTAGCTACAAGTACGCGATGGATCTGACTAAGTGCCGATTCAATGCTAATAACGATATCCATGCAGATAATCCGTATTTCTGAGTCTTTATGGCGGAAGATTCCGCAGAGCTAGCTACAGTGCATAACATAAAAATGCACACTACCTACTGTGTACGACAAGGAAGCCCTCGCAATTGTTCGCACCAAGAAGATTACCCGTACTGGCTACCTTCGATCCTTCGTCCACAACGACGTCTTTGTCTTGACATTCGGAACTGTCTGAAGTATCGAATTCATCGCAGCTCTTCTCTAGTGTACCCAGGTAGTATTGCCGACTTCGTCAGCATCACACCAGCCTCTTTATTACCGGTAGCGCACTTCGCACTGGTTCGTCCGCCTCCGCTCTTGCGTGAGAGAATTTGAGTCATCACCGTTGGCTTCGTGAAGTCTTCCTCTGCCCAGACCCAGAACCTGAACCAACGTTCCCTAACCGTCCCTAATCCGTAACACTACCTTGGCTAGTGCATAAATTTTTCTTCCCTCGCCTACGGCATATAAGCCTGCTTTATCCGTTACTGACCTGGCAACCTGCTTGCTCATTCTGATTCTTGAACTCAGGTCGCCTGGATTCGTTCAATTGTCGGGATCCCATACGGATACTCCATTGCCTCATTGTCGATTCACATTCGCGGGGATAAGAACGAACTCGGCGTCACCATGGGTCAACCATCGTTTGCGGCTTCAAATGCCGTCATCTATGTCACTTATGGCGCTTTCCTGTATGTTCACGATCCGGCCAAGCAACACCATCATATGCAGTCATGGCGCTTGAAGGGCTATTCTCTCCCATTCAGTCTCGAATCTACTCTCCTCTAAACTTCCTCTCACAAATGAGCCAGTCTAACCATGAGTGAACTTATTCTATAGTCTTCTTGGAACGGGGCTTGCCTGGAAAATGAGCAAGCAACAGCCCGAGGGGAGCTTCCTTGCTGGAAACAGAACGCAAAAGGGTCAGAGCACAATTCGAAGAGCGTTATGTGCTCGGAGCCACAACCTCTTAATCCTCACCCCTCTCTTGAGAACTTGAACTAACTGCTGAGCAGCGTTGCCCCTGGCACTCAATTTCATCGCCGCTGGTGAGTGAAGAGCGCATTATGTGCTGCTCAAAAGCAAATGCACACTTGCATTCTCCTACGAGATCAACCAAGAGCGGTGGCACCATGGACCAGTGGTGTCGATTAGACGATGTAATTGAGCAGGGTCTCACCCGGCCGGCCGACCAGCCGGCCAGCTACGACGATACGCGATCAGAGTAACGAATTGGTACGCAAGACTGTAGGTTCGTATCCAAGATCAACAGGTCATCTGTCCCTGGAGCGAAGCAGACCTGGCTCTTTGGCGCCGGTGCTGCTGCTTCAGGGGCAGGTAGACTGCGGCTCACTACGGGCGCTGATTTGAAGCGGTCCCTCGTGGAATCCAACCTTTCAACCCTTTCACCCGGGGAGCTCAGGACAGGATTGCGCGGGGTCTGTGGATATGACGCTGAGATTGTACCGTAATTACTCGATCAAGATAATGCTTGCGTGGGAAATGTGCTGCCGCTTAGATCTCCCCCCTCCCCTCCCCTCCTGCTTCATTCCCGAATGGTTTCTCGCTAACACAGGCTTTGTTGAACGCTTTCAGCAATGGGAGCTGGTATTCTCTTCTCGTACCCTCAGCTGGCTACTCTTGCTGGTGTCCAGGGTGTTGTCGTCTACGCCATCGCTTCAGCTGCTCCGATCATGATTTTCGCTATCCTGACACCTATCATCCGCCGCAAGTGCCCACAAGGATTCGTTCTCACTGAGTGGACACGCCAACGATACGGACCCGTCACGGCATTGTATCTGAGCGGTTTGACCCTCCTGACGCTCTTCCTGTACATGGTGGCGGAGCTGTCTTCCATCGGTCAAGTCGTGAATGCTTTGACTGGACTAGACCCTCTGCCTATTGTAATTGTCGAGGCTGCTGTTACCACCATCTACACATGTAGGTTTCATTAGCTGCCTCTCGTACGGGGAAGTTGAAGCGTTCAACTAACACCTTTGCAGCGGTTGGTGGATTCCAGATCTCCTTCATCACCGACAACATTCAAGGTGCCATGATCTGTGGTCTCATAGTCATTGCTACCATCACCGTCGGCGTCAAGGTGGATATCAAGCCTGAGCTCATCCAGAGCTCCGGCCTTCTCAAGCCGAGTCTGGTCGGCTGGCAACTCGTCTACATTCTCCCGGTCTCCATTCTCACCAACTACTTCTTCCTCGCCAACTTCTGGCTGCGTGCCTTCGCCTCCAAGACGGACAAGGACCTATGGATTGGTGTCTCTGTCGCTACGGTCATCATCACTATTGTCCTGACCCTCGTCGGCGCAACCGGTTTGATTGCTGCCTGGTCTGGCGCTTGGCCGGGCAACCCGCCGCAAGAAGACGGTTCCGTTGCGTTCTTCCTGCTCCTCGAACAGCTTCCCAACTGGGTTGTAGGCGTTGTCCTCGTCATGTCCGTGGCCCTGAGTACCGCTGCGTTCGACAGTCTGCAGTCTGCCATGGTTTCATCCGCATCGAACGACCTCTTCCGTAACCGTCTCAACATCTGGTACGTCCGTGCCTTCGTCGTGCTCATCATCTTCCCCGTCGCCGTCCTCGCCCTCAAGGCCCCCGGTATCCTCCAGATCTACCTGATCTCGGACTTGCTCGCCGCTGCCGCCATCCCCGTCCTCGTCATGGGTCTCTCCGACCGCTTCTACTGGTGGCGCGGCTTTGAGGTCGTCGTTGGCGGTCTTGGCGGTCTTCTCACCGTCTTCATCTTCGGCGCCATCTACTACGACAGTGCGAAGCTCGGTGGCGAGCTCCTCATTGTCCAGCAGGGTCTGTACACGGGCGACTGGGGTGCGTTCGGTGCTTTCGTCGTGGCGCCTCTCGGCGGTATCGTCTGGGGCTTCATTGGCCTTGCTTGCCGTTTGAGCTACCAGTACTTGCAAGCCCGCAAGAACGGCACCCGCTTCGACGCCCTCGATTATCCCACCCCTGAGCCGTCGGACGAGCAGAATGGCTTCAACCGCACCGGCAGCAATGAGTCCCCGACTAATGAGGTCGTTGGCAAGTTCTTCTAGGAGCTTGACTCGGGTCTTTGTGCCAACCAACTGCTGCGTTGAAACTGTTCAACAAGCGGGACTCGACTAGCAGACGATAACAAAACAAGATGATTATTCAATCATCAGGGGAGGACACGGGAGGCGGTATATAATGGAGGAGTGAGTTGTAGGAGTATAATGGAAGAGTTCTATCATTCGAAAAAAGGAGAGTTGGTTTAAGAAAAGTATGGATTAAGAGAAGACGTGGGTTTATAAAGTCAAAGACTAGATTCAAGTATATCTTGATATTTGAATAGAGAGACAAGACTTCAGATTGGGATTCATGAGTTTATTCGCCTGAGTGATAATTCATGTCTTTTGATGAGAGAGAGAAAGAATATATTAGCGTCTACCGTGTGCGAGTTGTTGTCTTCGGAGTGACGATACTGAGAGTTGGAGTGAACCTGCTCGTCGAGAAATTGTTCTTACCCCTGTGGTAGAGCCTCTCGCATTACAAGATGCTGGTAGGTGCCCTGTTGTTAACCACATAATCCCTACCTAGTCAGGAAAGGTGAGGTTTTACCAGATCTTCAAGCATAACAAAAACTAGCAGATGAGAGAGATGCAAGATATTATTCGTTCAACAGCGTAATAGAGTACAATTCCACCGTTCCCGTAATAAAACAGTGATCTATCTAGTAACACTCTAGATAGATCAGCTATAAACGTACAAGTTCAATATATGTACAGTGGCAGCAGCAGTAAATCTACCTCCCCTCTAACCGCGAGAAAAACCGCGAAAAGGAGAAATCCGATCTACCAGCCCCTTATATCCTCCTCTGCGGCCCAGCCATGACATCGTCAAAAGCCATCGTATCCTCCCGAATACTCTCATACGTCATCTCAGGCAACGTGCCCCAAACAAGCCACGGCTCGCTCTTAAACGAATCACTATTGATATCAGCCTGCAGCACAATATGCTCGACCATGTGTCTCTCGCGCTCGCTGCCCGCCACGACCGCACCATTGCGATCATACCGCGTCAGCTTCTGCACGCTCGCAATACTGACCACCGCCTGCTTCACCATCTTCATCCCCTTGCCGCCGGGCAGCGGCTGCGACGCAATACGGAAGTCCGCGACGCGCGGGTAGCGCAAACGGTTCTCGTACCGCACGAGCTCCCAGGTCGTCCGCACGCCGCGCGGACGGGAATCGATGGCGCCCGCGAGCGTCTCGAAGAGCTTGGTGCTGCAGATCCGACGCAGCGTGTCCTTGTCGCCGGCGGCGACGGCCTCGGACATCTGCACGTGGAGTGTCTTTGCGGTGGGGATCGCGTTGCTGCGGTTCATGCGGAATTTCGGCCAGCCGAAGCGGCCCGGCATCGAGAGAAAGTACATACTCAGCAGGGCGCCGAGGGCGATGGCGCGGTTCTTGATGAGCAGCCAGGCCATGTCGAGGAATTTCTTCGGGTCGCGGGGGAAGCGGGTTAGGGGTGGGGAGACGACTGTGTCTGTTTTGTGATGTGGTTAGTTATGAGATCCAATTGGGGTTGAGGGAGGTGAGGGACATGTGATATCGACGTACAAGGAAGCAGGAACGCCGCCGTGGCCTCGCGTTCCATGTGCTTCGTCCTGTCGCGCTTCGACGGGAGACCGACGCCCCGTTTCACAGCCTGGCACGCAGCCGTCGTGCTGATGCTATGCGCACCACCGAGACCAATCCGCGCCGCCGACACCATGGCGGGCGTGCGCAGGGGATGTCTGAGCAGCCATGGCCGGGCCATGCGAGCGAGATCGGCCATGATGAAATATTCGTTTCTCTCTTTTAACTTGATTTATTATGCTCCGGCCTCCCTGGCTCCAACACTTGGACTACTAGGGATGGTCGTAAGCGTGCCGTAGGAGCTTAGACCTTTCGAAACTCTCCATTAGTAGAAAGTCGTCGCTGGGGGGTGGGACGAAAAGAAAGGCCCGGAACTCACCTCACCATATCGAGCAATGGCTTCATGCCGAAGCAGCGCGGGCCCATGGGAAAATTTTGGTGGGGTCGTTCGGGATGGGAAGGGGTCCACTTTGACGTTCAGGTACGTGCATTTATGCTAATACTGGGTAGTTTCTGTATGCAGGTACACTAATTAAGTACAATATAGGGGTTCACGAGAAATACCAGAGCGATTGGATTCGAAGACATGAAGGACTCATCTAGGAACAGGAAGCATGAAACTTGTATCCCACCTACTGGCATAATTCGTGACAGGTGTTTATGTCGCATCTGGCTGATCGAATAACTTTGCCTGAAGAAGACGTTTGACAAGGGAGTCATCCGCGGAGTTCAGTCAACAGCAATTATGATTGTCACAGGAGTCTTCATTGGATATCACTAACTCTCAAAGCCGCTTCCCCCCATGAATTCAAGCCAATGTATGACTACCGACTGGTCAACGCCTTCAACACCGTTCCAATGTACCGTCTTCCAAAACTTCGCGGCAGTTATAGCCAAGTAGCTAGTGAAGTCTCAGCTGGACTCCTACTCTTCATACCAAATGTTGTTGACCACCCGATCGTCATCATCGACGTCGTTTTCCGTCCTGTCTGGGTTGTATCCTGCAGCAATGACCTCGTCCCGCTCTTTCTTGCTCAGATAGACGTAATCAAACCCTGGTGGTAGATTCGCGTCTGCACAAAGATATGCCTTTTTCAAGTTACGTGCTTTGTCGCGAATAGCCTGCTGGTTTCGGGGTATGTCGAACCCGCCTTCCCTTTCCATCGCTGACCAGGAACAATTGAGGCTCTTATCCGCAATGAGTCCCAGTAGATGGAAAGTATCAGCCTCGCTCCATTTCTCCCGAGTTTGCCGGGGTTTTGGTTTTGGCTTATTAGCCACTCGATGGGTGCGTGCCGCCTGGTTTGTCCTGTCCCGTTCTATCTCTCGGACTTGTCGATTGGCTCTATCGTCTCGTGGAGCCGGTCTGCCGGTGGGCCGTCGAGGTCCCCCTGACAATCGCCGTCGTTTCCGGGCTACTGGAGGGGTGTCAGAATCGTCAATCTGAACCCTCATGGATTCATCTATCAAGCGATTATTGACTTCGAAGTCATCTTCACCTTCATGGTCACTCTTTCCCTGAAAGTCCTGGGATGATGACCTGGAACGACGACGGCGACGAGATGATTGTATGCGCCCGTTTTCCGAAGTGGGCGACCCGCTAACGCTCGCGTTAAGTGGACTTGGCAATCCCAAAATAACAGCTGCATCAAGTTTCCGAATGGCCTCCACAATACTTGGTGACTCTATATCTTCCATGTCAGAACCCTGGCTATGTGGTTGGTCCACTGCCCGACGTTTCAAGCCACTTCCTTCGCTCCGTCTCACGGCATGCAAAGTGGCATCGTCTTGAATGAAGCTTTTCCTGAGGTCTCGTAAGTGGACTGCTGGCGAAACATCAAAAATGAAGCTAAGAACTTACACTTTAGAGACCGTAGTCTGAAGCTGATCGTACTCTTCTTCACTGGTTGAATCTGAGTCAGACGATTCCTCCTCCTCCTGTTGGCCATTTTCACCATGGTAGAAGCCCTCGAGTTCAGCCCGAGTTGTGCCTTCGACCTCTCCTTTCTCTTGGCCACTACTTGTGACCTCACTCTCAACTGCTGTCTTTGTTACATGCATATACATGTTCAGAGCCCAGGTCCACAGCTCTTCGAACAGTTCTTCTTGTGGAAACTGCGTATCTAGATGACTTTCTATCTCGGATCGTTCCGGTAGAAAGAGCAAGTCGGTGACTGCTTCCAAATTCGACTTGAGAGTTTCGAAAAATGCCGAACTATCGCCTTCTTCCAAACCACACAAGCTTCGAAACGGACCCTGGCTCAATGATTGCGCTGCCTCTTCAGGTGTGTTCGCTGCCTGCTTGCAGAATACCCCACTGGCTAGAACAAGTGGCGAAGTTTCCGGAGCTTTGCGGAGTAATTCGACCAACCTACAACAGCGAATGAAAAATGCTAGTTCGCTGCTTTCGCGCTGGGTTGGCTGGACGATGTCCATGAAAGTGATGAACTTAGCATCAATTTCTTGTAAGAAATCCAAGACAGCCTTTCGAGAGAACTTCACATCGACAAGAGACAGCAGAAGGGAAATTAAATTTGCCGAACGCATTCCCTTTTGAATTGCGGCGTACGCAGTCGGATCGTCGCGGTAAGGCAAGTCGGAGAATGAAAGATCGATATACGTCGTTCCATCCTCATTAAGCGGGCGACAAGCGGTTTTGAACTGTTTTGCGACCGCGTTGATGCTCTTGCGTGCTTCTTCTGTAGCAGGCTCAGAATACGCGAAAGAAGTCAGGGCATTATAGGCCTTTTCACACCAGCGATGAAGCTTGGGCAGATCAAAGTCCAGTAAATCCTGCAGCCTCGCAGCCTTGTCTTCCTCCGAGCCGCTTTGACTCTCTTCATCATAATGATTGTCAGCAGAAGTAGCAGCCATGTCTTTTATGAGCTCAGGTTCCCGCAGTTTGGGCGAAGCTAGGCATACTAGTAAGCATATCAACGCAACAAGTGAGCACGATGAAACATTGACATACGTTTAGGATGCTCCGAACTAGCGACAGCTGGACTAGAAGAGGGGAGATCCTGTATGACGACGTTTTCGACACTCCGCCGAGGACCTCGACGAGCACCTCGCTGGGGAATGTCCTGGCGCTTAGAACCGCTTTTCCGCTTCCGAGCAACAGAGCCTCCCTCATGGTGATCACGTGATTCCAAACGCCGAGAGGACGTGCGCGTCTGTCGAGTGGTGACAGATTCCTGAGGCTCAAGCGATTCTTCGCGTCGCGAGGCCGCGCGAGTCTGGCGAGTGATGGGACTTGAAATTCCCGGCGTCTCTTGTAATTCTGAACGGCGCGACGCCGCGCGAGTCCGCCAAGCACTCATATTTTCATCCGCCTCGAAGTGCGATGGACCAGTCCGATGAGCACGTGATATTATAGTATATGGAGGACGGAATATGTGATCATTTTCGAAGTGCTCGTTGCAACAAAATGCTTTATTGTTGACAATCCGATGTTGTGATCGGTTGAAGAAACCTTAAGTCACCGAATGCCGCCGCCCTCTTACACGAACACCCAGGCGAGGTACCTGCAACCTTAGTAATCCGCCAACCAGCCACAGTCGTACATGCTTTCTGTGGCGTGACCAATTGTGGGGGTGGCTTGTCTGTCGTGGAATTCAACAGTGCAAGTGCCACCTTTTCTCTTTTCAATAAACCACAAAATATGAGAAAAGAGCATGAAAATCGAAGTTCGTAAAATCGAACATTGATGTTGACATATTCATATTTCTCCAATTAAAAGCAATTATTTACATGCAAATATGCGCGTTTCATGCGACGATTTCTCACGTGTTCAGAGTTCCTAGCGGTGTACGGATGACCGCCTGTGGACCTGTGGATCGTTGTAAAGGCTTCAGCTGCTGCTTCAGCTATGGCCCGCCTATCGGTGGCACGCAGTCCCCACGACGCACCACCCACAGGCGACTGCTGCAGCAGGCCGTAAAGGTTCCATAGTGGTGCCGGCATGCCGTAACCGTGACAGTCCAGCACCGCACCATCCCCTGAACGCGGCCGCGCTGAAGGTTCACTAATCCGTCCACTCCATACCGGCGGGTCCCCTGGCCTGTCCAGCGATTTAGGGCGCTTCGCTTGGCACGTCCGCAAAGTCGCATCTGCGTTGAAACCTGTCAGATCTGGCCCAGACTCTCGTTTTTTTAAACTTCTCGTATCAACTTCGACACGGATGTTCTGCATGAGTTCTCGGCTTTCCGTCTGCCAATTGTCTCTTGGAAGCCTAGAATGCAACCTCTTTATCTAGATTGCTTCCGTTGCATACATTGAATCGAATCATCCAGTTTTACGTGTATCATTCCCGTCTCGCTCTTTGACAATATTACCACGTCGTCGCGTTTCATCCAATCTCTTATCGCCCTCTCCTTTTATAAAATCGGCGTCCACCATGAGGTTCCATCGGAAACACGCACCCTTGCTTCTGCTCCTCCTACCATCTGTCGCCCTCTCTGCTTCAGTTGGGGGAGACGAGCTAGCCACGAATGACCGGATAAGCACGCGTGCTGAGGCCGGGCGCGACGAGTCCCTCGCAGTAGATTCGACTATCGCCAGCAGCAATTCGAAAGGCACCAAGGTCGCCCCTGTCGATGGAAAAGATGGAATGCCCCATGAGGGTCCCTTCGTCTCGCTCTCTGACAAGAAGAGTCGTAGAAAAGGGGGCGATGTTGACACTGCCGGTGCTGCTCTCGAAGACCCTGCGCCCCTGAAGAAAAGCCCTTCCGATTCCACTCTCGCCGACGGGAAGAAGATCCCTGAGTCCAACGATGGTGTCATGGACGACCCGCATCGCAAACCGCCGAAGCGAGGCACCACGGGTACTGAGGGCGGTGTAAGCGAGAAGGCCAAGGCGCGCAAGGCCAAGGAGGGAAAGACAGGCGAAAAGGCTGAGATGATTCCCGAAACTCCCAAGGAGAAGCCGCCGTTGCCTCACAGTGAACACATCAAGATGCTTGGCGATAGAGACGCGCAAGCTGAAGTGGACACTACTAAATCGGAGAAGAGCACCGACGACGTCTCTGGACTTGAGGTATGTTTGTGTTCTCAAGGGGTTCCTATACTTTTTGCACCGTGCTTACCGTTTACGCAGAAACCTGCCGACTTGCCTGGAAAAATATACGATCGTCCGAACCCGATGCCTGACTCAGCCAACAAGGACCACTTGGATATCAGCAAGCCGTCGAAGTCGAGAACCGAGCCCCATGCCCCCGAGAGCAGTGAAGACGGCGAGGGTATCATTCGGCCCTTCCATTCTTTCATGCTCTCACTTACTATGATCATATTCGCCGAGATTGGAGACAAGACCTTTTTGGTTGCCGCCCTGATGGCCATGAAGCACGACCGCATGGTCGTTTTCACGGCTGCTTTCAGTGCTCTGCTCGTCATGACAGTCTTGTCCGCTATCCTGGGTCACACCGTGCCAGCCTTCATGCCCAAGCGATTGACTTCTTTCCTCGCGGCCGGTCTCTTCTTCATCTTCGGTGGTAAACTGCTGCGCGAAGGTATGCTCATGGACCCTAACGAGGGTGTCGGAGCAGAAATGCAAGAGGTCGAAATGGAACTTGAAGAAAAGGAACACCAGGCTTCTAAAAAGGACAGATCCTCGGTGTCTCCTTATGCCTTGGAAATGGGTCTCGCTCGCGATCGCAAGCCCCGCCAACCGGCACGCTTCCCAGCTGCTCATCGCAGCCCATCGACATCGCCTGCTCGAAGCCCCTCGCCCCGCGGTAGTGTCGTGAGCGATGTCACCGTTGGTCTTTCTAACCTTCTCTCGCTGCTGTTGAGTCCTGCTTGGGTCCAGACTTTCGCCATGACTTTCTTGGGTGAATGGGGAGACCGAAGTCAAATCGCTACGATTGCCATGGCCTCTGGACAGGACTACTGGTGGATGAGTCTGGGTGCTCTCATCGGTCACTCTCTCTGCACTGCTGTGGCAGTCATCGGCGGCCGGGCCATTGCCGGCAAAGTTAGTCTCAAAGTCGGTAAGTTGCATTATCTTTAACACTCCTTTATATCTCACAGCAAGCTAACCAGATTTATCAGTCACAATGGGCGGTGCCGTCACCTTCATCGTCTTTGGATTCGTCTACCTGTATGAGGCTTTCTACTCCTAAAAAGTCCATACCTTCGGATAATTCTCTAGAACGCCCAGGCGGCCACATTCAATATCAAAATGTAATATTTCTACCGTCTCCTCTGCCCCTGAGGCCGACCTTCGACCGATTTCAAAGCAAAGCGGGCGTTGACAAGCGAGTAGTTGGCGACTTGATTCTGTTGCCAACGGAGTCTTTTGAGCGTATATATATAATTCTACTTCGAAGCTTGCTTCCACCTGGCTTAATTCTCACCTTGCCTTATATAACCGATCGACTGTACGACTGTGGATGAGCGTTCGGGGGGTATGGTGTCTGGAGGTTGTTTCAATGGCGGAATCATTCCAGTCGTCATCTCTTCTTCTATTCTCTAATTCAGATGAGCAAGACGGTCACACCTTGCTCTTACTTACCCTTCACTTACATGAGCTACGTCTGGAGATCCCTGGCTGGCTGGATTGAAAAGTTAGCTCTTTTCTCTTGTCAGGTTGGAGATAGGATGATGGTATCTAGACTGCTATCTATCTGTGTATGATAATGATGAGGATGCATTGCCGTGGGGAGTATCTCACGGCATCATGATGGAGTGTTCGATAGAAGTCGGGGTTGTCAATGACGGAGCTCTTAATATATCCCGTATCAATACCTATAATCGGTGTCTACTCGTGAGATATATTGTTTCATTCTGTTCCAGGCGTAGATTATATCCTATGTATTACCGACGCCATATATTGCTGACATTGCCCTCACAGCCCCCCATCTTCTCACCTACCCCATCACTATCCCCCTGGTATAAAGGAGAGTAGGTCTTCCACCTACCTAGATGATCAACAGGTAAAGTAGGAGGCATAAGAGCGGGAGTTACACGGGATGACATGGAGGGTATCAATGTACGCAACCTCGCTTGTTTACCAACCAACCTACAAACTACATACTATCTACCACAGCAAAGCGGCGTTTGCATAGGGGTAAGTAAGTATCTCCAACCCCGCACAAAAAGGGCGGCGCGTGTAGCATTGGTGGTGGAACATGCTCATTTATTGTTCCGGAGTAATCATTTTTATTTGGTTGACGTCGTTGATTTTGTTGGATATCTATCCGTAAACTTGTCGGCGCTGGTTCACGTCTATATCAACCAAGAGATCTCGGTATCAATCCCACGTGCAGACTACAGGAAGGATTTGGTTACCTGGTTTACAAATCGCTGGTACGCAATCGTGCATACCGAGGTACATACATACTACGCATCGTGGGCAGACAGGCTCGGCGTCTGTACCTCTCTTACCCCAAACTCACCGAAAACATCAACGCGGTCTCCCAACCGAAACATCTAGCTTCGTGAATTTGTCAACACCCAAAATGTGGAAACCAAACCGTCCCTCGTCCTCGTCTTCGACGGTCTCGGAGCCGCAACAGGCACAGGCACCGCAAGCGCCCGAGTCGACGACGATCCCGCAGGCTGTTTCTAGTCGTCGCTGTGAGCCATTCCCCCACCGGTTGACTTTGTAGCTGTGATATGAAAGAGGGTTGAGCTGATCAGTAATGGTGGATTAGTCGCGCAAATCATCAAGCTCAAACCGGAATTCGTGGCCAAGTATAAGGAGGTGCATGCGGCTGTGTGGCCCGAGGTCTTGTTGCAAATTCGGGAGTGTAATATTCGTGATTGTAAGGCTCCTCCCTGTCTTTTTCCACTCATTCCCGAAGAAGAGGAGACCCGAGGACGTGGTTCGGGACGGGCTGGTCGCCGAGTTTTCCCCGTCCTGGGTTTGGACTTACGTTGAATTGGGACCGTTCAAGGGCAGGAGTTGGGGATGGAGTGGGGATGTGATGGGTGAAGAGGAGCTGATATGATGAATAGACAGCATCTTCCACGACCCCGAGACGAATCTCCTGTTCGCGTCGTTCAAGTATGTTGGATTTGATTACGCTGGCGATATGGAGCGCATGCGCGAAAACCCGAAGGTGAGGGAGTGGTGGACGATGACGGATGGGTTGCAGGAGGTATGTTGTCGCCTCTTTGCGACTCTCCCACTGGACTTTCATTTTTCCGTGATTTCCCTTATTAAAAGGGGATTCCGTATCGCTTATGCATATTCATGCTGACATGTCCATCATCGCAGAGTCTCGTTCCCGGTGCGAAGAGCAGCGAGTCTGGTGACCCGGCCTGGTGGAAGGAAGTTGAGGAGGTCTTTTACACGCCTTGATCATTCCGATTCCGCGGATTGCAATTCTGGTAAATAAACGCTAGGAAGGGTTCCTTCAACAACGTTTTGGCATGCACTCTACTGCCATTGTGTCCTCCGTCTGTCAGCTTGACCCTCAAGATGCCATAGTCGTAGTACCGGGGCAAATAAGGCCTGTTCAGTCATCAACACATACATGATGTCTGTGATGTTGAACATGATGGCTTTGTTCCATCTGACTCCTCAGGTAACGATGATGCGCCGGTAGTCATTGCTTTATATCCCGTATGACACGGACATCTCTGTTTACTCTCATGAAGCAGTTGAGCGTTTCATACTCTACCTACCCCGAGTTTGACGGGTTGACCTTGTCATGCTTGCTGGACGTGAATTGGCATCATCGATGATCTCGCATTCGTACCCTAGAATAGACACCTGTGTTGTATAGGAAGGTCAATGGGCCCCGCAGTCGATCAATTCGCAATTTGCGACTCCATCGTTCCATGTGTTTATAGAGACTCCACCGGTGTTCCCACGCTACTGGTAACCCCTGACGATGATTGAAGTCATCGCGAAACAGGTTGCTGCCTACCTTCGACTCTGACGACACGAAAATCTGTAGAAACAGGGAGGTAGTGATTGGCACCCGCATATAGATACCAGTGTTGAAGAGGTTAGTATCAACAAGCAATCCGTAGGTATGTAGGCAGGTAATCTGTATCGAGTCTTGAGAAGCATCATCGTCAAATTCAACTGCATAACCGAGCAAATGAAGCGAACTTCTTTCCCAGTCGTATTCCGCAGGACATCCACAAAATGGCCGGCGCCTTACCAACATCCGGGAACGGACTCGAACTTCGAGCCAACAGCAGCGATCACAAGCCTATCTATTATGGGGCAACTCTTAATTCCGTGAAAAGATGCCTGCTTGCCTTGCAGAAGTCTCGCCGGGGAGTCTCCACCGGTGAAATTAAACCGGCCCCATTATCTTCGAGTCCGAGTTTTTTTCTGTTCCGCTTTTATAAACCCAGGTTTCTTTCTTTTCTCTGTCAATGAGACGAAAATAGAGTCTCCGATTCTGGGGAGTTGCCGTTTGATGAGGAGTGCAGGGATGGAGAGAATTTACCCCGTTTGGAGTTAGAATCGGGGTTGGAGTTGAGATGAGTTGAGTTGTTCGTGTTGATATGATGCCCGTACTGTATGGACGCAAGACCGATGCAGGTGTTCGGCCCATAACCCATCTCGGCCGGGTTGCCGGGACCTTATCGACGCGGGTTTATCTGCGATTCGATCCATCCGTCGAGAACGCGTCTTTTTTCTTTTTTTGCTCTTCCTTCCTTTGCATCTGTACATTAGGTCTTACCAAGACGCAAGATAAAAGAGATAACAACTCGTTAAATTGCAGGCTCCTCGTAAGACACAGTTTCTGCCTGCTTGCTTTGAATGGAGTTGTTTGCTTGTTTACCGACAATGGAGAGAAGAAGAGGTTAGTCGAGTTGAGTTGATTTTCCGAGAAATAATTCCCCGGGAACCTGAGCAGTTCGGACCAAGTTTCGGCTATCTTTGCACGCCCACGTGGCCAAGGACGTGCAGATTTTGTTAATTAACCTGCCCTGTCTCTTTAAGAGGGTACTTGCAAGGGAGGTCACTCACACAAGGACGACGATCAATGCCCCTTATGCGGAATAGTACAGACATGCGACGCGCTTGACGCCGATCGTCCTACGTCAAGTAATGAGTCAAAGTGCGTCTCAGCGACGATGAGAGAGTTAGGTGTTCCTCTTGAAGCCAAGCCTGGAGAATTCAGACATTTGCTTCATGCAACGGCGGGTTATCCGCAGTCAGACGGTTGTGGCTACACACCTGGCTAGCTCGTCTAGGCAATGCTTCCAAGAATTCCTACGAAGTACATACCTACCGTCCCTACCTACCTAATCGCATCAGCTCACCTTGGAGAGGTCCCCCAAGTCCCCTGTCTGTCCTGCCCACCACTCTCCATCGACGATAAGCTAGCTGCCACGCTACGCCCTCTTCTGGCGTGGTTTGCTTCTTCCGCCGGGCCTGAAATCGGCTACGCTAGTCCCGCCTATCATTCATTACCTCATGCCCTTCTCTCCCAGGGCCCCTGGCGCGTGCCACTGTGTATTTCGTAGGTAGCCACCGGACCGGCTTGCCAACCCAGATGGAGAAATTCACGGGCCTGCTGAAAGCTGCTGTAACGGTCCGCGTAGGCAACGGTTCGTCGGCGACCATGCCACCCCTGCTGTTGTATATTGCACAGCGTGGGTGTTCTATACAACTCCCCGCCCTCTCTTTGAAATCCATCTGGAAGATAGGTATCATAGAGAAGCTGAACAGAAACAAAGGCGTATATTGAAACAAACAATTCGTCCCTCACCCAGTTTCCGTTTCCATATGTTCGGACGAAAAGACCCTTCTCGAGTCTTGTTTGCGAGCCCCAGATAAAACCACCACCCAGTTATTCAACACGGGAAACGCGGGCCCTGTGCGAAAGAGAAGTGTTCCCGGACGTACATACATCTGGTCTGTACCTACATACATCGTATCGTGCGTCCTACCCACGGATTACTACCAACGACTTGGTGTGTGTGTGTCTAAATTCGCGTGACGAGATAGCGCCGGGCCCCCCCAATAATTTTTTTTCCTGGCTTTCTTCATTATTTTTCCCGTCTTCCCATTTCTGGTCTTTTTTTTTCTGGGGGTGGCGGTTTCATTACTTAAAAAGATCCCTCTATAACCCTTACCTGCGTAGATCTTTTTTTGTTTCTCCTTCTCCTCCCCCCTCCCGCCCCCTGCCATTGTTTCTTAACGATCGCATCTCCTGCTCTGCGTTCCCCGTCTTGCCACACGGGTTTAGTCGCAGGCGGCGTTGGCGACTTCTGGGACTTATTTAAGGAAATAATACGAGGATTGTATTATTGTCTGTCCAATAATAATGACTGTCGTTGAGACCATCAACAACGCGGTGGCGCGGAGCGTCGTCGGTCGGTGGTTCTTGCTGGAAGGATGTGGTCATGTAAGTCCCAACTGTCTCGGCACGCATGCTTACCTATTCTTGCTAACGGGATATCGCATCATGTAGCCCAAGGAGCGCAAGGGATCGCTGTTCCTGACCGAGGTCCGCGCCGGTCTGGTCGCCTTCTTTGCCATGGCTTATATCCTCGCCGTGAACCCTAGTATCCTTTCCGACTCAGGAGGTCTGTTTCTTCGAAGATATCCAGGTTTATAATAACCAAGTCGACTAACACAATCGTATAGGTCCCTGTGTTTGTGTACCGACTGCCGCCGACCCGGTTTGCGACAACAACGATGCTTACCTGCTTTGCGTCGCCGAGGTCAAGCGTGATCTCGTGACGGCCACTGCTGCCATCGCAGCTCTGTCGTCCTTCTGCATGGGTTTCTTCTCTAACCTGTAAGTCAAAGGAACCCCTTCACCATCGATCTTTCTAGTCGCAAAGACTAACACGCCGCAAAAGCCCCGTCTCTCTAGCCCCTGGTCTCGGTCTGAACGCCTACTTCGCCTACAACGTAGTCGGCTACCACGGCTCCGGAACTACCCCCTACGCCATCGCCCTGACCGCCACCTTTGTCGAGGGCTTCATCTTCTTCGCCCTGGCCCTCTTCGGTATGCGCCAGTGGCTCGCGCGCGCGATCCCGCACTCCATCAAGCTCGCCACGAGCGTGGGTATCGGTCTTTTCCTCACAATCATCGGTTTCACCTACAGCGAAGGTCTCGGTATCATCCAGGGCGCGACTTCCACCCCCTTGGTCTTGGCCGGTTGCCCGCAGTCCGGCTTCGGCGCCGACGGTCTTTGCACGGAGGCCACGAAGATGCGCAGCCCGGCTATGTGGGTCGGTATTTTCGCCGGTGGTGTCTTGACCGTGATTCTCCTGATGTACCGCGTCAAGGCGGCTATTATCGCCGGTATTGCGCTCGTCAGTATCATCTCGTGGCCCCGAACCACGGCCCTGACCTACTTCCCTTACACGCCCGTTGGTGACGATGCGTTCGACTTCTTCCGCAAGGTCGTCGATTTCCACCAGATCTCCAAGACCCTCGCTGTCCAGCAGTGGGATATTTCCAAGCACGGCTCTCAGTTCGGTCTTGCGCTGATCACATTCCTTTACGTCGATATTCTCGACACGACCGGTACTCTGGTACGTTGAAATCCCCCCTGCATTCACCCCACAGCAATTAAATCCCATCCCTTGCTTCCCCACCACTAACCCCTGATCCCCTTAGTACGCCATGGCCCACCTCGCCGGCGTCGTCGACAAAGAAACCGGCGACTTCGAAGGCAGCACAGCCGCCTACATGGTCGACGCCCTCAGCATCTCCATCGGCTCCCTCTTCGGCTCGTCCCCCGTAACCGCCTTCGTCGAGTCCGGCGCCGGTATCGCCGACGGCGGCCGCACCGGTCTCACCGCCGTAACAACCGGCATCTGCTTCCTCATCTCCGTCTTCTTCGCCCCCATCTTCGCCTCCATCCCGCCCTGGGCGACCGGCAGCGTGCTCATCCTCGTCGGCTCCATGATGATCCCCGCCGCCGCCGACATCAACTGGCGCTACCTCGGCGACGCCGTGCCGGCCTTCGTCACCATCGTCACGATGCCGCTCACGTACTCGATCGCGTACGGCTTGATCGCCGGTATCATCCTCTACATCACGATCAACACGACCGTCTGGCTCATCGAGGTCGCGAGCCAGGGCCGCATCGTCCCGCCGAATAAATCCGACAAGGACCCCTGGAGCTGGCGGATCCCGGGCGGCGCGCTGCCGCCGTGGATCAAGCGGGCCGCGGGCGGGAAGAGGGACTTTTGGCGGGATGATGGCGTGCCGACGACGGGTGTGACGGATAATCAGAGTTCGTCTGTCGCGTCGATTCCGGAGAAGAATGTTTCTGAGAAGCAGGCTTGATTCGATTCTATTGTATGGATGGATACAAGGTAGATTTTTTAGACGGAGAGAGAGAGAATATAATAAATGGCCCCGAGTTGAGCTGGTAATAATGTGTCATGTAAATAATGTATAAAGGTGTGTTTGTTCTCTCGGGACATGGAATAGATTAGAAATAGAGGAGGTAGAAGAAAAGGGGAAATTGCGTTCCGTTTTCGAGGGAATATTCAACTTGTTCTCCGGATTTACCCGTCACGAGTCGTGACTTTAGTCTCCGCGAACGGACGGCATGGGATGGATGCAGACACCCGTCGCTGGTTTCAAGTCGTTGAAATAACATTATTAGAGACCGTTATACCCGCCGTAACACGACATATCCTCCCGTGAAACTAGAATACCCTGCCTAGCAACATACCTAGAGAGGTAAGTAAGTAAGTAGGTAGGTAGATCAAGGTAGTATCGTGAGACTCCGTCGTGTCGGTCAAGTACGCCAGGTACTCAACTTCTGCAGCGAGAAATAGCACTACTTAATAGCTTCTGATAATGAGTACAGCGAGTTGCACCAACATTAATGGACAATACAGTTTGTTCGTGCCCCTTAAGAACTCCATGCCTCCTAACAACGGAAAAAGCCAAACATCATGCCCTGCCCTGTATAATAAAGCCACGACCACACATCCAGAACCCCCCGTGAAAACGCCTCAATGATGCTTCCCATAGCACTACTAATGAAACCTGGTATAGTTGCCTATCAATAGTCTTTGTGCATGCTCCCATTCAGCGTGAATGCGGGTTTGCACAAGGATTGTTGACAGTTAACCGTGATTAAGGCGTGATCGCCCTTGACTTTACAGTTCCAGAGATTATCATGATTAAACGCCCATGGTGAAGTCGTGTTCAATGCCAGGGGTGACACTGGCCATGAACTACATGAAAGTCAGTACCATGTATATCGGAATGCATGGATAGATAAAAGGGGGTCTCTAAGGAGATCACTAACCTTGAGGAAGACCACGAGATACTGGTCGACTCGGATCGCGACATCGTGATCCTCAGCCTCGACCTCTTCCCAGTCATCGCCGCTAGACTCGGCCGCAACTTCAGCACCTTTGATGTCGAGCTTGTTAATCTCGTCGACTAGTCCCTCCATTCCAGCATCGCCGCCAACGCTCTTGCCCGCCTTCAGCTTATCGCGTCGGAGCTTCAAGGCAGCATCGGCGCGGTCGAGCAGCGTCTTCATGACGGAGGCGTGTTTGCAGGGGTGCACACTAGCCATCTTGACGTTGTTCGCGAAAAAGGGGAAGTCTTCCAACGTCACGGTCTTGTCCTTGTAGTCTCCCACAATGTCCTCCATCATACGTTGTGGGGCAAGGGGTTGACCCTCGGCATAGCCCGATAAGTAGAGACGTGGTGTGCGGTAGTACGGCGAGTACATGATGTAAAGCGTATACGTTCGATGCGCACTGCCAGAACATAGGAGGTTAGCTCTCGTCATGGGATGCGACGCAGCACAAGCTCATGTGATGTCACTGACCCTGTTCTCTTCTGAGCCTCGGGATCTCGGATGATCGCCTCGTCATCATCGTCATCCTCCATATCGGGGATCTCATCCTCGTCATCCAAGCGATCGCCTACATTACCGGCATCGTCGACTGTACGGACGTCTCGCGCCTTAAGGGGCTGTGAACTACTCAGGCCACCAGTTCGGAGCCAGCCATCATCATCACCAGCCAGTCCCTTCGACTTGAAGTCGTCACCATCGCCAACTACGGCTTCTTCGTGGCCGGCGTCTCCAGCGAAGTCATCGTCAAGGCGGCGGTTGCAAGGCACATTACGCGTAACTAAAAACTGCTTCCCGGGAGGGAGATAATCTACACGTTTAGCCTCAGAGTCGGCATCGGCCCAGGACCAGGTGGGAAACTTGAAGACGAGATAGTCGCCGGCTGCCAGGAACTCCTCAGGGGTAATCTGGCCGGTCTTGCGAAAGGTGGACGTGTGGCTGACGGGCGTGTACCGGTCACGCAGTGTATTAACTGTGGAATATAGGTAGTTCATGATGGAGACGATAGTTTATGCCCTTTATTCTGTTGATCAAAGATGAGCGGGAATGGAAATGGACTGTGCATGTAGCGGCGACAAAGGGTCTGCGTAGGCATCAAATGGCGAGAGACGGTCCAGTAGGGGGTGTCTGCCGGGAGAATACCGTGGATAAGGAAAAAGCACGTTGAGTCAAAGGAAGTAGAGATGATGCCTGGATGTCTCGGATAGTTGATGCAACCGTTAGGATGATTCGCGTTGACCAGGCACAAGTCTGGTCTCTCACATGGCTACAGGTTGAGGACGGGATAGGAGATGAAATAGGGAACCCGTGGCTGCGAGTGACACGGAGGGGTAGCTCGGAACCTGGCCTGGTGCCGCTGGACGCAGCGGTACGTACCGATTTCACTTAACACGTGCATTGCTGTACGGATTGTTGAGGTACGGATTGCATCCCGTAAGCTCGCGCCATGCCATCATGGCTGGGCCTTATCGCGAATGGGGGACCCGACTGGCTTGGTTGCTTATCTATGCCCCTTTATCTTGATGATGTAATGTCCATGCAATTAAGGGGGTCTGTCTGCATATATCAGTGCTCAACCGTCAATCGGGTCGGCTAAGCCACATCAGTCCATTTGTGGGTCACTATCTCGGCTCCTCTTCGGATTACGCCCTGAAGGTACCCACGAAAAAAGTCAAGCGAGAATTGCCCACACGCTACCTCAACATCCTCCCCTCAAGACCGGTACTAACCAGCAGCCTCACGACATCCTCTCTTCGTCAGACAGACATATTCAAGGTACGAAATCTCCTGGACTTTTTCGTCGCGAAATTTCTGAGAATTATCCATTTCAATACTGACAGAGCCCCTGCCATAGTCTCGCCGTCAAAATGAGTGCGTATCCTTAGCGCCGACACCGTCACAGTCGTCGATTACTGACCCGCGATTCCAGCCAAGGGAACCTCCAGTTTCGGAAAGCGCCACAACAAGACGCACACTCTGTGCCGTCGATGCGGTTAGTCCATCTCGAACCTCGAATACCGGCGAACGAGTGCGATGGTGGAGGACGCGAACCACGGACACCATCCACCGACGATCGGGAATTCGACAATTGGGAGCACGGGAGCTGACGAAATTATCTCTGTTTAGGTCGCCGCTCCCTCCACATCCAGAAGCACACCTGCGCTGCTTGCGGTTACCCTGCCGCTAAGACCCGAAAGTGTACGTTCAAATAACCAAGCATCGAGAACCGATACCTATCCACATCCAAATCTCCGAACCCCGCGATCTTTTTACATGGAACTTTTCGTCATTGTTCTGAGCAAGGAACTGATTCTGATTTACTCGTGATATACAGACAACTGGAGCGAGAAGGCCAAGCGCAGAAAGACCGTCGGTACCGGCCGCACGCGGTTCCTCAAGGACGTCTCCCGCCGCTTCAAGAACGGCTTCCAGACCGGTGTGCCCAAAGACTCCCACGCCCCTTTTTAAATCTCTCCGCGGCGTAATGGAAAATGATGGGTGAAAGGGTGACGACTTTATTGGCGGGGGCATGGCAATGGCACGGTGTTACTTGACATTCGGACTGGTACTACTATCATGGAATCTCAACGACTTCTGAGTTTCCGAGGGGAAAGTGTTATGCTAGCATTGATTCCCTTCCAAAATTGCATCACGATCTGGTCAAAAGGCAAGGCCAGTCTCACCCAACGAATATCTTGTGCATGTCCGCCGAGGCGGGAAAGTTGCCGGGCAAAGAGACAATGAAAAGGCCGGGGAAAACCAAAGTCGTTACGAAAAGGCAGTCCTCGCTCGTTTAATAGATGGGCGGGAATACTTTGTAACCGAATTCTCAATACCAGAGAGGAAGAGAGAGGCGTTTTCGCAAATAGGGATTGTGTTTTGTTCTCTGCTCACTATTGGCCACGCTCAAATACACGAACACTGCCGTCCCCCCCAATGAAGTACAGTAATTCCCGATCCTCTATCATAGATGTGCCAGCAGCAATTCCATCATCTCCGCCGGGAGTAACTCTTAGCACACCACTTACATCCTTTGCCGTGCCTGTCTCCAAGACCCTCAGACTCATGACGAGGTGAGCATCGTGAGCCAAAGATAGAGCCAGAGTGGCGTGTTCCTTTTCCAGCGCGGTGCCCTGGGCGGATATCAAGGGCTCATCTGCGGACACAGTGACAATGCATGAATGGACTTTCTATAACAGGGCGGCTTATATTAATATGATATTCATTGCTCTGCTTAGATACACTATAGTAGACAAGAGTACAAGATGGTTGCACGTGCGGACTATGACTTACTTCACGGAAATCTATAATAGTATCGCGCAGATGCTGGCTTACGATAGAATCCCCCGCGGACGCCAACAGGAAATCCGGCTGATCGAGGATCAGCACGATCTGCGTTTCCGGACCACAGGATCTCTGGACATGAGCCACGGCCTCCTCCAGCGTCTGGCGAAGATGGGCGATCGTAGGCGCCGATAAGACCCTCCTCCCCGCGAGATCGTCGCTGCTGCCGGCGGCAGGCTGTTTGCGCGCAATAGCAGTAGTAGATTGCGGGGTGTATAGTCCCGTTAGACCGTCGACGAAGACGAACGACCCCTTCCTGCCCGCGGCATCTAGATCTAGACCCAGTCGCTTGCAGCCATCCTTCCAGAAGGCATAGTCGCGCATGAAGCTCGCGAAGATAACACTCGTATGATGCTCCTGCTGTGTCGATCTCACGTCTGCGCCGGCGAGTCTCTCATCGTCGCGACCGGATTGGAGAGACGACCTAGGCGAAGACGAGGACGTCGAAGCGAGGTATGAGTACAGATACCGGTGCACGAGCCAGTTCGTGCTGGACCCCAGGACTCCACTCAGCAGGATGAGCGATGTCTCAGGTGGGAGCCGAAGGTAAGATTCGAGGAGGGGCGGGGCTCTCGACGCCATGAGTGGAGGGAGGGGGAGGGATAATGTCTGCGGCTGGGGGTGAGGGGGGGCGAGGGGTGATTTTTTAGGGGACGAGATAAGAAGACGCGATGGGGAGGAGAGGGGTCAGGTGGGATAGCTGGGAGCGGAAGGGCTTGGGGGTGGTGAGTGGTGAGAGCTTCACATGCACGAATGCTGGACCTTGATAGGGTTTGGACGCCAAGATGGCATGGGATAATAACCCGCAATGGCCTGAGGGAGCGAGACAGAAAGAGAGGCTAAGAATGCGCATGTGATTACCTCGTGCGAAATGGGCGCGGGTTGGATGCAAATTCAGACTGCGCCCGCGTTAAAACTGCGTTGCTTTTAACCCGCTTAAGCCGCTTAAACCGAAGGGAGCTTAAACCGGATTTAGGGCATGCCCGGTGGCGTCATAGCGGGTGGATCAGTGGAACTGCCTAGTGCAGTTAGCGCAGATCTGGGAGGCCGCATGGGCGGACTCTGGCATGACCTGGGACTGGGAGCGCCGGGGTTCCAAGGGACTTGGGGGGGAGGAACCCAAGCGAGACGGGACCAAACCGAACCAAACCAAAACCAAACCAAACCCCTCCAGCCACATACAACTTTCTGCTTCAGGTCGTCGTCTCACAGCAACTTCTGACGAAAGAAACGAACCACATGCGCGATCCTCTTCCCCCTTCTGTCGCTTGGCGTTCTGGCACAGCTCTTCGTGCATAATATCTCCTCCAGTACCTACTACTACGACACTACGTCTTACCAACAGCCTAGTTTAAGCTTGAACTCTTGCCTAAATCCATCGTTGATCGGGTTAATCGGGATTTATACGAAGTGCTACTGTCGGTTCTCTTCTTGTCTCTCATGGCATTGACGAGTACGACACTCCCTACTCGTCCTCGCAGATAAATCATATCATTGGGCATTCTGCTCATGCTCGCTATCGGAATAAAAACTTGATTGATATGCCTCCCGTCTGCTCGGATCTCTCACCTTATCGCAGTGTGACTCTTCATTAATATCGCCCAGATACACCAAACAGGCGATCATGATCAAGCAACCCTTCCCTCGACTCTTGGGCTTTGGGTCCGGGTCTGGGCAATGCCATGCAGTCCGATATGCTTACCTACGACCCGATGCCCACACTGTCCATGGGACCTGGGTCTTGCCAGGGCAAGGGTGAGCTGCTTTGTCTGCCAACCTCTCGACTGGTTCCCATTGGCCGCTGAGTGTTGTGTACAGTCACTTGCGAGCACGTTACCCTTTCTTACAACGTCAGTTATGAACTCCTGCTCTGAGGTCATTCATACCTACATGATGTCGACGTTGAGGGAGTCCGCTTACCCATTGCCCAGCATCTTTGGTTCTGGTATAGACGGCTATGATCATCTTAATGCCCCCCATCTTAAACATGTGATGATCTGCGCTCTCTATTTTTATCCTGTCGTATCAACTCCTTCCCGGGGCTTTGGTTCATCACTTTGTTGGCTCCAGGGTTGAAGCCTCGACCCATAATATATAAACTCCCGACGTATGCTGAACTCACAGCAACTCACGGCAACCTACAACCTTGAGTCTCTAGGTGTTCACCGACTTGACTACCGGGAAGTAAACAGCTCCTTGCTGCGCATTCCGCCGCGTTGTGTGCGTCAGCTCTCAAAACAACCAACAGAATTACCGTGTTCGGATCTTTCAGCGCTCCACTTCACAACCTCGTTCCTCAGGTCATAACACAAGGACATAACGCAAGGAAACATTCCGTCCTTTTCTTGTTATCTGCCTACCTCTCACCTAATCAAAATACCTCCCTGTGATTCGAATTTGCGATCCCATCAAGGTTGAACCCGCTTAATCTGCAGACACTGTCCCATCTGCTCTGCTAGCCGGTACGATCGTCGTACCCTTGGCACATTAGCGTACAGCAACTAGTTGGCTTATACTCGCTAGGTTTTGATCCCCCACACTGAATTGCGCTTCATATGAAGTCATGCCATGCTCAAGTTCCCGTCAATGAATGGGAGATACGACGATTAGAGTCGGCTGCTTTTCAGTCGTCAGTCTGATTCCTTCAGCGCCATCCGTATATTAATACCTCTGCCGGTTCCTGATCCGTCCGCTCTTCGATCCCTCTGGCCTACTACTTCCCTTAATCTTCTCAGGATTGGACTTGCCCTTATAATACGTCGTCCTTCCCTTCTGGATTCATATATACCTCTATCTTCACCTATCTTGCACATTGGCATGTCATTTTTTCTTGAATATCTTCGAAAATTGTCATAGTATATTCTTTGCGCCGAATTGGAAAAAGAAAGTTTTATACGGAATAGGAGAGTTATCGGTGGTCGCGAATCGAGTATCGTGTCAAAATGGCTGGTGAGCCTAGAAGCTCGTCTCTTTGGCGTCCCTGGCGGACCTCCGGAAGGAGTGACGAAAACCTCGACCAGGCCAGTATCGGCGGGATGCAGGCAAAGCCAAAATGGACATTGGGCATTCTCAACGACAAGGAGACCATCGAGGTTCCGGGTGAGTTATTCTTCTTACAAAGGTCTCTAAACATCGCGACTAACATGCCGCCTAGGTTCCGTTTTACTGCTCTCCGCAGAGCGAAATGAACCTCTTGGTCTCAACAATGCGCCCGCGAGGACATCTCACTCTTCCATCCCTGTTGGCATCTTACCGGAACCCCCGGCACCTGCGCATCAGGGCAAGAAGCTTACCAAAGACGGTCAGATCATCTTGGATCCGCAACCTGATGATTCGCATAATGACCCATTGAACTGGCCTGCTTGGCGCCGCGATAGCGCATTGCTCTCTCTCGGGTTATTGTGAGTATCTTCCAGTTTCTTTACTAATTTCTACGAGTTTCATGGGCGAAACTTGGTCTGGGTGACAATCAACATGGGGGAATTCATAATACCGATTTGTTTACAACTCTCCTTCAATGTGACTACTTACTGACCAGGGTTTTACAGTTGCATGGTCGGCGGTGGCATTACGCCTATCATCGCTGCCGGCTTCACTAATGTCGCTCAGGGTAAGTTCAAAATGCCGATATATCATCACTCTTTAGTAACCGACTAACATGATTTTCAGATTTTGATATTGACGTAGCGCGAGTTTCATTAACGACTGGCCTTTACATGATGGGTCTTGGTATCGGTTGCGTAATCTTCTCGCCCACCGCCATTCTATACGGAAAACGCCCTGTCTATCTCTTCGGTGCCATCCTGTTCATCCTCTCGGCTGTATGGTGCGCATTGTCGACTAGCTTCACTTCTCTCATCCTGGCCCGCATCTTCCAGGGTATTGCGGTTAGCCCGGTCGAATGTCTTCCCTCAGCTACAATTGCCGAAATCTTCTTCCTTCACGAACGGGCCTTCCGGATCGGCATTTACACGCTGCTTTTGCTCGGCGGAAAGAACCTTGTCCCGCTGGTTAGCGCTGTCGTCATTGACCTGCTGAATTGGCGCTGGGTGTTTTGGTACGCTGAAATCCCACCCTGTCACATACGGGCCATGCCGGCTCCGTGTGGGTTATATCGGTGCTAACATATAGTCTAGGATCGTCGCCATCATTGTGGGTTTTTGTGGAATCCTGCTTTTCTTCTTTGTTCCCGAAACCTTCTGGGACCGAACCCCTATCCCTAAATCGACACGCCGATCCGAATCCCGGCCCAGGTTTTTCAGCCGGAGATCGTCGGCCAAGAACGCCGTTCCGCAGATTACTCAACCGGCCGGTGGAGATGGTGTAACGGTCGCACCCCTGACACGTGAAAGCACCGATCTGAAGCCCACTGCGGTGGAGAAGGAGGTGGTGCACGCCGGCGAACACCGCCATGTTGGCTTCGCTCCCGATGTGTCGGATCACCAAACTCCGAAGACCGGACATGATGTAACTGTAGCCCGACGTTCCGGCGAGCTTCCATCCGGAGCTGTTTCACCAGTGCATGACGAGAAATTGCCTGAACTTGCGTTGAAGGAAAGAGAGGAAAACAAGTCCGAATCGACACTCGGTGCTCCTCAGTCTCAAACCCAGCGATCACCTGAAATTACGGAGGACGCTGGTAAACCGCTTGAGACGCAGCACGTCAGCCCGCCTTTGCCACAGGACCTTTTGACGGTGGACTTCTACAGAGACCCAGAAGCTCAACGCCCGCTTCCCGCTCTTCTGACCTCGGACACGGATAGTGACAGGGTATCGCTCTCGAACCTAGCGAATATCACGAGCGGACAGGTGTACACGCACAGATTGCGCGAGGCACCTCGTCAATCGTTCAAGTCGACACTTAAGGTACACAATGGTAGACTCAACCAGGACAAATGGTGGAAGGTCGCTTTGCGACCCCTGATCCTCTATTCTTACCCTGCAGTCCTTTGGTCGTCGGCCGTCTACTCCTGCTCCATTGGCTGGCTCATCGTCATCTCGGAATGCGTGGCGGTTATTTACAGAGAGGGACACTACCACTTCAACGCGCTTTCTACCGGTCTCGTCTATGTCTCGCCTTTCATCGGTGGTGTCCTGGGTTCAGCTGTTGCTGGTCGAGTCAGTGACGTGATTGTCCAGGCAATGGCGCGACGAAATGGCGGTCTTTACGAGCCTGAATTCCGACTTGTCATGGTCATTCCTATCGCGATCACGACGGTGCTCGGTCTCATCGGCTTCGGCTGGTCCGCCTACCTTAACGACCACTGGATTGTCCCAACGGTATTCTTCGGCGTTGTCTCTTTTGGATGTTCGCTCGGCTCTACAACTGCCATCACCTTCTGCGTCGACAGCTACCGGCAGTACGCAGGTGAAGCGCTCGTGACGCTCAACTTCAGCAAAAACGTGCTGCATGGTCTCGTCTTCAGTCTTTTCGTCACCGGCTGGCTGAATAGCGATGGCTCGAAGACTGTATTTGTCTGGATTGGTGTCATCCAGCTTATTGTGCTGCTCTCTACGATCCCGATGTATATCTATGGAAAGAGGGCGCGTATGTGGACTGTTAGGAAGAATTTTATGGAGAAGTTCTGAGTTTGTTGGGGGCATGAGCATTGGTTGGGATACCGGTGGTAGGTATCACTACCTAGCATTTTACGAGAAGTTCTATTGCATTGGTTGATGGGATGGGATTGGTTTGGAATATGGCGTTTGCATGATTGGAGACAGGGAGGTGAAGGGCTTCGGCATTGAATGAATGGATGGACGGATGACTGCATCTTTTTTATCATGGATTTGAGGGCAGGCCTACTAGCATTTACATTAGCGACATTTTTGTCTACGGGTTAGCATGGAATAACAGACTGGTTCTTGAGTCACGACAGAGTTCACAAATTACCTACCTATCTACTATCTTGGTGACAATGAGTCGAGTGAAGGCTTTAACGGGTAGGTATCTCACGATGTGATCTTCATGGAGATAACGGGGATCTACTTAGCGGCGCGTTTGCGCACCTATGACGACCGCGCCAAGACTGGGGTCCTCCCTGCAAGCAGCGTCTTATTACTGTATCGTAGCACGACATGGGATTTATTTACTTATCTTCCCTGCACATGTCACGATAGTATCGAATCATCCTCGTTCGTTCCGTTCGCGCGCGCGTTTGTTCCGTCAATTGGGTCTTTAGGTGAACGCTGAAGAAGGAAATTGAATTGAGGGAATCGACACAAACGAAACGAAACAATGTCGACCCTCCGCGGGCTCCCACAGCTCCTCCCGCGCATCGCGACGCGAGGCTTCGCGACGTCGCGGGCGCAATTCGCGCCGAATCAGATCTTCGAGCCGTGAGTCCTCCTCCCTTCCCAACCTCCGCCCTCACCCCAAACAACCCAACAAAGCAAGAACCCGCTCTAACCCCCTCCAGCATCCGCACCCCCACGGCCCTCAAATCGCACCAAAACCTCGCCACAACATCCAACATCCCCCTCCTCACAATCTGGACAACGTCCTTCTGCCCCACCTGCCGCGTCGTCTCGCCCCTCTTACACACTCTCATAACCTCCGGCCTCGGCGAAGCCGAAGGCGGCGTCGCGTTCGCGGAGGTCCAGTATGATGCGCCGGAGATTATGAAAGGTGGTTTGGGTATGAGGTATGCGATTACGGCCATTCCGACACTTATGAGTTTTGATTCGAGGGGGGAGGTTGTGACGGAGTCGAGGGTTGTGGATGGACGGAGGATGGGGGATAGGGGGTTTTTGGAGGAGTGGGTTAGGGGGGAGGCGAGGAGGTTTAAGAGTGGGAATGGGGGAGGGGGTAATGGGTTTGAGGGGTTGTGGAAAGGGTGGAAATGAGAGAGTTGGCTGATGATTTTGTTTTGATCTCGGATACTGTGGACTTGGATACAGGGTCAGAGGTGAGTGCATGCTGTGCTTGGTCATGAGGGTTGCTAACGGTGCCTGCTTAGGGGTGAATCGAGTTGGTCTACATTGATCGATAAACGCATGCGAAGGGGATATCGACTCCATTGTCTCATACGAACGTTAAGTCTACGAATGAATCGACACGACTATCTACGACGATAACGACGGCATCGTACACACAAGACAGGAGCTCGCTCCCAAAGACATGCACGACACACCCTTTCCCTCGATAGCCAATTAAGACAATGGCCTAAGAAGAATAAAACAACGAACAAGCCAGGCTCGCTCAGGCATACAAAAACGTACAGTCATTCTCATGATAAACCCCTGAATCGAAAGAATCCCGCGCCTAGCCCAACGCCCTCCCAGTCATTGCATTCATGACGTACTCCGTGAATACCAGCTACTGTGAAATCCCAGACCTTTCGGCCGAGACGAAAAAGAATATAACAGAAACCCGAGAAAATAATCAATATACTTCTACTTCTCTTGACCTCGTGGCCTCGTCCTTATTGACACCCAAAATCTTCACGATTATCTTTGCGGTTATCTCTGCCGCAGTCCTGATGATCGTGACGAGGGGTATATGGGCGTCAGGGGAGGGCCGCTTGGTGTTGATGTCGAGTAGCAGGGCAATCATGCTAATAAAGCTAGCGATGGAGAAGACGCTGATACTAGCAAAAGTCTCCTTGCGGATGGGCACCTTACGCTGCGTGAAATGGTAGCAGGCCGTCAGGATGGTCGCAATGCCAATCCACGCGGGCAGAAGTAACCGCGGGTCCTTAGTGCCGCCGGTTAGGTATACGATCCACGAGGTGAGGTACGCGAAGACGCAGCTGATGGAGAGGAGGCGGACGACGGTCGCTTGGGGCGTGTAGTTGATCAGCCAGCGAGACATGAGGCAGTCGGTGAAGTAGAAGGCGAGGGTGGCGGAGGCGAGACACTGTGACCCATCAAGGGACGTTGTTAGCATGAATCCTACGAGGGGGGCGTTTTGTGATCCATTGATAGGGCTGAGTCTGTGTAATGTGTAGCCAGCTTGACGTGTTACTTGTCTACCTAGTCATCGGGCAGCTGAAAGGGAACCATGAAAAGGAGGTCGTTCGTACCCATAACCCTGCAAGCAGGGTCTCAGTAAGCCACAGCGAAGCCCTCGAGTCTGGCTCGTCGCGATACGCATGCTGCAGTACCTGTGCGACCAGGAAGCGCAGAGCAAGACGCACTCCCCACCAGAAGCAGGGCACGAGAGAAAGGAGACGGCATATTGAGAGGATGCGGTACCAGCGCTTCGGCAGTCCGAGCAAGACGGCAACTCGTGGTTGCAGCAGGGACACCGAGACGGCGGGGGGCTGGCTTGGCGCCGGAGAAGAAGACCCGCCGGACTTGTGGGGATCGGGGTGCCCGTAGTTGTTATGGTCGTTGTTGTTATGGCCGTGGGCAGCGCCGTTGGGGTTCGACCTTGCTGACGATGCCGACGATCGTTGTCGGTCCATCGGGCAGGGCAGGGGGGGCCGGCCGACCAAGGGCGGTGCAACGACTCGTTGCGGCCCTATATAATTCCCTTATTTTTCCCCCTTCTCCCGGTAATTCCTCAACAGTGAGAGGCCAATTGATGTCGCAAGACAGGGCTGACGGACACTTTGAGACCTGACGAATGTGTTACGTCGGTAACGGTTGTGTAGGTGTCTGGTCGGCCTGGGCAAATATACGGCCGTCGGTTCAGCCTAGGTTAATCCTGGGACCAGCTGAATGGATAAGTCGCAGTTGACGGTCCGGCGCAGAGTGGCAGACCGAAACGGGCTGGATCTCAATTCATACTTTGTAGGTTTGTGGTCGTTCGGCTGCAGGCACCTGTCGCATTCAATTGCTGTAGGCACCTACCTAATGGAATAGCCATAATTCAGGGACAGTAAATAGAGGCAGACACAGAATACTTTCAGACAAAGGTGTTTCATGCCAACTGGACTCCAATTTCTGGCGGAGCTCCGTCGACGTAGGCGTGTTCACTGGTTTAAGAAAATATGACGAACTTGGCTGTCATACTGTTTCCCAGCAGTATTATACGGAATACCGTCATCCTGTACGGATTATATTCACCTATTAACCTACGGATTCAAACACTCCTTGTAAGAACCGGACCTATGATGCTTCGAAACCGCCCAGATGGTTGTATGAGTGAGACAGACCTGCATTGGCTGATTCTCGGCATGGGAGGTAGGTTACACCTGCTTCTACGCAAGCGAACATGTAAAACCCTCGTCGTGTGAGCGATTTCCAGGCCAACCAATTCGTACGAGTACGCTTGTGATGGTGAGTGTCAATAGGGTAGCACGTGATCAGCCCTCCAGGTCCCAACTACGTACCTACGGGCACTGAGCCATCCCGGGGATACAACACGGCATCGGTGAAATGAACATGGAATGTCTAATGCCACATCGACGACTTCAAGTGAGGTGTAGGCATACCTATCTTGTTCCCGATACATGTAAGTGTACGGAGTGAAGTATTTAGGCCCTGAGCTTCACCAGTCTTCACGACCTCATACGTCAGCGTTCTGGTTGACAGAGCAACAGTGAGAGCTCGGCCTAGACACTCAGTAGCGTAGTCCGTAGGCATCCCGTATGTACCTACCTACATACGAGTACATACAAGGAAGCTCGGTCGAGATGCTAAGTGGGGTAGGCAGCCAAGGCAGTCGTCAGAAACGTGAGATTCGCCATCGAGAAACGACCGTGAGATGAATCCTTTCCTTAGCAGGCACTGCGGGAGTCCAATGTCATGGAACTCCGTGACTACTCGTTGGCCTAGACAGGTTTCATTCTGATGAGGTGAAGTGAATTGTTGTGTATCTATTGGCTCGGTAGAAGGCGGAGATTGGGTACGTAGCTATCCGCCCGGAGTCGTGAAATCCTCATGGTTCAGGATTGTTGGTTATGATAGTATCGCCCAGTCCAGTCGGTAGGTATTCAAGGTGCTACCTACCTATTCCTTGTACCTAGGAGTAGGAGTACCTACGATACGAGTACCTAATGGACGCCATCCAGTGGCGAGAGACTCGGACACCGACTGGACACCGATGTTCAACTTGCTTGCCTATATAGTCATCGGGTCTTGGTCGATCTGACGAAGCTCCTGGCCTGATAGCATCCAGCACACACCTGTCTAACCTGAACGAATTAGGGACGACGACGTGGTTATGTAGGTACATACGAAGGCGGTAGGTGAGCCGGTACATCCAGCTGTGGAGAGCTCGATCATACCTACCTGGTACCCTACAAGGGCCTACCAGGGCCTGCCAGGTACCTGCTTTTTTAGTAGAGGCCCTCGCCGGCTCTTATTAGACCCAACTAACCGCGTGAGGCTTGAACGGATGCAAACATTTTAGCGGGCAGAACCCGGCATTGGGCACCAAGGAAGAGGGGAAGGGGATGAAACTTTTCAAACTGATGTGACAGCAGACTCTGGTAGGCACGGAACAGATCAGTGACTCACTCGGGCAAATAATGTATACTACCGGCGAAGAATGTGAGAAATGTGTAACCCGTACGGCTGGTGTTCAGATCAAGAGGCTCCTGAATCACAAACACCCACCAAGAAATGTGCCGTAAGAACAAAGCCCTTTGGCCAATCGGGCAAGATGCTCCCCGGCCAGGCAACGGCAGGTGCCTCCAGCTTGGAAACAGAAGGAGCAACGTGAAAACTTGGAGGCGCCTGCTCTGTGTCAGTGATCCCAGTGCTAGCAGATTCCGTAAAAATTGCCCATTGCGTGTTAGTGATTGCCTAAGGTAAGGGACGTACTGCGTACCCATCTCAGGTACCACATCATGTAGCTCCCACCTGTTTTGCCACGCACGGAGTACTTGATGGTTCGAGTACCTGCCTTGAAAAGTACTTCGCGAACAGTGAGGTGGTACCACGTCTGGAGACGGCGCTTGGGCCCCATTTGCCTCACAAATACGGGGACGAGCTCCTCTCTGGCCAATCCGAGGACAGGAGGCGGGCTGAGGTTGGTCGGCAGAAAACTCTCGAGGTCCTATTCAGGAAGGCGGTCAAGGTGGGGGTGAGGAAAAAGTTTTTTTTTGTGCATTGACAAGGAAGGAGGGGCTAGCGGGGTGCGTGCCCCACCCACAAACCAGTGGCCCAGCAGAAACCCAGTGTGCGGCGCCACCTCTCCATCTCTCAATAAAACCCGCGACCGCTCTTCACTTCTCATCTTCTTCTCTTCCTTTCCCTTCCTCGTCACTATACCGTTAATCAAGCATTAACATCTGGAAATGTGAGTCTACCTCCCACCCTCTTCCCCCATCAGCCAGTTGCATCTTCTTCCACGCAACACTGCCAACCATCCTGACGATCCCACATCGTCGCCGCTGCCTAATTTTCCGTCTGCGGTTCGGTTCTTTGATCTCACTGCCTCAAATTTCGGTGCATCCGCTGACCTCGCGTCTCCTGCAGTTCAATCCTCGACCTCACATCCAGAATAGTAGAATCCGCCAAGATGTCTACCAAGGCTCACCTTAACGTCGTCGTCATTGGCCGTAAGTTTTCTCGACAGGCGCATCGCCTTGGCATCAATTTGCATCTGTTCTCTAACGCGCGGCCCTCACAGACGTCGACAGTGGCAAGTCCACTACCACTGGTCACCTTATCTACCAGTGCGGTGGTATCGACAAGCGCACCATCGAGAAGTTCGAGAAGGTTAGTTCATCCATCATATTCTCGCACAATCATTTCGCCCTCGCATGGAATATTTGACACCCAGTGGAATTTTTCCATCGTGTGCCGATCCCTTCTATCGATTCGTCAATCTCTCTATGTGGGGCTACAATGCGTTGATCTACCCCGCTTCCGTGATGTGGCATCCCGGGCCTCGCGCCAGGATCCTCTTACGGCGACGACATCACGCCCGTAATGCCATCAATGGAATTCCGATGACTGACATCGAACTATAGGAAGCTGCCGAGCTCGGTAAGGGTTCCTTCAAGTATGCCTGGGTTTTGGACAAGCTCAAGGCCGAGCGTGAGCGCGGTATCACCATCGATATCGCCCTCTGGAAGTTCGAGACCCCCAAGTACTACGTCACTGTCATTGGTATGTCAAACTAATCCCCGTCGATAATGGCTGCACACATGCTAACTCACCTGCTACAGATGCCCCCGGTCACCGTGACTTCATCAAGAACATGATCACTGGTACTTCCCAGGCCGACTGCGCCATTCTCATCATTGCCGCTGGTACTGGTGAGTTCGAGGCTGGTATCTCCAAGGATGGCCAGACTCGTGAGCACGCTCTCCTTGCTTTCACCCTCGGTGTTAAGCAGCTCATCGTTGCCATCAACAAGATGGACACCACCCAGTGGTCTGAGGCCCGTTACCTTGAAATCGTCAAGGAGACCTCCAACTTCATCAAGAAGGTCGGCTTCAACCCCAAGCACGTTGCCTTCGTCCCCATCTCTGGTTTCCACGGTGACAACATGCTCGAGGCCACCAAGAACGCTCCCTGGTACAAGGGCTGGTCCAAGGAGACCCCCAAGGGTGCTACCGTCACCGGCAAGACCCTCCTCGACGCCATTGACGCCATTGAGGAGCCCAAGCGTGCCAACGACAAGCCCCTCCGTCTTCCCCTCCAGGATGTTTACAAGATCGGTGGTATCGGCACGGTCCCTGTCGGCCGTATCGAGACCGGTGAGCTCAAGCCCGGCATGGTCGTCACCTTCGCCCCCGCCATGGTCACCACTGAAGTCAAGTCCGTTGAGATGCACCACCAGCAGCTCGAGAAGGGTAACCCCGGTGACAACGTTGGTTTCAACGTCAAGAACGTCTCCGTTAAGGATATCCGCCGTGGTAACGTTGCCGGTGACTCCAAGAACGACCCCCCCTTCGGTGCCGAGTCCTTCAACGCCCAGGTCATCGTCCTCAACCACCCCGGTCAGGTCGGTGCTGGTTACGCCCCCGTTCTCGACTGCCACACTGCCCACATTGCTTGCAAGTTCGCTGAGCTCCTTGAGAAGATCGACCGCCGTACTGGTAAGGCCGTCGAGTCCAACCCCAAGTTCGTCAAGTCCGGTGACGCTGCTATTGTCAAGATGATTCCCTCCAAGCCCATGTGCGTTGAGGCTTTCACTGACTACCCCCCTCTGGGCCGTTTCGCCGTCCGTGACATGCGTCAGACCGTCGCTGTCGGTGTCATCAAGTCCGTTGAGAAGGACACCAAGACCAAGGGCAAGGAGACCAAGTCCGCTGCCAAGAAGAAGTAAACAACCAATGTTCAACCAAACTGAAGTTGCTTTGCTAAATGGGAAATGTCTTCGCCTGTGTGGCGCTTAATGATAACGGTTTTTCGATGGCACGTTCTGTTCATATCGGTCGGGAATGATTGTGGATGGGTCACGGGAAATATCATGGCACTGTTTTTCTGTTCATGTTCTTCTAGCAAAATAGAGGAGTAGACTTTTCCGTCTAACACTACCGTCTTCGTGCCTGTGATCAACTATGTCGTAGCTGTAACCTTGTGACCAGTGGTCGTTCGTCTTCTGTTGTCTTGCTTGCGCCGTAAACTTGTCGTCGTAGTAGTTCTCTGTGTGCCTTGGTATCGTCACTCACATTCGTGAATGCCTTTCTTGCTATGTACGCATATGCAATAGTGAATCATACGTTTCATGTCGTACCCCATGAAAGCATCGCTTTGAATTCAACTGCCATGTGGACGACGCAAGAAACGAAGTACGAAGCTGTTCTACGGAATACGGAATCGATACTGAGTGTACAATAATGTTACAGGGTTGCTTCTTTATTTGCAAAAAGACTTTGCTCTCGTACCTATTCTTCTTTGGTCTTTCTACAAAACTATTATACAATATACGGAACATTTTCTTTTTCTGTTTTTCTTTCCTCACTCGTCGAGATCATCATACGCCTACTCCTTGTTGCTGGTGTTGTTGTTGCTAAGACCAGACCACAGGGTACTGTCGGCTACGAAACGCGAACAGCAGGAGAGGAAGTCCTGAAGCTTGTCGCCGCCCTGGACGGGCTCGTCGAAGGCGTTGCGCTCGAGGGGCTCGAGGGTCACTTCGGCGCGACGGCCGCCACCTTGGCCGCCTTCGATGGAGGTGTAGGTGAGACGGTGGTCGTCGTAGGATTGGGAGATGGAGCGGTGGAGTTCGAGGCCGACGAATTCGTAGGAGACGCTGACGGGGGCCTCGGGGTCTTTCTTGGAGATTGTGGTGGAGGATGGGGTGGTGGTGGTGGCTTTCCGACGGCGGATTTGGGGGGATTGGGGGACGAGGCGTTGCGGGATGGGGAAGCGTTGGCGAGGGGGCATTTCGAGCTTGCCCCTGCCTAGGTCGAGACGGGCGCGGCCGAGGAAGTCGGCGAGGGGTTGCCAGCTTGCGAGGGTTTCGCGGTCGGTCGCCTGGACGGTCTCGTATTGGGTCTGGGTGAAGCGGACGTCGATGAGGGAGGTGGGTTGCATGACGTCTGTGGTGTGCGTGGCCTTGATGGCGCGGAGGCTTTCGATCTCCTCGATCTCGTCTTCTTCGTTCACGGTGAGGCGGAGCTCGAGCGGGGGTGCTTTGGGGGCGAGGCCGGCGGCGGAGGACTTCTTCGATGGTCTGCCCTTGGGAGGGTTGGAGCTGGGCGAGGGCGTGAAGTAGAGGACGACGGTGGATTTTGAAGTCGCCAGGGGGCTGACGGCTAGATCCATTGTTTCGTACTTCGCGAGTTGGCTGGGGTGCGGTGTCATGGGGGAGAACACACGCCGGCTGGCTGTCTCTACCAGCTCTTCAACAGAGGGCTGGGGATTCGAGGGGCTGTATGGGTGCAAAATGTGACCGAAGTGGGCGACGGTTGCAGTCCGTGAAGTGTCGGACCACTTGACGGATTGCACTGGGAAAGACGTTTCGGGGAAGAACTCGGAAATCGCATAATCCGGCTTCAAGGTCTCCTTTTCTGCCTCGTTCAAGGGCTCGAAGGGCAGCTCGAATGCCTTGATCGGCAATTCGGTGCTGCGAGCGCTCTCTTCGGGACCGACTCGAAGCACATAACGAGCCCACTTCTCTAACCTGTCCTTCCACATGAGCTTGTCTTTACATGTAGGATCTACAAGTAGGCGTCCGATTGCTTCGGAGGGACTGTCGGAAGCAATGAGTGTTGAGGGTATTTGCTGAGATTTGGAAGCGGAAAGGAGTAGGCGGAAAACGATGTGGGCGACGTCCTCGAGAGTGTCGAATCCCTGGTTGATACGGGACTGGACTTCGATCCATGAAACATGAAGCTGTTCACCAAATGGTCAGTAAGGGGCAAGAAACAGCAACACCACGCACAAGATTGAAACTTACCCTTCCTCCAGAGTCGCTAACTCTCAGGTAACTGTTCGTGATTCGACCAATTTCTTCTAGCACGTCGTCGTGAGGGACTTCGGAGGCAACTAGATTAAGGGGGAATGTCTTCGTCCTGATGCTCCTCAGTGTCCCGTCAAGGTCCTTAAGGATAGACTCTGTCTTCTGCTTTGCCGTCACAAGGCGAAGCACCATTTTATCCTCAAGCATCTCAATCGTTTCGCCGGTCTCAAGCCAGAACTTGCCTACATGGTTTATGAAGCGCCGTGTACCTCCTAAAAATCAGGACGTGATGTCAGTGTGCTGCTGTGAGAAACTAGGAGAAATCAGGGGGAGGTGAGACTAACGCATTAGCAGAGTGAAGTCTCGTTCTGGAAGAGTTATGTAAGTCTCTCCAGGCTGAGCCTGTACTTCGACGATCGACAAACCCCAGCACTCGCGCATCAAGCGGACAGCGAGCCTGTCTTTGGGCATCATCTTTGCCGAAATATAACCCTGCAGTAGCGGATCCATAGCTCTGCCCGGGTTAGGCCCAGTCGGCAAAGGCGTCCAGGGCGTTATTTCAACGATCCAGGGGAACTCGGGTCGAGGGGGGCTGTTGGTAGTTATCTCCTGGGCTACTTTGGACCGGTGCAATCCTATGTATGTCTGCATCTGGGCGCCCAGGAACCCCTGAGCCAGGCGACTTTGAAGTTTCCTGAAGTCGGCTTCCAACAGAACCTTGTCCTTGGTGGGCCGCAGCTCGTCGATGCCGGCTATGTACATCTCCTGGGTCACGCGCTCACGCTGTTGCTCGACCAGGGCCCCAATAATGACACCTTGCTCATGGAAATGTTTTGGTCCAGATTCGGGTTGATAGTCGGGGTCTGCCTTGATCGGCCTCTTTTCAACGATACCGCCGTCTCTCATGACGATAGCTTCAGCACGCTTGCCCAGGATGGGGACGTCCAGACTCTCAGCGGTTTCGGTCAGGAGTCTTCCGCGAGACCAATGTTTAGGGATGGCGGGTTTCGGCTGGGCAGAGGCCGGGCGTTTCCCGTCCGTGATATCGTAACGGAAACCACCAACGCGGCGAATCATGGGGTTGAAATCGGCAGGCGCATTAGCACCGTCGAAAGTTGCATCGTCGCCAAAGCCGAGTTTCTCGCCGGTATCAGCACGGCGAAAACGCTGGTTGCGTTCCTCTGGAGGTGCATCTAAAGGGTTCTTGACAGATTTAATATCGAAATCGAAGTCAGACAAGATCTTGTTGCCCTGCTCGTCGTAGTAGAAGCCGGCAACGCGACGGATCACGGGTTGACCGCCGGCACCACCGTTCGAAGCATCTTTTGAAGTCTCTTTTGAAGCACCGTTCGGACCATCGCTGGTGGGCACAAAGCTCTCACCAATGAGATCGTCTAAGGGATGTGAGTCCTCATGTGTCTCGTTGCCGGGAAACTCGTCGGTGGACAGGAGATTCTCATAGGCGGCGTCTAACCGAGGGGCATTGGCGCGATGGAAAGGCAGAGATGCGCTGCTACTGTCGCTGCTTATGGCATCGTTTCGGATCTCGTGGGCCACATCCCTGATCGCATCTCTGATCGCATCGCTGGCGGCATCGTGGGTCACATCGTCACCGGCGCTGGTATCGTCAGATTTGGTGGACGCTTCGTTCGCAAAGTAGCGGGCGGGCGGCAATCTGCGGACGAGTTTGGAGCGGCATCTGAAGCACACGGCGCCAAAGGGCCTGCCTTTCGCGATCATGAAGGCGGATGCGGTGTTTGCGTACCTCCAGAAGAAATGAGGAAAGAAAAGAGCATCGAATCCGGGCCGCTAGGACGTCACATCATCATCTCAGAAGCTCCAAGAGTCGCCCGAGTCGTCGCGCGAAAGACCTTGACTTTCTCGGAATTTTTTTATCTTATCGCTTATCGCGTTTATCGCCGACACTTACAGACGCTGCAGTCGCGGCGCGCTTGGCGTCAATTCTGTCTGCGGATTACCTGACTAGAAGAATATGATGCATAAGAAATAGAGTGAAACCTGTGTTTCGGGTCAATTCTGTACGATCGCAAGACTGATTTCTGTTGACACTGGAATCGAGATCGCATCTGAAAGCTTAGAAGGAGTCGTGAAGTGGATTAACGGGGTGTCTGGGAGTAAAGTATAACCCGATATAAGATTTAGACACCTCTTTATGTTAAGTCCGATTTATTATCGTTGTATCCAAAGTTATGTCTATAAAGAGGTATCACCAAAAAGTCCGAACACAGGGAGCAACGATTCGTGAATATCTCAAGTTCAATCTGGAATTGCAAAAAAAGAATACTATGCCAAGTGAGGCTTGTTTCAATCATCACGGTCGCAGTTGTATTGTCCCTCAAGTCTTGACGTGATGGGTCGGGTCTACCGAGACCGTGAATGAGCAACCTCTTCTCAGCTTCATAAAGCAAATCGACAATGACGACCATTTCCACGTTGCCCGAATGATTATTGTATAACAGGTCTGGCTTCTGTTTGATGAAGGAAAATTAATTCAAACCGATTGGCTATACTGGTTCAGGTATACTCCGGTACACAACGAGACCTTCTGGTTCTGGCATTGGAGTCGGAACAGCAACCATCATCCGTTTCTTGAGTTCTTGTTAAGTATGCTTCTTACATGTCAGTACGGATTAGATCATTACTGGAGCTTGTAAGCCAGGGACTAACGATTTCAAAAGGCGGGAAGTTTCAAAGCAATCCGCGTTGCAATGGAAGGAGTTGCGACACTTGAACCCCCTCGCGGCTCTCTAAGAGCATACTATGTGGCAAGGAGGAACGACACTGGATCATACCAGCCGGTAAACTTGCGCACTTTGAATAATAGCAAAAGTTGCCGTCATGTTAACCAGGCTTAATGCGTTATTGCGAACGTTATGTACAGAAATCAGACTCGTGATCTGTCTATGAATTCCCTACAGTTGACTCAACTCCGATTCATGTCGGAAGCCTTCGAATATTATTCCGTTGGGGCCAGAACCAATCTCCTTGGCTGTGCGAAGGCGATATTCCGGTCAATGACGGGAATTGAAATCAATCAACATGGTGCCATTACAGAATTGCTGCCGTCGTACACTCGAGGAGATAGCACGGAGGCGATTTCCTAGGAGATATATCGCCATACGGGCACGGACTCAATCAAGACTCATACAACCGCTGTCTTATCGTCTCTCTCGAACTCCCCCGAAATCCATATCAACTCGTAAGAACACTATCAGAGTCGACCAATTACGATATTGAAGTACGTCTGTGTTTGCTTCAAGACGTTGGTAAGTGTACCCAGTGCTCTTCGGAATTCTCTCATCGACCTCAGTATTTACCGATATTACCGTTCCGGCTCACCCTGAATGTTAAGACTATTTTATCCTCCTGTCTAAATCCCTAATTCACCAACTTTTCACGGTGCTGAGACGGTATACACTGAATACGTCTTGTGTGATACGCCCGGTCACGAATATCTCATGAGCATTCATGATGACTCCGCTCTTGGCAATGACAAGGCCACAGGATGTAGGATCCAGCCAGAAGAAGCAAGGGCCAATAATCTGCCTCGTCGGAAATATCTCGGTTGACATCGAAACAAGCCTTGACCTCTCCACCTGGCAGGTCTTGGTACAGTATCAACGGCACTCTTGCTTGGCACGTTCAGACGACTGGGTACTACCCAGGCTTCACTTGCAGATGCCAAGGTAGCACCACTAGTGACAGTTGATGACCGTGGTGTCTCTTTAGACGGCAGGAATGCCGATGCTAGCTCGGCATTCACAGTGGAGTGTGAGCTCGGGCAACGTGCGTTCAACTAGGTTACCGACGTCCTGGGTCTGGCTAAGACGGATCTCGAGGGAAGAAGCTGCTATGTAACCCTGCGGACCCTGCCCATACCGTCTACATACCAAGGATCGATAGGAGTGGTACCTCGTGTGCCTGCCGGGTAGTTGGTGGATACGAAGGAGGAGGACTTACTCCCTCCTATGTACGACGATTATCTATTCGATCTTATCTCCTTGGCGACTACTCATCTGGACTTTGACCACCACGCAACGACTTAACACCACGAGGTAGCCATGTATAAGTCGACACCGTTATGAACCCCTGCGAGTTATCCATTGGTAGTCAAGGAGATACGAGTAGTTCAAGGCTCTTATTCAACTTGGGTTGTAGTACTTAGGTATCTCGTGACCAGCATCACACTCATAGACCGTGCGCCGGGTGTGTTCACTTCCAGTCAGACGAACGGCTTCATCAAAGAGAGTGATATAACGAAGAAGCACATAGGTCGGGTACCAGGGCTGCTGGGGAAGTAGAAGGTGCTTTTAGTACAAAGTCTTCCCCGGAGATACGAACTGGAGCCCTCCCTGGCACCAATAAAGGCCAAGCATCGAGAATGGCTTGAAATCAGGTTTGTGGGGGTAACTAATTTACTCGTGTTTACCGAGAACTTCCCAAATGAATTTTCTTCCGATACTAGCTTCAGGGCCCTGGACCGTACGAGCTTCGTGCTGCCATACATACTCGTAGACTCCTGAGCAGGGCCAGTTCTGGGGTACGTTAGCGAAGAAATGGTGGTCTGTGATCACAACAGGGTTCGGTTACCCTACTTGAGTCTCCAGAGCTAATCTCACGATAGATGTCGAATCTCGAGGATTGTAGACACAGTCACGAGTGTACGGCACTGAGAATCAAGTCACTTCGTCAGAGAATCATCGGAGGTTCAGAGAATTTGACAGTCTATATTCGAAGTAACGTATTTACTGAGATAAGAATATACAGCAAGAAACCGGTGTGTCGGCGATGGTTCTCGCCAAGTTGATCGTCCCGGTTACAGAAAGAGTCAAGCTGACCCTGAAAATCCAAATGCTCCTCATAAAAAAAATCAACTTGAGGGTTTGTCACATCAATCATTCATGAATACAACATCAATCTATGTACCGTGTATCCAGATAGCCTCTAAACTTTTTATTTTGTCATGAATCGAGATAAATTGAAGTCCAGTTATAAAAGGGGGCTGGATTTACAACTTTCTCCTCTTGACGCGGATGGTAGCCTTTAGCGAGGGCGCTCTGTTCGCGCCGAACCAGACGTTCTCGACACGCTTGTCCTGGTGCTCGATATCGTAGTTCTGGAGGATGTGAGCCATGGTGAGACGCAGCAAGCTAGAGGCCAAGAAGCGACCGGCGCAGGCGTGTTTGCCGTGGCCGAAAGCAGGGTACTCGAGAGACGTGGTAGCCAGGGAACCCTTGGCGCGAGACAGGGGGCCGTCGGTGTTCTCGGAGAAGCGGAAGGGCTTGAATTCTTCTGGGTCAGGGTAGATGGCGCCGTCGTGCATGACGGCGTACGAGGGGCAGCCGACCATGGTTCCGTAGGGCAGGTGAACGCCGGAGGGCGTGACGAGACCCTTCTTGTTGGCGACCATGCGGTTGGTGGCGGTGACGATGATGGAGTTGAGACGGGCGGATTCACGCATCATGGAGTCGAGCTTGGGCATGGCGGCGAGAGCGCGCTTGTTCCACTCTCCGCCGTGTTCGGTGAGGATCATGTCGATCTCGTCGCGGAGCTCGTCGATGTACTCGGGCTTACCGGCTGCGAGATCGAAGATGGCCTGGGTGGCGGCGAAGGAGGAGGCGTGGATGGAGTTGAAGTTGTTCAGCATCATGCGACCAACGAGCGTGTCGACCTTGCCGTGGTAGGCGTCGGACTGCTCCTTGCCCTGTCGCAAGCACCATTGAAGAAGATCCTTGGGTTCCTGAGACTTGAAGTTGGGGTTGTTTACCTCGGCCTCGTATTGCTTGACTCTTTCACGAACCAGCGGTGCGACGCGCTTGTGGAAGCGGTTGGAGTGGATACGGTTGGGCAGAGTGACAATAGGGGCCATGATGGGTTGCATGAACTTGGGGAAGAAATGGAGAACCGTGGCGGCAATAGGCACATCCAGAGAGAAAGCAGTAGCAGCCTCGAGGACGTCACGGTTGCGGCAGAGAGGAGCACCAATGAAGACGCGGTTGATCGCCTGACCAGTCACACGGAGCATCATGTCGTAGGCGCAGACCTCAGTGAAGTTCTCAGTGTCCTTGGGCCAGGCATCCTCAACAGCGATCTTGATCTCTTCCATGATCTCAGGGACCAAGTTGCCCACCTCACGGGTCAGACGGCCGGTAAGGACGCTGATGTGAATAGGGGCGTGGGTCAACTTGGGGTCCATGATGGTATAGTCGAACAGGAAGGCATCCATGAGCTGAGCCAAGTTGCTCAGCTCCGAGTCAGGCTGGTCAACGAGCCATTGGAACTCCTTGAAGGGGAGGTGGACGAGATTCTGTCCACCAAAAACAGGGAGAATGCAAGCCTCGTCCTTGTACTTGTAGTAGGCGGTCTCAGTCGCCGTCTTCATGTCCACAGCGTTTCTCCATCGTGCTCTCGTGAGCGAGAACCACTCGCCCGGTCTGGCACCTACGACGGGCAGGTTCGGTAGCGTGGGTGGGCGAACGAGTTGGTATATGATGAAGACAATGAGAAGAGCGGCGCCTCCCAGCACTGACACTGGGAGGTCCTGGATAGACTGGGCATTCAAGACGGCGTCCATCGTGATGATGACTTAACGAAAAAGGGGCCCGCTCCCGCGTGTGATACTAGATCAGGGGCAGGCAGGTTGCACGGCGCGTGGAGCGATGGGACGGGGGAGTTCGAGTATTAACAGAACCAGAGCGCCGAGTGAGACCGTTCAGCGTCGGTATACTATATATTCTTCACGTACTTCACCCCGACGAGACTACCGCATGCACGACCTTGCCTATATTAAAGGCCGGTCCTCGCATGACCGCAATCCTTCGCGAAGTCATGACAGTCGGTGTAGGCCAGCACCCTGCAAGCGATTCTGATGTCGGCTTTGTTTGCTTCGTACTCGTAACCAGTACGAGTAAGCCGTACATGCGAAGTGCGTAGGTACGCAACTACCTAACGTACTCGCCAGGATCTACGGAGGGAAACCGGCGTGGCGAGTTTTTGATGTTTGCTTTCCCGTGGCTAACGTCGTTAGCCACACGCCTACGCGGGACGACTACGGGATGCCTGGAATCCGGGGCATCCAGGATCTGCTATCAGGACCTGGCCCTAAACTAGTTCAGTTGGCCGACCCATAATAAGCCTGGATCTGGTCGAGACCGGAGAGCGACGGTTTCAAATCTTCCTCCAAGCGAGCGTCGACGACGAATCCCTTCTGTGCAATTCTGCAGGAGCCCTGCCTCAATTCCCCGGAGCCATAACACGCCCTATGCGCCCCCCCAGGGAAGCACGTTGAGGTCTGATCCACCATGTGACTGCGCCCGCACTCCTCGGGCCCCGGCCTTATCTGCCACGATGACACGCTCGGTAGTAGCCGAGTGGAGCAGCAAAGCTTGGCTCCATGATCGTCACCAACCAGAAGCTGTCGGCGATGCGGCATTTTAGCAGTAGCCTTCCCCGAGGAGGAACAGGTCCAAAGCTGAACGGCTGGGCGCGTCTACTAATGCCTCTAAGTCCTACTAAGTCCGCCCAAAGTCCGCCGGCGCGCAGGACGGGACGCGGGCGTTGACAAATCGGGTTGCATTAAGCGTTGCTTCCACTGGTTCATCCGTGCAGACATCGTCGCGACGCAATGAAGAAGGCAGCATTCCTCGTGCCGAGGACGACTCGATTTATTACTCCCCTTCCCCGATCCTCGTGCATCTCTGTTCTTTATACAGGACCGGGAGCCCAGTCTGCCTTCAACAAGCGTCTGTATCATCCAACACCAAGACTCACAATGCCTTCCCTCGTTAGCAAAGAAGTCGGCCCTACTGGTTTCGGCCTTATGGGCCTGACCTGGCGCCACACCCCTTGCCCTCAAGCGCAGGCGTTTGAGGCCATGAAGGCTGCTCTCGAGAACGGATGTAAGTGACAGCCTGGCGTCTTGCCGTCAGTCTCTCTGAGGACGTGAACTCACGATGTCATTGAAGGCAACTTCTGGAACGGTGGTGAGTTCTACGGTCCCCCCGAGTACAACTCCCTCGTGCTGCTGGAACAGTACTTCGAGAAGTACCCTGAGGACGCCGACAAGGTCGTCCTCTCCATCAAGGGTGGTAACAACCCCGCCACTGGCCGCCCCGATGGCTCGCCTGAGAACACTCGCCGCACCATCGACGACTGCATGAAGCAGCTCAAGGGCCGCAAGAAGATCGACATGTTCGAGTTCGCGCGCCGTGACCCCAACGTTCCCCTGGAGGTTACCTTTGGTGTCATTGAGAAGGGTAAATGCTTCCCTTTCCTGTCTATGTCTATCCGTCTCCTTCTCTTATTCTTCGTTTTCTTGTGCGTTGCGTGAGACGCTTGGGTGAGCAGATCCTGCCCCGAGTTGTCTATCGCGCAGCTTCGTTCCATCTTGACCCTTTTCTATATGCTTTCTGAACTGGTGTAAAACTTGACCACAATTGATGAATGCAATACTAACAAGTCATGAAATATAGAGTACATCCAGACCGGCAAGATCGGTGGTATCTCCCTCTCTGAGGTCCGCGCTGAGACCATCCACGAGGCCGTCAAGTACACCAAGGTCGTCGCCGTCGAGGTTGAGCTCTCTCTGTAAGTCATCATCACAAGCTCAGTACTCTTCACCAATGAACGTCGAATGCTGACCATATCCACCAGCTTCTCCACTGAGATCTTCCACAACGGTGTCGCCGCTGCCTGCGCCCAATACGGCATCCCCATCGTTGGCTACTCCCCCATCGGCCGTGGTATGCTCACTGGCCAGATCAAGAAGCCCGAGGACGCCGAGCCCATGGTCCAGCAGTTCAAGTTCCCCCGCTTCGAGGGCGAGAACTTCGCCAAGAACATGCAGCTCGTCGAGAAGGTCAGCGAGATCGCCGAGAAGAAGGGCTGCACGCCCGCCCAGCTCGCCATCAACTGGTGCCGCGAGCTCTCCAAGCGCCCCGGCATGCCCACCATCATCCCCATCCCCGGTGCCACCACTAAGGCCCGCGTCGACGAGAACTCCAAGATCGTCGAGATCTCTTCTGCTGAGATGGACGAGATCGATGCGATCCTCTCCGACTTCACTGTCGCTGGTGGCCGTTACCACCCCATGGTCCCTACCGACACGTAAGCGTGCTTGCGGATTAGGGCCTCGTGTCATGGTTGATGTATTGCGGTGTTAGGAGGTGGACTCGGTCGTTGACGCTCGGGACATTTGTTGACCCGTCTTGATGAATTTGGATTTATGGATTAGATCACTCAGATAGGCTTTATAAACATCATGACTGCGATGAGATGTTCCGATATAGTGACTGTTGATTCTGCGATTTGAGTAATTCTCTGACTTGCCTAATTGTTGACTGTTACCCCATCCGATCCCGAATGAGAATTCTTCATATCTGGTCTAGTTATCAACTGCTCGTGTCATGCGTGCACATGGCGAGAGTCATTCAAGTTGACCGGTGATTTATTGACGAGACTTACAAATCAAGAATCTCTTATCTCATCGCCTTGATCCCTCCGAGACAATGAACGGGTAGTTTCTCCACGCTATCAGGAAAAAGACCTTCCTGTACTTTATTCAATCATTAGCCGATTGGATCTCCTCAACTACCCTAAGACGTCAATTCGGCAACTGACAGGGACTTGAGCCAATCAAAAAAAGTGACGACTCGTAGTTATTTTGAGAACGGCTGGTGATCATTTTATTATTGGCAGGGGTGGAACCAGTGATCAAGTTGTCATCTTGGACACTTTAGCAGATACCTGAGTCGGTTGTCTTTTTAATTGGTTTCACCGTTTTACTAGTGATCTAAACCCCATGTGAATAACCATAGCGTTGTCTTCAAATACGTAGTCAAGAGGATAGGTGTAGCTGGTTATGTTGCAGAGGTTTGTTGTGTACTTGGTCGGATGACCTCCTATTCCAAGTTCATCCCGTTGAATTACACGACAACCAGCCCTTTACACCTACATACCTTCAACATACGCGCAACACTCAATCAATCACAGAAACATCACATTGCACACAAAGACCGACAAATTGTTCATATCCTCATAAAATTTGACCGTAACCAATTAAAGAAACTAGGCTCATAAGGTATCATCATAACAGAAAAACATCTAGTGCTGGACGTGAGCGTAGTCGCCAGCCAGCTCACCCAGGAACTCCTCGACAACCTCGCCGTTGACCTTGAGGGGCTCAACGTCAAGCAGGATGAAGACCATGCGGCCGGGCTTCTCCTCGTCCAGGTTCTTCCACTTGTGCATGCAGCCACGGTTGACGCCTAGAATGAAAGTGTTAGTGAGTGAGGGATGGAGGGGGCTGTGTGAAGGGACTTACTCATGTCACCGGGAAGCATGACCTTGCTCTCACCGGAGTCGAGGGTGAGAAGGAACTTGCCCTCGATGACGACACCGTAGTCGATGGACATGGCACGGTGGATAGGGGACTCGATGCCAGGGGCGAAGTCGATGAGACGGACGACACTGCCCTTGGGGACGTGAATGCCGGGCTGGAAACCTCGTTAGCACTCACTCAGTTTTAGTCGAAAAAAGGGGTCAACTCACCTCGTTGTTCTTGGCGTACTCAATGTCCTTCTCGTCGTTCAGGTCGACGGGGTTGGAGGCAGTGCTGTAGATGATGTTGGCAACACCAGCACCCTGGACCATGATGCGGTGGTGGTCACCCTCATCGTCGACGACGAAGACACCCTTGCCCTCCTGGTTGTGGGAGGTGATGAAGCGGCGCGAGGCACGCAGACCCTCAGCAGGGAACTTGGTAAGGGGGCCAGAGACAGACATGTTTTCTGCTATGAGGTTTGTTTTTGGTTGTGAGGAGGAATGAGTTCGTGAATGAGACGGGATCAACACACGGATTCGAGCAAAATCAGGAGATCCTCATCCCATATACACGCCATTTTTGAAGTCGCGATGTTCCGTCTCTGAACGAACACATTGCGGTTGCTGAGACTGCGACTGAGGCGCAATGACGCTCGATCACCGACTATGCCGGTGATAAGCTGTGTGCTCTCCGCGTCGCCGCTCGGTCATCGGCGATCCAGCCATGTGGGTCCGGGGGGCTTTAGTGTCTTGGTAGTCGGCATTAGACAGGGATCTGGCACGTTGCCGACAATTCTTCAACAGCTACCTAGCGAAGGATTGCTCGTAGGATGATTCAGCTCGTCGAATGCTCAACGTGCAAGACTGCGCTCGTTTCCATCATGTTCGATAGGGAGTCCGCGAGCAGGGAGTGAAACCCGTAGGATGTTGTTGGTATGCAGGTGTTGGGAGCCTCATTGCGGTTCCGCCCGATCCGGGGCACCGAAGCCCCGATTTGCAGGGAGCCGAAAACCCTTCACGGACACAACAAGCATTCTGGGTAGCATTCGAGTTTCAGAGAGTTGCAGGAAGACAGTTACATTTTTAGCATGGACGCTAACTGGGTTGGCAGGAGAACCAACGGAACGACACGGGTTGGCAGCCAACAGGTACGGATAAACTGCCAAGACGGGATTAGATTCGTTTCCAGATAGCCATGTGTCAATCGTCCAGATTTAGCCGTGTCGCTCCGATAAATAATATAAAAAGATGGTCATCACGTCGTCAACGGGTGCGGCTGGACCCTTCGCAAAGAACAAAAAGAAACCGCCTGGCTCTGCCCTACGCAGCAGAAGGAGGGCACGGGGCCCGCCCCGTCAGCGAAGAGCGCGACTATGATAGGCTGGTTACCGGAGAATATGCTAAGAGGCGACGCCGCGGCGTTGACGATACCACGGAAGCCTGACGCAGGATCCACCCCGTGGTGGGACGTGGCTCGAGTAGCCCTGCCCCTAGTTGCGGTGCTAAGCTTTCCTGTATTGCCCGATCAGGATTGTTGCCATCGCGTTCCGCCAATGGCAAGGGCCTCAAACCAACGCCAAGCCCCCTCGGCATGAGGTGCGAGGTGCGCGTACCGTAGACGGTGGAATGACGGCAATCGTATGACTCGTCTTATCAGCTCTGCTTCTGCTAAATATGGATCTGCCTGTGTGAAGATTTTTGTCCTTTTTATCGCGGTGCCGGCAACTCTTCTGCTGCCCAGTCCAGTCTAATTTTACTCGTAATTCCATCGGCATTGTCGCTTCGCTTCGTTCCCTGAGAAGGTCAGTTGGAGGCTGAAAGAAAGGCGCATTCGGATCCATTGCAGCGCGCTCCCCTAGCCTCGTGACGGCACGGTAGCGAACATGTCGTCGAAACGCCCATTCAAGATTGTCATTGTGGGGGGTGGGATAAGTGGGTTGACGCTGGCGAACATGCTTGAGCACTTCGACATAGACTATGTTGTTCTAGAAGGTCGTGAGGAAATCTCCCCGCCTCAGGGGGCGGCCATCGGCCTCATGCCGAACGGCGGCTTCATCATGGACCAGCTGGGCTGCTATGATGCAATCCAGGCGGCCGCACCGAATTCTGAGATCGAGGACTCGCATATTCGCGACTCGTCCGGAAAGTCGATTATGAGCTTGAAGCACATGCTGTACCATCAGGAGAAAAGGCATGCAGTCCCGGAAAAGCAATTGGAATGTGATCAATCAGACCTAACTCTCTTACAGACATGGATACCCAATGCTCTTTTTCGACAGGACGCTGTTCCTCAAGGTGCTCTATGCGCAGGTGAAGTGTAAGCACAAGATTCTCGTGAACAAGAAGGTAGACCGTCTTGAGCAGTTTGAGGGCGGTGCCCGCGTCTTCACCAAGGACGGCAGCTGCTACACGGGTGATATCGTGATAGGAGCCGATGGAATTCACAGCGCAATCCGTAAGATCTTGCGCAAGACTTCCAAGCGGTTTGAGCCGGAGGAGGAAGACAAGGTGCCCTGCTACTACAAGTGCAGCTTCGGCATTGCTCAAGATGTCAAGGGCTGGCAACAGAAGGAGCAGTGCTTCACCACCGGTCGCGGCAAGTCTTTCCTGGCCGTGTCTGGTCCAGGAGGCCGGTGCTACTGGTTTTTGTTCGTCAAGTACCCCAAGCCCCTATATGGAAAGGACATCCCTAGATATACGGCAGCGGACGAGGCCGCTTTCATCGAGGAGCACAAGCACCTGATGGTCTGCGAGGGCCTGACCTTCGCCCAGGTATACGCAGCGCGTGTCCAGTCCACGCTCACCCCTCTCCATGAGATTGTCTTCAAGAACTGGTTCGACGACCGTGTTCTCCTTATTGGTGACTCTGCGCACAAGGTACGTTCTCCCCTTTTTCCAGGGTTCGCAATACATCATATCAGGACTAGTTATTGCTGTTCCTTCACCGATAAAACGATGAGAAATCAGCAGCGATGCCAGCGCATTCAAGCTGCGCTCATGTCACTGACCTCTTCTGTCTTTTTCTGAGCGACGAATCAAAGCTGACACACGCCATATAGCCGAACCCCATTGGTGGCATGGGAGGTAATGCTGCAATTGAGACGGCCGCAGAGTTCCTCAACGCTCTCATCGACGTTCGGAATAAGCGCCCCAGCAAGAGCCTGGACGGCCTGACTCAGGCCGAGATTCAGACCATCTTCCAACACGTCGAGGACTCTCGCCACAAGCGTGCTCAGTTCATCGTGGACGCGTCTCACAGGCTGCAATCCATTGTGGCGATGGAGAACCCCCTTTTCGCTACTTTCGCCTTGCGTGTCTTGATCCCCATGTCTGGTAAACACAACTTCTTCCGCGATCTCTCGAACAGACTCGTGGGCGCTTCCCGTCTGAAGCACCTGGATCTGCCATCTCGGCCCCGTGCTTTCCCCTACGATCACGAACTTCCCGCGAAGCCTATTGCCGGCTTCTTCGGCGGATTCGTAAGGCTCCTCTTCATCATTGGTTTCGCCGCGTTGGTGTACTTTGGCGAAATCTATGCGAAATCGTCTGCGTACGAGGAGCTCGTGTCGCAATATGATCTCTTGCTGTATCTGAAGAAGGCAACGCCCGCATACTACATCACCAGCATGCTCTCGCCCCTGGTCATTTTCACCATCGAGGGTTCTCGTATTGGCCGAGTTGGCTCCCTGCTCGCTCTCCCGATAATCTTCGTCATCGACATGGTCTACCGCGGCGTCGGTCGATCAACGCTCGCCTACGCTCTCCTCTACGCCCTTCACTCTGCCCTCGTCACGGTCGACCGTGCTGTCCCCGTCGAGCTGGCCAAATCGCTGACACCCGCTATTCTCTTCGGCTTCCTCCTACCTGCGGGTCTCTTGATCTCCTCAGGACCAAGCATGGCGGAGTGGCAGATGTGGGTTCCCATCCTCGCAGTCACTTTCTACGCTCTCCTCTCACCCTTGAAGATGGTGATGAAGCTCTTCCAGAAGCGAGAGGGAGACCCGGAGAGACACACGGAGTGGTACAGCACGGACGATGTCTCGCCCCTGAGCTTCGCATACAGATCCGTCATCGCGATCCAGGCAATCGCACACATCGGCGCACTTGCGCCGTACTACTACGATGTGAGCGAGTTGGTCCCGAAGGGAGTTTTGAGCACTTTGCTTGTTGCCCCTACAAAGGCGCTGCCTGCTACAGAGAGTGGACTTCTATTCTTTACTGCGGCGGCACTCGCTCATGGTCTCTATATGATTTGGGAGTTGAGACAATCCGGTTACATCACGACCATGGGCAGCTTCGAGGGAATTATGACCATTGCCTTGCTCACCGTCATCTTTGGACCTGGCGCAGCTTGGCTTGCTACCTACCGATGCCGTGAGCAGATCATCTCGAAGTTGCAGACGAAGGCGTAATCTTGAAGTTTCACCGCATAGGTTTCCGTACCATCGAAAGCCTCCTAGGTGCATCTTTACTTCTATGTATGAATATTAGTTCAATTAGATGGTTGTCGAAAAGCTTCCCTTCCTGTATGTATTTGGTTCAACCTGTATTGTCGCAGCTGTCGTTACTTAATTCAGCTGTGGGCGACAGTCAGGCGAGATGCATATGCCACGTGTAATAGAGTCCGTTCATCTAATCCATACCAGGGTGCCACGCTGTCATGTGAGTTGTGAGTAGAGCATGGCATGGCATGGCATGGAGCCCGAGCTCGGCTATTGGCATTCGGCAACCGGCGGGGTTGACAAAATCCGCCTTACGGATCTCGGGGACGTGACCCCTGAGGGGGTGAAACTCGATACACGGAGTTCAACGGAGGTATGCCGAGTCACCCCTCTACGCCTACACGTACAAAAACTCCACGTGGCCAACCGACTGCTCGACAGAGTGGTCATGGTCTGTATGCACTTGTTGCTAGGTGTATCACAACATCATTGCCATGAGTCTACTAATTGACGGTGTTGCGCTGGTCACTGGCGCCGGTAAGTAGCACGATGTGTAATCAAATTTTAAAGCATCAAGGCTGACTCTTTCACAGGCAGCGGTATCGGTAAGGAGACCTGCCTTGCGTTCGCCATTGAGGGTGCGCGGGCAGTTGTCCTTGCCGACATCAACCTAGATGCTGCTGCCAAGGTCGCCCGCGAGGCCGAGGAGCAGGCCACGCACCCCGAGTTCAAGACGCTGGCTGTCGCGGTCGACGTAACCAGCGTCTCCAATGTCAACGAGATGTTCGAGGCCGCTGTGAAAGCCTTTGGCCGCATCGACTACCTCGTGAACAGCGCCGGTGTCGGCGTCCAGAAGCCCCTCCCCATCGGCGAGGCTGATCCCGCTGAGATGAACCGCTTCTGGCAGGTCAACGTCATGGGTACCTTCAACTGCATTCAGGCTGCTACGCAGGTCATGAAGACCCAGGAACCGCGCAAGGTTCCCGCACGTGGAGGCCGCGAACGTGACTGTGGCCGCGGTGTGATCCTCAACCTGGGTTCCGCCAACTCCTACTGCGCTACGCCCAACATTGTCCAGTACACTACGGCCAAACACGCCGTCATTGGAATGACGAAGAACTCAGGTAAGTGGCCCCTTCTGTTTCGTGTTGTGCTACGAGGTTCCATGCCATGCCATCGCAGTATCAGCCGCTAACTGAATGCTTCCTTCGAATTTTAGCCTTGGACAATGCACGCTTTGGAATCCGCGTCAATGCTATCTGCCCTGGCTGGACCGAGACACCCATGGTCAGCGCTGCCATCGCCGGTGACGATAACCTACCCAAGATGATGAAGGCCGTCATCCCGATGTCTCGTATTGCCTTGGTGGAAGAGATTGCCGACGTGATCTTGTTCATGTGCAGCCCCCGGTCGAGCTATGTTACCGGTGTGGGCTGGATCGTCGACGGAGGTACTACTTTGCAGCTGCAGGCAGCTTCGTAAAAATAGGCATCCGATGTAGGAGTCCAGATGACTTGACACATAATAATACCCCATACTTGACCATCCAGGTGTTTGCGACAGTGAACTGCTCGAAATCGAGATCGACATCCAACGTTGCACTGCGATGCGATCCCCCATGGGATGAGACGTAGCGTAGACAACCCGGTGGCTAGCGTGATCCTTCAACCGATCAGAACAGGACGTTTCATTCGAGTGGAGCCTCTAGAGAGATCCATCTCGGTAATTTCCCCTGCTTGGCTCCCCACCTTACCTCGGGAAATCCAACGGTAGATGGGGCCATTCTCGGCGAATTGCCTATGTCGGTAATGATGGACAGGGCTAAACAACGGCTCGCGGGACGAGGACCGGTGATCCTTCGCGTGACCCAGTTTTCCCTTCAGATGCCTGCCGCCTAGCGTACGGAGTAGCTCCATCAAGCGTTCAAGCTTCCATCCCGGCTAGGGATTTCGTAGATTAGCGCGTTACCGGTTCAGGCCAGAACTCAGGAGCTACGCCAATTAGGTAATATCGAGAGTAACGCATGGAGGAGGAGAGGTTCTGGAGGCTGGAAGTCCTACACATAGCTCTCACAGCGTCCACCACGTTTTTCTCCTCCTCTTCCTCTCTTGGCCCTACGGCGGCACTTCGTATTTCAGCCGTGATTATTCTTTCGGAATAAGCAGTAAGTAGGCATAAAAGAACCATGCATCATCCTTCGGCTCTGCTCAGCCATTGCAGGCCTCCTCGCATCGCCATCGTGCCATCTGAAAAGCGGCTGAAGTAGAGAAGTGTCTTCGAAAACTTTTGCGTGGCTGGACTCTTCTGGGACGGTGAGTCTGTAGTCTGTAAGACGGTCTGGCCAGTCGAAGACGCACGTTCTGACTCCGGCGTAAGCGCGGCGCGTTAGAACGCCGAGTCTCGAGTCTCGTCAACCCCCTCTCGCTATCGATTTCTCCCTGGACACTGTCAGCATCTGGCCTCTTCTTCGTGTCGGCGCTTCCTTTGGGGAACCAGGAAAATCCTCTTACGGCGACGACCTATCCATGTCCACGCATTGTAGTTCCGTAGTCACATGAGTGAAAGTCGAAACGACAGACCGATGCATGGATCAACTCATGCGTATACCCCTTGCGGAAGGAGTACTGTGGACTAGGTCACTAAGAAGAAATTGGATGGGGAGGAGGGAGGATGAGGGGAAAATGCGATCCGGGAAATCTGTTCACTAATCCTCCTACCTAGGCGGTATGCATAAAGTTATGTATCTAATGAGGCGTTTGCATCTACGTGATGCCGCTTGGCCCAGTTAGACTAGTGGCTAGCTACACAACTACTACCCATCTGGGCTAGTTTGTCTTTTTCTGTGGCTGGACGTGGCTGGTATATCTACATGTCGAACTGGCCATGTGGGTAACCGTGGCAAAAATGCTCGAGTCAGGACTTTATTATGCGATGCCGGACCTTAGTCGTGGTTATCAGCCATTGAGCTCCACGAGCTTGGCATAGAAATCCTGCGTTCTCAACAGAATTTCCAAAGGCCCGATGACCCAGTAGCGTAACGAGCTTTTGTCTTTGTTGTAACCAATGATGTTGGACGACAGGGCAGTGTCACGATAAAATGGCATACGGCTTACTAGCGATGGTGACGGTAGGGGCCGACGTCTCAATTAGCAGATATTCTAGCCGGTGTGCATATTAGCATGCATTTACCAAACATATACAATTCACGCAGCTTTGCCTAACGACAAAGGCGGGGGTAAAGTGGCTTGAAACGCATACCTGCGTAAAAATTGCCAAAGGCTGTCTATCAAAAAGAACGACTCCTAAATACGTACACAGAAACGGCCAAGAACCCTCAAAAACAAAGAGGCATCTCTTGCCGATATGACCAGTCATGCCAAGATGCAAACTTCTCGGGTGGCTCAGCCAAGGCCCAGATATATCGCACAGCACGCGAATGACATGCATGAAGCAAGACATGATGCGGGTAACTCTTGAATCTCATTTAAATCATCGACCATCGTACAGCATGCCGCCCCCCTTAGCCAAGTGAAACCCAACAGGGGGGAACAAGCACGTGTTACTCAGAAAAAAGGGGGGAGAAGCGCATCTACGTAAAGGTGCTGAAGACCTCGGCCTCAGCCTTCTTGTAGCTGGAGAGGATGGTGTTGAGGCGCTTCTGCGAGCGGATCTTGATGTCGACCTCGAAGGGGTAGCACTGGTTCAAGAAACCATCGCGGTAACCAGTCTCAGGGTCAACGTCGATGTGGATGGGCTTGCCGTTCTTGTCAAGCTTGGGCGAGAAGGAGAAGGCCCACATGATACGAGCGACGGCAAGGTAGAGACCACGCTCCGCAAGGTGGATACCAGGGCAGATGCGGCGACCGATACCGTAGCCGAAGTGGTCACGGTTCTTGTAGTCTCCGGAGTTGGCGTAGACAGAAGCCCACTGGGTCTGGCCCTCGTAACGGCTGGGGTCGAAGACCTCAGGGTTCTTGAAGCGGTTGGAGTCGTGGTGAATGGCCCAGATGTTGATGATGACAGCGGAACCCTTGGGAATAGCCATACCATCGACCTCGTCGTCTGGAAGCATGTGTCAGTCACCCATAATCATATGAGAGAGTGTCAGGTTGCAGAACTTACCCTTGTCAACAACGTGAGGGAAACCAGCAGGCGCCGGGGGTCTCCAGCGGTGAAGCTCCTTAACAAGCATGGCGATGTAGGGTAGACGTTCATAGTCAGCCAGAGTCGGCATCTTGCCCTCCTCGATAATGGAGTCGAGGTGGGCGTGGACCTCCTTCTGGATCTCAGGGTACAGAGCCATAGCTTGAGCGAGGGTGAGGATGAGAGTGGCCATGGTGTCGGTACCACCCTCGAGGAGGTTACCGCACATGATGTCAATCTCCTGGCGGCTGAAGCCGAGGTCCTCCTTGGTGTCAAGGACACCGTCGAGGAAGCTGTTCAGATGCTTACCCATGGCGCGGCGCTCGATGACATGGTCAACCAGAGGGCGGTACAACGCGTAGATCTTGTCACGCAGAGCGCGGGCACGGGTCTTCCAGTTGCCCCAGAGACTCTCAGGCAGGTACTTGAGGAAAGGGAGGATGTCAACAGGGGGGGTCTGACCAATCTCGCCGAGGTTGCTCAGGGTGGTCATGACATCACGCAAACCAAGGTAGTGAGGAGCATCGTGAGTAGGGGTGCGAACACCGAAGACTACATCGCATCAGTGCGTGCTCGATTTTCACAGTCAATCAGCTTGTTTACTTACTCAAACTCATCATGATACTGTTGCTGTACCGACCAGGGTGCAGCATCAGGTTGTTAGGGTCAACGGCGATGTCGCGCACCAGCTGGGCGGACTCGGCCTCCAGAAGAGCGACATGCTGCGTCTTGCACTTGGACTCCTGGAGAATCTGGTGGTACAGCTTGCGGCGGAGTTTCCAGCGCTCGTTCGCATTCATGAACATAGGGTGGTTGCCCTCGAAGACAAGGTCACCAACGACGTGAGAGTTGGGTCTGTCGCTGTAGTGCAGAGAGCGCTTGTCCATAATACGACCGGCATCGTACGCGGTGTTCAACACGATCATTGGCCAGTTGCCGATCTTGACAGTGAACATGGAGCCATACTTCTGCGACCATTCCTTGTACCTTTGGCAACGGTCAGAAAAAACGAGCGACGAATAAGATGCGAAAAAAGGGAGAACAATGAGAGTTACCTACTTCAAGTGCAGACCGGTACTAGGTACCAGGTGAAGGTTTCCAAGAAAGGGGAGCGTAGGCGGCCCTAGAGATGGTCAGGATTACCGCTCGACACAGCACTATTTACAGCGATCACTTGGGCTTACCAGGCGGTAGACGCTTGCCCCGGGAGCCTGCGCTGACCCAGATTAGGGCCAGCAGCAGCACACCAGCGGTGACTAAGACGGTATTTTTTCCAGCAGTCTCCTGGATGAGATCCATTTTGACGACACACGGAACAATCACATGGCTTTCCGTCTCTGACACCGGCGATGCACGACTTCGAGGTTTTATTTGTTGTATCTGCGCTGCTGACAGAGCAACGAGCACGCTATGAGGAGGGGAGAGCGCTGTGATCGTTCGCCGAGCTATCATACGATCTGGGTAGCGTCGGGAGTCATCAGCGCCTGAAACCTGGGCGCAGGCGCTGTGCAACGGCGATTCTGTGCCCGGGGGATTCAGGATGGCATGATGGCGGGTGGGGGGATTGAGCGCATCACCGAGCTGTGTTTAGCAGCCACACCACCTCCCCCTGTTCTGCCCGTGAGCACTCTATTCACAAAGGCCGATCGTCGCAAGTACCGGCATATGGGTTAGGCTGCTAGTACTCGGCTGAGCAACTGGACGGTCCAGCGAGTGGTGCAAGCAGAGCGAGCTTGTCTCAACAAAGGCCCTACTTACCTGCGAGTACGAGTATAGTGGCACGGTGGGTAAGGGCCGCCTGAAGGAGCCGGATGCCTGCGGCGGTACGCAAGCTTCGTCGCGACACAACCCGGTTCCCCTTCACCGCTCAGATATCGTATTTTGTACCGTACATAAGAATAGTCAGTTGACTACTTGTACATACATCTACTTTACGTCAGTCTGGTTCCCATGGAAACATGCGGTTGACCCAGCCGATCGATTCCTTAGGGCTGCCCAGATGGGTTAGTCGCAGCAAAGATGAGACAACGATTTCACGCCAAATCTGGGCATATTTTTCGCCATATCGTTGGTTTACTGCGCTCTAAACTCCTGCCTCATTACCCGTATAGGGCAACAACTCGCCCTGCACGCATTCGGAAGGCCTAGGTAGCAGCAGCTAACCAAGTTGTGGACTTTTGTAATAATCCATCGTAGTATTTCGGCTGCTGATTCACATTTTCGCGTGCTAGACTGATCAGTAATCACATAATCTGTACGAGTAATCGACAGCAATCATGCCGCCGGCTATCATTTCCCGTTCCGACCAAAAAAGGAGTAATAATAGAGTGCTGTATAGGCTGCAGCATTTCTTTCACACATAGAAGGAGTGGAGAGGCGTCGATAGAATTCGACAACGACAATCCACGCAGGAACAGAGGAACTGGGTGTGTGTGTTTTCTGTGGGTAGGGTGGGAAGAGCTCCACAGCGTGGGCGCGCGTGGGGGGGGGCACAGGAAGAGCGTGAGGGCAGCGAAACCCGGTCTGACCCACATCCCTGTCTTTCAGCCCGACTGTGTCTTCTCTCTCTACGAATACATAGGTATATCTTTTATGTAGGTATACAGATTAGTAGACAACTACATACGTCTGCGGATTATGTACGTAAAAATAAAAACGTGGCTTGAACCGAAATGAGAATTTTTTTTTTTCTTTCTCACAGCCACCAGAAAGAATTTATCTCTCATTTCGGTATGTAGCTACCTAGTAGGTATCTCTCTCCCACGTGCGCTGAACGAAATGCCTCCATGGCCAATGAGCGCAAATTTTCATGGGATACGAGTTGCATCGAGCTCGCAAGAACCTTTGAGGTTGGTGAAAGCCGCAAGGACCAGACTCTTTCCAGGATGCCTGGCTGGGTCACAGCGGCTCGATTAGGCAGGTAGTAGAATGTGATGGAGGCAAAAGCAGACGTTGGCAGAACCCCTCGTGCCTCTTTCATGCTTTAGGTAGGTAGGTACGAAGCAGGTTGGAGATTGCGTGCGTCTTGACAGCTTTCGTGTGATGGATGTGACAGTCTGGGTTGGAGTGTAACATAGATACCGGGGACTTGGGAGCCGGGTCTTTGACAACCTTCTCTGTGATGCAGAGATCATTCTTCATGCTTGCTTCTTACGGCGTGTTGTTCATGCAAGGCCAGCATGTTTCAGCCTCGCTATCTCGAACGGGCAGAAAGTCGTCACATCACCATTCCTATTGCTACCTCTAAGTACCTACATAATATCTGTGATGTGTGTGCGACGACAATTGTTCGACCCCGGGAACCGTTGGGTACCGACCTACGGATTATAGCAGCCTTAGCCATGATGCTACCTTAAACATTCTCCATACATACCTCCATAGCTATCATTGTGCAGAAGCCATACCCGCACCGTTTCTCTTTACCCGCATCGTAGCGTATCATTCTGTTGACTGACATGGAATGCCCTGCCAGGTTATCTCTTGTCCCGCCGTGTACTCAATTGTATCTCATCCTTCGTGTGCTTGGCCGTCGCATTGTACTCGTACCTTCTCCTACTTACGGGATACTTCATGCGTACAATACAAACCACGATAGGCAACGCTTGGCAACCGGCCGTTATCGACTCGTGGCATGGCTGTCGAGGCTCGAAGATAAAGTTCTTGCCATCGCGCCGTTTCAGGGTTGCTCGCGTAAAGCGCCCATCCAGATGAAGAAAAGTGCTGGTTCAAACGAGAGAAGTCGCTCTGCGAAATGCTACATACTTTGTCTACTTGCCCTAGGTAGGTACCATATCGTACACATCGCCCCTTTCGCAGAACTTTTTCAGTTGAAGCTTTTGTGTTCTGCTGAGGGGCTTGCTCGAGTACCCATGGAAGATTGCTTAGGCAGCCCTTGGATTGTTGTTGTGGTCGTGCTGGGATAGGTAGGTCCTACATAATCCGTACATGTAGGCATCTCGTCTCTCCTTCATAGCGCTGATCACTGCCGAGGCAAGATTAGGCGGCTAGAAGGGGTGACTAATACGATGCTAAAACCAAGGCTTGAAGGCTTACCTAATATTTAAGCTAAAGTTAAGGCTAAGGCTAAGGCTAAAACTTAAGTCTAAATTTAGGATGGCGCTAGTCCCAAAACTGTATCCCGGTTCGTTCACCTGGCCTATCACGTAGCACAGATATCGACGCTACTGCAGGCCAAGAACTTAGTCCCAACCGCCGGTTCAAGCTTAACTTGACCCTCCGTCCATGTTAGTACCTAATGTAGGGCCGTCTACCTAGCACTCATCCAGATCTCAATCAGTGGAACACACGCTTTTCGTTCAGCGTGGCCTTATTGCGCTAATTGCTATTACATTAGCTGTACCTTTTAACGCAAGCAGATCGGTCCATCCACTTAACTTCAGATTCGGTCGTGTGCTAGATACGAGGTACCAGGCAAAAGTTTATGTTGTCGATCACGTAGCTTTTTAGTGCGTTTGGTGGCTGGCCCCATAGATACATCGTCGTCGCCTTCCAGTTGAGTACGGAAGTTACCTGTGTTCCGCCCGAATCGATCCATGGTTGGCCCGCGGTACGTGCCAAGAACATAAACTTACCCATCACACCTCGTATGTACGTAAGAAGAGGCTTGTCGGTGCGCTACACTAACACTGGCCTTAGGTGCGGATTGACCGTTGCAAGTTACCCAGATGCGGTCGTGTGCGGAACGAGAACCTTGGGAAGTACATGTCTAGCAGGAACTCAAAAGGGCAAATATGTTCCTAGAGAGGCGTTGGCGTCATCTGAGGTTTCAATGATCGGCGTCTAGCATTACTCGTGCCTGTATTCTGTAATCCGTACCCCCACCCCCCTACATTCGGTCTGCTGGGGTTACAACTCAACATTACACGTGTACGCTAAGTCTAAGTCCACTAGGCCGCTTTAGAACGGGCTTATTTCATGGATTCAGCATTAGGATTCCTTCTAAATTCCGCAATGACGGAATATGGACCTCTGCCGCGCGCAGTCTGGGTCTGTGCGGATTACCGTCGGCCTTTCAGGTTTAGTCGACCGAGCTGCCAAGTAACACCCGCGTACCGGTACCTCTCGAGTGTGTTGCATGGATATCGTGAAATGTGTAACGAGTTCGGTTGTACATTATGTAGTGTGACCGGCATCGCATGCACTTACATAGGGCTATGCTGACATTTCTTAGTGTACGCAAGTTGAAACAACACAAGAACACATATCTCATCGATTTGGTTGCGATATATGTTCCATGTCTATAGTACAGGGGGTTTAATGTCTCTTAAAGTGACACTTGTATGCTCCGTATCTCGATCCGCGGAGAAGGGGGGAGGGGGGAAGGCTTGAGGCCCTCCTACTCGTAGAGGATCGCAACATAAGTGGTCGACGATCGTTGCGGGCCGAATAAGCCGGACACACACACTTCAGAATAGGGTTCTGACAATGCGGAATTATCAACGCTTTCGCATTCCTTTTGGGCTACCCTGGCCGGCCTAGGTCGTTGTTGGGCAGATAGCTTGCAGGACATACCAACCGTAGAAGGCAATCCCCAGCGAACGCAACACTGCACATGGATACTGGATGTGGGACGCGATGCACGTGTACTTTCCATACGTTTTCCGCACATGATGTAATGAGCGAGTGACCTTGGAGCTGAGTACACGTGTAGAGTAGGGTAGGATACGGATCACAGACCTGGGTATGTGTTTACCTACCTGCCTAGTTCGCGAGAGACAGACTAGGTAGTCGACCTTCTCTCGTAGAAACTGGACAAAAGAATACATATCCCGCTCTGAAAGCGGCAAGCCCCACCCTCGAATCTGTTGGCCTCATGTGCTATCACTTTCTAGGTAATTCTCTAACTGCCAGGGGCCCGCCCGAGGTCCACCACACCCGCAATGTATCCGCACATCCACGAATTCATGTGCGAAGGTACGCAATACAAGCCGCTACCAACAATGCCCATCCAACGGATACACAACCTCCGTACATGCACGGAAGAGTTACACATTCCCTACCCTCGCGATACCTACCTCGCAGTCACCGTCAACGCACGACTTCAGCTGATTCAGGGTCCCCCACATGGCTTAGCTTCCCGCGATTATGTGGCTGACCGAACGCGACCCTAATCGAATTTGCGGCGGCTTAGGATGGATTCTTCGATTTTCCATTTGCCAGAAACTTATCTTAGTTCCAACGGCCTGAATCCACCGGCAGTACGAGGAGGAACCGGTAGCAACGTCCCGGCCGCCACCACCGCCACAGGCAAACGATGCAACTTGACCGGTCTGCGAGTGTGATAGGGCAAACCGACCACGCCCTTTCCTGCTTGACGATCAGAATTGACGAATTATTAATACTTACTAATGATCTCTCTCGCATTGCGATCAGTAATCCGCATCTGGGTGATCGTCGTGGCAATCTGATCCGGCACGGAATACTATTTCTGGAAATGAGCATCATCGCAGCATGGCAGGTATTATTATTATTATCGGAACAGGTATTTCAGAGGTACATCGCCTACCCATGTGTACCTCCATCGACTAAGCGGTCTAGAACCGACGGACTGAGACTAAGGTGGGCGGGGGACGAGCGGCCTGGTTCCTAAATGGTGGCTAGGTACTTAATGGGTACGACACCGCAGCTGAGAGTGAGCCGGAGGCAGACTACGAGTGCCTAGGGGGGCTTCGACGGGGGGACCTCATGGAGATAGGTACATAAGCTCACGACACTGGACACCCAGCCAGGACCAGGGGGTCAGGAGCCAATGACTGCACGATCCGAGATGTTCACAGGACATTGACGTGCGCTGGGAGGATGCGTTATCCTGGACGGCTTTGGATTGCTCGCTTCAGCGGACTACGGATCGGGGCGTGGACTAGGTGTGCTTCTTATTTCCCGCCATGAACGATCTCTGAAATCGGTCTCGAATGGTGAGCGTTCGCCAAGTTAATAGCTCGCGGCTCCTGATTGCTTCTGATGTACCGTTAGTAGTAGCCTTGAATCTACCGTAATGCGTACACGCTACGGAACAGGAACCCGGGCAGGAAGCATAACGAAGGATGAATATGTATCTTACGGGCTGCATAGCGATATCGGGAACCATCCTTACAGACACACGTACATAATCCCTACGGCGTAAACAAAAGAAACTCGAAAGTAAACAAATAAACAAAACAAATCGCTGTCTGACGCTCGCTGCCTGCCAAAGTTCTCAACACAACTAGCCCCCCAATGGCGCCAGCGCATGCATAAAGAGAATAATACGGGTTAAGTACCCAGGGTAGCTACACTACTACTTGTAAGTCGGATTAGGGGCCTGGCCCCCCACGTGCAGTTCCCATGCGACCTCACGTTTAATCAACGTCGTCGTCATCCTGCCATCATCCTCGCAGTTACAGAGACTGCCAGGGAGTTGATAATTACGATGCTTCGTACATTACTGCCTACGGCATCCCTGGTTGTGCCCTGGTCAAGCCCTTGTCGATTCCTTGTCGGGCCCTGGTTAATCGACATAATGCAACGAATCACCCTGGTTAATCCATTGCGATGGAATGCCCTGGCTAATCTCAGAACGAGGGAGCCACCCCGGCTTAGGCAATCTGATGCGATGAAGAATCGCTTTCCCACTTGCAGTAAGCTCCCCAGTGGCGACCCTAGCGTAGATCCAACGTACTGCTTCGTGGCCAGAGGGTTTATGCATTATCTCTGTCAGATATGCAGCAGATAAAGACGACTAAGAGACAGTAAAAGACAGTAAAAGACCTGCACTACGACCAAGAAGGAAGTATTCCATAGGGCACTCCGTAGAGGTACATCGGACTTACATGCCCAAGGTCCATGTGCAAGAGTCAGGTAGGTATCTTTTCAGCCCGTCTCGAGCTACACATTCTCAACAACAATTCCAAACCATCGTGAGACAACTCATCGCCAACGGTGGCTAATGAACCGAACCGAAGCTGACGCCCTCGCCCTGCTGTCCCTGCTGTCCCGTTCTGTGACGCAACACACACAACACATGATGCTAAGAGCAGGGTCTAAATGGGTGCGATCAGAGCACTCGCATGAACAAGGCAAGGCTATTTTCCCACGGATCTGCAAAGTACCACGAAGTACGAGTACAGTCCCCTTGTTCACGATACTCACTAGGTAGGTAAACACTCACAGTATCAAGATGGCGGTGGCTCAGACAGCGATATTTTTTTCTCTCTCTGATTTGATGCGTTTTTTACCCTTTTCGAACAGACACCTTGCTGGCCACTTACAGGGCACTTCTTCCTCTCTTCTTCCTTCTTCATTTTCCTACTGCGTATAGGGGCCAGGGGCAAGCAGCACACCCGTCTGCGACTGGAACGGCCCGCCAACAACTCGATCGCGACATCTGCAACAGGCCGGAACGGGCAGGAATGCCGCCCATAACGGAAAACGACAGTGACGGCTGGCCATAGGGTGCGCCCTTTTTCCTTAGTGTAGATCCGGGCTGCCTTGACCCTGCACGCACGCTATTCCAGAAGCACTGCTAGTGCCCGCTCCCTACATATTCCCTGCCCTGTTGTAGCGCCAAGTATTCATCCGCAAGCATCGCGAGCCTGTTCGGAAAGTGCCTAAGGCAGTGGGGACTACATATTTTTAGGCCCGAAACCCATGCATTATGCACCATCAGGGCTACTTCCCTTACAAGGGCTGGCGAGAGGTTCGCCCCCCAGAGGCCATACGTGCTGCTTCCCTCGTCCAGAACATTGTACTCGTATCCATCTGCCATATGCTGGATCTAGGTAGCCCGCCTGGAGTCTGGGGAAGGGGAATTAGGAAGTGGCTTGCAAGTTACTTGCGCGGGTGTTTGCGAGAAGTAGTTGCTATTAGTTAGGACTTAGTCCGTAAGTCTGTTTCTAAGATGGGCCAAGCGGTGAAGCGATAAGACGCTTCAAATTACAGCCCTACTCGCCTATAATGCCGTGCCATTGATATGTGATGTGAGGCCCAATATCACATATCATCACCGGGCCACGAGTTGATCTTGAACTGCTGTTCCTCACTCTCCATCTGTCTTCCTCTGTCTTGACTTGACTTGACTCGACTCGACTTGGCTTGACTTGGCTTGACTTGACTTGACCCTTCACTTACACACTAACCCGCCCAAGAATCAAGATGATGGTCCTCCAAGACGGAAAGATCGCCAAGCTGCGAGCGGCTTGCGATGGCTGCAACGAGTCCAAGGTGCGCTGCAGCCAGACAAAACCAAAGTGCGGCCGTTGTGCCAGACAAGGGGTTCCGTGTGTGTACGGCCTCTCGCGAAGAAGTCACAAGAAGGCGCCCCGGGTGGGTGCATCGACGGCCAGCCCGGCGACATCAGAACAATTCATGACCAACTTCAACTCCACTCTCCTTCACACATCCGGCGATGTCTCCCCCACCACCACTGCCATCTCCCTCCCCGAATCAGGCACCATCGCCCCCCGTGCCCTGACCACCACCGGCCGAGTCGAAACCCTCCCGGACCGCATGATCACAGACGGCTCAGACGCTACGCAGGCTCGTGCGTTTATGTCTTCCACCATGGACGGCATCCCCGGTCTCGACACCTACATCCGCCTCTTGACAGACTCAAGCGACTTTGACTTAACCACCAACTTCGAGCCCGTCTTCAACCTGGGCTCCGATGCCCTCGTACCAAAGACCGACTTCATAAACCAATATGTACCCCCCGGCTCCGTATCCTCCTCGACAGGGCCTGGCGCCAGTCGCGACGGATACCCGAGCCCCAGGTTACCGGGCGAGCACCGGAAACCGGGCAGTATATCGTGTAATTGCAACCAGCTCGTTGTCAAGGAGTTGTCATCGTTGCCCTTTCAGCCCCAAGAACAGGCCACTTGCCTAGATGTCACATTTTCACGACTGAAGCACGCCATTCGCATAGCCGAGGAGTGTGTCAGCTGTCCCTGCACAACTCGCGATGAAATGTCTATAAGTAAGTTGACTCCTTTTTTTTTCTTTGTATAAGTTGTTGTATTATACCTAAAGCAATAAGACATACACAAGATATTTCTTAGCATCTACTATCTCTCTTAATTCAAAGACAAAAGAAATAAAAAGAAGAATAAGCATATACTGACTTTTTCTGCGCTACTTCAGTAACGTCTAGTACGTTAATAGGCCGCATCATCGAAGGGTTCGAGATCTTCATGGAAAAAGCCAACGCCACCAACGCCATCAGTCTCAACGGGCTGACCTCGGCCGAAGGGTCCGAGCACTCGTCGCCCGCGAGCGTGGAGCCGACGCTGTCGTGGGGCGTGCTCCAGATCGAGCCGGACGAGGAGGCCGAACTGAAGCAGCACATGTGGCTGATCCAGCTCAGGAAGCTCCAGAGAGTGATCAAGAAACTCGGCGTGGCCGTCAGCTTTTTAAGGAACGTCCAGGACAGCGGCAACTCTGCCCACATTATCTCCTGCCAGTGCATACACCTGTGGCTGATGCAGAAGGCCGAGGTCTTGCATGATAGGCACCTCTCCACTGACGGCTCTGCTGGCATGACCGAGGCCTCGGCGTGAAGGGGGGAGGGGGGGCGAATCATAGAGCCTCCCGCAGCGGCAGCAGGAGCAGCAGCAGGAGCAGGGCCTTGTTGGGTTTACGGGATTTTCGCTTCTTCTTCTTCCTTTACTTCTTTCAGTTTACGGACTTAAGCTACTTTTCTTCAGCTTACGGATTACATACACACACGGTACCATTTGGGGGGGGGTTCATGGGCGGGTTACCGAGATGTTGGGGGTGGGAAAGCCCCTTCAGCCCATGCTGCATTTGTTTCCCGGGGGCACGGCCCAGCGTCGAAACGTACAGGAGAATGCAACGTGGACAAGGCCTAAGAGGGCATAGCTTGTTTACGAGGGCGGGAGGAGGGAAACGACCAGCAGCGGTCAGCCTGGGAGCCAAGCAACCAAGGCGGGCGTTGTTATTTTTATGAAACTAACATATCTTTTTTTTTCTTTTGTATATTTTTTATGCCTTTTCTCTTTTCGTTTTTCACAAAGCTTCCCACCCCTTTTTTTGGGCCCTAGCTGGCGCGAAATTTTAGAGAGGAGGAGTTTTTTTGTTTTTTTCTTCTGGTCACTGACGAAACAAGGGAGAGGAGGAGATTGATGAGGAGGTCGTGGTGTCGGATTATCATGGTCAAAAAGTGTTACGAATTTACGATGTGTATCTATTACTCAAGACGATTACTGAAAGCAAATCAAATACCTTCATGAACATACAAAATTGCCGCGGGCTGTCTTTCTGTACGAAGTAGTGTCCAGACTCTGATGCCGGCATTGCTGTGTTGTCTCGACTCTCACCTGCCGTCGTGACGTTCCCGAGTCATGTTCACGTTGAAATAATGTCCCGAGCCCTTACCTGACCTCGGAACGGCCCTTTGTATACTCGTAGATAATACTATGTACACCTAAGGTGTAGACTGACCCCCCATCTATTCGGGGTATGCCTAGGGTGCATACTGATCCTCCATCTCCCCCATATTATTAGGCACTACATTATAGGGCCTATGGATTAGTTGTGGAATGAAAAACACTTGGCTGTAAGACGGGATCCGAGTTCGTAGGAGTTAGTTAGCCTCGAGGTTTTATGCGCTGTTTTTCAGCTTCGTTGTTGTCAACTATGATGTCGGGTATTATCAATCAACCCTAGCCACTCGGCACCTATGCAGAAGCTCGGGTCCCGATCATGTCTCGCGTCTACAAGTAGGTAGGCGCGAGGGCGACGAGAGGAGGTAGACATCGTGCCATGTGTTGGCGGTTTGTGAGCAGGTTATGATGATGATGTCGACGTCGAAGCGTTGTTTAGTTGGGTTGGGCCGTCGACTAGTCGATAGTTACCAGCTAAGGCCTAAGCAAATCACATACACTTTGCTGAACTCGAATAATGTCTTGGAAATCATGGAATTGGCACTAAGTATTTTCATGGCCCCCATACTACTGGGGTAGGTAACATGTCTATGTACAAGAAATAATAGCTAGGACGGTTTGTATCATACTCTCATCACATTTCATCATGAACCCCTTAACGCCGTAATACATTCAAGTTGAAATCCCGCGTGAACATCCAGTCCTGAGTAAACGAGATTAGCACTCTTGACCGCCCTTTTATTTTTTTGCTCATGAAATAATAAATAAATTAACTTACCCAGAATGTGCGCGGCAGAAACATGTCGATGTATCTGACGAACGAAGAGGCAGCGCCGGTCCAGAACCAAGCGCTGGGCGAGGCCTTCATGACCTCAGCCACGACCGAGGCAGCGTAGACATGAGGCGGCGTTGTGTCTTTGTTTCACTACTTAGCTGGGCACCAACGGACAAAAAATTACAATTTCACTTACTAGGTGTTCTTGTGACGTGGCTGGAGAACTCCTTTTCCAGGGGTCGGTAGAACGAGTCCTCGGGGAGCTTGCGGCCGTGGTCGCGCTTCAAGATGTTTGTTGCAACTTCACCCGAGATGATGTTGACGACAGAGACACTGCCATTGTTAGAATACAGTCTTCAGCTAAGGAGCGAGTCGCAAGACTTACCCAAAGGGCTTCATCTCCACTCTGAGGGTGTCACCCCAGTGGTGCAGCGCGGCCTTGGACGCATTGTAACTGGCTGTGAAAGGGTCAGTTTACGTAAAGGGGTGGACATCCGCCAGGGGCAGCAACGTACAGCCGTAGACGTATGGCACGATACCACCAACACTGCCAATGTTCACGATCTTGCCCTTGGCCTTGATGATGAGTGGGTGGAAAATGTGGACCATTCTCATGGGGCCGAAGACGTTGACAGCGAACATCTTTTCGACCTCCCTCACCTGCGTGTCGGCTGCTGTCATGGTGTAGCCTGCTGGGATTAGAATCAAGTCATCTCGTTTAACGTTGATAGATTCAGTGGCTTACAGATACCGCTGTAGGACAGGAGTCATCGTCAGTCGAGTTCCAATCTTAAAAAAAGGAGGCATCACTCACGCGCAGTTGACTAATACATCAAGACGACCGCCAGTTTTGGCAGAGATGGCCTCCCGTAGGTTGGTGATCTGCTCATCGCTGGTGACATCGGCCGAGAAGGCCTCGATGCCAGCATCTGTGAGGTGTTCGCGAGCTTCGTGAGGCAGCAAGGTGGTGAAGACCTTGTATCCCTTGCTCTTGAACTCGGCGGCCAGAGCGTGGCCAATACCCCCCTTTCCGCATCTAAGTCCATTGTAAGCAATTCCAGTCGGTCGACCAGCAAATTCAACCAACGTTGGGAGCACCTACCCGGTAATCAAAGCGTATTTGTCACTCATTTTGTCGTTGGTTGCGACTCAACGTCTGTAGGCACGAGCTGAAGTGATAAGACAGAACGTAGAATATTGAGTAGGCAGTGTTGTTCGCTACAAGACTACGGATTACAGGCCTCAAGAAAAGCAGATAGAATCCTACGGCTACATACTCCTTTACGGATGACTACGACTACGGTGTTCCGGATTACCTACACAACGGCTTACATACATCAAGCTCATCTTACAGACAAGACAGCAATGGCAATCCAGAACATGGTCTGGGTTCTCAGCTCTCATGCCGCTGACGGGTTTCCGCCGTTCGAGGAATTACCCACGAAGCGACAAGTTCTGGTGCTCGTTGTGATCTCCCGAATGTCCGACGGCGACGTCGGTGAACCGGGAAACTACTCTACACTTATACTGCACGTTCAGGGGTCCCTCCTCGGCAGGATCAACTTAGCCTCGAAGCGGGCCCCTGAGTTACGTCGGGGTTGAGGTCTGCAAGGGTAGGTAATGTTTAGCCTAACCACATCCCTCGGTCAACCAGAATTTGTTATTGCCTACACAATATTGTTTGGGAAAGCTGAAGTCAGATGTATCTTGGCGACTGAATCCTACAACGGCATCGAGACCAGCCACAATCGACTTACACGAGGAAGGTAATTTTTTTCTCTGGGAGTTGGAATTGAATCAAGTGAAGTCCTGAGATACGGATGTACATCCTTTGGACCGCCCCCAAGCCTCTAGACGGGACCCACGCCCGATCCACCGGCGACCCGCCGTCTCCACGCGTCCGCCGGTCTTAGCCCATCGAAGTATTATGGGGACGCAACCCCATACGATTCCCATGGGAAAGTAGCGACGAGATACCCAGCGTTGCAGGGATGGGCGCAGTAAAGAGCGGATTCCATATGCCTGTAGCGCAAATGGGCAATCTGTATGCCTCTAACCGGGAATATTCTCGAAAGTCCCAGGGCTGGATGGAGAGCGAATAACTCCTTATGCATTGCAACTGCAACTGCAACGCAACGCAACGCCAGAGCCAAGCCCAACCAACCTACCCGTCGCCGAGCACGACTGCAACCCTTGAAACGGGATGCGACGTCGCGATAACACCCCCAATCGGGCCTCTGCCGCGTCCTTTTTTGTTTTTCGCCACAAGATCAACGGCACTTTTGGGTAGTGTAGTGTAGTATTTGCCAAGTACCGTTGTTCCATCGCGTGTCCTCGCAAACCGGTTCGAATAGGTAGCTAACACAACAACCTGCAATGCAACGCTGCCCGTGCTTGTCTTTCTGTGAAGTTACCCAAGTAGGCAGGTATCATCTCGTATCCTAATTTCACTCCTACCCAGAGACGCTTCCTAGGCTCCCACGTCCCCCTCCTTGCACGTATGTACATACCTTGTCTGTCTGCCTCGCTTAGAGGAACACTACCATGTCCTTAAACCGACTCTAGAGTCTAGATACCTAGCCAAGACGACGTAATGTCGCGAAAGAGACAGGGGTCGACAGTGTGTGAGTGTGCAAACAACGCGGAAACGAGGGAAAAACGTGCATGGAAACGTTTTTTTCACGCCAGCCACGTGCGGTGAAGTTGATAACCGGGACTACGTTTGTTGGTCTGAAGTCGTACTTCATAGGAGCAAAAAAAGACTCGTTGGCGATACCCAAAGGAGGCAATGGTCTGTTAATACCGTAGTATAGTATTATTCTCGTTGGCTACGGGAAATGGCATAGGTAGTAGATAGGAAGGACACAACACTACGGGACTACGGAACTACGAGAGACTACGGTAAGTCGAGAGGGTAGGGATCCCTCGAAGCTAACAGGAAACACGCAACACGCACGCAAGAAGAGCGAGAGAAACACCCTGGTCTCTCTCGTGCCGACAGGGTTTCTCTCTATTTTCTCGATGCAGATAGGTAGTCAACAAACTACCTTAGGCCCATGTTTATTTTTTTCAACGCACGCTATCCTAAACCACGCCGTGGGGGTTTCAGCCAGCGAACTAGGCAATCTGGGCGAGAGTTACCGGTAAAGGCCAGGGAGGCGATCAGAACTAAGCATATTTCAGCTGGGGATAAACGAGTAGGAAGTCCACCCTAGTGCTTATTAGCTATGTTTATACACAGACTTTACAGCTTTGGGTCAAAGAGGTATAGCATAGGGAAAGCAAACGAGGATGTGAAGAGAGCCGAAAGATCTGACAATAGGTAGGAAGGGCAAAACAAGATAATATGGAGACCATGCAAGAACAAGGTCCTGGGGACCCCTGATCACACCGACGGCCTTGGCTTTAGCCACCATTCCTACCAGATAAGGGCATGGGAGCTTTTTTTTTTCCGTGAATTTCGTCGGTGCTATCGGCCTACCGAAGCTATACCCAGCGGAACCATGCCGTACGTCGGTGACAAGACGTGGTCTGGGGACCACTCGTAGCATGGGTTGGCTGAACCGGTCGCCGTCATTGACGTACGTTCCCTACCGATGCATGACGGCACTACGGTTTTGCGCCCGTATCAGATCTTCCCAGCGAGCAACGGCCATGCGTCGTCGCGCTCGAAACCTTGTCGTCTCCGAGAATAGTAGCAGCAGGCCATGTGCGCTGTAAGGGCAGGAAGGGCCCTTCCAAGAACCACCCTGTTGGATCGTGGCCTATGCCGTCCTGTCGGCGAGCTGTATCTGCACTAGCCACGTGAAGGGCGAGTTGGGTGAACATGCCCGTGCCATCAACGGAACGGGGTACGGAATGATGGCCGTCATCTCGCGCAACCAGCTATCTCGTAGACCAGATCGATGGATATAATAGAGAAGCCATCATCACGACATCTTCCCTCCTCCTCACTCTTCTTCGGTCCTTTGTTGAAGTGTGAGAAACTTGTGATATCAACTGTATCGACTGCGTTGCCATCATCTACCATTGCGTACTGGAAGTTTTGATTTTCTCCAAACCAACCTTTTATTTTCTTACCCCTTCTTCTTCTCTTTGAGCCATTTACCTTTTTTAGATTTGATATCATTCATCATTTCATCATGTCTCCTTACATTTACACTCCTGTCCAGAGTGAGCCCTCTTCTACTCCCGCTTCGCCTATTTCTGATTCACGCACCGCAGAGCCCATCGCCATCTGCGGTTTAGGTAAGGAGACCTGGACATCTTGACTTATGGTAGCCAACTAACACGTCGTCAAGCCTGCCGCCTTCCTGGTGACTCCAGTTCACCCCAGAGATTCTGGGACCTTCTTGCCAGTGGCAGATCCGCACAATGCGATATCCCCAAGTCTCGATTTGATGTCGATGGCTTCTACCACCCTGACGGGGCTGACCGCCCCGGCAGTGTTAAGATGAGAGGTGGTTACTTCCTGACGGAAGATGTCCGCCAGTTCGATAACAGCTTCTTTGGTATCAACAACCTCGAAGCCACCTACATGGACCCCCAGCAGCGGAAGCTGCTTGAAGTCGTCTTCGAATGTTTGGAGAACGCTGGCGTTCCCCTCGACCAGGCTTCCGGCTCGAACACCGGTTGCTACGTCGGTAACTTCACCGTCGACTTCCAGATCATGCAGCTGAAGGAGTCCGACTACCTGCACCACTACTCCGGTACTGGTCTTGGTACCACAATTCTCGCCAACCGTATCAGCCACGTCTTCAACCTCCTTGGTCCTTCCTTGGTTCTCGACACAGCCTGCTCGTCCTCGCTGTACTGTCTTCACGTTGCCTGCATGGCCCTCGAGAACCACGAGTGTGACGCCGCCATCGTTGCCGGCGCTAACCTCATCCAATCAGCTGAGCAGCACATTGCTACGAGTAAGTGACTCTCCGCTCCAAACGCACGTATCTTTTAAGCGCGGTAGTTGCTGATACCCTGTACAGTGAAGGCCGGTGTCCTCTCAGCCACCTCCACTTGCCACACCTTCGACACTTCTGCCGACGGTTACGGTCGTGCTGATGGTGTTGGTGCTCTGTACGTCAAGCGTCTGAGCGACGCCATCCGTGACGGCGACCCGATTCGCAGCATTATCCGTGGTAGCGCCATCAACGCGTAAGTCTCCCGCTGTTGCCCCCTGATGCATTAGTCAGTACTAACAGTTCCCAGCAACGGTCGCACTTCCGGTATCAGTCTGCCCAGCGCTGATGGCCAGGAGGCTGTCATCCGCAAGGCTATGGCCCGTGCCAACCTTACCCCTGACGACATCGCCTACATTGAGTGCCACGGTACTGGTACCAAGGTCGGTGACGCCATTGAGGTCGAGGCCGTCTCTCGCGTCTTCGAGCGCCAGGGCAAGGCTCCCCTGGTCATTGGTGCCGTCAAGAGTGTCGTCGGTCACTCTGAGGCTGCCAGTGGTATCTCCAGTATCATCAAGACCACCATGGCCATGGAGCGTGGCCAGATCCCCCCTACCCACGGTCTCAAGAACATCAACCCCAAGCTCAAGATCGAGGAGCGCAACATCTCCATCCCCACTGAGCTCACTGCTTGGCCCGACTCTCCTTTCCGCCCCCGCCGTGTCGGTATCAACTCCTTCGGTTACGGTGGTGCTAACGCCCACGTCATCCTTGAGGAGCCTGCCCGCCCCAGCGATGAGGAGCCTGAGGACCTCGTCGAGGCCCAGTCCCGCGTCATCATCCCCATGTCCGCTGCCACCGCTGAGTCTCTCGAGTCTCGCGTTGCCGACTACGCCAGCTACGACTTTGGCAACACCAGCCTCTCTGACGTTGCCTTCACCCTCGGTTCCAGACGTACTCACTTCCCTGTCCGTGGTTACTTCTTGGGTGACCGCTCCAAGTCGCTGCAGTCTATCTTCAGCTCGACTCTTGTGAAGTCTGCTAACGCCGCCAACCCCCACAAGCTGCCCTACACCTTTGTCTTCACTGGTCAGGGTTCGCAATGGCCTGGTATGGGTCGTGAGCTCTACGACGAGTTCCCTGTCTTCCGCCAGGCTATCTCCGAGATGGACGCCACCCTCAAGGCTCTCCCCCACGCCCCCTCGTGGTCCCTCAAGGAGGCTATCTTCAACACTGAGGAGCCCGACTTGATCCACCAGGCTGAGCGCTCCCAGCCTTGCTGCACTGCCATCCAGGTTGCTCTCATCCAGCTCTTGGCTTCTTGGGACATCAAGCCTACCGTCACCGTTGGTCACTCCTCTGGTGAGATCGGTGCCGCTTTCGCTGCCGGTTACCTTTCCGCTGCTGAGGCCATCGTCATCGCCTACTACCGTGGTTACCTCGTCTCTGGTGTCAACCAGAACGGTGCCATGATGGCTGTCGGTCTGTCCGATGTTGTCGCTGGTGAGGAGATCACCAAGGCCGGTCTTGACGGCAAGCTCCGTGTTGCTTGCATCAACTCCCCTGAGGGTGTCACCGTCTCTGGTGACAACGACGCCATTGACCAGCTCCTCCAGGTCCTCCTCGAGAAGAAGGTCTTCGCCCGCAAGCTGAAGACTGGTGGCCAGGCTTACCACTCCCACCACATGCTCACCATTGGTGCCAAGTACGAGACTATCCTCAACGAGGTCCTCCCCACTCTCGAGCCTTCCGTCAAGCTTCCCCAGGGTGCTACCATGGTTTCTTCCGTCTCCGTCGGTGCCAAGTCCACTGGCTTCACCCCCGACTACTGGCGCAAGAACCTCGAGGGCCAGGTCCGCTTCAGCCCTGCCATCGAGGAGATCCACCGCCTCGGCGAGCACTGCTTCGTCGAGTTGGGTCCCCACTCTTCTCTCGAGCTCCCCATCAAGCAGGCTCTTGGCAAGTGCGGTGTCGCCTCCAACCAGGTCAAGTACGCTGCTCCCATCAAGCGCAACGCCAACGCTCTCGAGAGCATCCTCGGCTTCGCCGGTTCCCTCTGGCTCCAGGGCTGCGACATTGACTTCGTCAAGGTCAACGGCCTTGGTCCTCAGGGCAAGTACTCTTCTCAGGATCTGTACACGGTTGTCAAGGACCTTCCTCGCTACCAGTACACTTACGGCGACAACCTCTGGAACGAGTGCCGTGCCAGTATCGAGTACCGCCAGCGCAAGTGGCCTCGCCACGAGCTCTTGGGTTCTTTGATGCCCGGTGGCAACATGCGCGACTTCACCTACCGCAACGTCCTCAAGGCCAAGGATGTCTCCTGGCTCAAGGACCACAGACTTGGTGAGACTATCGTCTTCCCTGGTGCTGGTTACCTCGGTATGATCATGGCCGCTGTCGCCCAGGTTGGCCTCGAGACCGAGTGCGCTGCTCCCTCGTACAAGTTCTCCAACGTCAACATTGCCAACGCCTTGGCTTTGTCCATGGAGCCTGCTGCTTCCGTTGAGGTCTTCACTTCCATCCGCCGCTCTGCTCTGACCAACACTGCTGACTCCAGCACCTGGTGGGACTTCAACATCACCTCTTACTCTGAGGGCAACTCCGTCAACCACGCCTCCGGTTCCGTCGCTGTCGAGGCTGGCAAGGCCACTCTCGAGGCCAAGTACCAGGCTCCCAAGGACTCTCTCGAGCCCACTGCCAAGCGTACCTGGTACGAGAAGTTCGTCTACCAGGGTCTCAACTACGGTCCTGACTTCCAGACCATCGACTCCTTTGAGACTCCCCGCATGAAGGCCTCTCCCTACTGCGGTGCTAAGGCTCCTCTCTTGGCTTCCTACGGCGATGTCCACACCAGCTACCCTGTTCACCCCATCACTCTCGATGGTATGATGCAGTTGGCTGTCGTTGCCGCCGCCCACGGTACCCCCAAGGACCTCCGCGCTGTCGTCCCCACCAGACTCGTCTCTGCCACCATCAACACCTCCCTCCTGCCCTCCGACACCGAGTGCCAGCTCAGCTCTTACGTTAAGAGCACCGGTTTTGGACCCATCGAGGCCGGTATTGAGATCGTCGCCAACGGCGAGGTCGTCGCTCAGTTCGACCAGGTCCGCCTCACTCCCTACCAGGCCGCTGCCTGGCAGCTCGAGGACGAGGACAAGCGCCACCCCATCCTCCGTGTCCTCTGGAAGCCTGATGCGTTCGGTCTTGGCTTCTTGTCCGCTCCTGCTGCTACCAAGTTCATGCAGGACTTCGCTGATGAGGCCGACTCTCCTCTCGACGACAAGACCATCATCAAGTTCGGTGCTCTGATCGACCTCCTTGTCCACAAGAACCCCCGTTCTCGTGTCATGGAGCTCGGCAACTCCTCCAAGGAGCTCACTGGCGCCATCTTGGACCTCCTTGCCTTCAAGACTGAGTTCAAGCGCTTCGCTACCTACAACGTCGCCCGCTTCGAGGAGTCTGGTGCTCTCGTTGGTGGTGCTGTTGACCTCGAGACCGCTGAGCACCCTGCTAAGGTTGCTGCCGTTGAGAAGAAGGGCTCCGACTTGATCATCGTCCCTGGTGGCATTTCTTGGTCCGAGGAGAACATCTCCAAGATCAAGGAGTCCATGGCTGAGGGTGCTCTCCTCATTGCTCTCTGCTCTGAGGATGTCAGCAAGTCCGCTGCCTTCGAGGGTCTCACCTCCACCACCTACTCTCTTGGCTCCGCCACTGTTGTCCTTGCTCAGCGCACTGTCAAGCAGTCCACCTCTGCTAAGAGCCGCTTCTTGATCGTTGAGAGATCCGAGGAAGGTAAGCTCGGTTCGGCCCTCGCTGCCGCTCTCAAGGAGGCCCACGGTGACTGCTTCGCCCGCACCACCCTCTCCAAGCTCACTGCTGAGCACATCCCCAAGGACACCATTGTCTTCAACCTTTGCGAAGAGAAGATCCCTCTTCTCAGCACTGTCTCCGATGAGGACATGGTTGGCGTTAAGTTGATGACTGACAAGTCTTCCTCCCTCGTCTGGGTCACTGGTGGTCTCGGCCGCCCTGACTTCGCTCTTGCCCCTGGTTTGTCTCGTGCCGTCGGTATGGAGCAGCCTTCGCTCCGCTTCTACACCTTCGACATCGATGAGCCCGAGAACGCTGATGTCGAGGCTACCGCCAAGAACCTCCTTGCCGTCGTCAACCAGCGCACCACCGGTAAGTTGGACATGGAATTCGCCCAGCGCAAGAACGTTGTCCACGTCAGCAGATTCGTCCCTGACGAGGGTGTCAACGCTTCTTTCCGTAACAAGCAGGGTCTTGAGCCTGGTATGGTCGCCGTTGGTGAGATCAAGGACATGCGCCTCAACATTGAGCGTCCTAGCCAGTTCGACACCATCTACTTCAAGGAGCAGGAGCCCGTTACTGCCATCCCTGCCGACCACATCCGCATCAAGGTCGCCTCCGTTGGCATGAACGCCAAGGACTTCTACGTTCTTGCTGGTCGTGTCGACACTCCTGACGGAACTTGCCAGCTCGAGTGCGCTGGTGTTGTCGACCTCGTCGGTTCCGCTGTTACTGGCTTCGCTGTTGGTGACCGCGTCGTCGCCATGGCCCCCACTCACTTCCAGAAGTACCAGAGCCTCCCTGCCTGGGCCTGCCACAAGCTCCTGGACACTGAGAACTTCGACGTCATGGCCACCATGCCCCTGGTCTACTCCACTGCCATCTACGCTCTCCACTACCGTGCCCGCCTCCAGGCTGGTGAGACTGTTCTCATCCACTCTGGTGCTGGTGGTGTTGGTATCGCTGCTATCCAGCTTGCTCTCGCTGCTGGTGCTGAGGTCTTCACCACTGTCTCCACCGATGACAAGAAGAGCTTCTTGGTTGAGAAGTTCGGCCTCAAGCCCGAGAACATCTTCAGCTCTCGTGGCACTTCCTTCCTCGAGGGTATCCAGAAGGCTACTGGCGGCCGTGGTGTCGACGTCGTCCTCAACTCGCTCACCGGTGACCAGCTCCACGCTACCTGGCGCTGCACTGCTGACTTCGGTCGCTTCGTCGAAATCGGAAAGGTTGACCTCTCGAACGCTGGTCGTCTCGAGATGGACCAATTCTTGAAGAACGCCACCTTCACTGCCTTCGACTTGGGTGGTCTCTACTGCACTGACAACAAGGCCCTCCACGCTCTCTGGAGCAAGCTCCTTGCCGAGACCATGACTCTCTACCGCGCCGGCACGATCACCGCCTTCGAGAACCTCCGTGTCTTCGACCTCGCTGAGATCACCGATGCTTTCCGTCACTTCGCTTCCCGCTCCCGTATCGGTAAGATCGCCATCAACCTCGAGAACCCTGCCTCCAAGATCCGCGTCCAGAAGATGAAGCACGCTACTCAGTTCGACGCCGAGAAGAGCTACGTCATGATTGGTTGTCTCGGTGGTCTCGGTCGTACCCTGTCTCGATGGATGGTCAGCCGTGGTGCTCGCAAGTTCGCTTTCTTGGGTCGTTCCGGTATCCAGAAGGCTGCTGCCCGCAACCTCGTCCACGATCTCGAGGCTATGGGCGCCGAGTGCTCTGTCGTTACTGGTGACGTCTGCAGCGCTGCTGATGTCGAGGCTGTCGTCGAGGCTGCTGCCGCTATGGGTGGTGTCATCGGTGGTGTCGTCCAGGCTGCTATGGGTCTCAACGAAGCCATCTTCTCTGACATGCCCAACAAGTACTGGCACACTGGTATCGACCCCAAGGTCCAGGGTACCTGGAACCTGTACAACTCCCTCCAGGCCCGCGGCCAGAGCTCCAACCTCGACTTCTTCCTCTTCACCTCATCCGTCTCTGGTTCCGTCGGTACCGCCACCGAGTCCAACTACTGCGCTGCCAACCACTTCCTCGATGCCTTTGCTCGCTACCTCCGCAACCAGAACATCCCCGGTGTTTCGCTTGGTCTCGGTATGATTTCTGAAGTCGGTTACCTCCACGACAACCCTGAGATCGAGGCTCTCCTGCTCCGCAAGGGTATCCAGCCCATCGACGCCGACGAGCTCCTCCAGATCGTCGACCTTTCCCTCTCCTCCATCGCCGACAAGATGGGCATCCACCACCCCTACGACGGCCTTGCCTCCGCCCACATGCTCACCGGTCTCGAGGCCGCTGGTCTCAAGCAGCTCCGCAAGCGTGGTTTCGAGGGTAACCACCCCGTCCTCGACGACTCCCGTGCCGGTCTCCTCGCTAGTGCCCTCGGTGCTGACGACAACGGTGCCGTCGCTCAGGATGGTAGCCTGCCTGCTGAGGTCGTCAAGGCTATGGAGGGTGGCGAGACACTTACCGAGGCCGTCCTCAACCACATCCGCCGCCGCTTCGGTAACCTCGTCCTCATGAAGTTCGAGGCTGTCGACGTCAAGAAGCCCCTCGCCGACTACGGTATGGACTCTATGATTGGTGCCGAGTTCCGCACCTGGCTCTACCAGAGCTTGAAGACCGAGGTGCCTCTGTCGACCCTGCTGGGCAAGACCTGCACTATCGAGTCGTTGATGGGCATGGCTATGGCTGAGATCGAGAAGGCGAACGAGTAGATTCGGTGTGTGGACTGGAACTGCAACTGGCTTGGCTAACGGTGTAATGGCTTTCTTCTTCTTGTTTTCTTCTTCTTCTGGCGGGCTGTTTATTTTTCCTGTTCGCTTCTCATGTTTGATACTCTTGGTGCTGGCTCGGTTTGGTGGATAGATTCATAGATTTTTGCGATGTATTTTTACGAGTAATGAATAAAGACTCACTCTGGACACAAAACACCTACCTGTCTTCTCTCCGCAGCTTGTGATCTGGCCAAGTGTCTCCGTCTCCGTTGCTAGAGCGATCGATCGAACGACGCAACCGAATCAGGATCCAAATCGTGCGATTCTCGTCAGATTTTCTGGGTTACGTAAGCCCCCTAGCGAGTCAGGAGAGAGAAAACGTGCGGGAATCGCACACAGTCTAAACAGTACTGATACTACTATTTATTTCAGGCGATGGTTTGTTTACAAGTACGAGTAAAAATCGGAGTGATTTCCTGAAAAAACTTTTGTGTTTCCTCCGAATCCGGATGTTTTGTTTTTGTTTTGGTGAGAATACAAGTTGAACGGATGGTCGGATTATCGGACTTAAACATCTCGGAGATATGACCGTCTCGTCACGACAACTTCGTTACACAGCATCACGTGTGACACGGCGAAACTTTTTGATGTGTTACACCGCGTTAATGTCGTGCAATGCATGATGTCGTCTCGATTAATGCATCATGCATAACACCTCCTCACTTTGATGTGGTACTAAGACGAAGAGAGAAAGTGCCAACCACAACAACCCCTTTATTACCAGCAGAGCAAGAAGCAAACAAGAGAGGGGAAAAGAACAGCAAAACACATAGCCAACGAAGTTCTCAGGCGAAGACAATAACAGTTGAGACATAAAATTCGTTACACATACAATCGCGACTCTCTATCTACATCGACAAACCGAACAGCAACTCCCGCTCCCTGAATTATTCATGCAGTTCTCTTGCTCTTCACAGCCTCCACGCCAGGCCACTCACCCGGCAGCTCCTGCACGATAAACCGACACAATGCCGCATTGACCTCCGCCGGCTTCTGGTACTGCGGCCAGTGGTCGCACTCAATCGTGACCTCAGTCAGGTTACTGCACGCCTTGCGCATCGGCTCCGCAAGCGGCGACGTCTGCGTATCACAGACCGTATCCCACGTAGCGTGAATAAACAGCACGGGCTGCGTCAACTTGCCGGTCTTCGAGCCATTGTATTCCGCATTGCGCTTGTGGTGCATGTAGTAGTTGCACGGGCCCCAGATACCCGTAGCCTGCATATCGGCCGAAAACGACTCGAAGACCTCCTGAGGCAGTAGAGGGGGTCCAGTAGCCTCGACTGGTGGCGGCGCCGGCATACCGCAGAGCCAACCCAGCGCACGTGTCGAAGCAAAGATGGCCGCGAAGCGGTTCTCGGGCGCCTGGCCCGGTTGCACGGCAGCCTTGCAGAAGCCAGCCATGTCCTTCTCGAACCAGGCGACGCTGCCCTCGAAGTCCTCCTCGTATTTCTTCATGTAGTCCCACTGGCCGAATTCGAACTTATCAGCCGGGTAGATGTCGCGGTTGACAGCAGGTAGGAAACCCTCCCAACCGCGCTCGATGGTGCGGTAGGGCACACATAGCGTAACGAGCGCCTTCACGGCCTCCGGGTGCTGTGTAGCAACGGACGAGACGCAGCCCGCACCCCAGTCGTGGCCGACCCAGATAGCGGCGTCGCGTTTCTGCGCCTTCAGGAGCGCCATCATGCCCTCCACGATCGCCTCCTGGCAATAATCGTCCGACTCGCGGCGCGAGGTGGACTTGCCGTAGCCCGGCATGTCGGGCGCGATAACGCGGAATCCGAGAGCGGCGAAGGCATCGATTTGTGTCTTCCAGGTGATACCCGTGCCGATCCAGCCGTGGATGAAGAGAATTAGAGGGCCGAGTTCCGGACCGGCGGCGTGGTAGTGGATCTTCTTGGCGCCGTTGGCGTAGAAGACGTCGTGCTCAGTCGTAGTGGGCGCCATTTCAGTAAGTTTGTAGTTTCTAAGAAGCAATGATTACAAGAAAAGAAGTAGAAAAGGTCGTTGGCTGCGTCGTGACTTATTAAATATCAGACAGGCGACAGAATTCCCACTCTTTCGAGGCTCGAGACTCAACCCGTTCCTCAAACTAATCCCGCGCTGGTTAAGTATTTCTCCTCCGTTGGTATTTAGTTTATACATACGCATGTGATGTTGCACCCGAAGCATCGCGGCAACCCCTGACCACCGCGGCTTGCGCTAAATACAATCCTTCGATACAAATATGTACATGTCAAACTGCAAATATACTTCATTCAGCTCAGCCAAGAGTCGGGAACATCGGTACAAACATGCGTCTTTTCGGCGGTCTTCGGCAATGCAGTCCGAACAGGATGGTAAACGGCCACTAACCCAGGCCAATTGCTTCCATGCATGGAACTGTTCGCTGCCCGAAATAGTACCTTGTCATCAGCATGGGTTTACAGAACCACCACGTCGGTTAATCACATCGCATGTTGATGGGCCAAAACTAGAGTTGGAAGTGAGAAGAATATATAAAATCTATGAATCTTAAGAAGGCTATTAGAGCTCTATGTACAGTATAAATATACGTTGAATAGACCTTGTAAGTCTCATTATCGGAAGAGAATGGTCGAAGAAGAACCGCAAGAGATAATCCAATCCCTCACGCAGTTGCAGGCATCGTCATTTAAGCAGCAACGGAGTGGTAGAAGCGGAAGACGTTGTCAGGGTCGTACTTGGCCTTGAGGGTCTGGAGTCTGGGGAGGTTGCTGCCGAACATCTGGGTGAGGGTCTCGTCACCGTGAGCGTAGGAGGAGTAGACGGCGAGGTCGTCCCAGCCACCAACAGCAGCGTACTCGTCACGGATGTGCTTGCCCAGGGTCTCACCAGCAGACTCAGTCTCGTCAGAACCGAAGGCGAAGGAGATGATGCTGTGTAAACATGTCAGTACCGTGAAGTAGATTAGGTCGGTATAGAAAGGCGGGATAGGAAATGCTTACACGTAACCCTTAGACTCACGCCAGGGGTAGGCAGTGGCATCGTTGGCAACAGCCATGACAGCCTGGTTAGAGAAGATCTCCATCTCAATGGTACTGCCCTGGCCATCAGGGTACTTGGAGTAGAAGTCGCTCATCTCCTGGAAGACGCTGCCGAAAACACCGGCGTCGAGGTGCTGGTAGTTAGCACCCCAGCTGTTGAGCTTGGTCTGCTCGCAGATAGCGACACCGAGACCGCCGGCAGCAGTCTTGATGAGGTTGTTGTAGGGAACAGTGCTGATAGACTGGGTGATGGGGTTCATGGCCTTCAGGGGAGAGATGTACTTGTCGGCATCTTCCTCAGTACCGATGTAGACCCAGTTGACAATGATTTGAGCCTACGTTCCTGGTTAGCTCATGCGCTGATAAGGGCAACGACTTCACATACCTCAGCGGAGGTGGCGTTGTAATCGATGATGGTGATGGTGGCGAGCTCAGCGGGCATGTCCTGCTCGAGAGACGCGAGCAAGTCGAAGTAAGTGGCGTTGGAAGCAGCGGGGAGAATGAAGTCAGCGTTGACGACCATGCCGTTGTTGGTCTGGGGAGCCATCTTGTAGGTGGCCGAGGTGATGATGCCGAAGTTGGGACCGGCACCACGGATACCCCACATGAGATCAGAGTTGACGTCGTCAGAGACATCAATGATATCACCGTCAGCATTGACGAGACGGACAGACTGGAGGCTGTCAATGATCAGACCGTCAAGACCTTGGTAACGACCAACACCACCACCAAGGGTGGCACCGACCATACCAGGGCAAGCGCAAGATCCAACAGCTAAGGCTGGTGTTAGCACTCAAAAGACTTCAAGGCCATGATATCAGGGGTAAACATACGCATGACGTAGCCAGCCTCGAAAACAGCATCGTAGATCTCCGAGAATCGAACACCACCACCGACAGTCAAGGTACCAGCGGCAGCGTCGATAACGACGTCCTTGAAGCCGCTCATGTCGATGGACACACCATTCTGAACCTGAGACAGCTGGGCGTTGACGGAGTGTCTACCACCAGTGCCAAGGAAGGGAACGTTGACGGAGCGGGCAATCTTGATCTATTCGAACATGTTAGTAGCAGACTTTTGTCGATAAAATGGCAAAAAAGACGTACAGCCTGGGCAACATCGTCTTCGGTGGAAGGAGTAATGGCCAGGGCGAAGTTAGGAACGTCGTTGTTGTTCCATCGGCTGGTAGCATTGTTGAAAGCGGCCGTGTTGGGGACGGACAGGAGTGTGTTCGCGTCCCAAGAGACGGTCTTGTTGGTGAAAGCGTTCAAGGGGTTAGCTGGCTTGGCGTTGACGCTGGACGCAGCGTAGAGGCAAGCGCCCAGGATAGCAGAGAAGGAACGCATCTTGAAGATGTGATGTGGAGGATAAACTGTTGTAATGATCGTGGAGGCCAAGTCTGTGCTTAGCGATGAGTCTGCTTCTCAAAACCACATGGCATCAAGAAACGGGCGAGCACATGGCTTTATAAATAACTCCCACGAGGAGAACATCTTGGCGCACGAGGAGAGCGTCTGGGCCCACGATGTTCTTTTTTTGGCTGTCCAAGCCGTTTAGGTCAACGGTTGACCATGCAGGAACAGTAGATAGCCTTGCTGGAGCTGAGAGCTGCGACGGCCACAGGGGCTACGATTGGCCGCTCGACCTCCTGTTGTCATGCGTAGAGCTCGAGAGACCCTCTCAGCTGCTCAACAACGTACGAGGCTATCCCGGGCTATCATCTCGCCCCTATAGGCTTCTGCACCGCGGTCCACGCAGACTTACGCATTCGAGCCCTAGCGCCCCTGAAAGGACTTTTTTTTACTTCTCAGCTCCAACACGTGGTGCAGAAAACTATCTGTTGCCGATGATACTCTATTCCCTACTACGTACACCGACAAGGGCTTGCGCCGACGAAGTTGCGTGATTTGCACGAGGGCCTCGTCGTCCGCGTTGCCGTTGAGACACGACGTTGAGACTGCATCGTCAGCGCCAGCATCGCACATTGGAACCTGCCCGTTCAGGGGTACCTGCGAGGAAGGTATTGGCCCATCACGGTAGAACGCGGCGATACGTGAAGCACAGGTATATCCATGTTGGGCAGTCGTCGTCTCGAGCTAGCTGGAGGAGCTCCGCGGAGGCAGGAGAAGGAATCGATGTCCATACATTGTTCGAATACGGCAACCCACGTCGTCGGCCACTAAGCTGTTCTGAGACCAGTCATCCAAGGGGGCCTGGCTGGATCTTGTTGAGACCCGTAATTATCAGATCAGACGATCGCGACTCGCGGCGACTTTTCCGCAGGCATGACCGCAGGTGCGACCGCAGCTCGTAGGTAGGTAGGTACCTCTCGTGCGTCGTACGAGTACCTTACAGTATGCTACAGTGAGACGACTACAGTTTGTACTTTGTTGCACCAAGACGGAATCCTCCAAACGCTGATCGCCGTTCTGCATAAATCCAGGCGCTAGTCCTGCTTAGGTATAGCCGTCCCAAAAAATTCATCGCCGTCCCATCTAAAGCTCTTGGAAGTCGACGGGACTGTCCGAAGCCTCCTTACGGACTGCAACTTCGACACTCACTCCACCGCAGCTGAAGAATGCCTACCCGCCTATTCCGTACTCATATTGGCGTTGACCACCCAAGTTCTTAAAATGACATGTTAATTACTATGTATCACTCATCTTTGTATTTTTTTTTGATTGGTTCAAGCCCCTGCGAGTACGAGTTTGTATTTACTCGTAAGTCTTCGGGCCGTCAAGGAGATAAGTCGATCTTTCGGTTGGTGTCAAAACCCCCTGCCAGTGACGCGAAACCGTTGTCTTCAGCCAGAGAATCTGGAGATAACTAATCCGTGAGCATCTCGTCGTCTCGAAATAGCACCTGGCGCAGAGACGCGCTTACAGCTAACTTCATTGGGCCACCGATCTCTTGCCGATCGGCGCGGCGTCCGCTCATCCCACGGCCCCTGCTCGACCAGGGGCGGAGCGTCGTCCGCAAAAAAACGTCATTTGCCGATTCACCGACCCTGCATCGCCGAGTCACCGACATGGTCAGATCTTCTCTGCTCCGTACGGATTACGGATTGCTCGTACCTACGAGTAGCTCTTCACCCCTGACGGCTGGCTACCTACTACTCGTACGCGTACATCCTCATGCTCGTGCGAGTACCTAGATGCAGCACGCGTTGGCCATGCGATGCCGTACGCGTGCTCGTAGCGAGCAGCCGGGTCGACACTAGCCAAACTAGAAAGTCCATCCTTGGCATGCTCCTCGCCAACGCTGGGCAAGACTCTGGGCAGCTGGGCGCGGAAAACGTGGGACACTTCGGCCCAAAGCGTAAACTCCGAAATGGTACTGTTCCCATACAAATCCCATACAACTGGTACCTGTCAAGGCAAATTCTTCCAGTGAACCCCCACGCGACGACAACACCATTTACCTACTCGGATTCGACTTATCTTGAACTGATCACATAATACCCGTCTTACCCAGTTTTTAACTTGTACTATCATACTATTTAAAACATCACATTCCGTTTTCTGATCGAAAAGCCGTTGTTGTTGTTGTTTTCTACCCGAAATGCTGCCTTTTTGTCCTGCACCTACCTTCATGCTTTGAAGATTATGGAAGAACTGTCCCAGATTTTACGATCCGTGCCAAGATCTGCACTCAGGGCCTGTCATCAGTGGGTCCCCCGTATGTACGAAGTACGAGTACCTAGTGCAATCCTTCCTTCAGCGGGGTGAAGGTGAGACCAGCACAGCTCGAGGATGATGCGTTTTGGAAAACACAGGCCCTTGCCGGTCTAGCACAGACTTGTGTTTCGGAGAGCGAAGCCAACCAGCTCGATTGATGATGCCTATCTAGGTATACTGGAGAACACGGGTCGTGCTAGCCGATCTTGCTATAGGCTTGCCTTTCAGGGTGCTTCAGGGCGCGACCAACACGACTCGAGGACATACGTACGAAGTACGAGTACATTGCTATCTCCTGTTGGAAAGCATGGGTGATGCTCGCCGAGTTCGCCGCAGACTTGCCTTTCGGGCATGCGACCTACCTATCGCGCGCCAGATGAAATTCACCATCGCGATAGCTGGCCTATCATTGGCCGCTATCGCCTTAACTGCCCTAAGACGACGACTTGGTCACTGGCTCCACCTCTACCAAAGGAAATCTCACCTGGACTTCGATCACCAGCCAATTCCTTAGGGACCCGAAGTAACTGTGAGTGCTCACCCCCTGGTAGTTACCGATGTGTTGTCTTATGTCATTGACTGCCGTAAGTCGACCATTCGGTAACTGACAGGGGCTTACGCCAATCATAAACCTGTCGGCTTATAGAGATCTCGTAGCATTGCGAGTAAGTCCCTCCGAGGTGATCAAAGTCCAGACAAGTACACTATTCTTTGGGTGCGGCGCAGCCAGTGACCGAATCGTTCTCTCACGACGGGCAAGTGATAGCGTTCACGAGCTGGGGGTAGTGCAATCGGCGAACGGCCAGAAGGAATCTCCCGCGACAGAGTCGGATACGAGTAATAGCCAGATGATAGGGCCATCGCGTGTCGATAAAATGCGAGTTAGAGACAATATCATTCGATCTTTTTTTTTGAGTCCCAAGTAATCATTCCCGTTGCAACTAAACCCGTTTTTCACGATGTCTGTAGCTACCAAGGAGATCCCCTCAATCAACCTCTGGAAGTCATTGTCGCAATGGCTTCCAGCCCGCGATGCGGACTGTGAATACTGGTGGAAGTTGACGGGTGAGCACCTCGCCAACATGCTCGAGGCTGCCGGATACACCATGGAGCGTCAGTACAGCGCTCTGCTGTTCCACTACCACTGGATTGTAAGCAGACGCATCCTCACGAGTCACAATGGCCTTCGAGATCTGAACGACTGCTAACGACGTCTTCAGGTTCCTTACATGGGTCCCAGACCTGCCCCTGACGGATCTCTCAAGTGGAAGTCTCTGCTTGGTGTCGAAGGCTCTCCCATCGAGTACTCCTGGAAATGGAACACTCCCACCAAGGAGCCTGATGTCCGGTACACCATGGAGCCCATCAACCGGTTCACCGGTACCGCCATGGACCCCCTGAACCAGAACGCTTCCAAGGAGATGCTTCACAACATCTCTGAGGTCGTTCCCACCGTCGACCTCACCTGGGTCAACCACTTCTTCGCTACTTTGTTCGACCACGATGTCTCAAAGTACGTCCAGGAGGCCAAGGCTGGTGCTCACTTCAGCACCACCGTCGTCCACGCCCCCGAGTTCTTGCCCAAGGGCCTGAACATCAAGACCTACTTCGTTCCTCGTCTGCTGGGACAGACCGAGGGTCAGATCACCCTTGCTCAGTGGGAGAGCTCCCTGGAGAAGCTCGACCCCGCCAACCCTGCCCGTGCTGCTCTGAACGAGTTCTTGAAGACCAACCCCGAGGGCAAGTTCCTCAGCCCCTTGTAAGCTTACCCCCTCATACAACGTCATAAAACCCTCCACTGACCAGATTTTCCCAGCATGTTGGCTGTCGATGACGTCGCCCCTGAGAAGTCCCGTCTCAAGTTCTACTTCCAGTCCCCGCACACCAGCTTCAAGGCCGTGCGCGAGATCATGACCCTCGGCGGCCGCATCGCCGTACCCGAGGAGAAGCTCCAGGAGCTGCGCAGCCTCATCAGCGCCATCACCGGCATCGCCGAGGACTTCCCCGAGGATGCTGAGGTGCCCTGCGCGGCCGAGTACGACCCGGCCGCCAAGGACAACTTCATCGAGCTGCCCATCCTGCTATCGGGCTACCTCTACTACTTCGACATCGCTCCCGGTGGTGCCCTCCCCGACATCAAGTTCTACTCGCCCGTCCGTCGCTACGGCCGTGATGACTTGAGCTTGGCCAAGGCCACCGTCGCCTGGATGGACAAGCACGGCCGTGCCGGCTACGGTGACAGATTCTTGAAGATGCTGCACAGCTTGGCGCAGCACCGCAAGCTGGAGGAGGGCAAGGGTATGCAGACCTACGTCTCCTGCTTGATCAAGAAGAGCGGCGAGCTCGACATCACCACGTACCTCGGTCCCGAGGCCTTCGACCCTGCTCGTCTCGCCCAACACGCCCTCTAAGTAAAAAAGGGGGAAGGGAACGGATCTTGGGTGGCCTTTTTTAATGTACCTATAGTGGAGTTTTTTTTTTATTTTTTTTTCATGAGTGTTATGTATGATCTATCTTTCTTTGGTTTACCCTGGTGGTAAGAAGACCGACTCAATCCAAGAAACGATTCACTTCAATCTCTCTACTGCTTCTGTCTGTCTGCCCTTACGTGACTGTCTATTGCTTCTTCGATATCTTTACCTCGTCGTATTGTAGTAATCCCCTTATACCGTGTGGTATCATTAAGCTCCCCATAGAACTTACATAGCATTTGCTCGTCAACAGTCTAAGGTTCGAATGATGTCGGCGGGAACCTTCTAAGAAACCTTGTGTACCTAAAACCCCTAATTCAGTCAACCACGAAGTCAGACTCAGAGTCATCCCGTGGTCATCGCCCCCTCAGCAAAGAAAGCAATGGGTACCTCCCCTATCAGCTATCACCCAACCACCCGCCAGGCAAGATCCGGCCGCACCTTCTCAAGTCACCCGCGCCTTCCCTAACAACGTCGTCGCCCCTCGACCAATCACAGCCCCCTCTAGAGCGAAAAGGTGCCCTGTGCTCCCCCGTACCCAGCCATATAGATGTAAATTTTGTTTCGTTCTTGCAACAAAGATTAGGCACCGGTGGCCGACTGGTTAAGCGGTCTCGTCCCCGCTTTGACCGACGCGACCACGGTTCAGACACGAGTACCAGCTAGGCGCGTGGCTTTATCGCCGGTATCCTGTGTGGCTGGCGACCCTAAGGAGCTGGAAGGGGAGCGCGCACCCTGACCCTGACCCTCTTAGGCACTGGCCAGGCGGGATAACCTGCGAAGAGACACGGCCGTCTGTGACGAGCAGTGCTGGCGGCGCGACCGCAAACAAATACCCGCCGTTAAACGAAAGTAGGGCGCGCTGGAGCTCTGGGGGCCTAAACATCCAGAGCCAGGGCGTATCACCGATTTTTTTGGTGTTTTTTTTTTTTTTTTTTTTTTTTTTTTTTGCCGATGCTATTATGAGCTTGCATGATCATATTACATTGTGAATATTGAAGATGGTCTTTTCCGTATTTTATTCTATTGACTTGGAGATGGTGAAAGTCTGAAAAGTCCCTGAGGCACGAATCCGGCAACATCACCAAGCTTGACACCATCATGATCGGGAAGTCGTGATACCTACCCCTTTTTCGGCGATCGACGATAACCCCTTTTGACTTCTTCTCCCCTGCTCATGGAGGTCCTTAGATACCTACACATGCGCAATAAACGGATCAGCTTGATTGTTCTCTTTTTCTCATTGAAATTGGCGAATCTGAAAAAGTCAAAGAAAACGACTCGGCCGTCATTCGAACCCCTGAGCTCTGGCAAGTATACGCGAAAATCCCCTTTGTCTCCTCCGGTGTCACCTCTGCTCATGAAGTCCTTTGGTATATACTCTACACATGCCGCAAATAGATAGATCGACTTGGAGCTTTATTTTCTCGTCTGAGATGCTGAATTTGCCAGAATAATACAACGATTCGAACGTGATTCGAACCCTTGAGTCTTGCGTGTATCATGAATCTTGCACCTGAGGGGTGGCTTTGCCTCTGCGGTGCCCCTATTGTGGGCCCACCCGGAGTCTTCAGTACTGGAATCAACATGTTTTTCCGGCAGCAAGTTTATTGACACGTAACAAACTGCATACATGTGATGAGCGATCGGTATTGATGCCTCCAGACGATTGTATACAGAGCTACTTACATAAGGTAGAACATCAACGCATAACGTCTCGAAGAGCAGAGCGATGGCATCCCGCCGCGAGGACATTGGGATTGAACTGCCCCATTCCAAAGCACAAGTGATCGTACATTTCCCATCCGGATAGTCGTGACAAGCCTTGCCGATCCGGTAACACGATTGCCTTAATACCGAACCAGTCGGTGATAGGACTGGGCGGGAGGGGTGGAGTTGGTGAACGAGTATTAACGCACATTTGAAGCTCAATGGGTTCGCGCGCAATGGAGCCCGATGCCGTCGTCACACCCCCTGGCGTCAACAAGCCCCTGTAATTTATGTTGTAGAAGTTCATTGCTACCAAGTCTTCGTGGAAAAGAGACTGTATATTAGAACCAGTATCAAATACGACGGTAGCGAGTCGAATTGGCGCGGCCAAGCCACCAAGTTGACTTGGGATTCGAAATGCGACCGTGGACTGTAATGATGGTGTTAAAACTGACTGACTTGCCGACCATACATCAACATTCGGATTACTACTGACACGATGGGCTTGTTGGAATGCCGGCGTATGCTAGACGGCTGCGTTTTCCTTCTCACCCAGCACAGGATTCATAAAATTCATTCGCTGATGGTAGCGAATCACGTTGGTCAGGTCCTACAAAAGGATGGACACACGTTAATAGCATATGTAGAACCTCAGGAGTTTTACGGCTAAGACCTACCACCTTTAAGATACACCCGTAAGCCCGGGAAGGTTCTTCGCTGAAGATTTGCTCTCCCTGGGCATATACAATGTCGCCATGTTTTAGGCCTTGATGTTTTCGTGATAAATGTTCTAAAGGGGTGTGGCTAGTAGTGACTCCAAATGTGCAATTCGGTCCTCGAAGGGCGCGGCTTGGGCGTCCCAGACGTTGCGGGACTGATATAGTTAGGACCCAAGACGGCAAATTCCGATGCAGGCCTGTACCCGACAGTCGACTGTCGACAAGACGAGCCAGGTCGACTGTCGGCGCCGGGGTCAGAGATTTGGTCGACTGTCGAATATATTGACACAGGTACCAATGTGAAGGTCTGTTGTACGTGACAGAGCGGGAGACCACGTTCTTTATAATCAACTAAAGACCACTATTCTAACAACGGTGGCAATTCCAGGAGTCGCGCTGCGATTCAGGATATATCGCGAGGGTGGACGGCGGTTCAGGTCGCCCACCACTTCGTTACCCCTGAAACCTCTCGAACTCGACTATCCAACAATGATGCGCGAAGCATTGATGCCTGTGATTCCAGAACGTTGAACACTTTTAAGGAATTCGGCACGTTCAATAGACACAGCACTCAACGAGGCTCGATCCCATCTACAAGTTCGCCGACCTCCTGAAAAAACACGTTCGGGCTCGTCTGACAACCCAGGCACGGATAGTAGTTCAATTGCCATATATGAGAGACGAGGCCATTCATGTCGGCGATCTCCTTGCAGCCACCAACCCAATGCCGTCGTCCCCTCGGGTAGCCTCGTTGGAGATTGGTGAATGAATTCGGTAAATTCGTCGTCGCCACTGCAGGTAGCGATCTGCAGAAGTTGAGCCGCACGGTCGAATGCATCGGGCTCAGAGGTGATGGATGGCGCTGGCGATGCGTTTGCGACGACTTCTCGTATACTATACCGCTCGTTCCAAAGCTGCCGAACAGCTGCGACGGCTGGTCTGACCCATGCCTTCCGCCAATTCTCCTGCAGATATCGGTGTCGTCGTCCTGGATGTAGAAGCAGTGCCGCTGCATAAGCAGGTGTTTCGGAGGTTCGTGCGTAGTATTTATCGAACGTGTACCAGCTTGTAAGAATCGCCACCATAAGCTGGGGGCGGTTCACCGCTCGTGCCTTGCGACGGTCAGCTTGACGATGAAATATTCATACCCAATGCATCCCCCTACCTTCTCCGTCTCGTAATGCTTAACGATGACATCCATGGTCCAAAGAATCTCATCGAGAGTGACACTGTCCCTTTGTAACCGCTTACACGCTGTGTCAAACGGCAACAAGAAGTTGCGGGTATCGTAAAGTACGTCCCAATCACTGTGGGTAAGCTGTTGACTCTCAAGTTCCGGGAACTCAGCGACATAAGTATTAATGTCTCGACGCATGTTGCCGTTACAAGCACATTGTAACAATGCATACCACGAGTTCCAACGAGTGGTGTTGTCAGCAGGTAAAGCCATACCTGCGTGGGCTCGAAATCTGTTATAGTGACTCGACGACTTCCGAGTGTGAATCTATATGTTATGAAGCTTTATTAATGGACTCATCGTCCTTGCATAGCCTCCGTCACCGTTGTCCATGTTAGTAACAAATAAAGCTTCGGACTCAATATCAGCCTCGTTTTTATTCAACTGACGCTCGGCTTCGTCAACTGCTTCTTCGTCTTTAGCAAACAAAAAAGCTTGTACAGCAAGGTTCAGAATGTGTCCTAGGCAACGGATGCGGTGGATTGTAGCGTCCCAAGTGATAGGCATATCGTTACGTTGATCCAACAGCTCCGAGAGAGCTTTAGTTGCTTTATCGTTTGCTGACGCATTATCTGCACAAACGAAGCCAAGTTGAGGTGCGATATTGTAGTCTGCGAGAACGTCGTACCTGTGGGTTCTACCTTCTTGAACCCACACGCTGGCGCTTAGTGGGCCGTTTAAGTCGTTTCCTCCGATAAAGTCGTTTCCTTGCAATGCCACGCTATCTACGAGTAATCCGTACCTACCTCCTATTCCGTACCTACGAAGTAAGCATTTCAATGCGTACAATTAAGCTACGTGTGTGAAGCAGCCTGTTTCCGAATTCCTGTTTCTCGTATCTAACAATGATTCTGTACTAATTCATGCTGTACTTAGGGATCTTATAACGTCGCGCACGCACACGTACCCGCATACCATCTATATACTCTCGAGATCACTATCAGGATATACAGGCGGCGCTCGCACTCTAGAAGCTGGTACCTGAATCGACCGATCGAATAAACAAATCTGACCAGTCTGCCAATGTGGTGTAGAGGGTGCAGCAGCTCTGATGCTGCCATTGCTAATGCCAATTGGCCTCTGATGAGCCGCCGACTCCATTCGCTTCTCATAAGCAGTCACGTCTTCATCATTCATTAAGAATTCCACGTCGTCGTCGTCCTCAGCCTCGTCATCGTGTCCCTGATGCAGCCGCGCCATCTGTCGCTCAGTATATCCCTCGACGGGCTCAATGGGCAGATAATCGACATCAGACCCTGGCAGAGGCAACGTTGCGCTCTCCGCTAGGACTCGTGATTCCTGGAGATCAGTGTACGCATGGGCTATTGGTACAGGGTTCGCGATGAGGGCTTGGTGTTCGTTGACCCAGCCGGCCACCTCTGCCAGGTCCATCAATGTGGAAGGTAGGAACTTCAGAGCATTCCACCGCTCTTCATCACTTTGGCATTCACGCCATCGCCGTGCCAGATAGAGCTTGTGTTCTAGTACAGGGTCCTCTACTAGAGTGTCTGGCTGTCCTGGTCGGACCAGAAAGTAGGACTCCTCCACGTAAATGAAGTCAGGCACCTCTTTCTCCTGCTGTCTGGCAATTTCAATATCCCGCGCCGCTTTTTGAGCTGCCTTGCCTCTGGGCTGCTTCCGTTTAGGTTCTGAATCCCGAAGCTGTTTTAGAAATGCCGTCTCCTGGCGGAGTAGCTTTTTCATCTCTGCCTCTGCCTCTTTCTGTCGACGTAGTTCAACCTTATCCCTGATCTGTGAAGCAGTCCACGCACCGTCAGATACTCCTTCTACCTGTCTGCGCGATGTTTTACCCATAAAATTGTCCAATCTGTCCACAAATGAGGTCTGTGTTTGTTTTAAGTGCCGCTGTGTTACGATTGCAACATCGAGTGCACTGCGCACTTCTGCAAGCTCTTTTCGGGCCGGACTGCTTAATAACTGTTCACGTCGCTCCCAATCCTCACTTTCAAGCTTTCGTTTGATCTTTCTTGGTGTTAACTCAACTAGTTGCCGCGGAAACAGTGGTTCTTCTTGCAACTTGATGTGTTCCTTGATCTGCTTTAATACAACATCTGCATTAATAGGCCAAAGACCTGAGTTGCGAAAAGCATCCCAGATTCTGGATTGTGTGAACACCTCCTTATGCATAGGGCTCCAATGATCAAGGAAATCTCGCCGAGAAAACGTCAGCCTGCCTTGTTCTACAGCCTTGCGAAGCCTGCCCCTTTGAGCAGCCTTCAACCACTTATACAACCCAACGTCAAGAGGCTGTAATCTGTGTGAGGTATGTGCTGGAAGGGTTATGGGAATAATCTCAAAGTATTCACAATACATCAAGATTTCAGGCTTCTCGTGAGCCTCAAACCCATCCATAATGAGAACTCTGTATATTGAAGGGCTGGTTCTCAACTTGAGCAAACGAGCTGCCTTTTCCCTTGGGTCACCATTGTGAGGGTCAATGCTTTCAGGATAACCAAACCACTCCTCAACAGTGCCATGAAAGTGAGGGCTTGTAGCAAAGCTGTGTTTGTTGAAATGCTGTATCCACATCAATGCTTTCTCTGCATTGTTGTATCCTGTGTCTGTCATTGTGATCACCACTTCATCATCAATAGAAGTGTTGATGTAGTCCTCCAAAAGCACCTTTGCTTTGAGTATCAGAAAAGAGGGAATTGTAGCCCCCCCAGCTGATATACAGTCAATAGCTGTCAATGTCTCCCTGTTGCCTGGTAAAAACATAACACGCGGCTTCTTTTTCTTGTTTCTGACGACGATCACCTTCAAAGCACCGTTTAAAACCCCCATAAAGAAGGGAGATTCATCGAAGTTCCATAAATCCTCTGGTTTGACGTTAAAAGTGGTGAGAATCGCAGAATACTCCTGAAACCAATCGCCGATCCCATCGAGATTCATCTCGGCAGCTAGACGATAGCCGTCAACGTACTTGACGTTAGTTTCGATGAATTGAGGGTTCTCCCGCTTCCATTTAGCCACCCAATCGTACGACAGCGATCCCGATGGCGGAGGATCTGGCCGTTGTGATCGTAGATAGTTGGCGTAGTTTAGTATGGCTGCTGTGGTTGCGGGAAACTGCCCTCTGTCAAGCAGTTGTACGAATTGCCTCATCGCATTATTCTCGGCCTCCGTCAGAGCAGTCGGCCTTCCCATTGCTTTGGATCCCGAGATTTGGAGTCCTTTCTGCTGTCGGGCATTATATTTCTTCACTAATCCGTATTCTGCTTGACATTCTTCTGCGCATTGCTTCAGCGTCAGGCGGGAAGAACGTGCGTTGTTGGTTTGTTGATTGCGGTACATATTAACAGCCATCGACGCCGCTTCCGCTTTCTTTACATCGTATGGCATTGTTGGGGCTAGTGGGAGCACAGATTTCGGGTTTGCGACGGGTTATGAGGTATATTATCGATGGAAGGCTCGGAACGGGTGCAATTTGGGGGTAGGTAGGTAATCCGTATACGACAGGAATAGAAGACAGATTACGGTAGGTAAGTAAGTTAGGTATGTTTTGCGATTCCTGGCTGCAATTCGTAGGAAACGACTTTATCGGAGGAAACGACTTAAACGGCCCACTAAGCGCCGGGCAGCGTGTGGGTTCAAGAAGGTAGAACCCACAGGTATAGCTTCAACGCCATTGTATCCCCTGTGTGGTCCGCTACCTCAGGGAGTGCGAGAAGTGCTTTGAGTAGTTTACCTGCAGCCCGGTCAACAAAGTGCGCGACGACAGCTAGTAGCGAATTATAATTAGGAGAGGTCCAGATATCGAACGCGAGGTGAATCCTAGTTTCTGTTTGTTTAAACAAAATGCGCAGCTCCTGTTTGTGCCATTCATAGGCATCGTTGATTAGTCTAGGCACTGCGGCTCGAGACCTAATCCACTTTGTCTCGACCATGGGATTGACGCATTGCAACAGAGCCTTCAGTTCAGGCCACTCAACTGCCTGATGCGGCAGGTTGCGTGTCGTGAGGAGTCGTACAATCTTGTCATTCAGGTCTTGTTGATTGATGAGATCGTGTAAGAATTCGTTGTTCTGTCGAGTCCGTAGCGCCATAGTTGCAGCCTCAGCCCTAGCCAGACTGTCCTCAATTGACCCCGGCCCCTCGATACGTTGTTTCTTTCTGCGCCGAGCAGCCTCCCCCGCCTCTTCTGTATATCCGTCGACAGAGATAGCGTGAGTGTGCCACAGGTGATGTTTCGCAGCGCCAGTATTCGACAGTTCTTTGCTGCATTCTGTACACACCCATATTGCATTCCGCCCGTGCCGCTGCGTGATACCGTCGATCGTCTTAGGATGTCCATGCTGCCACACACCTGATGTTGTAGCGCGCTTCCTTACAGTAGCCTCATCTGCTCGCGAGGAAGTTGCGTAGTTGGAATCGTCGAACAGCTGGCTAGAATTCGAGGCCAAGTCTGCGAAAGTACGAAGTTCGGAAGGCAGCGTGTCCGGAATTGAGGACAGCTCGGCGTCGTCAAAGTCGTCCTCCATCTTGTCAGAAGCGTAGAAAAGAGAGCGATACCGAATATAGAGAAGGTAGAGAAGGTAGGAGAAGTAGGAATTGAGTAGGAATTGCAGGAAATGCCGCAGCAAGTTGAGGGCATCCGGAAGGTCCGGAGGAGAAGATTACATCATCGTGATGACATACTCGACAATCGACAGTCTTTCTGTCGACCTCACCTTCTGTCGACTGTCGCCGACAGTCGACTGTCGACAGCTTAATCGACAGTCGATATTGTCGACTGTCGGGTACAGGCCTGTTCCGATGCAACTGGCCGGGCAGAAGCCACCTCCTGACATTCAGGCGAGCTACCCTCATGTGTACCTATCTTATCGGAATTCATCGCAGATGACGATGACATTGACGACGACGTGTCGACGTTGGGCGCCGCTTTCTCTGACGAGCGCACCGTTTCGCTATCCGCCGTGTTTGTAACATCTTATGTGATTTATTTACCAGTAAGTGTGTAGGCCTGGTCTAGGTAGGTAGGTAGAGCTCGAAGCTGGCGAGTTTGCTCCGTAGGTAATATTTCACTGGAATCGATAAGCAATGTCTGTATCATGAGTGCTTCACAACCTACCTAGAAAGCTTGATAGGTAGATAGAAGGGAAGAAGAAGAAAATCCCAGCGGGGAAAAGCGTGCAACACATGGCCTCTGAAAAAGAAGAAAAGCGTGTTGCGATCGTGTGTGTCTTTGACTCTTTCAACCTCGATCACGGAGTACAGCGCCGGACCGCGGTACGCAAGCTTTCTTAGCAACGTTGGCAACCTACCTGTGATGGTACACATGCCCCTTATACCACTTGTTACACGTTTATCAACCTTAGTTTTTTTCTAGTCATCGGGAGTCGGAGCCCAGGGACGACCCGAATATGCTCCTGCTGAGGCTTCAGAGTGGAAATAACCTGCTACCTGAGCTGCGAGCATCAGGTAGTGCAGTCAGTCACAAAACACCCGTGGCCATCATTAACTTCCCATTCTCTGAATCCCTTTCAACTTGTCCGTACTGATAGCACGATAGGTCTCGTGTCCTCGGAGCCTTGTCTCGCGTCTGGCGGCTCGGTCACCGGCGACAGAGATCCCCAATGAAGAATTGGACGGGCCGCGGGGCTTCAGGAAGATCGCCCTTAAAAGAAGGTGATCAAAAGCTAATAAATCGTCGCGAGTCCTTGAATGTTCTACCAAAGGGCCGTGCTGTTACCACTCTGGTGCCCATGTAAATGAATCTCAGGGGCCGACTGCAAAGAACGGTTTTGTGAGAAATCCGTCAACTTGAAGGAGATATCCGTTGCATAAGTATATTTGGACTCCTGTGCCTCGCAAAGGAGTAGCTAATAGGTAGATCGCCAGAGAATCTGCATTCTTAGTGCCTCATGCGTCCCTCGATAGATTGATATACCTACAGCGCTGATGCGGTTGTAAGACTTGCCAAAGAGAGTGTATGTAGTTAGAGACACTTGTGATTGTCGTTCTATCCATCGCGATGCATATCGAATCGACGCCTCCATTCCATACCCAGAGCAGATCTAGTCACCGGTATATCTACCTATATGGTAGTCATGAGCCTCGCCTTCGTCGCCTTGGCCGAGGTGAGGAAGGGTCGTTTTGCTTTCATCGACATAGAAACAGATGAACCGTTTTTGTGTCTACTTGTCTCGAGAAAACATGTCTGATCTTGATTGAATGAAGGGGCATGTTTTGAAAAGTAAGATTGCTGGTCCGGCTAATATTGGATCGTGATGATTGAGATGAGAATCATGGAGACCTACCCGGTACCTCAGAGGCAGCAGCCAGATAATACTTGGGCAATGCAGCCAAACACAGCACGAGCACAGAGGTAAAAACAGCTGGAATCCACTAATAATCACTGAATAGGTATTCAAAATCCAGACTGATTTCTTGAGGCCTTCAATTGTCTGCAGTTTTACCGGCGAACATGAACAGCGGGGGTTTAGCAATGTGGGGATAGTCTTTTACGTACATTTCTTTCATTGGCTTAAAATCGACGTGATTCCCCACAGAGTCGGCCCAAAGATGCTGCTCGGCCATCCCTCGTTTCACAGCAAGCTTTCAATGCGCCTTGTGGCCGAGCAAACCGGGAGACACGCTCATAATCGTTTCAACGCGTTCAACAACGACATCAATTAAACTTCCAAGTCCGCAAGAGCTGACTAATCTCTGTATTTTCCTCCATCTTCCCGTCGCAACCAAACAGCAAACCTCACAGACACTCTCCCAATCATTCTTATCTAGAAGATAATTCGCAATGCCTCCCCCCAGTCAAAGAAGGAAGCGCCCCGCGCACCATGACGAAGAGGACGAGAACCCGCGCCATCGTCGCCACTCCAGACGTGCTCCAGAATCCGACGATGAGTCCGCAGCCTCCGAGCACGACGACGACGACGACAAGGATATTGATATGGACGCCTCGTCTGGCACGGACGCGGCGTCTGATGAACAGCTTGTTAAGAAGTTAGTGCGCTATGCGCTGGCGTGCGAGTATGCGAGAATACCCATCAAACGCGACGGTATACGCGACAAAGGTAGTTGAAGTCATTGGGCGGATTTGAGAGTTGTGCCGGTTTGCTGATGGGCTACACAGTTCTTGGTTCGCATGGTCGATCTTTCAGGCGGGTGTTCGATCAAGCGCAGGAACAGTTGCAGAAGATATTTGGTATGGAGATGGCCGAGTTGCCGCTCAGAGAGAAGCGCACATTAAAAGACAAGCAGAGTGAGTTGGAAACCTTTGCGCAATCACGATTTCAAGGATCGCCAGTTTACATGGAAGGAAAACCTGCTGACTGATGATTTGTTTTATTTGTATAGAAGCTGTAAAGCGAGGCGCCTCACAGGCATCTTCATCCTCCCGACAGTACATCCTCATTACCTCCCTGCCAAGCAACTACAGAACACAAGCCATTATCGGGCCCTCGCGCGTACCCAGCACCGCCGAAGAGGCGGCCTATGTTGCCTTCTATACCGTAGTAATCTCGCTCATCACACTATCGGGTGGTGAGTTGAGCGAGACGAAACTCAGACGCTACCTAACGCGTCTCAATGCCAGCCAAAACCTCCCCATGGACAAAACCGAGAACGTGTTGCAGAAACTCATACGACAGGGGTATCTAGATAAGGTCGTGGAAAGGGTCGAAGGTGATGAAGACTCGATAACGTGGTGTGTTGGACCGCGAGGTAGAGTCGAGGTATCGCCTCATAGCATCGCCCAGTTTGTGGCCGAGGTTTGGGGCGATCCGCCAGAGGACTTCGATATCAAGCTGGAGAAGAGTCTGGGTGTGGTGAGAATGCAGACACTCACGACTAGAACTAGAGCGGCAGATGAGGATGAGGAGGAAGATGAGGTGGCTGCCCAGTAGCCGGTTGTAGGTCGTCGAAGAGAAGTCCGAGGTGTTGCGCCATTGGTACAGAGGGTCGCCTGTAGTCATGCTTCCCATTATACGGGCCGCGGGATGCCGTCCGTACCCCATTGTAATCATCTAACCTGTAAAGGTAGGCCCAGCTGGCCTTGGCCTACAAGCATTGTTTTTCTGGTTGCTAAACCCATCCCGCATGAACGGGTTTGTATACGATGCCGACTCTTTAATGCTGTAGCATGGTATATGAAAGGTTCTCTACTAGGGGAAACTCGAAACTTGGGAAGCTTAAGACTCGTTTCTTCCGTTCGGGACCATGTGCTCCTCTCCTTCACGCGGGGGCGGCGGTCCGCATGGTTGGATCATCTTGCGTATAAGCTGGGCGCGTACTTTCGCAGCAGGTTCGTTCTGCGCAAGGGATATGTAGGCTAACTGCGGTGGGTGGCCGACAAGACTCGAGTAGGTATCACGCGATATGTTCGTTCGCCATTCCCACGACGTCGTATCAGGATGGCCTGTTCCAATGTATTTGGCTTGCAGCCGCTCGAGTTCCTGTTGCGTGCGGAGTTTATCGGCCTAGGTTTGTTGGTTAGTACCTTATGGTTCAAGTAGAACTACTCTGAAATGTTGAAGATTGGACATACCATTGTGAGATGATGTATGTGCGCGACTGAAATCTGTGAATCAAGGCTGTTGTTGGAGTTGGAGACGCAATGTTTGAAAAGGCCGTGACGGAATCATGGCTAGATTTAAGTGCGCGTTTAGAGTATACCCTCGATATCACAGTAGGACTCGTATAGAGACATAGAGCTGCCACGTTTTGCACTAGCGCGGACTATGTGTCAATCGGTACCTTCCGTGTACCCGGAGAGTACTTTCCGTGTGTACCTGCTTCTCGTACCGTTCAATTCTTACACAATCTCAAAACTCAGAGACAGTCACCACGTTCATCCGTTCATTTCATCTTTCTTCATCTCAAAAGGCATTCGACGGATCCCTTGTGAGAACGCGAAAACCCCACATACACGGCATTCTCCACGCGTTCTAGCTCCCAAGTGCCGGTCTGATCCGGATTAGGTACTGGTCCTGCAGAACGCCCCAGTGCTTCGGTACGGATTGCAGGTACCGTGAAGGACACCAAGAAACAAGCCGGACTGTGGAATACATAGACAAACTTGAAGGCCTTCGCGAATCTATCTCCGAACCTGATATCGGTATCGCAAAAGGAAATAAGTGACTAAGACAGCTCTCTACAAGCACTTCAGGGTCAGGCTGGGTTCGCGCGCGAGTTTATCAGCCGAAGATGCTGGACCCTTGGGATGAGCTCGAGGCGTTCCAAAAAGGCCAGCGGGAGTCGCTCACGTGCGCGCGGGATCTAGAGGCGATCAAAGACAATTGCCTCCGTGAGCACGACAAGGGTCATGTAACCAAATGTACTGAGTGCTGGACAAATCTCATCCACCGGCTACGGGACCGCTATCTCAATTCGGCGATCAAGGAGTGGTTTTCCGGACGCAGAGCCTTTCTTCAGGAGCTCGATGATATGTTTGCTAAGGCCGGTCAGAATCTGATCGAAATAAGCGCCATCGAGCAGCGGATAGCTGATGAGAAGAAGGAATGGTTCAGGGACAAGGTCCGGAATATCGGCCTCCAGTCCGCTACTAGGTCGCCCGTCGAAGCGAGGGCCCTGCAGCAGAGACTGAACGATCGAGATATCAAGGCCGACGAACTAGCTGCGGCTCTGCGGGAATGCTTGGGTGTGGAATCTGGAATCTCCGAGGTTTTCAGTGCCTTCTCTAAGCAAGTCAAGACGGCGCAGGCTCCTACGGCACGGGCGCACGCGTACATTGACGCCCTGTTTCAGCCTCAGAGCGACCCCGCTGGCGCTGCCAGGTCGCAAAAGTACATCGACATGATCGCAGATGGGAAGCCGGTGGCGGAAGTAATTGGCGCGATGGCGCGTGACCGTCAGGCATCGAAAGGGGAGTTGGATCAGAAGCAAAAACTACATAAGAAGTTGGAGGAGCTTCGACGCGCCAAAACTGCACACGAGCTTGATAAGGCCAAGCGAGATCAGATTCGGCAAGAGAAGGCTCGCGCGGCGATTAAGAATCCGCCGTGCACGTTGCCTTCGTGTTCGGTCTGCAAGACGGCTGTTAACCCGCAGGATTTCCTGGCCTGCCCGTTATGCCAGGTGCTCTCTGAGTATCTTGTGGTGGATGAGCCGACATTGTTTTGTGCAGAGCCATATCACAAGGGTAGTTATGTAAGGTTTCTCTGTTCGGAACACGCACGTATGTGTACCTCGATGCTAATTGTTGCTGTCTAGGAGGATCATATGGCCGCATCACACGAGTGTGCGTCAGGCGCCAACTGCCGTATACTAGGGCCCGATACGGTTTCAGATATGGAGATTGATGGGCCTACTGAGGTGTTTTGCCGGGAATGCGTGGAGGACTTCAGCCGCGAGTCGGTCTTCTGCTCGCCACGTTGTTTCGAGGTCTGCTTCCAGCGGCATCGTGAAAACGTGCACATTCCTGAGCGGGCCAAAAGAGAAGTACAAGTGGATGATGAAGGCCAGCTGGAGTTCGATCCAGATGATCGTACGAAATACTCGGCACGGAAGATTGAAGAGCACTACATCAGCCTCCGCGCTGCTACAACTAAATGGCAGCAAAAGACGGGGGCTACTATTACATAATTCGACTGCAATACGATACTGGTGAAGACGATGAAATATTTTCGGCACTGCAAGCAACATGTCTGTGGTATTCAATACCATGCTTCGAGGTGAAGATGCCATATCCTTCGTGATGGGCAGAACGCAGTTCTTTCCTGCACCCAAATGCCCATATACAAACGTAACGACATACAACGTACAGGTTAGCCTGGCCTTGTCTGCATTATCGTCCGAATATGAACCTGCTAATGCTTGTTCGAAGTTCATACCTACGCCTACCAGTTTTGGAGTCCATCAACATGCCTACTCACCTACGAGTATGTTTGTCAGCTGATTGGCAGGCATACTCGTAGGTGTTGTTTATTGGGGAGTTGGAGACACTAGATAGCGTCCCCATTCCGAAGTACGGATTAATACCTACGATACCCAGGTCATCCAAACTCCCCTCCCTTTAATCCGTAGAATGCCGCCATCAGCTCCGACCTTCCCGCGTTATACTTCGTATAGCCGAGATGGATGGGCTATGCCTCTTCCTCCCTTGCTTCTTACACCATTATTGCTCTAGTATCAACGAATACACATTTTTAGTACTTGCAGTGATGTTTACCTATTTTTGTTCATCGTATTCCAGATGTTGTTTGCACCAAACCAATCTGCGTTCCTTGCGAATTGGTTGAAATTTGGTTGTCGCATGTGAAAGACAACCGGTCGAAACTCGGTGATATCATGTCATCTTGCCGGCAGCAACCGCCAGGTGATTCGGTGTACAGTCTTGTTCTTTTCTTAACAAGAACAACTTCACCGAAGACTAAATCAATCAACAATTCTCATCTGGTCATAACAAATACCTAGTGTTTCGAAATGGATTAGAGGAGAAAGGGATGTTAAGTGTACCTACCTTAGGTAGGTTCGGATGATGGGTTCCTCTTTCTTTGGAAGAGCCTTTGGAAATAAATCGGGGCAGGCGCGCGCAGGTGACTGAAACGTGATTTTTATTGTGTAAAAGTTAAGGTTTGCTTAAAAGTATTCCGTAAAAAGGAAGTCACCGGCAGGCCGCTCCTTACTTAAACCACCAAACACCGAGGGCGCCTCTCGGAAAACATTGCATCATCGCTGTAATCCTTAAAAAGTACCTACCCTGCCCTGCCTCTTTTTTGCCCTACCTCACCTACCGGGACCTACCTAAAACCCACTGCGACAAGTTACTTCCGGAACCACTAGCAAGCAGTACATTTACCAAGGTTCCTTTCATCCTACAAATACCTACCGAACTCGAAGTGCGAAACAACAGCGCACAGAAGACGAGAACAAGGTCATACCTAGCATCTATTGCAGTGCGAGGAGCGCCGATAGAGGCCTTTGGCATGTCCGTCGTTTCCGCCCTCAAGGGCGACCTGCCGCAGCAGGCTCGGTCACTGGTAAGCCGAACAAAATCGCAAAAACGTGTTTCCCTTGTCCTATTGCGCTGCGCAAAGAAGAGGAAAAGAGAGAGAGAGAGGCTGACGTGTTTGCCTGGGAATGTAGTACCGACAGCTGCTTCGCACAGGCGAGAACTTCCAATCGTTCAATTTCCGCGAGTACGCGAAACGCCGGACGAGGGACGCTTTCCGCGAGAACAAGGACGTCGCGGACGAGAGGCGCGTGCAGGATCTGATTCAGAATGGCCTGAAGGAGCTCCAGGCCATGAAGGTGCGCTCGGCTTTGATCCCGCTGTTTTTGGTCTTTCTTCCCCCGCGCTGGAGGGGGCGCTGAGGGAGGGATGGTTGGAAGACTTGGTGCTGACGAGTGCATTTGTAGCGGCAAACGATTGTCAGTCAGTTCTATCAGATCGATCGGCTTGTTATCGAGGGCGGCATGTCGGTATGTGCTTGTGGGAATCCTCACCGCGACGAGACGTTTTCTTTACCTCGGCTATCTGGGACGGTGCGCTGATGAGTGATTATAGGGCAAGCAGACGGGCAAATCAGGGGGTCGCACGAGACAAAAGGATACCGGGTGAGCATGCACATTCTACGGTCCAGAGCGAGAGAGTCGCGATGCTGACAATTTGCAAACAGTTGGGACTGAGTGAGAACAAAGGGAGTGGTTAAGTCGATGGACCATGGCGAGAGCAGCGACGAAGAAGTGCTCGTATGTGTCACTGTATGATGGATAGAAAAACGGGACGACAGGAACGCACGCGTTCGCAAGAAAGCATGAAAAATAAATCATCAAGGGTCGCATAGACCTCTGGGACCTTCGGCCCGTTATAACGTTGAGGGGAAGCATTACATTCACATTGGGAGGAGTCTCGCGAGCATATAGAGATGATGATGGCCACGGTCAAGTCGTGAGCGGCCTTTTTGAGTGCCCCGATCCTCTTCTGTGTCTACTATCAACTACCAGCAATTTTTGCTGCTTTCTTTTGCTGTTGATGGGAGTGGCGGTTTCAAGGCATCATATGAGGGGGATAACTCGGTGCTAAGTCAGAAATCAAGCCGGCAATATTTTCATGAAGCTGTCTATTCAGATATCTCCAACCTGGAGCTGCTTGCCCCTGATGTGAAGGCTATCGCGCTGCTTTCCTGCGTCTGGATCGAGACAAAGCCCATCTCGATAGGGAGGTGCCGGTAGTGGTAGGTAGTGATGCCTCAGGTATATACAGTGCGCATTCTTCCAGGCTGTGCTGCAGCTCGTGTGCCTTAGGTGGTCTTCGACCGTGCATGGGTATATTGATCGCACGGTATTTTTGCGCTATCAAACTAATAAGGTTGGGCAGCTCCCTGTACGGAGCTTACTGCAGGCCGGCCCCAGCTATAAAAGTAGGTACCCGCAGGGAGTGATTCTGGCCGCTCTGTCAGTAACTGACAGCGACACGCGCATCTGCCCTGCTTATTCCGTACCAGAAACAACATCAACTTCGCGACATCCTCGTCGATTCTGATCACCAATCCTATCGCCGTCTTCCGACTTCACCTTCAATCCCCGCCACCTTATTGGGCCAACCGTATGGTTGCTTCCGCCTTGTTACTCCCGCACTTGGCTTTTGTTTTGGGGCTTTCAGGGCCGATTGTGTATTTTTATTACCGACGGCGAGACTGATCCATCTTGCATCGTCTCAATTGTCGGCCATCCATATCCATCGAACGAGTTACGTGCCATAGTCATAGCATCGTCGCATCCAATACAGCATATCCACCGACTTAAGCTATTGAGCTGGCCTCATGGCTCCAAATGTAGGTCTCCATGGGACGTCGATATGATTCCGTCTCTGACATGTCCTCCATTAAAATAGTTTCGTCAAAACACCCAAACGCGCCGGGGCAATCGCGGTGGGTACGTCGAGCACGATGACTTCGAAGGTCTGTTATTCCATCTATGGGGAAACAAGCTAGTTGCTTAACCCTCTGATTCACAGGATTGCCCATACGTCAATGGTCTCTCGACTGGGTGAATGTCACGCCGCCGCCGCCGCCCGACCCGACCCACAAGAACGATATCTGGGCCGTGGAACTCCCCCATGGCATGCCCAAGGATTCGCATTTACTGCCACCACATACCCAGGAGCTCCTACGAGCTGCTCGCTCTGGTCGACTATACAAACGACCAGCACCCGCTGAGGAAGAAGAGGCCGAACTCGATCCAACTGTGTCCGACAAGCCAGAGAAGAAGGAGGAGGATCTCAGCAGTAAAGGTTTCCGGATTCGCGTTTGGAAACAGGTTCCCCGTAATGCTGAGGGTCCTACGATTTCGCATTTAGCCAAGAGGAGGAAAGGCACCATCACCATTTCGTCTGAGCTCCCCGCCGGCGCTGCGACTGGCCCGACGATCACGAAGGCAACCGTTCGTCGTATTGATGCTGCCGGCAACCCGTATACGCAAGAAGTCACCCTCAACGAGGGACAGCCTGTCGATGGCGAGATTATTTCCACTACTGTGGTGGCCGCGCCCAACCCGACCTTGAGCCGAGATACGTCGGCGGCTATGACCCCTGTACGAAGACGTCCCCCTCCTCCGAAGAGAAAGCCCAGGGGACCGGGTCGGGGTAGGAGAAAGAAGCTGCCTCTCCCAGCTACCACGAATCCTAATCTGGCCAACCCTGCCGCTGCTACAGGCCTTACAACCGGAACGTTACCGGATGCGGCGCAGGTGAGTGTATTCGGTATCTTTTACTACATTGAATATCCTTCTAATTTTCATTCAGGAGCTGAAGCCGGATGACGATGCGTCTAAGCATAATGATAGCGAAATGGCCGAAGACGACGAAGGGGATGATGGTGAAGATGGCGAGGATGACGGCGACGACGGAGATGACGATGATGAAGATGGAGATGGTGCTGATGGAGAGACCAGATCTATCTCGCGCGCCAATAGCGAAACACGATCTGACCAGACAGAAACTACGCCATCTCGGAATCAGGCCGACTTTACTCACCCGCCGTCTGGTCAGGAAGTATCCTCTCCGACAAATGGAAATCTCACCGTTCCGCAGCAAGCCCCTTCACTTGTGGAAGGAAGCCCCCTGAAGAATGTTGTCTCGGCCCAGTCTCCCGGAAGCAGTGTCCATTCGCCGTCTCGCGGGTTTTCGCCAAATCCCGAAGCTACTCTCGAAGATCCCGATCAAATGCAACTTACAGAAGAGGCAGAGGCTAGACCTGCCCCGGACATCGCCGAGGAAACGCTCGCTACAACCTCCGAAGAAAATGGACTACCAACATCTGACGAGAGTGCTGACATGTATATGGACTTTAAGATGGGCGATGCTTCCATGTCATTCACCGAGTCATTCACGGAGCCGGCGCCTATGGCAGATATGGACCCTGCTGGAGCGTTGTTGGATACACAGGCCGCTGAGATGGTCCCATCACTCGACTCGGGCGTCTTATTTCCGACCGAATTCACCGTAGCCGATGAAATGGAAGTCGAGACGAGCGGCGAAGCTGTTGTGGTCCCGCCGGAAAACGGAGAGGCCCCCAAAGAGGCTGCAGATACGGAACTCCCAAGTGAACCCGTTGTGGAGACTACCGCGGACGAACTCACGGAATTCACAGAAGCTACGGCTTTGGATAGCGCTTTTAGCGGCGAGCAACCCGCTTCTACTGCTGACTTAGCAGCGGCATCCCAGGACGGACAGACTGCGCCGCAGACGCAGGATGAGAACGCGGGCGATAGTCCGGATTTGTTCAGCGGTCTCGAGGCAGTCTTGTATCGACGCGGATCCAACGGCAGCAATGCACCCGCTGCCGAGCCGTCATCTGAGCAAGCATCTTAGGCCGATGAAAACGCGGGCGATAGTCCGGATTTGTTCAGCGGTCTCGAGGCAGTCTTGTACCGACGCGGATCCAACGGCAGCAATGCACCCGCTGCCGAGCCGTCATCTGAGCAAGCATCTTAGGCCGATGAAAACGCAACCCTGATTTGTTGGCCCATCCGAGCCTCGTCTGTATCGACGCAGATCCATTTGCAGCAACGCACCTGCTTCAGAGCCATTGTCGGAGGGAAAGAAACTCCATGTGTTTGATTACATAGACACAGCATAAGCCCAGAAGATCGGAGCGAGTGGGAAGTTTCTCTGGTGGACCCTTGCGGTTTGATACGGGGATTTGCGCGGTACTGGGCCATGTCTCTGCGGCTAAGTAGAGCCTCGCACTCCTGGTTGTAAGGATGGTCAGGTTTCTATTATGTAGTTGGTATTCATAGACGGTGTACTGGATATTTATCACATGCATCAGACTGGGCAGAGTTGGACGACTTCATATGGAGTCGTCTTGGCCCTTGTTATTCTGCTACAGACAGACACGAATAGAATACTTTTGTCTCGCCCCTTTTGTTTGTTTCGATACGTGGTTTCTTGTTACTTAGGCAACCATACTATTACTGCCGCATATGCACAGCAAGAGTAAATCTCAGTCTTGATGCTTGAGTCGGTAGCTTGTCGAGTGCATTGCGCATACCTGCACTTGCGTATGAACTTGAGTTGCGAACAGGGTAGATTGTTTACTTGACGAGAACAGGGCATGGAATATTGACCCCAGACTTCTACAGTACAGTAAAGTAAGCATCAAGCAGAGTCAGTTTAAGTTCGATCGTCTGGACTTTTACCTATGCTATTCCGTACAGTAATGCTTATCAAGAACACCTAGTGAGAGCGCCACGCTGTCGACTGGAGATTTCACATTTCACTCCTGACCAGACTTGGTTTATTTTGAGAATTTTTATTTATTTTTTATGCTGGCATTTCACTGGCTTTTATATCTAAAAAAGGCAAAAAACAATGTGATGTTCCGGGTTTCCCTTTCTTTTCCAGAACAGAACTTCAACTGCATACCTCCTAGCTTTAGTAGGAAAAAAACAAGACTTAATCTGACCTTTCTAAGATAAGGTAGATAAAATGAACCGAAACCCCCCTTTAAATAAAACGCCCATGAGAAAAAAATGATGTTTCTCAAAATAATTCCAAAATTTTGCCCGCCCGCTGTGACGCCCGTTCGTAAATCATGAAAATGCATCAGAGATGAATGAATTGGTGCGATGACCAATGGATGAGAGAAAAGGGAGGAAAGGAACGAATAAGGAGCGCGCAAAAGGAAAAAAAAAAAGCAAGCTAGGCCGGATTTAAACCGCAACCGCCACCATCTCCACCCGCGCCCGCTCCTCCGCTTTTAACTGCTCCGCCTGGACCTGCGCCAGCGCGCTCGCCAGCAGCTCGCCCTTCTGCTCCTCAATCTCCGTCGTCGAGACAACGACAGCGCTATCCTTGCGCTCGCTCACAACCTCCGTCTTGGTCTCCTTGGCAGCCTCCTTAGCGGCAGCCTGCTGCTGCAGGAACTGCGCATACCGCGACTTCTTGTTGTGGATGCCGCACTCCGTCTTCTGCTGTCCCTTCCAGCGGCCCGAGCGCTCGTCCTCGCCCGCGCCCACCGGCACCGTCGAATGCCAGTCGCCGACGGACTTGTAGCCGCGGTCGAGCAGCGCGTTGTAGGGGACCTCGTGCTCGGTGATGTATGCCCGCACCTGCGCGAACGACCAGTCCAGTAGCGGGTTGATCTTGACGATGCCGCGCTCCTCGTCCATCTCGACGACGGGGATCTTGTCCCGCTCGCCGCCCTGGCTGCGGCGGCGACCCGTGAAGACGGCGGATACGCCGAGAGTGCTGTACGCGCGCTGCTGCGGCTCGACCTTGGCGAGCCAGTCGTAGAGTTCGGGCGCTGTGTGGTAGAGCTCCTCGCCGTACTGGGCCTCGAAGTCGGCCTGCGTGTTCAGGCCGTCCGGCTTGAAGATGTGCACGGGGATGGACGGGTAGCGGGCCTGCACGCGCTGCACGAGCTCGTAGGTCTCGGGGAAGTGGTGCAGGGTGTCGAGGAAGATGGCTTCGATGGAGGGGAGGGTGGGGTCTGTGGCCGTGAGACGGGAGAGCATGTCGATAGTGACGAGACCCGTGAGACCGAAGGCGGTGGTCTGGTAGAGGTTGGGAAAGAGGTGCAGGGAGAACCGAATGCGCTCCAGGGGACTCATCTTCTCCATTTGCTCGTTCAGGAAGCGTAGGTGAGGCTTTGTGAGGCTGATTTGAGGCAGACTGAGGGTGGAGGTCGATGTTGAGGAGGTTGCGGAGACGTAGCCGGATTCGAGGTCTTCGTTAGATGCCCGCTTTCTCGCCGTGGTGTCTAAGGGGGTGAGACGGGGCGAGGAGCTCAGGGGGGAGACTGCATGTGATTCCATTTTGGCTGTGGTTTTGTGAATAGTCGTGTGAGGAGTGTTTTGTTTGTTGTGATGAAGGTAAGTTCTCCTCGGGGTCTGTTGAACCTGGTAGGTATATGATGTGAGAGAGAAGGGTCGACTCTGTCTGTTATTCGGGTATTGTTTCTGTACAGGGGTCCAAGAACAACAAGCACGATAGGTAGGTGAGTTGTTATGTGCAAAGTTGACGCGTGGTTATAGGAGATAGATGTGCCTACGCAAGTCCGAGTGAACCAAGAAGCAGAAGAAATTGAAAGAGATCTAGAGGTTATATATGACGTGTTATAGAGATGCGGATGTGAGTACGAAGTATGAGTATGTATGGGAAGAGTTTATGAGCAGTCGATCGGACTATAAAACGAGGATGTCTGCCCTCTCCGTGGGATATCTTGGTTTGTAATTACACGAACAAGAAGAGGTCAATCCTTTCCACTGACTAATCTGAGTCGACGCACATCATGGATTATCAATTTTAGGCAGGTTCTTATTTCCATCGATTACCCCCATTCTCCCCGTATGCCGCCAGGCTTTTACCTGCGGATTATTCAAAGGCGTTTCTCGTGTTTTCTCCGCTGCCGCACTAGGCAGGAAAGAGGAAATGCCGGCTCACCAAGAGGAGAAAGAAGGGCGCGAGAAATTCTGGAGGACGATCACGACATCTGCGCTAACAGGCAAGGCTGGCTCCCTGATTGGCCGGTGCCTGTCGATGGACAGTCAAAGATGGCTGCTTGCCGTCTCCGTCGACTGCAAGCCGGCTATGGCGACATCGCTAATGCCGCCCTCCCGCGCGCCCGACACCCTCTTATCACCGATTCCACCCCCAGCCCTCCCCGGAGTTCTTTGCTGGGGCGCGTAAAAGTGACAAGTTCGTTTCATCATCGAGAGACGTTAACTTGTTCGGTACAAAGAATCCACTTTTTGTGCGGACGACTTCATTGCTGGATGCGGTTATACGGTACCTACCTCGCATTGCATTTGGAATCGGTACTGACCTGAGACATAACGGCACAGCAGGTGAGATCTGATCCGCTCTGGTAGCAAGAGGTACCGAAGGTCTCTCCTCGGTGATTCAAGGTGTAATGGATTATCAACCAGGCACGGATTGCACTGCTTACCTGAAAAGCACATCATGGACGGATTATGAATTCATCGAAATATTTATATCCTCTCCAGTCAGCATCCTTTTGACATACTCCCCAGGTATGATGCCTTTCATCTCCAGTAATTCGTGATAATCCTCAAAACAAGCCGCAATTGCGTGATGCGTTTATGCGAGCTTCAACTCTGAATAGGGCCTCGGCGATCCGAACCCAAGACTGAAGCTTATGGATCGGTCATACCGGTGGACACTCTCAACAAGGCATAGGCCTGGATGGAAATTTTCTTCCCGTGGGCCACGGAGTTCCTTAGGCCCCTATAAAAGGTGGCGGCATTCCGACATCACAACGTCTCTAGCTCGAGCCTGCGAGTTCCGACTTCACCAAAAGGAGACGAATTGCCGTACGGACTGAGTGGACACGCTTCATGGCTGTGGTCTGTGTGTTGAAGAAGCACACATGGCCCCCAAAATCCGTACAGTAATGAGCTGCACGTCACACCCCTTTCGCATTGGCGTTCCTTGAAGCGAAGATACTGGAGCCTTGCAGCGAATCAACAAGACGTTCATGGCATCCGTGGTGCATTAGGCGTGTTACCGCTTCCCATCACGACTGCAGCAGCGTCAGCGGTCTAGGCATCCCCGTTCACCCAACCTCCATGCGTTCCATTGCCGGACTTGAGTGTGTACATAGGCACCGGCAGTGACAAAATGTCGCAATCGAGTTGGTTCATGGCGCGCCGGCGTGGAGGCCTGAAACTCAACGGTTGTCGGAGGGCGATGTTGGTGCTCTCAGCGATCCCTCAGCGCTAGGGTTAATCGTGCTAAAATATCACATGCTAGAAATTTTCGAGGGTTACTAATGCAGCAGGCGTTTCACGCAATCGTCGGAAGTCGGCTAGGGGATTAGCGGAGCCGCCCGACTGCCGGCGTTCGGAGATTTCGTCCGTGCTTCCTAATTGTTCGATGCTAGTGTAAGCATGGCTGGTAGCTGTGGCTACTACTGTGGCTGGGGCATTCTTAGTGCTATTGATTGATCTCATTCGTTTCGTCCTAACCTTGATGCGAAGCACCATGATCGGAGAAACATTTCACAACCTACCTACTCCTCATACATGACATATCAACGAGGATTCCCACAAACTACATGTTGATGTCACCGGTGATTAGCAATAGGATGTCAAAGCCTGATATTTCTACGGAATATGTGAATCCGAGTTACGATATCTCGCGCGCCTATCACATGAAAGTGTGCCTCTTCCGATGGCATACGGAACGAACACCACGCCCTATGATTCGCACACATGGGATGGCAGATGCAAGCCTAGGCCAACGTCGTCGTTCTAGAAAAGTCGACAGCTACCCCGCTCTTCTTTCGCCATTGCCCAGCACTTCTATTGTTCTTCCACAAGTCGAAGCGTAGGACAACGAAATCAAGCATTCTGTTCTCGACGTCGCCAAGAATTGCGAGTCGCCCCACAACGTGCCCGGATTCGCTGAACTCGCTGCTTACTTGTCCAAGCCTAACCCATCGTTGTCTCATACGGAATCGCCATGATGAAACTGTCGAGACTGTGTTTAAGACTCTTCCCTTCTAACTTCAGTCCTATCTCTCTCAATGCTCAAAGTGATGAGAGACACATATTAACCTGTGAAGCTCGATTTATTAACGATCATCAAATGCCCCGAATTTATATGGGAATTAGGTGCTCGCTGAGTTATCACTCCGTAGTAAGCAACGAAGCCCCGCGGATCCGAGATCCCAAGTCCTACGCCAGGTAAGGCGAAGCACGGGTAGGGTCCGTGATTCGTCGTCGGACAATCTGGTTGGCGTCGTATCTCTGGGGTACACGCTGGGTGAATGTCATGAAAAGTTCATGCCCCTGTCCAGGTATCGCGCTAGAACTCAGATCCATCCGTCTTACTCGATCCAGCTTAGCGACACGATAGTTGTCAGCCATTGGCTCAATCGAGAGACCTAGTGGATCGGGACTACCCTATATCCAGTATGGTCTGATCAGTCAGCCAATTGTTGGGTTAGCATCATGTCTCGAGTGGCACCTTGCCGTGGGGATACCTTCCTGTCGCCATAATCATCGATCTCATGGATGGTCTTTCTCAGCACGAATACCTGCCCGGGCCGACAAGACTTTTTTTACTCATCACGCCACTCTGACTCCGTTGAACGGAACAGCGAGTCTTTGTTGTCCACGACGAGCTTCATTCGATTCCTATCTTATCTCCCGCCCCGCAACCTCCCTCATGTCTACCTATAGGATTATACGATTCGAGGCTCAATCGAACTGCCAGGAGGAATGACGACATCCAACATCCCAGCCTATCCCGTTTCTGGCGTCCCAGTACTTCGTACCTGAAAATGACTCCGCGTGCGGCCCGCTGAAAGACGCAGCTTCATCTGCATTTCTGCAACTGCAATTCTGCGCTAGGCATTTTCTTATGCTGCACATGCCGCATCCCCGGCGAGGCATCGACTTGGTAACGACTCTTTATACTCGCTCGTACAGTAATTCTTGTCATCACCATCAGCAACGGCCATCCTGGTCGACCACCAACGCCAGTTTCTAGCTAGATCACTACATATATTAGAATCAAAATGGACAGTCAGGACCACTCCCCGAAGCAGCAGCAGGCCCGTGCTAGTCGCCCGCAGTTCGGTCGCTCGTCTTCTATGCGCAGCAACTCCTTCATTAGCGATCACCAGCAGTATCGTTCTCCCGTTCCCCAGGACAGCCATCACGGCGGCATAGATACCATCATGGAGAGTCTCCAGGGCACCCGTCTCTCCCCGACCTCCTCTTTCAATGGCGTTCCTAGCAAGAGTGACCCTCCTCGCATTGTCGAGGGTCTCAGCCATGACTACACTCACCCTAACTGTGCGCCGCCCAGGGGCTCTTCATCGCGACGCATCGTCGCCACTCTGATGTACAAGACCAAGACATCAGCTGCTGCTGGCTCACCGCGTCTAGGCGCGTCCACAAGCTCTGAGATTCCCGCCAACTTTGCGCCCACTACCAACGCAGATAAGTTCCCACTGGAGCCGCCTCCGGCCGTCGAGCCTGAGTCGCTTGACAAAATCTACGGATCTTATGTATCGCCCATGTGCATCACCTCATTCCTTGGCCTCATGAACAACTTCCCACTGCCGCAAGACGCGACAGAGTCCACGTCTTCTCACCGCTGTCTCGACGACCCCGAACACCCCCGGGTCGTGGAACTGGTGCTTTCTCCGGCTCCGTCACCGGACTACCTGTCTCTGGCTGATTTGCGGAAACACGAGCTTATCTACAGGTTCGAAAGGGAGTGGAATGTCGACGTCGTCCTACAGATCGACACCCTCTGGCGCCGCTACCCGCGGCTTGTGGTATTCGACATGGACAGCACCCTCATCACGCAGGAGGTCATCGATCTCTTCGCTGCCACCGTCACGGACCCTCCGGATCTCGCCGAGAAGGTCGCTGACATCACGCACCGCGCTATGCAGGGCGAGCTGAAGTTCGATGAGGCATTCCGCGACCGCGTGGCCCTCCTCAAGAACCTCCCTGCTACCGTCTTCGAGCAGCTCCGGCCCGTCCTTGACGTCACCAAGGGTGTACCACAGGTGCTTAAGGCTTTCAAGAGACTAGGCATCAAGACAGCCGTGCTCTCCGGTGGTTTCCTCCCTCTCACCTCCTGGCTGGCGAAGGAGCTTGGCATCGATTACGCACACGCGAACGAGGTTGTCATTGATGAGCAGGGCCGCCTCACCGGTGAGGTCCTGGGCCGCATCGTCGGCAAGGAGCGCAAGCAGGAGCTTCTACTCGAGATCTCCAAGAAAGAGGGTATCGCGCTCGAGCAGACCGTTGCTGTGGGTGATGGCGCCAATGATCTCCTCATGCTTGGCACGGCCGGTCTCGGCGTTGCCTGGAACGCGAAGCCGATTGTGCAGATGGAGGCGAGTGCGAGACTCAACGGCGAGTCTATGCTGGACCTCCTTTACCTGTTTGGCTTCACGCGTGAGGAGGTTGAGATGCTGATTGCATGAGGTAGATGAGTGAGTACATACAATAGTAGATACATGGGTCATGAGATGAGTTGCAGTGCATGAGTTGACGAGCATGGAGCGCGTTATGAGCCAAGTTAGCTGGTATTGAGTGCTGTCACTTTTGAGCACTTTTCTTGCATGGCGTATGTAATGAGCGTGAGATCAGAATGAGTGGACAGACACGTTGGAAACCTGATGATTGAGAGCGAAGGCTGGGAGTGAGATATGATCAACTCCCATGCTGAGTCTGATCGTATCCTTATGCCTTTCAGAATGAGATTCCGTACAAAGACACAGAGACAGAATTCACATAGTCCGCAAAGAAACCGAGAGAGAGAGGGGTCGGGCAGATACCGAATGAGACAGAATAGCTAGGTATCGTTCTCGTGTATTCTTCTGTCTAGCCAGGGTATGTCTAATACTTTATTCAATACACTCTTGATGAGAGGAATCTCTTGAAGGCAATGACCAAAACTGAAAAGTGCTTCAAATGAAAGGGGTAGTAGTAATGAATTGTCATTTAGGTGGTGTGTAGTTATGTACAGGAATGGCGAATGCCGAGGATCAAGGGAGACGGAATAGTAAATCCAAGACTTCGACACATCATGTCTAGTAACCATCCTTGCCCCATTTGTTGTACTTGTCGTGGAGGTGCTGTAAGACGCCGTGTTAGTGAATGACTCCTGAGTAAATCGGAAAAATGTCCATTCGGCAACACCAGAGGATCTTTTGACCGTAAAGCCTTTCCCCCTCTGGGAAAGCCGGGACTGCATGCGTACCTTGGGCAGGTTGACGTTGGGGACGATGACAACGTTGACGGCGCTGGGGGCGTCCTTGGGCTCGGCACTGCCATCAGCGTTGGGGTGGTAGCGGTACTTGCCCTCCGTCGCACCGGTCTCCCAGGGCATGCCGGAAGAGGCCATGCCGACCTTGGACTCGGATGTGGAGGTAGTAGGGGTACGGCCTATACAGGGCGTTAATCAATTAAAGGTCAAACAACCGGGCGAACTCATCGCATGTCGTATTATCGATGCGCTTCCCGGACCAGACACGGATGCGTACCGAAGTAGAGACCAGCACCACCAAGAGCGAGAACCATGACACCACCCAGGATCTAAGAGTAAAGAACCATCAGCCTCGTGATTCCGTATAATAGGACATAAAGATCGCGATATGCCCTGACATCCCCTAGCTTCGGTCGACTAGCAGACTGTCCACGGGCGCCGGAACATCGGGATATGACGCACCATCACCTCCGGGTTGCGCTTCTCCTCGGCCTTGAGGGCCGGGTCATTCTGCACGAGGCGGCGAGCAGTGGTGGAGAAAGTCCGGGAGGACTGGAGGGCTCGGCGGGCGATAATGGAGGCCATGGCTGCGGATATTTGGTCGGGTATCGAGGTTTCGAGGGTCGAGATTTGACGGGGCAAAAGTGAGGTCAGGTCTGATCAGATGTTCGGACGCATAAAGAGCAGCTGCATAACGGCTCCCGGCGACGTGATTGGCCAATGGGGGTACTTGGTGACTTGCAGCGGACCCGGCCGGGCTTGCTTAGCTGCAGTGGCGGTGCTCTGTGGCGGAATCACGCTGTTGCTCAGCTGAGGTCTCACAGCATTCTGCCTCGTGGCGCTCCAGCTGTCACCGCCGCAAATGAGGCTGGTAAGGTTGCCCTCGCTTGAAATATTAAAGTACCTTCGAGGGTACCTTCAGCTGTTCACGTGCCTCCGTTCATTGACGTGTCTCTGCTCACTGCAAGCAGGAACGGGTGCACGCCCCCCAGCAAACCAGCAGACCCCCAGCAGACCAGCAAACCAGCCAGGCCAAGATTATCGCAGCTGCGCCCCTGTTAAAATAGGTAATTCTAAAATCAACCACCAACCGGCAAACGTCGCAATCCGGCGTCCAACCACACGTCTCGCGTCTGCGATATGCCACTCGTTAGCTTCTCATGATTCCATTTTCTTGTCTCTAAAAAACTTTTTTTTCTCAATTCTTCATCGTGCCGTCGGCGGACCGTCCCATCGTCCCCTTCGCGCGCCCCCGACCTCCCCGACAGCATCGCAACGGCTGGCGTGACGGGACCACACTCCTTTCAATCTCTCCTCCTGCTCGACCGACAAGACTGATTGATTACCGATATCCGATTCCTCTGGCATTTTCATGTTTACTCTCTAGTTTCCAAGAAAAAAACGACGTCTAATTTTTTTCGCATTTTCGACCTCTTCGACAGCCTGGCTGAGAACCAATTACTCCGACCGCCGTTTGCTATCCTGCCCGAGTTCCATCGTCGAGAGCATGTTGCGACGGTCATAAAATATCGAATCGAGTCTAGAACTTCTAATAATTCCGCCTGGGATCTTTTTCCGCGGGCAGCACACATTTCGCGATGACTTCGGAATCCCCACCTCAAAGCCCGAAGTCGCCTCGACCGATCGACGAGGATCTACCGAACCCGATTCCAGGTCCTCCCAGTGATATTTCGTCTCGCATGACAGATATAGAATCCCAGGATGGCGACGACATTCCACCGCCGAGTGATACGAAAAGCAAGCGCATGAGTGGAATGAGCGGATCACGCCCGGGAACGGCCTTTACACTTCTATCGTCATCTCAAAGCGGGGGCGGGTCGCATACTCAGCCGCTCCGTCAGAGCATGCAGCGGGGAAGCATCAGCGGGAGCTTAAGCAGTGCGAGGCCATTGAGTTCCGGGAGCAAGGCTAGTAAGAGTCATGCACCCTTGACGTCCCATGCCTTCTTCCGTCCGATGAGCTCCCAGAAGCTCCAGGCCCAGCGGAGGGGAACCCGTCTTTCTTCGGCTTTGAGTCAGAACCCAGCAAATATTGACGACATGCCGGACGAAGATGATAAGTCTCAAATTGCCCCGCATGATGGCCCGGGAACGGAGTCAGCGGGTCCGGATGTACAGGCCAACGGTAACAACGACACACAGTCACCGCCGTCCAGAGGAACAGAAATAACCGAACCGTATGATCGTATTACCTCCACCACGAGTCCCACACGAGGTCACTATCCCACCGCCAGTGTCGCCGATAGCACCCGCCCATTGCGCCAGAAGCAGGTTGAAGACAAGGGACTCTCTTTGAACCTCAATATTAGCAGCAATTACCGGAATGTGGAATCTCCGAGTCCCATCAAGACGCCCCGCTCCTTCGCGTCAAGCTTGCTCGTGCCGCGTACAAGTGCTGCTAGTGGACACCGCCCGGGCCAGAGCAGTAGCTTACGCGGCGCCGAGAAATCGGCGTCCGTCGTCTCATCACCTCGGTTGACAGGAAAAGCTCCCGGGATGCCCGAAATCAAGAGAGTCAAACGCCCCAAGCCCAATCTTGGTCGCAACCACGAATATTTTGAAGGCAACACGGTATTCTGTCTCGGCGGACGCCTACAGAACACTCGCCATCGACCAATTAATATTGGTACTGGCTTCCTCATCGTTCTTCCCGCTGGTTTATTCTTTGGAGCGTGTGCTCCATACTTGTGGCATAACATATCACCCGCAATCCCTGTCGTATTCGCCTACGTTTTCTTTATTGTAATGTCTTCTTTCATCCGATCTTCCGCGTCAGATCCCGGCGTAAGTCTTAATCCAATTGGTATGCTTGCCTGTGATCTGATATGTGCTGACATGATATACCTAGATCCTACCTCGTAATCTCCATCAATTCCCTCCAGCGGACGATAATGAAGATCCGCTAACCTTAGCACCTCCAATGAATGACTGGACCTTGATCAAGTCAACAGAGTCTAACATCGCCGCTATGGAGGTTCCGACCAAGTTCTGCAAAAGCTGCAATATTTGGCGCCCTCCTCGCGCTCACCATTGTCGTCTCTGTGACAACTGTGTTGAGACGCAGGATCATCACTGCGTTTGGGTTAACAACTGCGTGGGCCGCCGAAATTACCGTTATTTCTTCACCTTCGTCACTTCCATGACCATCATGGGTCTCTATTTAATTGGCGCCCCGCTCGCCCAGATTATTATTTACTCGCAACGTGAGGGAGTCTCATTCGGAGAAGCCGTTGATCACTTCCGGATCGCCTTCGCTCTCGTTGTATATGGATTTCTGGGTATTCTTTATCCTATCGCACTGACCGGCTATCATCTATTCCTTATGGCAAGAGGAGAGACAACTAGGGAATTTCTCAATTCTCATAAGCTTGATGAGAAGGATCGATACCGAGCCTTCACCCAAGGCAGCATGTGGAGGAACTTGTTCGTCGTGTTATGCCGTCCTCGACCACCCACCTACTACCGCTTTAAAGCCCACTATGAGGCAGGCGATCAGCGTTTAGGAGTGCGTAAGGACTTGCGGGAAGACAAGATGCGCATGGATCCCAATGATGTGGAGCTGCATGCCGTACGACCTTTCCAAGGCCCGGTATCTCTGCAGAACGAGGTATCGTCTCCTCATTGATGTTTCTATTCCTCATCCATTTCTTCTTTCTGTCTCGCTCAGATTTGCCTGATCTTCAGCCGAGTGAGCCCCTTCTTACCATCCTACGTGTATCATTCTACTGTTCTATACCCATATTAATCGTTCGTTTCGCGCCGTTTTCCACATTGTGCGTCCTGTCATTCGGACATTTGGCTCTCTACATATTACATTACTTGATTTCTTCAGCTGTTCGGGGCCACAGATCCAGGAACAACTACGGGCAAAACAGAAAAAAAACATTGGAAGACCAAAAGCACTCTGTCTCTCTCGGCTTGTATTTTTAACGTGTACTATGTCCTGTCCTTCGCTTTCTTTTTTCGAGGCAGTGGTGTAACTTTGATTGTACGTGGGCGGTTTCTAAGACTAGATGTTCTTCTAACCTAGATGAATGTAATGACATTTCAATGTTCCTTTCGCGTTTCTATCTCAGGTGAATGTGTTAACTGGAAAGTGAGAGACTCAAGTCCGATAAAAGGAGAAACTCGAAACGCTTGAAATTGAGGGTATTGAGAGGTATGTATTATACAACTTTTTTTTTCTTATGTTTTTCTTTTCTCCTTTTTCTCGTTTGCCTTGTCGTACGATTCTGTTCATACAATGCTTCATACTAATGCTTTCCAGGTATGTTTGTTTGTTTCCCTCCTTAAAATATATATAAAATCTCTCCAACGATCCAACCAAAGAAAAAGACCTTCAGGGTATCGAATAATTCAATCAATCAACAGCAACAGCAAGCAATAACAAACCTCCCCAACTCATACGAATCATCAATAATCATTTCATACACCTCCCTTCATACCGTCTTCCGCAACTTCTCCATAATCCGCAGTTTCTCCCTCTGCAACAACTCCGCCGTGTCGTCGTCAAACACACACGACAACCGCTCCCGCCTCTCCTCATCCTCAATCATCTCCATCGTCTCCCGATAACAGCTCCCCGCCTCCGCAATATCCCGCCGCACATCCTCCAGCTCGGCCTGGCACTCCTCCGCCTCGGCCTCCAGCCTCTTGAGCTCCTGCCGCGTATTCGCAATGATCCACGCCGCGCTCTCGAAATCCGAGCCCCGTCGCCTCTCCATGTGTAAGAGCGACGCCTTCGTCGCGCGGATCTTGGTCCGGCACCGCTCGTACGCGCCCTCGATGTGCGCCTCCGTCGCGCGCAGGTCCGCTATGAGCGATTCCGCTGACTCGACCGCCGACGAGCGATCCTCTGAGATCCGGCTCGTGCGGCTGTAGGCCGAGAATCGGCTGTTGCGGCTGTAGGTGCTGCTGCGGCCGTTCGTGGACGCTGTGCGCGCGACGCGGGCGCGGAGTTCGAGGGGGAGTTGGTGGTCCTCGGTTGTGTCGGGGGGAAAGGGGAAGGGGACGATGGCGACGTCGTCGAGGAATGCGGAAGAGGTCCTGGAGACGGAGGAGGTCCTGGAGGCGACGCTTTGTTGGCTTATGATGGAGGCGCGTTGGGCCATTATGGTGTGTTATTTTCTTTTTATTCTTCTTCTTCTGTTTTATTCTTCTTGTTTTTGTTTCGAATAACTTTCTTGTTTCCTTTTCGAGTCGCGGTTGGAGGTTCGGGGGTGAGGTTGTAGATGGGGGTCGGCGCTTGGTTGAACGGACGACCCTTGATATATGAAAAGAAGAATAGAAGAATAGAGAGAAGAGGAGGAGGAGGCGACTCGAGGAGGATAAGAGAGTTAAGAGGTAGGTCGATAGATAAAATAGGGCACGTGTGTCTTTTGTGTTGTTGTTGCGTGTGTTGTTTCTGTGTGTTCTTTTGCTTTTCTACTAGGCCCGGGCCATGAGCCGCCTACATCTTGGACTCCCGTCTCTCTTATATAGAATATTGTTTGTCGTTTTCTTTCTTCAAAAATTTCGTGGTCAAGAGAGAATAGAGAAAAAGCTGTCACATGACTAGTTGCTATGACTTGGTTCTTGTCTTGTTGTATGTAGGCCCCCTTCTGTTTTCCGTTCTGTTGTTGTTGTTGTGTTGTATTTCGTTATCGTTGTTGTTGGTGGACTCGTCGAGAAGATGCGATTCTTTTTGGAAAGGCCGGTGACCAGACGGATACAGGTTGGGCTTCATGTCTTTTTCGCGATATAAATTCGTAGAGTCCGGAGTTCGCTAATTAGAAGATGATGTGACGAAGTTCTGGATGTTGTCTTCGTCACATAGTAGAACCTCTCCGTATAAGTCGAGCCGTGGTTTCCTTTTTTCGTGAGAGATAAAAAAGTCGAAGAACGAACGAAAACAACGCGGAGCAGCGATTGACGGAACACCTCTCTTATAAGCTCATTCCAATTCTTTCCTCGTGAGACCGCGAACCCGTAATGTGTTTGCTTTCCTGGGAAACCCGAGGAACGAAAGAAGGGCCTTTTTGTATTACGGATATACGTATGTGTATGTATGGGGTGGGAGGGGGGTGTGTGAGTGATAGATGGAAACACCGTGCTACAAAAAAGGAACTTGTTTTCGCGTGTGATTGGGTTTCTTTTTTTTTCTTTCTCACATTTGCATAGGGTGCTACTCTTTTTATTTAATCCATTCTTTTCTTTGCTAAGTTCTCGTTCTGTCCACCCTGCTGGGGAACCCGGGTTCCGATAGATTTTATATGGGCAATGGAACGGGTGTATCGTGGTACGAAAAACGTACGAAAAACAGCAGTCAGTTGTCGCTAAAGGGGTTGGGGATGGAATGGATGGCATGGACGGGATGGATGGACGAACCAGGGGTGTGGATCTGGTGGAATATACATAACTAGCAACTGTAAGCACATCTCTCTAACGAAAAAAACACAAGACATTCTATACCCCTTATAGACACCCCATTCGATCTCTCTGCTTCTCGGCAGCTGTTTTGGAGGGTGGGCGTTCGTTAGATGGGAACTGTCTTTATTTTTTTCGTCTTGACGCATGGCGTGCCCTGTAGAACATAGAAACGCGCAGCAGACTATATCGTGCAATTATTGGCACTACTAAGACGGGACTTTGCCCGTGTGGGCAACTATCTTCGTCCGGCACTTAACACAACAGCAGCCCACCCCCCCTTACCACGCTAGTTGGTGGTAGTTGCGGTCAACAGTGAGCAGTGAGGCTAGGCGCCGTGCAACCGTCGAGGGCACATTTCAATAACGCGCTTGGCAGGTGAGCTGTTGACATCAGAGGTAGTGAGGCGGGATTAGAGCTGAAAAGATGTGTTTGTTGAGGAATTAGTAGCTGATGGTGAAGAATCACTCTTTATTTGGGTGAATTTGCGCAGACTACTTGAGTCGTCGAGTCATGAATTTGGTCTCATCGCCTTGATCGTCGCTTTAGTCGTTTTGGGCACATCTCATCATATCGAAGATTGACTCTCACAGTATGACCCGTTACCGATGTCGACGGAGACCGTTGAGAGTTGAAAAGAAGTGAAGGAAGTTCCAACAAGCCGCGCTTGGTCCGCCTCTATATATAATGTAATTGTTGTTCCATTATAATCTTGGGCCGTTCGACGCCGATACAATGGGCGGCCAATGACGGTAAGAGATCGGCACACCTTCTCCGCGAGATCGATGCAAGGGGGACGCTTTGAACAACTGTCGCTGTCATGAGGCTCTCACGACATTGCTGTCTCTGCTCCGCGGCCCAATGAATGCACCTTATTTTCAACGACGTTTTCTTCTTTCGATAACCCTGTCGTCTATTCCCAGCCGTAGTTTTAGTTTTCTTTTTCGGCCGAACAGGTCATTTTTTGGATGGGGCCCCTCTCTCATCAAAGACGAACGCCACGATGTGTATGTATGTACGTTGGTACCCAATGGCCACGAGGATGTCCCAAAGGAGGCTGGGTCTGTCAGGTTGCATCGTGCTCACGGAAACAGATATTTAGCCCACTTTCTTCATCTTTCCCTTTTCCCTCCCGACGATCTGGTGTAGCTTCTCGGGATCACACCCTCTTATACAATACATCCACACTTCTAGATTTCCCCATCATTCATTCATTAGACCAGCCCTTGTTTTTTATAGTCCATTGTGTCTTGTCTTGTTTCAATTCTGTGATTCTAGAAAGAGTTTGGCGTTAGTAGTTATCTGTTGATTGTTGCCGCTGCTGTTGAATCACTATGTCGTCCCCGCAAAACACCCAGTTGGGTCCCAACCAGGGTGCCTGGATGTACTCTGACCCCTACACATACCAATATACGACCGTCGAGCAAGACACCCCTGGCTCTCCATATTCGCAAGACAGTGCTGCCGGCAGTACGATCGCAAACAGAACGGGCGAGTCCAGACCCGCCGACGAGCCTCGTGGCGAATTCCCCGCCGCCAACAGGCTCTCGGCTCACGAAGCAGACCGTGACAGCGACAAGATCGCCATCGACGACAACTCCTGTGGTCTCAGTCGGAATCGCCATTCAATAAGGCATGACAATCGGCGACATCACAAACGACGGCAGAGTCCCAGGGCGGGTCAGTCCGCAAATGACGCGGCCGCGTCGGGTCTCATTCCCGTACCGGTACCGGCAGACTGTCCTATGATCCCCGTACCCCAGGAATCATATCTGATACCCGTCCCAGACGAGTCCGACTTAATCCCTGTGGAAAACTACGTCCCATCGCCCTATTATCGGGGACGCAGCCCATGCGAGGACGGTCTCATGCTTGTCGGGGAGAGGGATGCGTCGACACCTAAGGGACCCACCCATGATTTCGACGAGATCTTGAAGAATATCGAACCCGTCTCCAAGGACATCAAAAGGAAAGTGTGGCAAACACGCTCTGGCCGTTATTACGATCGGTACTCCAGCAACTTTGGCTAACCGAGCCTTGAATGGGTTGATGGGAAGGAAGTAATTGGGTTCACTGCAGAGCAGGGTTTGGGTAATGAATCGAGGTGACATTTTAGCTGGTATAAAATGTTCACTTCCAGATGATTGAGGTTACGAGACAAATGTGTATGTATGTATGTGTTAGGAGTTTGTTACGAGTGAACGTTTGACTTCAACTTCGAATTCAGCTTCCATTCAGATGGCCATTTATGTCTGAAGTCTTCATTGTGATGGATCACAACTGACCAAGATAGCCGTCTTGAGAATACTGTGCGAGTATTGGCGTCTAGGAGGTCCTACCAAAGTCAGACCTGCGATAGCTAAGATGGAGAGAGCAAATCGGGAGCATTCAAGATAATTTACCTAGAATCCAATCGCAAAGTCAACACAATAGTGCCATAATGCACCTAGCAACAACCTCCCGTCATTAGGCCCAGCCACGATGAGAGATGTCGTTGGTTTTGCTTGGTCGATCTAACACCGCATAGTTGATTGGTTCGCCTCCGCCTCATACTTGTAGAGATGATGGTCGTGGGCTCGACCTGCGATCAAGTTAAGACGCACCAGCACATCACAACTCTGGCCAATCAGTCATATGACTGGTAACCCCGCGGGCAGAGAGCCCAACGGGCATCATCAGTTGACTGTGTGAAGGAAACCTCAACTCATTCCTCCAGCAACTCTGCCCTGACTCCTGGTTACTCCCTTCAGACCCCGTCTTGTCGAACCCGTCATCCTGACTTGGCGAGACTAAAGCTGACAGTCTCACGTTATACTGTTAGTCGGGTCATGTAGGAGAAGAATAACGGCAGATACTAGAACCACAAACACGCGGGCCAAGACATTTGAAAGGATGATTCCGCCGATCATCTCTCGATACCTACCTAAAGGAGCATCGCCGCTCCATGATGAGGGCAAGATGTGCGATCCCCGAACCCTTGAGTACACCGTAGGGTGGATATGTGCGTTACCAAAAGAGCAGACGGCTGCGATAGCCATGCTTGACCGAACACACAAACCCCTCCGTAATAAGCCACCGGCCGACCCAAACGCATACACCTTAGGATCCATCGGCAATCACAACATCGTCATAGTTTGTTTGCCAAAAGGCAGATACGGTGCCACCCATGCAGCGACGGTAGCAGCACATATGGTCAGGACGTTTTCGGGCATAAAGCTCGTCCTCGTCGTTGGCATAGGCGGTGGCATCCCACCAAAAGTCAGACTTGGCGATATCGTGGTCAGCGTGCCAACAGCTGGTAATCCCGGCGTCGTTCAGTGGGATTTTGGCAAAATCAAAGGTGATAAATTGGTACGGACTGGGGTGTTAAATAACCCCCCAGACTTCTTACTTACTGCTCTCTCTAAGTTAGAGACGGAAAATGAGTTAGTGGGTTCCAAGATACAGGAAATTTTGGAAGAGACGGGGCAGAAGTGGCCACAACTCCATCCAGATTACCTGGAATCCGGATTGCCAGAGGACATCCTGTTTGAACCTGAATATGAGCATGTCGAAGACCATGCTGGGACAAGGGAAAACCCCTGCCCAGCTTGTGACAGGAACCAGATTGTCGAGAGGGCACATCGAGAAACACGGGTGCATTATGGTCTGATTGCTTCTGGCAACAGGGTCATAAAGGATGCCAAGTTCCGAGACAAGATTGACAGAGACCTCGGGGGAAACGTCCTCTGTGTTGAAATGGAAGCAGCAGGACTAATGGACGGCCTCCCTAGCCTCGTCATACGAGGGATCTGCGACTATGCAGACTCCCACAAGAACAAGGCCTGGCAAGAATACGCGGCTGCTAAAGCGGCGGCGTTCGCAAAGGAGCTCCTGGGACATGTTCAGTATGATGCTGTCCTCGGAGAGAGAACAGCAAAGGACAATGGACACCTAATATCCAGGCTACTGCCTGCCTCAATGTCAATGGCTCTCATCGAACGGGGGAGTCCTCCATGGTGCTCCCCAACCGAGGTGCTTTCATTTCTTGCTGAAAATAAGCTCATCTTTACCCTCATGATGGACTTTGCGATCATAGCGGTTTTGGGACAAGACGAGGATGTGCCGGTCCTCCGGATACATTGGTAAGGCGTGGATGCTTCGGATGCCAAGGACAGGGGCAGCGATGCCATTTGACGGGTTTCGGAGACAGGTAGTGTTCTTATTCCAAGAATGAGTCGAAAGAACTTGATACCGGAAAAATAGGTGCATTAAGTATGCCTTCATGGATTGCCGGAATAGGTAGTGAACACAGTCTGGGCAAAATTGAAGAAACACATTCTCTGATTGTTCATTTGCTTGTTTAGTATTGATGTGTTTGCCCTAGTCCTCGACCTAGGAGGAAGGGTGATACCGTACCTCCTATTCCGTACAGAATAGAGGCAACGAAGGGCAGTAAACTGGGGATGTAGGTCGGAGAGTTGAAGCTGGACAGTATTCCGCCCTGCCCGTCGCTTTTGTATCCCGTAGTAGGTATGCCGAATGCAACTTCCAACACTTCGCACCGCAACTCCCTCCACCAGACGTCATCCGTACTCCTATAGAAGGGATGCATCTATCCACATCTATGCATCAGACGGGGCTCGAATATGCATCAAAGAGCCATGACTCAATTGGTTACGTAACAGCCTACAACAAGCCGCCATCAAGCTTTCTCAAGTCAACAAACCAAATCAACAAATCGATATCCTACACAACCAAGCATCATACACACGCGACGGAACTTCAAAATGGCCTCAAGCGGCGCATCCTACGCAGGCTGCGTATCCTCACTGCGAACCTCCCTCGCCTTCCTCGAGTCCTCCGTCGCAACCCTCGACAACGGCGTCTCCGACTTCCCGCGCCTCATCAACGTGCTGAAAACCGCCCGCGTAATTCCCCCTCCCTCTTCCACAACCCCCTATTCCATCCTCCAATCCCATCTTACCGAAATACCAATACTGACGAAAAAAAGCACTACGAACTAATCCCCCAAACAACCCTCCAAGCCGCCGAATCCTCCCTCCGCTCCGAGCTCTCCCCCGCCATCACCACGCTCCTGGACCGCGCGGACGCCTACATCGACCGGCTAGACCGACGCACGGAGTCCCTCAAGGCGCGCGCCGAGCTGCAGCAGGGCCGTCTCGAGAACGCCGCAAGGCCCGTTCGGCATGCGCCCGTTGCGAAGAATTCTGCTGCGACGGACCCCCGTGCGCGCGCGATGAAGTCGAGACGGGAGGCGCTGCAGTATAGTGTCCAACGACTTGAACTCGAGGTTCTGCAGAAGGAACGGGAGTTGAAGAAGAGGCTTGATTTTACGTGAATGTGATCGGGGAGTTTGACGAGGTTGAAATTTTGGGTCCGGGTTGCGGTGGGATGGAGCGGACCCTTCACTATGGGTATTACCATGCTTAAGCTATGGAGAGATGTGTCCGCTTAACTACGACGCATTCAACGGGACCCGGCTCGCGACGAGATCCCGTTCGGGATATACCTTTACAGCATACGGAAACTGTACGCGCGCCAGAAGCGATGCTGGGATTGCGGGGTACTCACCCCGAGGGAGACGTGCATATGATTAACGACGACCACGAAAATCGCACAGATAGTCCCGCCGGTCCGGAGGGATCGATCTGATTATCGGAAGGCTTCAATGACGCGCCATGGGAGAGGAGCAACCAGCACAACACATACATATGCATGCGTGTCAAGCTGCTGCTGCTATGCAGGTCATAGGCTATAACAGAACGCAGCCAATCCGAGGCGCATTAGCAGTTCTTATTCCCGTATTCACACCTCCGGTGTACGGAGACAATACAGAACAGACACAGAACAGACAGAAAGCAATTAAGACACTGTTTTGGTTTTTCAGAATTTTTCTTGTTCGTATTTCATGGATGGACAGCAGAGCGTTTTTGTTTATGTGTGTGTGTACATGAAGAAATGAGGGGCCCCCATCATAGCTGAAGAACAACAACAACTAAACTCCCCCCCCATTTCGAGAACCGATTCAATACGTAACCCTCGTAAGCTTTGCGACTTTGATTTGTTTCTTTGCGGGGGAGACATGAAATAGGGCGCCTCCCCCCTTTTCGCACACACAAAAAAGTCAACTGCGCCCTTTAACACCACCCCCTTTCTCCTTATGTCGCGAATACACCACAATTTGTTTCGTGTGGTGTGAATTTCTCGTCTTGAACCCGTTCTAAATGCCGTCAATATGTATCGACTTAAAAGCGCCCCCCACGGGTCCTGGACAATCCATCCACGAATGCGGTGCGCAGACCGACTTTGCCGTCGTACACCCAAATAATACAGTGAGGAGAACAAGTGTGTTGGAGAGAGATGCGGAAGCGGAGAGTTGCTTCCGGGGAATAAAAACTCAACAGACGAAAAAACTCAAACCCGTCTCGGATCAGAAAGAAGACGAATAAAAAACATAAACAGACGACGGAGCTGAAAAAGGGTGGCTCCAGTCGTATTGTAACCTGCGCACATGAATTGCCTAGTAGCTTGCGCCAATAGCGTAGTACTTTCCTCAAACCCGTGCGTCTCTATTCCGTATGCCCATCATCCAGTTGTTACGAGGGCGATCGCCAATCCTTTGCAGACTCTCTTCCGATTGGATGAATCCAGAATGATAGTCAAGGCATAGCCGAAGTTTCGAATCACCTGCAGTAAACTCCGACCGGAACCAAAGGGTTCTCATAACAGGATCAAGTAGTTGCTGGGCGCAATACCTGTCTCTCCATTTTCCTTCCTCGCTTGCCACCATCTTCCACTGACGTCGCTAACTTCGAGAATCTCGTGCTTCGAGAAGGAAATTTCGTTCGCATCTTCGGGATTGGCCTCATAGCTGTAGATGGCCTTCGCGCGGTACGGGTATTCGGAAGGAGCGGCAATCTCGGACTCAACTTGCTGCTGAACCTTCATGCCTTGACCGGCAAAAGATGGCGACGGGTTTCGCATTCCGTGACCGTTGGGGCCACCAATCGGGGACGGATTCTCGAAGCCATTCAGCTGGGCTGAGGTGTACATCTGGGGAGGCTGAACAGAGGTAGAGGTCTCAGGGCGACCACCGTAGGCATTCATTGTTCGTCGGCCCATGCTTGACTCCTTCTGAAGTGCGAACGAGTCGATATATGCGCGAGCAACTCCAGAAGGAGCAGAACCGAAGTAGAAGATCCAGATAACCTGCTCTATCATTAGTACGGGACGTCCTCGATAGTTGAAGGGGAAGACATATAACGCACGTTGACAATGGACAGGAAAATGAATCCAACGCCGGCGGCCTGACGGGCACCGTCGCTGAAGTTCAACAGGGAGTTGACCGAGGAAGTTGTGAGCACAAGACCGCAACCCATGTAACCGACCAAGGCCACGTGATAGGTTTGGATCGAATCCGAGGCAACAACAACAAAGACACCGGGGATCAAGAGAAACATGAATACTATCGACCACCAGACGAATTTGGGAAACATCAGGTTTGGGTCGGCGGAGCTTGAGTTGACCTGAGCAATGATAGAACTAATGAAGCAAACAATCCATGAAAGCTGTACAGACGGGTAACGTTAGTAAAGTCTTCTGAGTCGAGTGGATATCATCCGACTTTGGGAGACTCACGGCGGCGATTGATATCGTAGCGAGAGCGAATGGGTCGCCAATAACGTTGCCCATGCTCATTCGCTTCCGACCATAATTACCTCTTGATTGATCCATTTTTCGCAGCGACTGTGAATGCGGAGAGCCGTACAATGGCATAGGAACAGAAACTGCCAAATATAGAACAGGCGACGGGTGGAATTGACTGGACGAATTCGAACCCGATCAACAGTTATTTCCAGCTCAGCTGAATGATGGAACTTCAATCGGATATAGTAGCGACTTAAACCCGAGGGCGTTTATTTCGATGGACGATCAAAGATAGGACAAGAACGAAAGTGGACCGTTGGTTGAAGATCGGGAGATAAACGTTACGGCGGGCGATCAAAGGTGTCGCAGAGTAATGTAATAGGGAGAGGCGTATCAAAGGGGTCGGATGTTGTAAAAGGAGTGACTTGATGATGGACTTTATTGTCGCGATGGATTCAGTAGGCCGGAGTGGACAGGCGTCACGATAATGCAGCGCAGGTATGCGTTTAAGAGCCGGGTAGCATCTATAAAGAGAATCGGCGCTGAGAAAGCTGATCGATTGCCGGTTGCCAGGTCAGTAGCGTGGAACGTTCGGTCGGTTGTACCTATTACCGCGCGCTTGGTATCGTATAGGTGTCTTAGCTATTACCCAGCATAGCATGCAAGATCTTCGTCCAGGCGGATGTAAAAGGCTCAGGTTCAGGTTGAGGTTCAGGATGCGCCGTGTCGAGGTTGGTCGATCGCAAGGAGTTGGGCCGTGTTGGGGAAGTCCAATAAAGCCGAGAGACAAAGCGTAGGCGACTGGGTTGGTAATGGTAATATCGGTGCTGAGGAAAAGGATGGGCTGGCCCGGGCGGGAATGTGGCTCGGCGGGCAGTTGACAGTAGGTGACTCGACTATCGTCCAGGGACGAATACTACCAGTACAGCGGAGCGTCGTGGCTTGCAATTCCTCCGGCCGACGTAGTCTTGGTCCTTTCCTGGGTCAAATATATCTTCTCCTCTCCTTCCACTGCGTCCGCCGTCTTCCTTCGTTCTTCCGTGCGGGTTCCTATTCGGATTGTCGCAATCTCCTCGCTCCAGCCAATGGTTGTGCCGTCGGACGCCACCAAGTCACGCAATCACATTCGAAGCAGTGGCGGACTGGTGGACCGGATGCGTGGTCGAGGGCAAGCGATGGTTCGGGTCGATGTGGTCTCTCGCAGAAGTCGGGCAGGCTGACGGGGATGGTCGAGGTTATGAAAAGAAAAGAAAAAACGGTAGCGAGGGAGGGAGGAATGGTGAATGGTGCACAGACGAGAACCTGCCTAAACTCCAGGCCCGGGTTGGATATTACTGGCAGTAACAACACACACATTAGCGCACCTTCGCTGCTAGCTCAACCTAGTAAGAGGCCGACTCCACCGCGCCCCACTCGGTCCTCCACTCATGACTCATTGGGGTTAGCGCCGTTGCTGCTTTTGCGTGCGTGCCTCAGGCTCGGCTCACCCTATCGTCAGTTCTTGGGCAATTGTTATATTACATAATGTACCGAAAGAGGGGGATAGTCAGCTCGATTTATATGAGGTGTAATAGTCACAGTCACTGAGTCTGGGTGATATTGAGATAGATAGTAAAAAGGAATGATATATTTGCACATAAAGTACGGAGTAGTAAACATATCTAAGTGTCGACGTGTTTCCCGTTGACTTGTGCAAATTCGGACTTGACATAATTATCAGGACCTTCTCTCGGAGGCTGAGTTCCTTCTGGACTCAAATTGACAAGCTAAAAAAGCAGCGTGGCTTAGATTAAAATTCCCCGTTACATAAGCGTAGAATCCATGAATTTACTCCTTTGTCAACCGCAATGATGAGCATAAGTCAGGCCGTACTTTGCATAGCGAACAGAGACAGGGGCAAAAGTCTCGGGCTCCCCCTCTTAAAACCGACGTTGCTTGATCTCTTAATCTCGCCGTGGCCCGGCAAACGTGTGAGTATGTAGCTGGGGGAGTATATTCCGTGCCTGATTTAGGAAGTGTACCTACACGTGTACATTACAGGTACGAATTAAACCATGCCCGATGTGGGCTAGCGTAGACGCTCCATGGGGTGGTTTGGGGCGTCCTGAGCCTGCCAACATCTATTTCTGGAGCGACTAATTCTTGCGCGCTAACCGCTAACAACCATCCCTACGCAGGTACAGGCAACGCTAAACCACACTGAAGTTAGCTGCTTAATAGCCAAATTTAGGGCGAACTATGACGGCCTAGCTGTCACAACTGTCTGTTAGCGCATCAACTTCATGATGCGCCATCGCATCGACATGATTGTAAGTCCCGGGCCGAGATTCAGGACGGGAATCCGTGACGCACCATCGCTTACTTGTTGAAGAGATTGTTGGATTCTTCAATTGCTCAACAATTGTGTTCATCCATTCAATTGTTCATAGAACAAGTGAAAGCACGATCAATCAGTGAGGTTGTCTACTAACTCTGATCATACAGGTCACGCTCCAATTGACTTGTGATAGGCAGGCAGCTTAGCTCTCGATCATCAGGTCGGGTTAGCCCCAACGCACGAGAGCCGACAGCTGCACGGCCGCTAGGTTTCGGGACTCTCGCCCCAAGGTTAGAAACGTAACGAGCACGTGGACTGATTGGCCGGCATTTCTTCTTCCTCATGAACGGCATCGAACCTTGATCTGGATAGGCCAGGCCATATTCCGTACATATTCTCCATACGGATACATATAATTCCCCGTACTGTACGCTAAAGCGGCAGCCGTTCCGTTGCCAACATCTGATCGGTTCGGGATACCGGTACATTTGCTATGTCTGCCCACTATTTGTCCACTATCATCGTCGTATGTAAATAAATATCGCCTTGATGTTGCTGACAATGTCAAGAGCATACCTATCCAGTTAGTCCTAATACAACATGCATACCAGAGAGGGTTGTTTGTTTATAAGAGTCTGCATAGCAGGCATAGCAGTTCAATCTATCGGCATATGTAGAGGTGTCTTTCATTGGACTGGCAATCCCGTTCCATGCCAGAGATCGTGGGCATGCTAGCCGGTGAGTGGTCGGTGAGATTACCGTTAATGGCTCGAATGGCAATTTCTACTGCCTGCACTAGGGAAACGCGGGGACTCGCCATGTCCAAACAACTCATGGATCGACTAACAGTGGGTACTCCATCCGAGACCGTTGAGTTTCATCAAATGCCAAGCTTCACACTATATCAGAGCTGCAGTAGACACTCCAGTCCATCCCAACACTACCGGACCCCGGCATCCTGAGGTGACATTCGCTAACAATACAGTGCCTCTAGACAATCGGTGTCAACCTGTCTAGACACCCGACCCGAAGTCATGACCCGGCTCGTCGAGATTACACTAGGTGGATGAATGTACCTCAGCTTAGATTGGAGTTGCATGAGTTTTCGCAACCCAGCCCTTCAACTTCTTGTGTCAAAACCCAGCTCTATGCATCTGAAACCGGTGGCCAACCCATAGCGGCGTCTTCTATCACGAATTATCGCTTCCACTCCTTGTGCCTACGCTGCATATAGTGTGTATCCCGTATGACAGGTAAAAAGCGAGGCCTCGCAATGTCTCACTGTCTAGTCAAAATGCCTGATACGCAGTAGTATTCCGGGTCAGAATACAGGCCATGCAGGCATTCACCATGTTGAGAGCATGCGGGAGTATCGTGCTCGCGCCTTGATTATCTGATCGGAGGCCGAAGGCGAGCTTTCACCGCAAACCCACCGGGGGCTTCCTGGCCGGGTGTCATCCTGAAACACCAAATCCAGAGAATTGTAGAATTCTCGCAAACATCATGATGTGACGAAAGCGGGTAGTACCCCTTTAAATATGAGATAGCAGAGCGCACGGTCACAATTTCAACAAATCCGAGTTGGGGAGGCTCAAAAACCAGCGCAAAGGTTTTCCCAACGTACTGATGCAAGTAGCAGCAGTGCAGCAACAACAATTGTGCCACCTCGGCAAGGTAAATGCAAGTCGCGAAGAGGAGATTCGAGATATGTTTTCGCCCTGTGGGTAGAAGCATGTTTCGATGAGAAGTCCGTCCGTTCTGTGCCATCAAAAAGCTGCAGTCTCTGAGATAGGCAAATAAAGGTTCGTTATGTGTTGCAGATGGACTGTATCGTCAGGGTTGAGGTTAAAGATAGACCAGGGCAGCTTTATATTTCGTCCCTAATCTTCTCGGCCCTCCTCACCGTCTGCTCGACTTTTGCGACACGACCCTCAACACCGGCCACAAAGTTCGAGTATCTCATAACATCATGCTCGTACCACTGACGGACAATGACCTCGCTACGAGCGCGAAGCTCTGCGATCTCGGCGGCCTGCGCCATTTGTGTCGCTTCGATACCCTTCATCCGCGGAAGTAGGGTTGCCAAGGCCGCGCTATGGGCTGGATCGGGCACGGGAGTGTCGTTTATTGAGGTGAGCACGGAGGCCGTGGTTGGATATGATGACGCGGCCGAAATAACAATAGCACGCAAAGCTTCCAAGGATAAGTCCGGTGGTGGTTGTGAGGGCGGCGGTGATCGGAACAAGGTCGGGTTGGATTTATCTGCAAGCTGTTAGTCGAAGGGTCCATGGTGATGACGGATTACCCAACCTCAAGGCAGATGAAGATGATGTTAGATGACTACAGGCGAATTCATGGATAACCTACAGAGTTTCAATAGCTCGCCGTATACACGCATATGCTGAACGAGCTTGGAGAAGCGAACCTCGAGCTCGTGGATGCTGCGTATCGCCGGAGTTGTTGGCGGGGCAGCGGAAGCGCCATACAGCACATGCTCAATCCTCAACAGTCGTCCCTCCAACAGTGAGAGCGTAGACAGTGTTGTCTCCTCGATAGTAGACTCCATCGTGACTAGTCCGTGCGAGCGCGACTGATCGCTCCCCAGTTGTTGTGAACGGATCGTATGGTGGAGGAGTAAGAGGGGCAGGTCGGTCAAGTCGTCAGCGGCTGTTTTGCTGTTTTGCTCAAGACTTTGGCGTCGACGCTTGGACAAAGAGACTACTAGCAGGCAGGTGAACTATCTATCACCAAGTTAGCCAGGTTTGCGCCAGCCTTCTTGACTCGCGGTACTTACCATCCATGTACCGGTACCTAGATCTGTGAGGGCTTCCCCAGATTCTGGAACTTGGAAGCTCCAGAACGAAGGTCGAGGCGGTGGAGACCGCGATTAATTGGCTCAGGGACGCCTAAGGGACCCCGACCCCACTTGGGTCGGGCGGTAGACGCGAAGTACCGCATTGGTAATCGATACCTCGCTTTGAGCGATGCTCACACAGTCCGTGCAAGTTAGATGCATAGCGCCATGGACTTGCCAGTGACTTGTGCCTAGACGGCGTAGCATGACCCATCTATCCGTAATTAGCGTAGCGTTACACCACCGACGGCCCACGGATTAATGTCCCCGTTATCTCGATAACAGGCGCTAAGTCGTGGACGTGCGGATTAAGTGACGACGACAGCTGGCCGGTGGGATTCGATTATCCCACTGCCTGCCACTTTACAACCCAGACGATTGCCTAAGCTCCCGCTCTCGCTCCGTCTTATCCTTCGACCTGCCCGACCAGATGATTGTGCTCACCATCTGCCAGGTTCGTACGCCGACTTAATAGCAGTACTACTCTACAAATTACTTCTTCGCGTGTCTATATTTCCTTTTTCCGTGCATAAGCGATCACGGCCTGGTCCTGAGACGCTGCGAATTAATTTGGCCGATCACGCGAGAGTTGCAGGCGTGGTCGGGCGACGAAACCAACGACCCTAGCGAAACGATCGGGAAACCGGGGGCTAGCTGGATTGTCCTCCTCGGTCGCATAGAAATCCCGTTCAGCTAGCCGGACTTTCGCCTTTAGTCGGGGCCGGGTCCTCCCTGGGCGATGCCGGGTTACTTGACCATCGCACATGAGGGTACTACCTCGACCGCGGCCAGCAGTGCATCCGGCGACATGTCCAGGTGGGGTTACACTTTTGTTATGTTATAGCTCAGCTCGTTTGTTATAGAGCCCAGTCGCTAATGTCTCCCTGATGCTCTCAGAAACCGAAGAGTGAAGCCCCATCCCAAGGATGGCGGTGGCGGGTCTGCAACCATGTTCAGCAGTGTTACCAACCTGCTCAACACCAGTATGTGATATGAACAGGCCCTAGGGCTCTTATTATACCCGTGGCCATGCTTAACGAATTCTCTCCTTTTTAGTCCTCGGTGCTGGCACCCTCGCTATGCCCTCCGCTCTGTCTCACTTTGGCATGGTGTTTGGAGTCTTTGTTATCCTCTGGTCAGGTTTCACTTCAGGCTTTGGCCTCTATCTCCAATCACGATGCTCTCGATATGTCGACCGCGGCTCTTCGTCCTTCTTCGCCCTGTCTCAGCTGACTTACCCCAACGCCTCCGTGATCTTTGAAGCAGCTATAGCCATCAAATGTTTCGGTGTTGCTGTTTCATACATGATTATCATAGGTGATCTAATGCCAGGCGTCATACAAGGCTTCGATAGCAGAGCAGCATCGGTTGCCTACCTGATGGACCGGAACTTCTGGATCACCGTCTTCATGCTCCTTATTATCCCCCTGAGCTTCCTTCGTCGTCTCGACTCGCTCAAGTACACTAGTATCGTTGCCCTGGTCGCAATTGGATACTTGATTGTACTTGTCGTGTACCACTTTGGCGCTGATGTTCTTGCGCCGAGAGACAAGATTCGTATCATTCAATGGGCTGGTCCTGTTGAGGCACTCGCCAGTTTGCCAGTCGTTATCTTTGCTTATACTTGTCACCAAAATATGTTCTCCATCCTTAATGAGATCAAGGATAACTCTCCCAAAAGGTAACGTTCACCCGCCCGTCTGACTCTTTGCGAGTTGGCTCTAATCATCTTTACCTACAGTATTCTCGGTGTTATATCTGCCAGTATAGGCTCAGCAGCAAGCGTTTATGTTTTAGTTTCTATCACTGGTTATCTGACATTCGGCGATGACATTGTTGGTAACATCGTGTCGATGTGTATGTTTCCCCCTATCTCTAATGATCTGCTATTACATCCAGCTAACATTGTTGCACAGACACGCCGTCGGTTGCTTCTACTATTGCAAAAGCTGCCATAGTTATCCTCGTCACCTTCTCTATTCCTTTACAGGTCCATCCGTGTCGAGCATCTCTTGACGCTGTACTGAAATGGCGTCCAAACATGGCTTCACAAGGTCGAACGACCTCCCCTAACAGCAGACTGATTCTCCCAACGACGACACGCTCAGATCATGGTCATGGGCCCACAGCACCTATGTCAGAGTTGCGCTTCGCAATTATCACAACGATCTTACTCGTGCTTGCCTATACTGTAGCTCTAACAGTCACATCGTTAGAGAGAGTGCTAGCTTACGTTGGATCCACGGGAAGCACTGCGATTAGCTTTATCTTACCTGGACTTTTCTATTACAAAATCTCCGATCCGGACTCTATTCACCATCAACGCTTAACCAAAGAAGATGACGATGCGCTATCACCAGTTGCATCAGAAGACGAAGATGAGCTCAGTGACGAAGAGCATGCTCAAGGTGCTCTGGGCGCCAGTGTCTCCAGCAATCGCAGTGGAGCAGGCAACGCCAGCACCAAAAACATATTGGCTAGACTGCCATGGCGGTGGCGGACAAAATGGAAATTGGACATGGAACATCTCGACCCCGTCCATCTGAGAAGAGCATCGTTGGCGTTAGCCATATACGGTGTCTGTGTCATGCTGGTCTGCCTGACTCTGAATATAGTAGGCGCACACGCTGGTTGAAGAAGCATTTAAAGAGTGCCCTAGTGCTGGAGTATCGTGGCACGCGTGTATCTATCTCTGGCATCGATACGATAATCCAATTCTTTTAGCCTGGGTATGCTACTGTGGCTGTACTTTTAAAGAGCAACAGACGGCTCTCCAGGCGCTACCGACTCGCATTCCCAACTCCCGGTATCTCACCATCGACCGATCACTTCCCTCGCCCATCTATCCGATTACACATCATGACTAAAATCCATCGGCCTCCTTTTCACCACCCTTTACTTCGAACTTCGGACTACCTATTCTTATCACTTCACGATGGAACTAGCATCCGATCCCCCTGATTCTACGATTTAGATCTCCTCGTGGCGCATTTATTCTTAGATTAGACATAGATCATGAATCGTGTGATGTATAGCCCGTGTATACGTAAGGTATACGTGCGAACTGTTCCCGCTGCAATACCCGTTGATTCCGGGCTTTCCTTTCTCACCCCCATCTTCTCCTTTTCTCTATACGTCCCTCTTCTGGGGTGTTTCCATTCATATCTCCTGCCATGTTGCTGTCGGGGACAGGAGCCATTTACTTTCTTCCTTTCTTCTTTACCCCTTTTCATAGATAGATTGCTACTTATTCTGATCAATTGACATAGACGAGGAGCATTTGCTGGGTACTCGGTTATGTATAAGCCATCCAATTCAACGACTGCTATATTAAGATATGACGTTTCTTCGTGCAAGCCCCTTTTCCAAACCCGATGAAACCCAGTGATGGTATCGAGATCACATTATTGTACAATGATGCTCAAAGAATCACATACGACATGCCAGAACAGCATGACCGGTACGAAACCAGCCACCATCACGCATCCGACACAATGCCCGTGCGATGAAGTAACGTCCTAGCCCGAATATACGGATCAAGCCTCCAATAATTCTCCCCCAGTCTCGCCGCAACCTCCGACCGCTTCGCCCCATCCTTCCCGCCAACAGCCCACTCAACAGTCTCCCGTTCAAACTCGCGCAACAACTCCTCGCGCTCCTTCTCGACTTCCGCCCTCTTCTCGACCTCGTCGAGCCGCGCGTTTTCGCCCGGCTGCGGCTCCACGTACGAGTACTCCCAGTCATCCTTGCCGCCGAACTTCGTCTGCAGGTTCTCTTCTGAGATGAACTGGAGTAGATCGGCCGGCTTGCGGGTGAAGTGGATCTTGGACGCGATGACGGGGTCGATCCAGTTTTTGATGATGTTCCAGATGCCTGTTTGGGTCAGCTAACCCCTTTCCCCCAGGACATACGCAAGATCAAAAAGAAAGAGAAAAAAAGGAGCAGAGGAGAAAGGGAGAACCCACCCCAAAAAACAAACGGCGCATTATGAATAACCGCAACCCCCAGCGTCTCCGGATACCTGGCCTCAAAAACCCCAATCAAAAACCTCACAATAGCGAAATCCATATTCCGCACCCCAAACCCCGTCATATCGAAAAACAAACAACACCGATCCGCCGGGGGCCGGGCAACAAGTCTCAACGTCTCGATATTATGCAATATATACCGCTCCATGACCGCCGCGCTCTGCGCGCCGGGATCGTGCAGACACGCCCGGATGATGTACACGGGATATCCATCCCTACTTTTCCCGCGCACGAAACTCTTGCCGGAGCGGTATTGTGCTATGAAGGCGTCGTCGGCGGGATTATTTTGAGATATGTTCTCGCCTCGAAGCAGGATTGTGCTCGGAATGTCGCGCTCCGTTCGCCAGGTTACGGCTGAGACGAGCATTTCGATGGATTTTGCTACGTCCCATTTTCGGGCTCGCAGGAAGCGGAGGACGAGGGTGTCTGGGTGCTCGAAGAGGAGGGCGGACCAGAGGGCTGTGCGGAAGGATGTTGCGGGCGTGGTGCTGCTGAGGTAGGTGTGTTCGAGGTGCGAGGTTAGGTTTGGGAACGGGGGTGTTAGGGGTGGAGTGGATTCGAGGCCGGGGACGTTGCTGAGGCGGAGGAGGTGGATCCAGGCTTGTTTGAGCTTTGTTTGCTCTTGGGGGTTGAGGGCGTCGGCCATGTTCGTGATGGTGTGGTGAGTGAGGAGGAATGATGTGATGTTGAACTGCTTACCGCGCCCGGATTGGGGGTTGGGGGATTATAGGGGAGGGCGTTGAGACATTGGTCAGGAGGTGGCTGAGACAGATGGGAATAAGGGATGAGGGTCAAGTGATCCCCATCCCTTATCATATGAGCCTGGGATCGCGATGTGTGCGAGATGACCGTTTTACTCATGAACATTAGGTTTGTTGATAGATGCCACGCATGACTCAACTCTGGGCTTTGCGGGCTCACCTCCCGACGCCGTCCCAAGTTTAGAAGCTTAGCATGTGTTCCGTCCGTAGATTCGCCAAGGTTGCGGAGCTCACGGGAGTGAAGACCGTTGAGTGCGCTAGATGGTTCTAGCTCGGAGGTGATATCCTGTTTGGGTCATGACGTGAGGTCTCTCCGTTAGAGCGTCGGCGCGGGTTGAGTAAGATCAAACGTAATACCGTATCTTATTGCCATCATGTGCTGTATCAGACGCCCACCGAGGGCTAGGAATGCGTTGCTAGGGACAGAAAGCCGTTGCTATAGAAAAGGGGTCACTAACAGACACTAAAGATACCAGATTAATCAAAGACTAGATCAAGTTCGTGTATTGCATTTACCGTAATGAATCAAATAAGTGACATCTAACTGAAGTGCAGATCTTCCGTGATGCTCCCCCACTTCGCCCAGAAAATATCAACCATATAGTTGACCTTCGGACTCCACAATCCAGTCCCTCCCTTCGGGAAAACCTGGTCCGCAGTCTTAAGATACGTCGACGTCAAGTCCATCATAGGCTTCACCGGCATGGGTGTAGACGGTCTCGCGACGACGACATTCGCCTTCCGCTTCTCCATCTCGCGAAGCAAGCGGATGAAGATAGTCGTGCTGATCTCGGTGCCGAGTGTCCACGAGGCATCCGCGTAACCGAACATGAAAGCGAGATTGGGCACGTCTTCGAGCAAGGAAGCTCGCCAGGCGTACTTGTCTGATATCTTGAACGGCTGGCCGTCGATGGAGAACTGAATGCCGCCGCCGAACTTCACTTTCAGACCGGTGGCGGTCACGATGACGTCCGGGTGTAGAGACGATCCGGATTCCAGCTCAATGCTCTTCGATGTAACGGTCTTGATCTTGTCAGTGACGACATTCGCTTTGCCGGAGCGGAACGCGGCGTAGAAGTCTCCGTCCATGCAGGCACAAGTCCGCTGGTCAAACGGGTTATAATGCGGCTTGAAATGGGGATCCCAGTTGATGTTGGGCGGGAGTTGGCTGATCGCCGCCGTTTTGATGATGTTCTTGACCCTCTCGGGATTTGCCCTGGCAAACCACTTGAGCGAAGACGATCTGAAGATCCAGAACATTCTGAGCAACGTATGTGCGAGGAACGCCGGTAGGAAAGCGAAGAGGAATGTCGTGACGGGACTGGTCGAGGGCAAAGAGACGACGTATGAGGGGCTCCTCTGCAGCATCGTCACGCTCTTGGCCTTCTCGGCCATGGCGGGAAGGAGGGTGATGGTGGTGGCGCCGCTGCCGATGATCACCACGTCCTTGCCCGAGTAGTCATAGTCCTGGGGCCAGAATTGCGGGTGCAGGACTTTACCTCCGAAGTTCTCAATGCCGGGGATGACGGTCTGTCGAGGCGTTTCATAATCGTAATAGCCTGTACCAACAAGGACGAAGCGGGACTTATAAGTCACCGGCTTCTCCTTGCCCGCAACATCCACCTGAAACGCCCATCGTCGCTCGGCTGAGCGCCAGTCTCCGGCGATCACTTTGTGGCGGAAGCGAATATAGGGGTCAATTCCAGCGGACTTCACAGACCGATCGAGATATTTCAAGATCTCGTCCCGAGTCGCCAAGTTCTTGACTCCGCCCCAGGGGCTCCATTGGAAACCGAAGGTAAAGATGTCGGAGTCGGATCTCATGCCCGGGAACCGGAACAGATCCCACGTGCCTCCGATGCAGTCGCGGCCTTCGAGGATGACGAATTTGAAGCCCGGAGGACCCTGAGCCCGGAGGTGATAAGCGGCATTGATACCGGCGATGCCGGCGCCGATGATCACGACGTCGTACTCCAGATCGTCGGGTTTGGTCACCGACTGGTTACCCGAGGTATGGTTAGCAGCCATCGTGGACGTCTTCACACCTACAAAGATCAACCGAGGAGCAAGGAATCCGCAAGAGTGTTCAAAACAGTCAAGATTCTCCGCTTCCAATCAATTCCGTAAAACGAAGGTGAAGCCAATGCCGATCAAGAAACAGAGAAAACCACCCGATACCAAAAATCTCGAATCTCAGAAACGTCCGGCTCGCGCAACCCAAGTTCGAGAAAAAAGCCGAAAAGTGTGACTTCCGCCCCTCCCATTGGTATTCAACATCATGTCAGGAGCTGCTGGTCGGAGGTGCGAGCTTCCCCCTTATACGTAGCGGGAAAAGTCATATCTCGGTTTCGGAACCGGGGGGGGGGGAGGGGGGGGGAGGGCACACTGTTTACTAAACAGGGTCTTTCCCCCTCCAAATATAAATATCTGTTGAGTAAACATGCTGGCGTAACCTCGAACAATATTTTCCGTCAAAGTCGAGTCAAACGAGAAGTTAACGTGGATGGGGGAACGAAAGTGCATCTTCCGGAGATCCTTTAGGGTCGTTGGTTGTCGGCCTTAGGGAATGGTTAAGCATACCCGGGGCGCCGGTTTAAAGAAACGTGGAGAGGTTACACTATGGACTAGCCGTATATAGTAGCAGATTAGACTCGAAGGAGTTAGCGGATGGGTGAAATTCATGGTTGATCCTCGCTGTGCTTCATGTTGCAGCTTCGGGTTGGGAGGAGCTAGGAATTGATCAACAAGCGCGTTTGCTGTCAACCGGGATAACTTTGTTGCTTTCATAAATCAGCAACGATGATAAGACAAAACTGGTGATCATGAATCCATTTCTGATGTGTTGGCTGTCAAAACAACTCCTAATGAGGTGGTATATATGACGATCGAATTGTCAATGTCCAGTGAGGCGACGATTTGGTTTCCTCCCTCCTTACAAAAGTCCCCTTATTTCATTTTGTTAAAACCTCAGGTACCCGGTGTGAGTCCTATGAAACGCCTCTTCATAGAGTAACAAAGGGAACAAGAACCGCATGAGAGCTCCATGGGGTTTCATTCCAGCATCGCATACTCGTTCTTGAAAAAGTTATAGTCGTGGCCATCACCAGCTACAACTGCCGCTACGGCACATAATTGCCCTCGGTGTCGCGCCGGCACATGATGTCCCGGTATCCTGGGTGCACCGATCGTTGCAGTTAGAATGACGGCATCCCCTAAGATGGGCTCGACTCACGTAGCCCCTTATGACGCTGAAATGAGTCAGACTGCTATCGATGCTGATCGGTGTTTAGATGCACGATATCTCATTATGTAGTTGTAAGCTGTGTGTAAAGGAACAGCATGATTGATAATCCATTATATAAGAGACGAAAGTGGATACGGTCGAAAGGAGGCGAGATGTAGTCAATGGACGCGGATTTTGATATGCATGTATGTGGGATAAACTCGTCACTGATCTTCGCAAGGATTCAAGTATAATGCGTGGTAGATGAAGCTGTTTTCTTGTTGTCTAACTAGACTGTTGTACCTCACTTGACTTCATGAGAGTGGGTGTACTGCGGGTAGGTATATGAGACATTATGTACTACTTAGCTGGCAGACTGACGCCAGCGGAGAATGCCAATCGCCAAGCTCAATTTCGGCATGGTGAGATAGAGGACACTGGCTCGCTTTATTTCAGGCGAGCCTCCACCCGTCCGATGGGAACCACGCGTAATGTCTAGTGCAGGGTCCTCCGAATGTCCATACTAACAACCTGGGTATATCTCTAGAAAAACCTGACCAGAAACAATGGAGCATTGTGACGAGGACGCTCATCGAATCATAAAGTCACGGGCGTAGACCTGCATCCAGGTCGGCCAGCTGCGGAGGCTGTAGATCAATGTGGAGGAGAAAGGCATCATCAACTGGCCACCCCGGCGGCTCTTGATCTGGGCGACGACGGGCTCAGCAACCTGTTCGGGCGTGAGCACTTTGACACCGGAGTTCTCGAGCATACTGGCATAGTCGTTGATGAGAGGGGTTCGGACAAAGCTGGGGTGAACAACAGTTGTGAGAACATTGTTCGCCTTGTGGGTGTGCTTGAGCTCGCTCGCGAGACCCTCGTGGAAAGAGAGGACGGCGGCCTTGGTAGCAGAGTAATCGATGGACGCGCCCAATGTCACGAAAGAAGCAATACTAGCAATCGTGACGATGTGGCCCTTGTTCACCTCGATCATGTGGGGAAGGAAAGCTTGGGTCGTAAACCAGTGGGCAAGAACGTTGACATCGAAGGTCTTGCGGAGAAACTTCTCGGGAATGTTGGCAATAGTGAACGGACGGCTGATACCGGCGTTGTTGACGAGGATGGAGGCATGGCCCATCTCGCGGCGGACTTCATCGGCAGCGGCCATGACGGACTCGGACGACGTCACGTCGCAGTGGAAGTAGCGGATGCGCGGGTTTCCCTGCATGTCCTTGGGCATCTCCTGGATATCGAGCACGGCGACCCGCACGCCGAGGGCGACAAGCTTCTCCGTGATGTTCTTGCCGATACCACTCGAGCCACCGGTGACGACAGCAATCTCATTGGGCCAGTCCCATCCCTTGCTAGCGGTGAATCGCCATGAGTTGTTCGCAGCGATGTTAAGCTGGTGGTTGACTTGGCGGACGATGCTGAGGCCAAAGATCACACGCAGAGCCGTCTTGATCGTGGAGATGTCAATGTGAGTCGGCACTGGGAACCACTGAGGGGCCAGGCTCGCAATCTTGAAGATCACGCGGCGGAGGGTATCGGGAGAGTAGGCGGCCGCGAGGAGAAGAGGTCCGGACAAGAAGGGCGACAAAACGATTTTCCGCACCAAGGCGGTGGTATCAGGAATGGGCGAATACAAAAGCGAAGGCATCTTGATGTCTGAAGCTGCTGCACTTACTAGTCGTCTTCTCTCTGGTCGAGGTCACAGGCCATGGAGTCCGAGTAATCGCCGCTTATATTGTCGTTTTGGCTTCGGTTACACGTCTGGCTTTTCGGCCATCTCGCACCAGACAAGCCAAGCGAAGTCGGTCTGGTCTGGTCTGGTCTGATCCGGTATGTGGTATCACTTGAGGCCACGTAAAAAGAAAGCAGAAAGTCCAAACGAGACTTGGACCAACCGTCTTCACCCTTACTTTCCTACCGCCCAAGTGACCTGCCTAGTTCGGCTCGCACGATAATGTGCGGCATGCCCAAAGCACGCTATAGCGACGGAATAGTGCGACGGTTTATGTAGATGTTCAGCTCCCCCGCCCTGACCGAGTCAGGCAGCCCATGACAGCTTGACAACGTAGCAACCTGCCGCAAGTAGAAAGCGAGTATCTAGTACGCGCACTTCAGAAGCATTAGTTGCGCCGTCGAGAATGCGATTCGTATCCCGTACTTCATTTGTACCTGCCGCGGTCTCGGCAAGTTGACGTCGGCCGAGACACGGATGCGGAAGGGCATGCCAAGTTGAGGCTCTTGGGGAGACTACGAAGTACGAGTCGGATAGCTTCGAGCGGAATGGCTCTTGCAAAGTCGAAGTTCGACTGACGCCAGCTAGCCGCTATTTACGGAAATTTAGGTCGAAGTGATTCTTTCCGTTTTTCTCGTCTGCTTACGTAAAAATTACACGATAGCACACCGGAATTCCGCACTCCGTATGCCACGCGGAATACGGAATACGGAGTATGAAAAGGCATTTTACGTTTCACTCGCGTAGGCAGTGAAACTGGAGATATCAAGTCCGTAGAACCAACTGCGTACGTACGCATCAAAGCGAGCATCATCAACACCAACAACTCGTGAGAGCGCCCGGAATACAAATCAGTAAAATGCCTCGGTATACATAACTAGCCGAACCATTTCTATTCTATAAATAGTCTTGGCGAATGCAACCAGAACCGAACAAACCTACCCCGAAAAGGGACCCCTGGCACGTTCGTCACGAACACGGAAATATTTCCATGCTTCTCCACCCCATTCGGTGCGCATTCGAGCTGAAAGGCTGAGGGCCATGTCGCATTCGATGGGAGGCCAAACACGACGGAGGAACGCAATGCTTTCCACTTGCATTCTCCTCCCCCGTTGACCGTGAGCCAAGATGGTGTTCCCGGGCCATTTCAGTAAGGGCTGCAAGCGCTGTCGTCAACGGAAGATCAAGGTGCGTGTTTTTTCTTTCCTTTTTCGTCTCTCTCGTGCATTTCTCTCTTCCGAAGAAGCACATGTAAAAAAGGCATCATTAGTTTCATCCTTTCAACCTCGGTATGTACCGTAGTGTCGGCCGGCGGTAAGGCAAAAGTACCCGTCGAGAGCGTGACGTTAAGCAGCGGAACTTCTCGTCAGGGTCCCTGAATCGCGCACGACGCGTTAATTTTCTAGTGTAGAACGCTAGGCGGGGGGCTTCTCTTGGCTTCTTGGGCTTGGATTTCTGGAAAAGCTAACCACGGAGAATTCTTCCTTCATCGGTCTAGTGCGATGAGCGTAAGCCGGGCTGCCTGCGTTGTGAGATATACAAGAAAGAATGCCCGGGGTATACTGATACCTTTCATTTCCGCTTCGTGAGGAATTCGAATACGTCGGGGCAGCAGGAGACGCGTCGGGAAGCGTTTAGTCCCCGCCAGCGACCACGGCCGAGACCGCGCCAGCAACAGCAGCAACGTCAGCGTCAGCAGCGACGACAGCAGCAGCGAAGACAGGAAGAACAACCACAGCAACCACAGCAACAACTGCCACAACAGCAGCAACAGTGCCGGCAGCAGCGATCGCCTCGGGCAACTGAAACCGTCGTAAATCGTAACCAGCAAGTGATCCGTGTTGCTTCACGATCGCCTACCATCGCACAGCAGCTCGCGATCTCATATGACGATGTATCGCTGTGCTACTTCATCCAACGCTTCGTCACACCGGACGAGGAAGATGCATTCCCCGGTCATCTGAGCTTTCTGCCGGATCTGTACAACCAGGGCGGGAATGGGCTCCTCGAGAAGGCGACCCTGAGCGTCGCACAGATGGCGGCGTATAACAAATTCGGTGGCGTCAAGTTTAGGTACCAGGCCTACGTGAACTACCACCATGCCATCCGTGCACTGAAAGAAACCATAGATACCCAGGATAATGTGACAGACGATAGGGTGCTTGCCTCGGTCTATATTCTGTCCATGTTCAAGGTGAATACACCCGGACCGGTGTAGGTGAGTGTGCTCGATGCTGATGAGTCGACAGGACATCGGTGAGGAAGGCTTTGGCGATCCGAAAGAACATGCGCCGGGCATCTACTACCTGCTCGAGAGGAGGGGTATTGAGCAACTCTTTACCTTCAGGGGGTTTGAGCTGTTTGTCTTAGGGCTCTTCAAATTGGCAAGTCATTCTTCACGGGATTCAAGTCGGAAAAAGAACCATCATGCTGACTCTCCCTGACAGCAAATCTTTTCATTCCTGAATCAGGATGACAGGTATAACGACCCAGGCGGACTCGTCGCATTGCTCAGCCAGTATGATCCCCTGATGCGCGCCATGAACCTGATGATCAGGACATTGCACCTACGACACAGTCTGCTGCGCTGCACCAACGATCTCTACGACGGTCAGCTCGGTTTCAATCAAAACCGACTCCGCCGGCGCTGGTTCGAGCAAGACCAGCACAAACTGCAAGCCTGTTTCGAAGCCCTCGAGGACTTCGACAAATGGGACATCGAGGCCCAGCCCTACTGGCAACGCACCTTCGGCACCCGTAGCCCGCCCTCCGCCTTCGGCACGTTCTCCGCGGGCGCGAAGTGGTACGATCCGCGAACATCGTGCATCGTCATCCTGACGCGCTCCGCGCGTCTGATTCTCCTGCTCAGCATACTGGAGTACTACAGCATCATCGAGCCCCTACTCTATGAGGACGAGGACTCCGGACTCGGCGATCCAGAGGCATGGGCGGAGACGATAGCGCACCTGGAGAAGAACGCCCAGCTCACCATCGACGACATGCTGTACCTCGTGCCCTTCGCCATGGGCGATATCGGGCCCGACGGCGTCCCCGTGTCCCGCAGCCTTTGGGATGGCGCGGCCGCGCTCGTCATTATCCAGCCCGTGCGGCTCGTCTCGTATTCGCCGTGTGCGACGCCCAGGCAGAGGCAGAGGGCCCATGAGATCCTGAGTCGTATGAATTCAGCTATTGGCGTGAAGTCTGCAATGTCGTGGGAGGATTATTCGACCAAGTCCTCTGTGCCGCATCGGCCCGGCACGACGGGCTTGATTTATGCTATGAAGATGCTGTCGTGTCGTGATGTGCCTGAAGCGGTTGCATCGTCTGGTTGAAATGTCAGTTGTTCGCGCAGAGGGAGTTAAGCGTTATATATTGTTTTGATGGGAGATTGAACGCGGAAAAGGTAAACGGTAAAAGTTCATTTCCAATTCTTCGATTCGAGACATTCGTTACATATCTTCATGGGTGTAGGGGCGTCTGCCAGTTTATACAAGGTACTTAAGACACGGGTCGGAAGCGGGCGTACCACGACATCTGTCGTGTAAGGGAGGGAGTTAATATATCCAATTGTATTTCATAGTTATACGGAATAGGTGGTAGGATGCGAAGCGTCCCTATATATAGTAATTATTTATTCTTCTTTTTCCCTCCACATGTGCGTGCGTTGGAACTTGGGAACCCATCATCCGATGAGTTGTCATGTGATAGAACCCCTGAAAAGAACGGTTTACATGCTACATATGCACGACATCGCGCGCCGATGCGGTAGATCGAAATCCTGGAATTCGCAAACTAAACCCGATTGAGTTGTGGGTTGCGAGTTGCAGCTACAGGGCTGAACGTGGGAAAATAAGACGGGCATTATCTAGTATCTAGGTAGACAGGCAAGCGAGTAATTCTCCGACTGGGGTTGATGCTTTTGAGGTTGTCTGTTATTGGTTGAGGGCGGGTCGCGGTCTTGCAGGCGTGGCGATAACGAGGTCTATCAGTCTTATGGGGTCTTGTATAGGTCGCTATACGTAAGGTTGTCTATCGTACATGAAAATGACCTCGAACCAGGTGTGGCTTGCGACGGCAAGGTTGGGGCCCTTAATCCATGTCCTGTCGACCATGCCTGATAGCCAAGCTTTGTGGACTGTAGGCACTACCTACCCAGGTTCGTCTCTCACCGGCTTCCATATCACCGGTGAGGCAACTGTCATGCCCCTTGCTCCATTGCAGGGCCATGCAGAGGGGTGGGTTCGAATGCGATCGTATATCGGTTCCATAGCAGATCATAAGCTGGGGCTATGCGGTAGTACCCCCGATGGTGGAGACATTCGCAATGTGGTACCTATTTGGGTGACGCTGATCGGCAAGGTAGGTAGTTGGGCAGAGGGTGTTGGTACTGTTGATACGTACACCTCTCTCCTGAGGAGTTGACGACCCTTCGAGTCTCAAACCCAGCTCGTCTGGAGCAACTGTCTCTTCGTGGTGTATGCAGAGCGTTACCTGATGAGAGTTCATCGATTCGAGAAGACGCTTCATTCATCCCATCCCCTTTGGAAGTCGTCCCCGTGGGAGTTCACTGAGTCGTATCAGCATCGTTGAGAAGTCTGATCAAAGGAACAAGCCGCCAGGAACCATTCTCATCGACGATACCATGAGATCCGCATTGAATGCACACCCCGATCACAACCGGACCGAGATGCTCGCTAACACCTCGACCGAGCAGGAAGAATCGATATATCCAACGACCGATCGCACGCTTGAGTGCTCTGAGTTTGCTGAGCAACAGCCGACTGCATTAGGTCCGCCTATAATTTGACAGGTTACTCAGATACCTGGTGAAGTCGTTGCCAAACCAGTGCACCCAGAGCTCAGGGCATCATGTTTTGGTAGATACCAGCCTTGACTTCTCATGATTGCAGACACTGAGCATCCCAATGACATGATGCTATAGAACGGACGGGGGGTTTGTACTTGCCACGATATATCAGCTATCACAAAATCGTTGTCATGGACTGTTGAAAGTGCATTAACTGTGTGGAAGCAGAGTGCATAGTGGCTGGTTGTGTACTTGACCACAAGACGGATCGAGATGGGCGATAAGGTTGGTGATAGGGACTGGTCACTGGCGGCATAGACGCATCGCCAACGTATCAACGTTGGTAAACATCTCGGTCGAGTTGATCTTGTTTGCTGATGTTGGTACGCTGATAAGTCGGCGACAATGATGAGTCGATGACATTGTTATCCTCACGGTTTATCAACAATGATAAGTTGACAACACCGTACCGTGAAAAAAGGGTTTGGGATAGGGTGAGTACAGGAACTGGTCAACTGTCGTGGGTAAACAAACAACTGGCATGCCGGTCGAGTTGATGCTATGTCAACGCGAATGTTGGTACGTTGACCTCAACGTGGATACATCGGGGGCATCGACAGGTTGGTGATGTTTGGTATGTTGACATCGGTGTTGGATTAAAGTGGTAGGATTTCCTCACGTTGCCAACATCGAGGTGTTGCCGTTGGTTGGTATGTTAACATCAAGTTTGGCAGGTTGGTGGCGTCGATAAACTCGCAGTTGATCAACATGAATATGTTGACATCGACATCGGGAGGTTGATGAAGCTTCAATATATCGCCAAGGTGTTGCCAAGGCTGAAAAGGTACCGTTGGTATACTGTCGACACGTTGACATCAACGTTGGTAACTCGGTCTACCTTGGCAAACGTCGACGTTGTCTTTGGTGCGTTGATCAACCAAAGTCAATCTCAATCAACCCAAATCAATCCAAATCAACCACAATCAACATCCGTCAACACAAACAGATATGACTGACGCACACCCCAAATACGTATCCCATCCGACCTCGGCACGGCCGTGACAAATCCCTTCTTCCCTTTCTGGTTGACCGCTGATCCCAGGAGGTGACGGAAGAATCAACTGATCGAAGAATCACGTGTTGGAAGGTGTCAACTGATCGCCAAAACCGATTCCTCGACTGCTAACAACCTTGGCAAGTCGTAAAAATAGAACCGATACCAAGACATAACCGTTTCTTGGCCATGAGATTTTTGGGCCCATGGCTTAGTCTTGCCGCGGTCAGGGACTGGTCGAATCATGGAGGATTCGCTTGTCCAGTGGACATGTGAATTCGTCAGGTCATTTGGGGTCCGAACGCCCAAGGGACATGTTTCCGATGATGGGTTCAACCCAACTTGGGCGAGGTTTCTGAGCTCAAAGAAACAATCCATTGCGTTCAGCTTCCGCCACACCAAGAAATCGTACCCATGGAATAGCGAGATTCGGCTTCATGTCTTCAGAACTCCGGGAGGCCGCAGGCACGGACTGGTCGATAGTTTGAACCGAACCAGAAGGTCGGGCTCGATATGACAGTGATGGCGGGCATCACAAGATAATCCGTAAGGCCAAGGGCGCAGGAAGCACTTCGTAGAGCAGAGAGTTTTCAGCTGTTCTGAGCCAAGCTCAAAAAGTCCAGAGAAGCTCCTTCAAGCCATATCGGGCAACTTGAATTCAACGACCATCATCAGCATCTTCAACTGCGTTCTCAAGCACGAGACAATGCGTCTCTAGCGCAGCCCGTTGACGTGACCTAACGAGCAACCTGCGACCAACGTCAGCGCTAGGCCGTCCCGAAAAAGGGTGAGCGTGGTCCCTCCGTGAGACAGATGCGTCATTCGCCGGTACATCTGCGCACGCGAGCTCTTCCGACGGCAGTTTTGAGGATTCCTACCCTCTTGCATGATCGTGAGGCCTCGCGCTGTTTCCTGCCTTTTCCTGAAGGGCTTTATGAGATCCTTCCTTCGCGACGAGGCGGCTCCTAATCTCTTCCCTCGGTCGTAATCCTTGCATGCGGGACAAGTTACCTATTCGGCTCTCGGGATAAGTAATCCGTATTGTCTCCATGGGGTATAAGCCGGGTCAGGGGAAGCAAAACGCAGCAAACAAGGTCCCGTCCGGACTGTGGGGATGGGTAGGTAATTTGCGCGCGACTACTCGCACTGTTCATACTGTGAAGTTGAGAAAAGGGGTTTCGTGATTGTGAGATGCGACCTAGAAAGATGAGAAAGTAAGCAAAAATGACGCAACCGAGGGAAGACATGGTGATGTCGTGATGTACGGTGAGAATTGCGAAAAGTGGCTGTAGGAATAGTTCGGTTCGGCTCGGATCGAGTCGCAAATCACAACTTGGCACCGAGAATGGATGGAACTTGATTGTAACCCAAAAATGGAATTAAATCTAACGCCTTTCTCCCCGTCCTAACTCTAAAGCGGTATCAATATACTCTATCTAAAAGACAAAGAGAAAGATCGTGGTGTATAATAAAATAGAACTCGTTGGCCCCCGTGAACCCATTATAATGTCGTGTGGTTGTTGTTGTGTGTCGTGTGTGCGCGTGCGTGAGGTTGTTGTGGTTTGTCCCTCGGACGGTAAGGAGTCGATATTAATTTATCATGGATTTTGTTGTAGATGGGCGCGAGTATCGGTTTTATGGGGTATGAGGGAGCGACAAAAGTGGCTGCACCGGAGACCAAAGCATACTGAAATACAGCCCAGCTGTCATTGAAGCGCGCTTTCAATGATGGAAAATAGGGCAAGGGGGGTATAATAATATGCTGAGGAAAAGACCAAATGATTGCTGCAGCAATGTGTTTTTTGCGAAAATGAAGCTGGCGAATAAGCTCCGTCGATGTTGTGTGGTGTCATAGGCGGAGAGAGAGACGTCGGGTCCGGTTTATTTGACTCCCTTTACATCTTCCATCGGCCGAGGTCGCTGAGCATATCCCGGACTCCTCTGGACTTCTCGGGGATGGCGGCTGTGCTGCTCTGAGGGGTCTCCTTGATGGCGGACAGAACTCGCAGGTGCTCCTTCTTCAACTCCTCGAAGTCGTCGTCGAGCTGCTTGTGCCAGGGGTACAGGACGGTGACCTGGAAGCAGAGAGCCGAAGTGGCAACGAAGAAGTTGGTGAGGGGAATAACGCGTGTAACAAACATCTTGTCTGGTGTTGTGATGGAGAAGGATTGATCTACTCATCGATGGTTAGACATCTAGCAAAAAGGGGCCCAAATGGCAAGAGGGCTTACTGCTGGGGAAAATAACGCACTTTTGTTGTAGAGAATGGCCAAGTCAAGGTCAGATTCAGAGTCAGAGGAGTGAAAGATGTGAGAAAACGAGGTTGTCTGTTACGAGAGAGAGAGGAGAGGAGAGGGAAGAATGTCAGGACTCGACTTGATATTGCGCAGCAGCTCACTTCATGATACCACGGGAGAAGGGGAGAGGGACGAGAGAAATCAAGAGAAGAAAGAGAAGGATAGAAATCCTGAAAGATTTGCACAGGCGTAAATAGTGTGAATTCCCTCGGTGTTTCGGAATTCGGTTATAAGAATTTATAGTGGCTATGTTAATCAATGATCATTCATCGAGGAAGGGACGAGAGGGTACGAAGTGCGGATTCGGTACGTACAAGGAGGTGCGGAATACGTAGGTACCTTCCATACATTTTTAGACTCTGATGAGGTCGAGTTTCGAGCGGATCGCGGCTGCCTCGTGTCATCCCTACATAATCACCCTTCTCGTTGCCCAATTTTCCTTCCAACGCACCAATGGTGGGTCGCCCCTACCGACGGAGCCCTGCTCGTAAATGTAGGTACCTCCGGATTACAGCAAGCAACTTCGCCCTTCAAGAGCGCGCGAGATTTGGTTATGAGAAGGTCCACTTTTCTGATGCGTTGGATCGCCTGCCGAAGGTACTTTTTAACTTCACTATGTACTGTTTACCGTAAGGTTATCTACAGGCTAAGGATCGACGGGAGGTCTTCTGTAAGTCGAACAGCTGAAAGAGAGTCGCTTGCGAATTATTGGTTTTGGTCTCATCTCTGAATGCGGTTGTTTACATTGCCTATCTGTGGTGTTACACAAAGGACGAGAGAAGTCGAGAATCGCTAGCAAATCTAGACGGCTTCTCTTGCATATCTGCGCAGCTGCCTCGTTAAAATTTTTCCGGTCGTTCCTGAAAATTACGTATGTAAGAGTGTGATAGAGGGGCTTGCGACGCCGGTCCCGGACCTTCCTTACTTGTAGAGCCAACGACGGGACTTATCTGCTAAAGCAATAGAGTACATAGCACCGTACCCGTTAAGTGCATCGACAACCTGCGCGCCGCAGGAGCTTCTGTCGGTCGCCCTCCTGTGGTGCCAAATAATCAGAGTGGGTGCATGGTAAGCCATCCCATCTTTTTCCTGATATAAGATCGCCTCATACAGAGTGTTGGATGTAGCTCACCGCCATGGTGAAGGGACAGCAGACCGCGAAATAGCAGCTGGTTCTCGAGGTGGTCGAGATTTGGGATGTGTTCTGTGCCAACAGGCGTCTGCTAGGTACATGGAATAGGGCGTTCGTGAACATTTAATTGCAGCGATGCTAACCCGATTTGTACCGGTGGTGAAGCACCCGTTCGGCCGTCGACCGAGGTACATGCAGGATACCCGGACCTTCACACCAGGAGACATGCGGATTTCGAGAGCAGGATTTCGCGGTCTCGATTTACCCAAATCGGTATAACGATTCTGATATGGCGTAAGACAAATCTCCTTTCAACCCTGAAGTCATTCCGGACAAAATATTGTGTGCAGAAGAAGGGATGAAAACCTGGTACGTACTACCCAGGTGAACTTCCAAGTCCAGGGCGGAAGGGTGGAGACCTGCGAATCGCGATGGGTCCCTGAATAATGGGTCTCCGTGAAGTGAAAGGTGCAATGGGATTTGCCGTTCGCAAGATGTTTTCACGCCCGACCCACTCATAGCTTCCGTTTCAAACCAGAATGGAACGGCCCACATCGTCACAGACTGTCGGTACCCAATCCGTAGCGTACGGTACCTGAATGTAGTGTCACCGTCGACCAGGGACGGAACGAATTCGAGACAGAGCAGCTTGTACGAACTGTACGAAGAGTTATTGGTATCAATATGATCTACACAGAGAAGGTGTTCATTTTCTTTCACTATTTTTCATCAATTCTGCCTCGTACGCCGGAGACTACGATGTAGAAACCTGCACTAGGGAGGTAGATCCGATGTCATTGGTGGAGAACCTCGAAGTCCTAGAATTTTTAGGCGTCTCCTCAATTTTAGTTAGCGTCGAAGCAATACTTTTTAGCGTCGCGCAGTGGGTAAAAAACCTCGGCTGGTGGAGAATCGCTCTTTCACATGGGAAATGCTCTTAAAGCTTCAAATCCGCGAAGCCATCTTGCGAACAGAGCTCTCTCCGTACGTGCGGAAATCCTCCCAACTTCGTCTTACCACCATGAACAGGAAGCTGTGATTTCGAAGGAAGCAGGCAGCAGACCTGCACCGTTCTCCGATATTTCGCCTTATTACATAAAGAGATTCTCTCAGTTTCTACACTGACCCAGTAGTTCGTCAAGAAATGTGGAAAATGGGCTGATCGTGGATCCCCACCTAGCCGCGTGGGGGCTTGAAGACGCGATGGCGAAAGTGTGCGGACCCACAGCTACAGGGATTAGCCGGCCCGGCTGAACCTTGATTCCACACTAAGTATAGCCTGAGAGGGCGGCTAGGCCCGAAGCAGTTAACGCGGCTGACGGTGACACGTGCAGCTCGCCTTTTGACGTGTGCATGGGAAGGTACGGAGGTACAAGGCACCTTCCTTAGTGAGGTTGCATGAGTCGAAATCGCAGTCTATGAATATAAACGGGATCTAGATTTTGCCTACCTAGGACAAAATGCCTAGTGTCGGTCTTTGAAAATTCTCCGTCTAATTTGTGGTGTTTAAGCGCTTCACGGGAACTTGGCAGACTTGCTATCAGCGACTCTTGTGAGGTTCTTCTGCGAGATTGGGCAGCTTCTTGTGACTCCTTTTGGCACCGGAGGTAGTCAACTGACTGGTTCAGCACTTATCGGTGTCTCTTTGCTTGTTGAATGAAGATGCAACGTTGCCATTGAGGTAAATACGGATTTCCGTAATCAATACAGTTACACGTGTACAAAATTGAAGAATTTTCTCTCTCGACGGTACGGAAACAGTTAGGATACCCGGAAATCCAGATTTCTTCATGAGCGTTCTCAGGCAACTAAGTGGGTTTTGTATGCGTACCTACTTACAACTAGGTGCCTATCTAAGGTTCCGGTAGGTAGTCATCAGTAGCGTGGTGATTAACAGACTAGGTAGGAAGTGATCCGTATGGTGGGTGAATCTTCGTCTCAAGTTAGGTTCTTGAAAGCAGTCGATCACCTCCTTTGTTGTCACTGCGACTGTGACAGCAACCTAACCCGAGTTCTTCACCTGAAATGGGCTTCGAAGAATGAGACGCCGTGAAAGTGCGAGTCAGGGGAAGTAGAGCGTTGATGAGATTGCTCTCAAGCCCGCCGTAAAGCCAAGCCGAACAAAAGAAGAATATGTGTTGGTCATTAGAACCAATATGACCGAGATGCTCCTGGTAGATTGTTCTTGTGCCCAACGTACGGATTACTGTTTTCAACGCAATGTGCCTGTCGATCTATCTACGAATCATCATCATAACTGGACCCAACTCTTATGTGCAGAACTTCAACGGCTCGGACATCCCTAGCAGATGTGTTGGTTCGTGAACTACCTACCTAGGTAGGTGGCTACTGTTAATCGCAGGCTGGTAAGTATCGCGGCTTAATCGCCAAGGAACTCGTCGATCCTCCCCACAACCTTATTTGATGGCTTGGCAGTGATACTTGTCAACGGTATCGTAAACGGTGGTAAGGGTGTCCTGGGCTTGTCGCAATTAACACCAGAATGATAAAGAATTTACTCAGAGAACGCGTTCGTTGGAAGTAAAGAGACGTGGTGTTTCAGGAAGCGCGTTGATTATCGAATCCTATGGTCTCAGGAGACATTTCTTCCCGAGCATTACACGTCGATAACTGGGGACTTATCTCGCATTGCTGAGTTGACTCCATCCGGGCTATCTTTTTCTTTTCTCATTGATGCCCAACCGCTTCTACCGCAGGGAAGAGCATGCGATGCTGCCACTTTATCGACGCGTTATCGGAGCGTCTCGCGTTTTCCTGCTCTTCCTAGGGATCACAGGAAACGAAGCCATACGGAGTGATTTATGGAAACGACTGTATTACGATAAAAGGATACAATATCTTGATAGAAAATCCAACCCCTCAAGAATAACTGAAGTCGAATTGAACGAAGTCGCAAACAGACGTGGTCGCCATCTCGAGGTCGTTACCCCTGAAAAGCATGGACCACTTACGAAAAGAGTACCTCGCACAGTACGAGCTAAAACACGAATTAAGATGACGCATGAACGGTACCTACATGAAGCTGTGGATCACACCGTAGCGGACTGCGCGATGAGCACTGGGTACCTGCGCGGCCGACTAACGGCTCACAGGCTTAGTACCCTACCGCTAAGCCTTTTGAGCCGTCGCTAGAGCCGGCCAAGTGCCGGCACGGAAGTCGGATTTAAGCCACGCCGAGAATTTCCTAACACCGATTTCTTGGACGAGACTTCTCGTGACTTCTTGAGACTCGGCTCAAACTTACCTGAGAAAAAAGTATGACAATACAGACGCCGACATCGCTCAGATAACAGGGTGTCATTCTTCCCCAATCAGTCACAGATCTGCGACGGTCATTAAGCCAGGCCTAGATGTCCGATTCGAACAATGTCTCCGGTCTGTCTTTCGTGCAGACAAGTGACCTTCGAGATGAGCCTCGAGAGTTCATAGGCGGTCGCGTGTGCATCCATCGGGTTCGAGAGAATCTCACGCCTCGATATTCGCAATGCGGCTGTGCCAGAATGTTACGACACCCGACCGTCTCTACGATTCGTGACCAGTTCACCGCTAGACACATGACGGCTTACCAGATATAGTAATGCCCACGGAGAAGTCGAAATGGTGGCTTGCATTCACTTTGACGGCATAGGAGCTGCATGTGTAGAGAATCTCTACTCAGTGCCAGCTGACTGGGAGGTCATGCTAGACTACAGCTGCGCTGCGAACATGCTTGGAGTCCAAGTGATGTTGACCCAGCTGTGAGAGAATGCGTATGCAGCTGCATCCGCCAGCGAATTACCGACTTTTTGGCGGATCATGGCTCATACGGGCATCCGAAGTCACAGGCTAAAGTCCAGACTCAGCTGGATACATTTATCTGCTCCCTAGGGGTAAAAAGAACCAATTTTCCCTCTCCAACTAAACTTGGGTTTCGGTCACTTCAGTTCAAGGGGCTGTTGGCAGATTCCGGCTGATCTCCAACTCCCTCTCAATCTTTACAATAATGCGTCTTTCAATGATCACCGACCGGGTAAGTAGGCCTCATGACTTTAAACTGATGCCGATACTTCAATACAGCGCGAGCACGTGTAATAAGAACAGCAATGGGTGAGGCCAGACACGGCCGAAGCACTGATCTGGTTCTATGTTCGAGTCGACTTTAATGGAATGCGATACAGAGAAGATCGACATCTCGTTCCGGGCGTAGCACCTGACCGTACATCGCAGCTGTCCGTTCTAGCTTTCCGGAAAAACGAGCATCAGTCCTCCACAAATCGAATGGGCCCACTACCAACGAATACCACATAAGTTAGGGATCTCTCCGGGGGTTTAACCGGACGAGACATAACACATTCAACGGGAGAAGCCCATTGGCTCAATAATCACCTCCTGAACGCCCTCTCTTTGGTGGAGTATTTTACAACTAGGCATAGCAACTACATCAGATTCTATGCGGTTTCCAAAGGCGATGTTCGAGATGTTGACGTTCGGCTGAACGCCGGGGTTTGCCCTCATGCGGCGATGTCAAAGTCTTCTGCCTGGCATGAGGGCGTACTTCCCCGCATAGGGTCAACTGCGCATTTGGAGACGAATACGGAATACATAAGAGTCCATTCAAGATGTGTGACACGCAGAAGATCGAACCCAGTCGCAACTCCGGGGTTCAAGGTACGGGCATCATATTTGGCACATCTAAGCGTGGAACGTGAATCGAGATGAGGTTCTTCTCGAAAATTCTGCTGTGTTCAGCTACAGGGGTTCTGGCGGCTTCAGTTGAAGACTGTCCCGGATATACGGCGTCAAACATTGTCGAGACTGATAGTACACTTACTGCTGACTTGACTCTCGCTGGTGCCGCATGCAACATCTACGGCACCGATCTCACCGATCTCAAGCTCCTTGTTGAGTACCAGACTGGTTCGCATGCAAACAACATGTCCTTATGCTCTTGCTGATCTTCTCATAGAGACACGACTACACGTCAAGATATATGATGCCGATCTGGAAGTGTATCAGATCCAGGAATCGGTTTTACCAAGACCGTCCAGCCATGGAAGTCAAGCATCAGATGCTGCGATCAAGTTCGCGCTAACCGAGGATCCGTTCTCCTTTTCTATCTCTCGTACTGATTCGGACGAGGTCTTATTCGACACCAACGGTACCAAACTGGTTTTTGAATCTCAGTTTGTCTATCTTCGAACTCAGCTGCCGGAGGATCCGAATCTGTATGGAATTGGTGAGCATTCGGATTCATTCCGGCTGTCGACGGACGGATACACGCGTACGCTATGGAACGCCGAGTCTCCATTTATTCCTCGGAAGAGCAATCTGTACGGAAGCCACCCGAACTACCTGGAACATCGGGGCGAGTCCGGGAGTCACGGTGTAGCACTTCTGAACGCCAATGGCATGGAGGTCAAAATCAACAAGACCGATTCCGGTGGTCAGTACCTCGAGTACAACATTCTCGGAGGAGTATTGGACTTCTACTTCCTCGCCGGTCCTAGTCCCACGGATGTCAGCAGGCAATATGCCGAAGTCGTCGGTCTTCCGGCCATGATGTCGTATTGGACATTCGGGTTTCATCAGTGCAAGTACGGCTGGCCAGACGTCTTATACGAAGCCGAGGTGGTCGCAAACTATTCCGCAGCCAATATTCCGCTGGAAGTACTATGGGCCGATATCGATTACATGGACCATCGCCAGATCTATACTACTGACCCAGAGCGGTATCCTATGCATAAGATGAGGGAACTGGTTAACACCTTACACCAACGAGGACAGAAGTACGTGATGATGTTAGATCCGGGCGTCCACAGAACAGATAGCTATGCCACATACACCAGGGGTATGGAAGCCGACGCCTTTATCAAAGCTGCGGATGGTTCTCCGTATCGCGGCGTACAGTGGGCAGGAGAGGTGGTTTGGCCGGATTGGTTTGCATCTAATACGCAAGACTGGTGGACAGGCGAGATTCTCAAGTTCTTTGATCCGGAAACGGGAATTGATATTGACGGAGCCTGGAACGATATGAACGAGGTATCAAACTTTTGTGCGGATATAAACTGCGACCCGGCCCAGGTAGCCAGAGACAGCGGTGACCCGCCCGAACCAACCTCGCCCCCTAGGAACGACACCGGACGACCAATCCCTGGGTTTCCGGGCGACTTCCAACCCGGTGGGACTCAAGGGACGCTACAGACTCGAGAGGAATCATCAGGCAATATGAAGGGGCTTCCCAACCGGGACCTATTTAACCCAGCTTACCGACTCAACAATCACCAAGGCGAACTCAGCGACAGAACCTTGTATACGAACAACACGAATGCAGACGGGACCGTTCAATACGACACACACAACATCCACGGTCTAATGATGATAACAGCAACACGCAATGCACTGCTACAGCGCCGACCCAATTCCCGGCCCTTCGTACTAACACGCTCCACGTTCACGGGTGCAGGCAAAAATGCAGCGCATTGGTTTGGAGATAATGCGAGTACTTGGGACGACTACAGGACATCGATCAGCCAAATGCTGTCATTCGCAGCTGTACACGCCATGCCGATGGTGGGTTCAGATATTTGCGGATTCAACAGTGCAGCTCAGGAGCAGATGTGTGCGCGCTGGGTTCTCCTTGGCGCATTCCAGCCGTTCTACCGGAACCACGCAGATATAACAGCGCCGTCGCAGGAGCTATACCGCTGGGAACTTGTTACGCAGGCTGGGCAGAAGGCTATCGCAGCACGCTATCAACTGCTCGATTACATCTACACGGCCATGTACCATGCGGCCTCCACGGGCGCGCCGATCGTGAACCCGCTCTTTTTCATCTACCCTGATGACCCGGCTACGTTCGGCATTGATCTTCAGTGGTTTTACGGTGATGCGCTACTTATCTCACCCGTCACGGATGACGATGGAACTGCTGTGACTTTTTACCTTCCCGACGACATCTTCTACGACTTCTGGACCCTTGAGCCTGTGGAAGGTACTGGTACAACCATCACGGTCTCTGATGTCTCTTTTACAGACATTCCCGTTCATATTCGCGGCGGCACTATTATACCATTGCGTAGCGCATCCGCCAACACAACGGCTCTAGTACGTGAGAACGACTTCACACTCATCGTAGCCCCTGGCAGAGACGGATTGGCGAGCGGGTCGCTATATTACGACGATGGAGACAGTCTGGATGTAGGAGATATATTCTCTGATATCAGCTTCAAGTGGGATGGTACGAGTCTGCAAGTTGATGGTGTTTTCGGCTATACGACCGACGTGATTGTTGAGAAGGTCATGGTCCTGGGAAGTGATGGGCCCCTTACAGTGACTGGGAGATGGGGCTTGAATAAGCCCTTTGAGGTGAGTTTGAAATAGGAGAATGGATGGTGAGCCCTTTGATTCAAAAGCCATGTGGTGTAGAGGAAACCACACTTTTGAAGAAATAGGGGTTTGCCTTGCAGGTGACTGAGTTCTTGTTTTACCATTCTGAATAAAGAGTGTTAGAAAACTCAGGGGTATGTAACATCGAATTCTGGAAGAGAATGTATGTTCGTCTGAACTCTTTGTTCAAATCCATCACACCCTTATCAGCTAAGTGAAGCCTCAAGCAGCAGAAGAAATCATCGGTTCTGCCCAGCACAAAGCACATGCATGTATGAGACATGTCTCTCTTCACGTATATTTCACAACAGATCAAGCCATAAACAGGGATTGACAGGGGCAAAATATCTTCATCAGATCATTAACAGTATTTACAGGTATCTAGGCATTCTACGCCTCGAATACGAGACAAACACTGTCATCACCCGCCGTCACAATGCGCTCGCCAGTGCTACCCTGGACGAAGCCCAAAACACCACCACCCTCACCATCACCACGATGGCCCTTCCACTCCTTCACCATACTCTCCGTCGCGGAGCCGGCCGCACCGCGGAGATCCCACCGTCGCACAACACCGTCCATACCGCAACTGGTCAACAACCAGCCGTCGCCCAGACCACGGACGAACTCCACTCTGACGACGGTGAAATCGTCGTGGGCCTCCTTCAGGTGACGACGCACGGCGAAGCGGTGCGAGGTGTCTAAGACGGCGATACTGCCGTCGGCACTGCCAGCGGCGAGAAGGGGTTGGGTAGGCGAGAAGCAGAGAGTCTCGATACCGTCGCCCTGTGTGTGCAAGTCTGCAAGGATGGTACCGGCCTGACCACCACCGGCATCACCACCCTTGCCCTTGCCCTTGGGGCCCTTGGCGGCGGGCTGAGCACCGGCGTTCAACCGGGGTAGACCGACGATCTTGACGGCACCGCCGGCACCACCAACAGCGACGAAGGTGGACTTGGGATCGATTGCGACGGAGTACAGACCCTCCTCGACGTTGAAGCGCTGGTCAGTGCTGTCGAGCGATACGACGGTCTGGCCGTTATCGTTGGTGAGACCCTTGGCGGCAGCCTCTCCCCAGACATCCCAGACGTAGAGAGAGCTGTCCTCGGCGACTGTGGCGAGGAGCTTTCCGTCGGGGGACCAGGCACCGGCGGAACATGAGAGTTGGTGGAGGAAGTAACTCTGGACGATCTGGACGGGGTTTGAGGCGTCGCTGGCATCGATTGTGTAGACCCAGACGGAACCATCAGACGCTCCCAGAGCGATGGTGTTGGCGACGGGGGTCTCTGAGTTGGGGACTACGGGGCAGGGCGCAAGCCAGCAGATCTCGGGTACTTCCTGGCTTTCGGCGAGGAATTTAAAGGAGGCCTTGTTGTGCGCATCGAAGGCGACCTGGTACACGCGCATGCGACCGTCCATACCACCGGAAACAAGGAACTCGCCGCGCGGCTGGGTGAAGACTATGGAGTTGATGGAGTCCTCGTGGCCGTCGATCTCGAATACGGGCTGGAGGTGGATGCTGCTCTGCTGGGGTTCGCTCGGGTTGGCGTTGTAGCTGGCGGGGAGAAGGGGTCTGCCGACGACGGGGCTTGTGTCAAAGACGTAGCCCTTTCCGGGGTCGTTGTCGCCCTCGCCTTCGCTGCCGCCGGTTGCGATCAGAGTCGGCTGGGTGGGGTGTTGGGCGAGGGTGTATACGGAGCTCTTGTGGGCGTCGAAGAAGGCGACGCTGTCGTTTTGGAAGTGGATCTCTACGGGCTCGTCGTCGTCAGAGTCCATGGCGACGTCGCCTTCGTAGTCCTCGATCTCCTGGTCGACATCCTCGGCGTCGAGGAGCTCGGGCGCATCGTCGATTTCGTCTTCGTGAGGCGCCGACATGATGGATTGGATATTCGCTGAACAAAAAAAAACACACACTACAAATCAAGAAAACGACACAGATGAGAATATGAGAATGAGAAATAGGAGATCGGGTTAATTTTGGTTTGGATGATGGATGTCTATGGAAAGACGTATGAGATGCTTGATAATCATCCAGGTCTTTTTTTCAGGTGTTTCACGAGCGTTCGCATTCGTAGTGGGGTAATTCTGGGATTGCAGAATATGTGCACGCCTACTCCTTTGTCTGGCACACCCTCTGAGCTCAAACTTGTGTGAATTTCTGTCCTCTGACTGGTGGGATATCGACTCTTGGTCTACACATACGCCCAAGGTGTGCACTTGATACTCAGTCCCATCTTTTTTAGCGTGAGCGTCCCGCCGTCTTGGCACTTTCGTCTTATCTTATCGACATCTCCACTACAGTTATTGCCCCGCCATCGTCACAGAGACCTACCCGGTAGTTACATAACGAATCGACGGAGCTCAGCTCTGCAAGGTCCCCACCTGAGGTCTTTCGGACGTTCCCGGAGAGCCGGACGGGCGTACGGAGTAAGGACGGAACTTGGCACGACCAGGGACCTTGGCTGTGGCAGGTCAACAGTAATTTTTTCAAGATCGGACCGAAGAATTATTACTGTAGCGATTCTGCGCTCTTTTTTTTCTTTCGAGCATCTCCAACAATTCCTGCTCTCGTTAGGTAATTGTAAGTATCCAATTTCTATTCAATTATACACGACAGGGTCAATTGCGGTTTTCCATTGGCGGCTCTTTCCGCAGGCTCACACCCTCAATCCAACAAATCACACTTACACCGTCGCACTGCGCGTCGTTGACCGCATAGCATAGGTTCCTCTTGCCGTCATCGCCATGTACCGCTCAGTTCGATCCACGGCTGGCGTTGGTCGCCAGGTTCTCGGCCCGAGGGCAGCTCCGCGTGTGCTTAGCATGTGCACCTCCCGCATCTCCTCCCCCTCCACTTCTTCCTCCTCCAAAGCTTCTACTCTCTCCACCAAGTCGACGCTGCCCCTCCAGTTCCAGAGAAACCTCCACGCTTCATCCGTGAGAATGGCTGCCAACACCAGAACCGAGAGCGATGCCTTTGGCGAGATCCAGGTCCCCTCCGACAAGTACTGGGGAGCTCAGACCGAGCGATCCCTGGAGAACTTCCGCATCAACCAGCCCCATGACCGCATGCCCCCTCCGATTGTTCGGGCTTTCGGTATTCTCAAGGGTGCTGCCGCCACTGTCAACATGCGGTACGGACTCGGTATGGAACCAATTGCTCGCCTTGCGACGAGGTAGATGTACATACTTACCACTGTGACTTTTTCTGCGCACTAGATGAAACCATTGGTAAGGCCATCCAGCAGGCCGCTGCTGAGGTTGCCAGCCTCAAGCTCCTTGACCACTTCCCCCTGGTCGTCTGGCAGACCGGCTCTGGTACCCAGTCCAACATGAACGCCAACGAGGTCATCTCCAACCGTGCCATTGAGATCCTCGGCGGCACCATGGGCAGCAAGAAGCCCGTCCACCCCAACGACCACGTCAACCGCTCTGCTTCTTCCAACGACACCTTCCCTACTGTCATGCACATTGCCGCCGTGCTCGAGATCGAGGAGGCCCTCCTCCCCTCCCTCAAGAGCCTCCGCAACGCTCTCCAGAAGAAGGTCGACGAGTTCGAGGCCAAGAAGATCATCAAGATCGGCCGCACTCACCTCCAGGACGCTACCCCCTTGACCCTTGCCCAGGAATTCTCCGGCTACGTCGCTCAGCTCGACTTCGGCATCAAGCGCGTTGAGAGCTCGCTCCCTGACCTCCGTCTCCTCGCCCAGGGTGGTACTGCCGTCGGTACCGGTATCAACACCTTCGAGGGTTTCGCTGAGGCCATCGCCGCCGAGGTCAGCAAGATGACCGGCACCGAGTTCAAGACCGCCCCCAACAAGTTCGAGGCCCTCGCCGCCCACGACGCCATCGTCCAGGCCTCCGGCTCCCTCAACACCCTCGCTACCTCCCTCACCAAGATCGCCCAGGACATCCGCTACCTCGGCAGTGGTCCCCGTTGCGGTCTCGGCGAGCTCGTCCTCCCCGAGAACGAGCCCGGTTCCAGTATCATGCCCGGCAAGGTCAACCCTACCCAGTGCGAGGCTCTCACCATGGTCTGCGCCCAGGTCATGGGTAACCACGTCGCTACCACCATTGGTGGCATGAACGGCCAGTTCGAGCTCAACGTCTACAAGCCCCTTGTCATCCGCAACCTGCTGCACAGCGTCCGTCTGCTCGCTGACGGCATGCGCTCGTTTGAGAAGAACCTTGTTGAGGGTCTCCAGGCTAACGAGGAGAAGATTGCTAGCATCATGAAGGAATCGTGAGTACCCTTTTTATTCTACCTATATTTGGCGTTGTAAGTGTTAACATGTGACAGTCTCATGCTCGTCACCTGCCTCAACCCCAAGATCGGCTACGACATGGCCTCCAAGGTCGCCAAGAACGCCCACAAGAAGGGCCTTACCCTCAAGGAGAGTGCTATGGAGCTCAAGGCTCTCACCTCGGAGGAGTTCGACACTTACGTCAAGCCTGAGCTCATGCTCGGCCCTAAGCCTTACAAGGCTTAAATGATGAATGAGATGGAGCGAGTGAGAACGAAATGATTGGAGAAAACACGGCATGAAATGCCATTGTACACTTTTGAGACCCCCCTGATTCAATCGATCGGGCTGTATATTTGCTGTAACCTACCTAACCTAGAGAAAGAGGATAAATTGCTTTGCTAGGTATAAATAAGAATTATTATGAATGAATTTGGCTGGACTTGATCAGGTGTTATCTGCTTATTACTATTAAGGGTTTGTTAATTCCTCCTAGTAGAGTATTTCGATTCTTGAGTTTCGGGTCAGAAGCTCAAGGTCCAACTTTCGGGTTCAACTATGATCTCAGACCCCCTTTTCATCTCATACCCCTCTCATGGTACTCCAAACCAACCTCAAGAACACGCCCCCAAAATCCGGCAGATCATCTCAATCATCCAAATACTCCGCCAAATCACGCCTCGGCCACTGCGATCCCGGCTCCTCAGGCAACTCCCGATCCCACGCCCATCTCTTCACTAGGTCCGCGTCGAGCGTCCCGTCTAGCATTTGTACCACGTACCGCCCGATGACAGGGAGGAATTTCCACCCGTGAAAGGAGCCGCATGTCGCGATGTATAGATTGCTGGATGCTGGATGCGGGGAGATTATGAAGTCTTCGCTGGGGGTTACGCAGTCCCTTGAAGCTGTTAGTTTGGTTCAGGGGCGGAGGCTGAGGATGTGAGGATGGGAAGGTGGATGTGGTGAAAGACGGATGTAATGAAAGGTATGGAAAGATGAGATCTGGATATAATGTAAGGGTGAAGGTAAGTGAAAGTGAAAACTCACCAACACATCCGATACGAATGCACCCTCCACCCCTCACCCCTCTTCCCAAACGTAGCCTGATTCGCAACGTCAATATCAGCTCTCAGAGCCTGCGGTACAGTCCATTGGTCATAATCGTGGCCCGCAGGTGGTCGTGAGAAGGGGGGATTCCCATGGACGTACTTCACGATGGACTGGCCCCAGAATTTGAGTTCGGATTCGTGCGGGGGGAGGGTGCCGTTGCTTGTTCCTAGGTATGTTCCTGACTTCTGTAAGCGTATGCTAGGGGACAAATGTAGGGAATGAGGGCAATAGGGGGAGAAATACCGCCATGAGTCGGATTCTCCTGTATACAAACCGGCATCTTCTCCAACAATTCCCCCATATCTTTATCAAGAGAGACCAACCCCGTAATCGCGCCCGCGGCAATCATCCGTCCCTGAGGTCTGAACTCCTCACGGCCTGTATCAGCAGCTGCTTTCTCTAGCAAGACAGGCGTGAACGCGCCCGTGCAGAGAACCGTGCGATCAGCGCTCACAACGCCATCCCCGGTTCTAACACCCACGCACCGATCCCCGTCGAATTCAAGACCCTCAACCTCAGCAGTCAAGTACCTAACCCCCATGCCAACAGCGGCCTTAATCCCCGCCAGTAGGGCATCTTTCGCAGCCGCCCAGCCACTAGTCTTGTTAATAAGTACCTTCTCGACACCGTCGTAATCAGCATGATCAAAGATCCCGCCGTAGAGTCGCCGCGCCTCGGACACAGGGAGAGCGTGTAAGTCGGCCTTCCGACCGAGTCGATGGAAGTTCTCTAGGACTTTGTCTGCGAGGTTGGTTCGACTTATCCAGTAGACGCCGGATTCGTGGTAAAAGGGGCGCCAGAGGGGGTTCGTGCACCATGGGTCTTGGGCTTCGAGGGCGACTTTTTTGGGATTAGTCCCTGGATGTAGCTGGGGGGAGTGGAAAAGAGATAGAATGGGGGACTCACGCTTGCAGTACGTGATTTCCCTGTAGTCGGCGCGGACTACTTTGTTCCAGTCCCAGGAGGCGGCGGGACGGGTTGGGGCGTCTGGGTCGTCGCGGTCTAGGAGGGTTATTTCGGCGTTGGGGTATTGGGATTTTAGATGGAGGGCTGTGGAGGTGCCGAAGACGCCGGCGCCGATGATGATGTATGAGGGAGACATGTTCATTCAGATCACGGTGGATGAAGTCACATCAATGAGGGTAAGATAGCATCAATTGAGAAAAGTTCATAACCCTGAGACGTGGACAAGAGATATACTTGAGAAACAGACTGGAGAGTAATATAAGTTTATTGATTGGAGATCGCACTGAATGGAGCGACCCCTCATGATGTCAATCCATGAAAGCAAGAGTTCATGGTTTGGCCAAACCCGATTGTCGGAGCTGTATAGGTAACTCTGAAGATTTCAGATCTTGCCCTCTCCAAATCTCCTTCATAGGGGATTTCTCTCATGTAACAACGATCGTGAATCTCGGGTTTGATTCTGTTCATTCCCTGACCAATTGACACTTGGCAGCCATATGTCCGTCTGCGTTACCATGAGCGCAAGAATGACAACTTGCATCAGCATGTGAACTACCCCTTTTGACACCCATAATGCATACCGGACTTCGCAGAATTGCAAAGTAGTTGAAGCCGTGGTTGCCAGATAATAGAGCTTCATGAGATTTGCATCGATAAGTCGGCTCCGTGTCGCAAGTCGCACATCACCGCAACCGAATCGACGCTTCAAGCGAGCTCAACATCCTCGCCCTCTCAGTGACTTCGCCCTCAAGCCCATCCTCCTCATTCTCGACAAGATCATCCACAGCCGCCAGACTCCCTGTGCGCAACTGCACAACACAATCAGGCTGCTTCTGAAAGAACAGCGCAACCTCCGTGACCTTCTGAATCGCACGTCCGGTCCCCAACACAAGGACCTCATCCGCATACTCTAAGCCAAGGCCCTGACCACCGGTACTCGAATTCTCCGACTGCTCCTGAATGCGACGGACGCGTTCCCCGAGCGAGGCATTCTTTCGCTGCGATAGTTTGTTCGTGAAGGCGTTTCGCGCGGAGGAGGATTGTCGCAGGATCTTGTTGAGCTGTTTGCGCACGCGCGAGGTCACCACGCGGAAGGGGGTTTTGGCGGAGACGCGGATGCGACGGGAGGAATTGGTTGCGACGCCCGGGCCGGCGGGGATGGGACGTTTCCGGACTATGGTGCCTAGAGGATGTTCAGTTAGAAACGTGTTGTTAATCGGTTCGCATTAAAAGACAGCTCACCTTTGGGAACAGGCGGTAGCTTTTTTGTCGTAGCTCCAGGCAGCTGTGATTCCTGGCTGGTATCTTTGTCGTCCATGGTTGGTTGCGACTCGCGCGTAAGAATTGAATATCCGTTCAGATAGTCCCCCTATTCACCCTCCGGGCAAATGTATAAAACTTCTGTAATTTGTAGTAGTTATTCTCGTTGCTGTCGTTGTCATGTCAACTGTGATGGTTTGCGCATACAGACATGAGAAAATCCAAAGCCGCGACGACTTCCTCCAAGCAGTCGAAAGACTCGCACACTGCAGAAACCCCACTAGCGCTAAAGCTCCTTAGCGTGAATGCACAGTGACGCTAGCGTGAACGGTGGGGTTGAACCTCAGCGGATCACGTTGCGTCCTCACAGTGTGTATACCGTTCTAGTAACACTGTCACTGCGTCGTCAATGCAGTCGACATTGGATCGGCCAGGCATCTCTCAATAACATCTCAACCCATCATACCACTTGCATGTCACCACTTACTTACACCTCGACGAATGAACGCCATTTTCAGTCCTTTTGACGGCTGCCTATATTTGCACACTATTCCGACTTCATAGTAAGCTCTTTTTATCAGTTGCGGCCATGTCAGTTGAGATCTGGCCTCCCATTTCGCCAGAACAGCTTAAAATCGAGGAGGATGCAACGCAGGTATGAAGCTCATATACACTCCGAGTCTGTCTCTCACGTCTATCTTCCCAATACCCTGCGATTCTACTGCGGTTTTATTTTGAAAGACTGCATCAGTGTATTATAAATGGATATGTTCACAGATGATGACTATGTCCTTGTTGAACCATACAACTCCCCTCCTTTGCAAACATCTCTTACCAAAACTCATCATGCACTTCCTCCAGATATCTCCGATTCTCCTTACTCACATTCATCGCAGGCTCGTGAGCTAGTCTGGCTTTTAGACTCGTTACAAACAACACTGCTCTCACTTAAACATGGCCTGGAAGAATGCTATGCGCTTCTTGCTCCAGTCGATTCCGGGAGCACTCTCGTGCTCAGTACGCCACGTGCTGAGTTAGTGAAGGGACATGTGACGAGAGTAGGCGCTCGGATTGTTAAGGGCACAATCCACACGAAACTCCGCACAATAGCGCCGTTGACGATTTCTGTCAATCCAGCCAACCCTATTCATCTAGCTCCGTTGGTAACGCTGAACACGTTACTGACGCAGGCTGTGAACCTGGCTTCATTATGCGTCTCAGAGAGTGAAAGCAAAGTCGAGAAAGACTACCCAGCTGCAGCAGAATTTCTATCCTCGCAATTACGGCTTCTAGCTCAGGGCATTGACGAGGCATCGGCTATCCTGAAGGGTTCACCAACGAATATCACCGAGTTCAAACCCGCACCCTCTGGTAGCACGAGTAGACCGGGCACAAGCAGACCAGGCACAAGCGTCACCGAAGCAAGCATAGTCAGCACAAGCAGCGGCAGTATCACCGGAAACGACTGGACGCAATACTCGGCATCATCGGCGTCTTTCACACCTCCATTAGGCCGGGCGATTTCCTTCCACGTAACCATCAAAGACGCTTGCCTGGTTCTGTACCTCCGGGCTCTTCAGCCTATCGACGCCCCCGTGCACCTCGGTATCAAGCTCGCTCTCGCAATAGGAACTGCAAGGCGACTTGAGCATGATGAGGCCGAGAAGGTCTTCACGTACCGGCATCACGATTCCGATCCCTCTATTCCTTTCTCAGAGACTCCTTTGCCAGTAGCCTCTTTGCCGGGAACCACTATACCTATACCGCCAGGCACTGCTTCGTCAGAAACTGCTCCAACCCAGTCATACCCCCTGAGAGGGACACGCGACTCGCCAAATGGGAAGAGCGCAGTTGCAAGCCAGACAGGAAATAATGAGGTGGAGAAGGTTTATGTGCGTGAGAAGGTCTGCGTTGAGAGCGCTGATCCGAGTTTATTGTCCATGTCTACGAAGCTGAGTGCGTTATCTTATGCGCTGGGTATGGCCCGGCGGAATCTCGCTGCTGTTATGGGAGAAGAGTTTGAGGATTAAGATGAGTTGATAACCCGATCAAACCAGCTAAACATATGTTGTACCATACCCCTTTTGTTTCTGAGTGCACCACGAAAAAGCATGTCAAATACCATATCTGCATTATGTATTCTCGTGGATTTTGTGGTGCGTATGAAAACATGGCTCATATATCCATTTTTGTTTCTTTACTCTATGATCTATATCTATCATCTCATCCAGGTACGTAAAGAGTCATCTCCCAATATGCGGTAAAAACGCCGTCCAGTCCACCGTCTGGTACGCGCTCGCAGGCAACGACCGAAACGAAATAAAAATCTCCACGAAGATCAACACCCGCGCAATGATATACGACACATAGGCAACATCCGAGATCCATCGTAAGAGATACAGCTGCGCCCACGTCGGCGTCGGGCTTTTCGTCTTCCGCACCCATACCCAGACTAACGTGAACTTGAAATCGAACCATGGTTTCGTCGAGATCACGGGGATTATACCGCCCGTGAACATGAAGAAGAGGAGTAGTAGACTCGCTACACGCCATATCATCGTCTCTGCGTGCGTCGGGAAGGAGAATGACCACCCTGCGATATGTACCGCGGCGTGTGCAGTCGAGACAACCCATACGATGATAGATTGCCGTCCACTAGGCGGCGCAACATAATCATCCGGAATACGCTCAATCGGTCTCTTCTCAAGACCGCCAAAGTGCGACAGCGACGGGGCCCTTGACCAACCATCCCACTGCGGCTTCTCGATGAAATCCAGGGGCGTATCGAACCAGGGCTGATCCGCCTCCTTCCCGGCTTCAACAAGGATCTCCGCAATGGGTTTCTTAATCACGATTGTGGTGATCTGTTTCGTATCCTTCGGCTTATTCGCAAAGAAGAACGCAGTCGCGAGTGTCGGGACGACGAACGAGACGGCGAACAGCTCGAGGGGCGTCACGGCGAGATTCTGCGCTGCGCGCGCGATGGTTTGCATGAGGAGCCATGCGGCTTGTGTTAGGGCGACGATCTTTGCGAAGATGTCGGCTTTGCTCCTGTCCCAGATGTCGTCGCGGGTTATTTTCGGACACTCGATTAGATTCTTGGAACAGAGGTAGTGTACGGATTTGGCGTTGATGGGGAAGGCTGGGTAATCCGGGGCTTCGAGGAAGAAACCGCCGGCGTTGGCGTAGAAAGCGCTGCAAAGGGGGAGTTAGATTTCTATTTCTCTCTTGTAAAGAAACGGAGTTGTTATACTTACTGAACAATCGTCCATCCTTCCACACCGAGTTCCCTCATCTCAGCAACCGATGCTCTCGCAATATTCCATTGAGACACGGCATAGAGCGTCAACATCTCAGGAGAAGTCACACCGAAAAAGGCCCATATGGCCTTAGACCGTATCTCTCGCCAGTAACTATCAGATCGTCCGGGGACATTAGGATGCAGCACAGTCCAAACGGAGACACCGAGGACAATGAAGCTCGCGTATAAGATGTCGGATGTGCCGCGTAGGTTAGGAGCCGATACCCATCCCAGCCGGACCTCATCCGCCGGCGCAGTCGCCGCTGTCCAGCTACTATTCCCACGGGCGTATAATGGGACTATCATGCTGAACTAGAAACGACTAAGACGGAAAGGAATGAGTGCGGCGAGAAACGGCCATGATGATTTGCATTCCCATCACGGCGGTTTTAGTAGACGATCTTGATGCCAATAATAACTCCGGACGTTCTATTTCGTCGCACGACATGCTCATCCAAGTCCAATCGGCAGTGAATGGAATCCTGCAACGGTTCTGCATACATATACGACATGCGCATCCCGGTCTCGTAACAAATCTGGTTAAGAAACCGGTAGCTGAAAAAGCACTATATCTATTACAAGCAACATTCGAAAACAATCGGGGTCTGTTGATATATTCAGCTATGTCTATACAAAAAAGAAAAGAAAAGAAAGAAAATGGGTATGCGACGTTGCAACATATTTGAGACGTGGACCGATTGGATGATACGGACAAACAAAAACCGTTCGACGTTTAGTAACTATTTTGAGAATAAGTTGGGGGCCGGAACCACATCTTCTTCGACCCCAGGTCAACGAAACGTTACGGGTCCCGACGAGGATCAACAGAGCTACTTACCAACAACCCTCTATTCTTATTCATTCCCATTCGCGCCTTCTCTTCGGCGCATTCCCGGCAGATGCAAGAAGTCCCTCACATAACACATTACACTCACTCCTTTCCTTCCCAAGTATCCGGTAGTTACCTGGTAGTTACCAACTCCCTGCACAAGTCACGCAACACAAATGCCACCAACCCACACAACCCACGACATCCTCCTCATCGGCGCCGGCCTAGCCGGCACCATCACAGCCCTCACCCTCGCGCGCCAAGGCCGCCGCGTCCTCCTCCTCGAGCGCGACCTCCGCGAACAAGACCGCATCGTCGGCGAACTGCTGCAGCCCGGCGGCGTCGCGGCCCTCCACCGTCTCGGTCTAGCCTCCTGTCTCGACGAGATCGAGGCATTGCCGTTGCGCGGATACAGACTGCTCTACCACGGCGAGGCAATCACCTTCTGGTATCCTCTCGCCTCGCGGTTCCCGCTTTGGGGGAAGGGGGAGAGGAAACGATATGAGGGCCGCAGTCTGCGCAATGGGAAGCTCGTGCAGAAGTTACGCGCCATGGCGCTTGCGGAGAGCGGTATTGATGTTGTGGAGGGGACTGCGAAGGCATTACTTCGTTCTGAGGATGGGAGGGCGGTTATTGGTGTTTCTGCACTAGTTGATGGGGAGACGAGGTTTCATTTTGCAAAGTTGACGATTGGGACGGATGGTCAGGCCTCGACGTTTCGGTCGTGTTTAAGTACGACGAGACCTGTTGCGCGCTCGCGCTTTTATGGACTGAGGGTCGATGCTGTCCTTGGAGATGAGGGTGTTAGTTTGGGTGTTTTGGGAACTGGGTGGCCGGCGGGTGTGTATCAGATTAGTCCGAGCGAGACGCGGATTCTCGTCGATGTGCCGAGGGATACGCCCTTGGATATACGGGCTCATATCGACGCGCATATCGTCCCGTCGTTGCCGGGGCATTTGCACGGTGCGGTGCGGAAGGCGATGAGAGAGGAACGGATCAAGTCGATGCCGAATTCGTGGCTGCCGTCTGTGCAGACGAGGATGAAAGGGGTGCTGTTGTTGGGGGATGCGTATAATATGCGGCATCCGATTTCGGGGTCGGGGATGACGGTTGCGTTGCAGGATGTTGTTGTGCTCAGCGAGGTTTTGCATCCGGATTGTGTACCGGATTTAGGGGATTATGGGGTTGTAGGGCGACAGGTTGATGAGTTCAGGAGGAGACGGAAGAAGCATAGTTTTGTGCTGAATGTGTTGGCGCAGGTTTTGTATTTGCTTGTTGCTGGGAGGGGTGAGTCGTCCCCTTTTCTTTTCCTATGTTTCCCTTTTCTCAAAACTAACAAACACAGAACCTCACTGGCTCCTCTTCCAAACCGGCTTCGTCGCCTACGCCCGCAGCACAGAGGAGCGCATGGAAGAAATGGCGGCGATGATGGGTGGTCTACTCCCGAGTCCGTGGCGATTATTCTACCATCTCGTTGCTGTGACGATCTTCGCATTGCGACTTCATGTGCGGAAACAGTACAGGAAATCCGTGTGGGGTGTTCCCTGGGCATTGGTACAGTGTTTGGTCGCGAGTGTGAAGGTTTTGTATGTGGCGGTGCCGTATGTGTTGAGGGAGTTGTAGTTATTCCCGGGGCGTGTAAAAAAGATAGATGTGTATGATAGATAGATTTGGCCGTAGACATGATATCCCATCTCCTTTAATCCACGAACCTCATAACTAGAAAGATAAGATCTATACAACAAGCCATTCGCCAACGAGGGTGTAGTTTTCCGAGAATAGAGTGAGAGTATCGCGTAGAAACAGCGCCATCATGATGAACCCCAAACGACGGTGTAAATGCATCATAAACGCATCAGTGGTACCGACCGTCTCACCCACCTTGCCTGCGCCGCACTGCGAAGCGGGACGGTCCGTAGCACGATTAACTTAACATTAATAGAACGTGCATTGCAGGAGACAGGGTTACAGCAACTCACTTTTTTGTACAATGACCTCCGGAGTATTATTAGTTGGACTACTAGATGGCATTTCACTCCCTATCACGATCTACGCATCGCATTTAGGGGCAACATACACAACTTGCAAGAAAACTCCACGTGAATGAAATCATAACATTGACTACGTAAAGCCATAAGAGCTCATCTACGAACCCCTTAAAAAGCTAAGCAATGTTCCGAGCAAGAGGCCTTCATCTCCATGTAAGCCTGTAGCCTCCAGTCAGATAACATGGGCAAACCAAAAAAAACAGCAACATCACATGCTTTGCTCTTACACCCAAGCGAAAACACGCGAACAAAATTCCTAGCTCCGTAGCCGATACCCCTAGACCAGGACTCCTGTGAAAATGTATCTTCCTCATCATACCAGCGGGTCATAACGGTGTTTGTGTGGGTTGGGTTTAAGCAACTGGCGACCAGGGCATCGGAATCATGATTCTCGACTTCATGGTCTGGATGAGGGGGACTGTCTTGTGGACAGTCTCAGCCCAACCCTCCTGCTTCCAGCTGTGCTCTCGTCGAAGCTTTCGCTCCTCGAGGTTCGCAAACTGCCACAGATGGTGAACCGTGTTAAGGTCACCAATCTGAACGAACCAGGCGCCGACACCCTCCATGACCTCGCGTCTAGCCTTCAAGCCACGGCGCCACTGGGTCTCCCATTCGAGCAGGTTGCCAGGGTGGAGTGTGTACGATCGCAGCTCGAAGATACCACCAAGCTTGCGTGGGGGCGTAGTGGGCCAGAAGGAAAACTCCTGCATGAGTGAAGTCTCCTTGTGAGTGATCAGGGTCCGAAGCTTCGCATTGAACTCGGCGTAGCCTGGCTGCTTCGAGATGTTATTTAGAGCCTCATGGTAACCCTCGTAGCGCTGGTATTCCCAGATGTGAACTGTCACGTGTTAGTCAGAATACTCTAGGGGAATTGTAGAGAGAGACCACGCACCGAATGTGTCGCAGTCGCCGACTTCAGTCCGCCAACTTCCAACGAGATGAACCTTATTCTTCTCCATAGCGGCCTGTTTGGGGTACCAGTTGCCAACAAGCTCGACGTACTCGTCCACCTTCTCGGGCTTTACCTTGTGGAATACGATGCTGTGGACGTATTTACCACGGGCCAGAAGAGCCGAGAAACTCGCCTTAAGCTGCGCATCCAACTCGCGACCCTCCTTTGTGCCGTAGATGACTCGGGAGATCAATCCTTCGGGCTGGTCGCTTTCGGTCTTGGAGGCGACTTCAGCTCGTTGTTCTAGTAGTAGACACTGTTAACTCTGGCCTGGAGAAGGCGAGGGACAGGCCTTGGATGTTACCACACCTACTGGCTTCTCTCTCCTGCTGAGCTCTGACCAGATTCTCCCGGAACTCCTTCTGCTTCGCATTGAACGACTCTACGTCTTTGGGGGAAACGTCTGACAGGGCGGGGGTGCGCCATTGGGAAGCAGTCGAACTGAAGGCTCGGAGGGAACGGGGGATTGGCGCCGTCGCGCGGACGACACTTCGGGCGAACATGATGGGCGGTTCTCTAATTCGAGGGCAACCGATATCACAGGATGGGATCAACGGGGTCACGTATGGATGAGTCGACTAAGAGAGAGATATTCCGAAGACAGAGGGAGAGACGGGACAGAAATGGACGGAGACAAACAACAACAGTAAACGGATGGATGACTATGGGTAATACTGGGCTGTAGTGTTGTACTAATAGGGAGACACAGGTGGTGATGCTGTTACTTGAGAGTGTCTAGAGAAGTTGAGTGGTGGATGAATATGAAGGAGTGTACGGAGGTTGGAAAGCTTCCACGTGTTGGTCAAGTCAAGAAAAGCAGCTCAAGGGATTCGATAGGAGGTCCATGGCCGTTGGGGCCCTTGGGGGAAGGAGACGAGACTCCAAGACTCCAGACTCCAGGCCTGGTCTAGCATGGAGTTCCCCGCACTGATGGCCATGACGGAGGACCGGCAACCGTGCTCCTGCTTCTGCCCCGGATTCCAGTGTTGCTAGGCCAGCTGAGAGCTGCAGCTTGGGGCGGGATGACATCAAGTCTAGTGGACTTCAGTGGGCTAGTCAGCGTGCTTACGGTGCCTAGCGCATTGTTTAGGCAGCAGAAGTACTCGAGACATGTGAACCCCAAGTTTGGACGTAAATAGCTTCATTTCTATGTAGATGCTTATATAGGGGCTGGTGCAAAAGTACATTAGTAAGCCAGAATTGAACCACAAACGAACAAAGACGGAAGTGCCCTCTACATAAGCTCGATTCTGTGGGGTTGCGCCACGCTATGACCAGTCAGGGGTCTTGGCGTCTCCGGAACTTTTGGAGAAACACTCCGGATCGTCGAAGTTACCCAGCCACAGTACGAAGTCAGTAATGCCTGAGCCACACCAGGCATCAAATCCATTAAACGCACCAGCCACATTATGCGCAAGGCCGCCACTTTCGGACCCGGTCCCTCGCGATAGTGAACGCTAGCCTAGCAGAGCTTGAAACGGGTTCTCGAAAACCACTCGCCTGCCATCCCGCCGTGTCAGTCTTCCACGATCCGCAACGTCAATCTAGTCAAACAACCCCCCTCAATACCGCCAAGATGATGTGGTTCGGAATTACCCCCCTGAAGAAGTTCCCGACTCCTGTCCGTACGTCAATCGAACCATTGTCCCGCTTACTCTTGCGACGTCCCATACTAATCCCATGCATAGTGAAGCCCATGGCTCCCTTCTTCGCTGCCGGTACGAACATGCGCATCATCCTAGACCGGATATAGCTTTGGGAAGCTCGACTCTAACGTACCATGTCAGGTCTTGTCATTGCCTACGGTGTCAACTCCCTCCAGAACGCCTTGATGAAGAGTACGTGCTCCGGAACCACGACCAGGGCCCTATAACTGACTGACAATGCGCCGCAGCCGACGAGTGGAAGAACGACCCCCGCAACCCCAATGCTAAGTCTGCTGGTCACTAAGCGATCGTCGAGCTGAGAAGCAACACGACATGACGACCACTCCGGAGCTTGCATGATAGACGGCTCAACGCGATCCGAGATGCGGACGAGCAGGAATGCCATACCCCCTGTATCATAGATTCGAAGCACGCAGCTCTTATACAGCGACGTTGGACCGAATATAGGAGTTCACTTGTGTCGAACTGCATACCCTCGCTGTTGAAATGTGATTCCGGATGTCCCCAGAACAGCAAGATGGGATGATATCAAGCAACGGATACTCTTCATTGCCCCACCACGTGCATAACAGACAGCTGCCATTCGTATAAGGCAATTGAGTTGGAAGCCGTCTTGCCCCTTTTCCAGCTACGGCAGAGTATAGATAAGAAGCTGGACGTAACCTCGGCTCAAGCTTGTCAAAGCATCTCATTCCAGTGTCAGTTGCCACGCCAACTACGTGATGATGCTCGCAGACTCCCCACTCAATAGTCGCAAGCGTAGGTCAACTACCAGCTAGCCGTGAAACCGTTGCAATTCTGGAGACAAGAATAAACAATCAACAACCTTTGATGACCTCACCTAAACCATATACTATTGAAGAGAAGAACTTATGAACAATGTCCCGGCTCACGTTGACCCCGGAGATGCTATCTATCCTATGGAGACCCCCTGGACAAAAAAGAACCCGAGTCAGCCCTCAAAGACAGTCGAAAACTCTCAAATCCCCGGAGCAGTATCGCCGCCCGGCTGACTAAGCTCGTGCCAACTCTCACTCAAATCCATAATGGGAATCCAGTTTCAAGCCCGGAAACTTATAAGAAAAAAAAAGGTCGCACTTAGCAAATATAAAACGTTCGTAGGAAAACGGTAAAAGCCAGATCTCGAGACCGCACATAAGATCCGAGATTTTGTTCCGACCGATGAGATCTCGCGGCCTCATCAGTCTCTCCCGGTTCACGTCACCCCATCTACGACCTGCCCCGATCCCCTCACGGCATTACACCCCAATGACGACGACGAGCGAAACACAGCCCACGGTCGCGCCCGCGCCGCCGGTGCCGGCCACGCAGATTAAACAAGCGCCGAGTGTTCCTGCCGGCAAAAAGGAGCTCAAGATTTTGATGTTGCATGGTATATCTTCATTCCTTTTCTCATTCTATCATATCCTCTCATCATATCTTCAACTGCCGATGAGTGAGAGACTAGGTAGATATAAGAGACTAACACGCAACAGGCTTCACACAATCCGGCCCCCTCTTCTCCACAAAGACCAAGGCCCTCAGCAAACTCCTCACCAAGGCTCTGTCTTTGGCCCCTCTGAATCTGCACCCAACCCTCATCTTCCCCTCCGCGCCGCACCAGCTGCGCGCCTGTGACATCCCCGGTTACGAGCCGGCGGAGGACGGGGCCGAGGAGAATGATGTGGATTTGGATAACTGGGCTGTAAGTCCTTTCATTCCTCCCCATTCCCTACCTCATTCCTCCTATTTCCCTCCCCTTCTTCTCATTTTGATTGCTTGGTTGTTTGTGAGTGGGAGATTGTGTAAACTAACAAACCCAGTGGTTCCGCAAAGACGAAGCAGGCGGTACCTACGCCGGCTTCGCCGCAGGCATGACGCGCGTCGCCCAATCCATCCGCGACGCCGGCGGCATCGACGGCGTCATGGGCTTCAGCCAAGGCGGCTGCATGGCGGCCCTCGTCGCCGCGGCCCTCGAACACCCACACCACGTCCCCCCCAACAACGAAGACATCCCCTGGTTGCAGGACGTGCGCTCTGCAAACGGGGGTCGTCCCCTGAAGTTCGCGGTCGTGTACTCCGGTTTCTTCGCCCCGCCGGCTGATTTGCAGTGGTTGTATGATCCTGCGATAGCTACGCCGACGCTGCATTTCCTCGGCGGACTGGATACCGTTGTTGAGGAGGGACGGAGCCGGGCGTTGGTGGAGAGGTGCAAGGACCCTGTTGTGCTTATGCATCCGGGAGGCCATTATGTGCCTGTTGCGCGGGATTGGGTGATGCCGCTTGTGGGGTGGTTGAAGCAGCGCTGCGAGGCCGAGGAGGCGAAGGAGGGGTCGCCGCGAGCTGGGCTGTGAGGTGAGAGAGAACTGCCAGGAGAAAAGGGGTCGGTCGGAATTGCTGGAGGTGAGACTACGAGTCGGTCATGATCAACACGAGCCAAAGGGATCTAGATTCGCTTTTCATGCAAGGCATAGACAAAACAACAACAGATAGAAAGACAGAGAGAGAGAGAGAGACAGAGCAAAGATGGTGTAGAAGACATATTCTAGAGGTTCCGCATCGTGGCCACATCTTTCTGTGCGGTCGAGGTCTGTATCGTGTAGTGTACATTTCGCATACCCTATCATCATGCAACCTTAATTTATGCCTCATTCACCACAAGTCGAACCCGACCGCCAGTACACCTGAAGCCCCCAAACCCTGATGTAATGACTACTTTGGCAGTAGAAGCCTGTTCATGCTGCCTGCTTGCCCTTCTTCTCTTTACCGCCCGTCGCTCCTGGCTGAATGCGGGCCATCATCTCTTCCTTTGTGATGAGGTGGTCCACGCGCTCGAGGAGTCCAAGCAAACTCTTCATGTTGTGGCTCCATTCATTAAGAACATCGTCAACGTCTCTGGGCTTAGCGAAGCTGACGATGCGTGCAGGTCGGTCGATACGAGCATATACGGTCTTGGAGCATACGAGCTCGCTGATGTACTTCTCAGTCTCGTCCTCGGTGAGATCGAGAAGCTGTGTCAGGCGCTGCATGCCAATGCGTGTGTAGTACTTCGCCACGACACGGACGTTGTGCTCGATAACGCGTTTGCGCAAGTCTTGCCACCGCTCGTGTGCCTTCGCGTCTGCCGACTGGTTCGGTTGTTGGTAGAAAATGTCGGTGCCGCAGATATGCGGACCATACTGTTCGGCAACCTCGGGCCATCTCATAAGCTCGTGCAGGGTGAATAGTCTGAGAAGTTCGGCATCCTTGGGAACCTGGAGGTTTCGGGTGTCGCGGTAGATACGCTGGAGCAGGTCGTGCTGTTCGTTATCATAGGGAGCAAGGATGACGAAGTAGATGATACGTTGAAGCACCTAGATTGCCAATGTCAGCGGTGGAAGTTCAAAACACCAAGCAAATATGACGTACGGGTTGGAGCTTAGTGGGGTCCTCCTCGACAGCCTCCGTGTCGAGGACCTGTCTGTAGTGCTTGCACACATCAAGGTACTTGTTGTCATGCTTTGCTAGTATGATCTGCTGCTCGTAGTATCTGAGCTTGAGATCTGTGGTGTCGTCCTCCTTCTCTGGAGGCACTTCGTCTCCTTTCTTCTCCTTCTCTTCGCGAGCCTTCTTCTCCTTCTCTAGCTGCTCCGGCGTCTTCTTCGGCTTGCGCGCGAGGTATCGCGTGCTGATCTTTCGGCTGAGTATGGTAGCTTGTGTCCAGTCATTGTTCTCTATGCAAAGCGCGACTTGGGCTAGAATGAACTCGGTCTTCTCTCGTCTGTCCATCGATCCGAAGGTCTCGACTTGTAGCTCGCACAGCGTGTCCATCGCAGACTTCAAGTCTCCCTGCTGCTTCTTGATGTCTGATAGGATCTTGGTCACGCGGGCACGTTCCACCTCGACAAAGATCTTGCCCTCCGTTACGGTCCGCAAGGTCTCGATTACAGATAGTTTCGTGTCCATGTTGGGCGTCATATCGAGGAACGCCATGACGGTTTGGACCATCTTAGTGATGGCCTGCTTGAGCTGGCCATGCTTCTTGGATAGGACGAGAACCTGGTCGTTCAACAAGGTCCAGTTGCCGGCTTCTTTGCAGATTGTGCATATCGCAATTAAGGTCCGAGATGTCGATGCTAAATCTGAAGCCTACAAAAGCGCACGACCAGTTATTAGTACCCCTCGGGGATATGCATGAAGTGAGGGGCGCCAACCTGTCGAGTTTGCTTTTCGAAGATGGTGAGCTTCTCAATAGCAGCTTGTATATCAGTCTGTTATAGAAATTGTTAGCAACCATCGATCCAATCTGCGCAGTTGAAGTCGTTGCACACCTTGGCTAGCTTCTCAGCCTCGGGGATTAGTTGATCAGCATCCTTGCTGAAGTCCTTCTCGGGCTTCAGACTCGCGTCCGCCATGGTGGAATAATGTGAGAATTAAAAAGGACCTGTTGTATATTATTTCGAAGTAATTGAGGTCGAATAGTGGATTTTGGCAGTGATGCGGGGAGATGTGATGTTGTGGGTTGCAGGGAGGGAGGAATGGATGGACGGATGGTGTAGGAAGCCAAGATGATGATGCGACTGCTTGACGGCAGCAGCGACACGAAGCTCAGGTTGCCTGTCGGACGGCGCTAACTTGGCCCGAGCTGTGCCTAATGACTAAGTCGATGACCTACGTGGATTAGGTAATGATCCGATAAGGCCCATCACATGTAGATAACGACTTGTCTGCTTCTTATCTGGATGAGATCAAGCAACGTCTTTGTCATCAAGTCGACCTCACTTCCTTCAACACATCGGAATCTCCCCCAGTTCTCTACCTTTCCTGAATGTATACCACGATCTGTTTGCCAGCCAGGTAGCAGAGCTTGTTTGTAAGGCTCATTGCTCGTATTAGGCTATACTGGATCATTGCCCGCAAGAAACTACAGCTACAATGCCGTACATCTCAACTGTCTCTCGAGCAACTCACAATGAGACATGACATTGATATCAAGATGAGGTTGGGTTCTGTACGAAGACTTTTCATTGAAGGGCTTTGTTAAGCCCGAAGTTCAGCAAATATCTGACCACTATTTTCTGTGTTTATGATCAGACATATAGATCATCCGACCATTGGTATGCCGGGCAAGCCCCGAACGCCAAATCTGCATCTCCCCTTCGTGAAAACCCTCCTCCAGTATCACCAGAACCCACACATCTGAACACGCACCGAATTGAGTTCATCCGTCGAACCAATTACCAAGGCATCTTGAAGCCTGACAGCCGGTCAGGGAATGTGAAGAGGCGATGTGTGTCTGCTTTTCCATCAGCTAACTGCAGTTACTTAGGCTATACGGGCCGATATACTCATCAAAGTTGGCTCGCCTGCCTTTGGAGCGCAGGGGTCTACGCCAAAATGCACGGTAACACCCTGCCAGAGCGGGTTCGTGCCGGCCGCCAGCTCTCGTTTCTTCACTCGGTCGATGAGATGGCGCGCCGACTCCGCCTGGCAGCGGTAACTGCCGAATCTCCATTCCAGGCGTGTGAGCGATTCAGTGCTGTATAGCGTAATGACCACCTCATCCTGCCAGGTGATGCCGTCGTTGCGGAACAGAGCAGCAAGGTACGGCTGGTTGACGATGCACCTGGGGCCCTCGATGTGCAGGACACGGCTGGATGGGCTAGGCGGTTTAGCCTCTGTCTTGATACGATTTCGGCAAACGCTAGGCATGTAGCCCCCAACGTGGAACAATCCACTACGAGCCTGGAATAGAAGGCTTTCTGCGCCGGCTATGTCGAAGAAGACCAGCTTGCAGGCCGCTGTGGTGTGATTTCGGTCCGGTCCATTGATGACCGTGGCGTAAACCTTGCCGCAATGGCGAACACTATCCAGAAGCATCTTGTAGTCGAGATCTGGGGGCAGGTTCGTGATCCACAGCGATGTGTTGAGCGAATCGGGGATGTTGGCGGATTGGTTAGCGGGTAGGAAGGGATCTCCGAGGTAGTTGAGTGAGACGCCGGTCATCATGTTAGCTAGGAGGCCGTGCGGAACTCGGCCGACTGGTGCCGCATCCTGCGCGTTTCGATCGGCGATGCGCGTGTACGAGCTGTGTTGAATCGGGTCGGGACTGGGACTCAGAAACGGATTCAGCGCCTGAAGCCCCAAGTCGAGGTCTGATTCAAGGTCGCGCGATCGGTATTCACCGGTTTGATGGTCACCACGTGGGCGCCATTGGGCTTGAGAGGACATCGGGGTCCTGTAGCTGAAGGCCGGGAACCTGGCATTCTCATCCCAGCAGATCTGTCTTTCGGGCTCTGGGGTTTGTTTGAAATCCATCGTGAAGCAAGGGAAATGAGGAGTTGTGTTCAAAATTAAGTGTGTTGATAGAAGGAAGATGCCAGGAGGGTGCAGTATCGTCAAGCGATGTCGCAGTTGTAGGCGGAGCGGGGGAGGAGAAGAGGGAGAGCTTGGAAGCGGGATAGAATTAAAATGTGGGGGGAAAAGATATAGAGTCTGGACAAGGCAGCCAGCATACGGGCGAGGCACGGGCACCTTTGTTGTTCTCAGTTCGGGACCAACTTTCCAGGCACGCGCATGCCCCTACAGCGCGTCGCAGCAGGTTTCCCGAGGCTCTCAAGGCCAAGGATACTGTGCAGAGCAGTTACGAGCCCCGTCTGGGAAGGACCGACGCCTGCACTTCCTTCCTCTTTCGCCAACTCGCGAGTTGCAAAGAGTTTCTCAGAGACAAGATCATCCTTATCTGACTCTGCACCTTCCCTGCTACCACGAAGCTGCTTCTAGAAATACTGAGAGGACATGCATATTGTGATTGGGATTTCTTCATCGAGTTCCTTTGTCTGAGATAATGGGTTTTGGGGCTCTGAGGCTGGAACTGAACTGTTGACGCAGATGCCCGATGGGACCAGAAGCTAGTACGCGTCGCGTCGCGACTGCCTCGTTCGATTATTCGGCAAACATGATATATAACTGGTATATACGTATTATTTTGTACATACATTCACGATGGAGAACTTGCACGTCCTGGACATGAAAGAGACTTACCCCTATTAATTGCCTGGTTTACTGGATTTGCTACGTGACTCCTGGAACTCATGACAGTCTTCCTTCATTTGCTCGCCTTGCGCCGCGCCGCAATCCGATTGTTTCCATCAGCAGTTATTCTGGTCCGTACCTGCCTAAAAGATTGATAACAGCATTGTAGTCTTAGATCAACCGATTGGTGTGAGTCAGACGGTCACAAACCTGGGCAAACAAGACGTTTCAGGAGTCTTAGGTTTTAGGAGCCTTTTCGTAATCCATTATATTTCAGACTTTGAATAGTTCATAAGAATACGCCGATGGTTGAGGTGACATCCATGAAACCCTGAGACGCTTGAGCCGGCGCCATACATCACACGCACAGCCGTTAGCTAGCTGTGCTCTCTATCTCCGGGTGCACATGAGAATATCAGTCGCGGCGAGTTGGCGTCTCGTCGCTGGTCGCAACTCGCCTGGGGTGCATTCAACATTCAATCCCAGCGGTCTACATCAAGATTCAAGATAAATAATAAAAAGATAACGACACCAAAATGATAGAATCATCCAATCCTGTCCCGGGCCTTGAATTCTGAAGTAGTGCTCTCGCTCCAACGCGTCTATGTTTTCAAATATTTATCTAAGGCTTCGAGTTCTAAACACTTCTTTTGTTGACGAAAGTTTCTGTCCTGGAACTGTATTGGAACCGGCAACCTGTTGAATGTTGAATGCCGAAGTCATTCTCCTGCCATTCATACTGCCACTTGTCGTTGAAATCGGGGCACTCGGTACTAGCCAGAAGAACGTGGGGCGATTCATATCTTGTGAAATCAGTATTACAAAGGATGAATAAAAGTGAAAACTATTTTAAGCATATGCAGTCACTTTGAACGTATAGTCTCACCGGCTGTGCCCTACTCACGACGCTGGATGCTCGAGCTACGATGATATCGAAAGGTGCAATCGACAGGTAACAGGACTCAGGAGGTGATAATAGGAGATCCGGGGTCTAAGCTCAACTATCTCTGCGAGTCAACAAATATCCTGAAAGCCACATTCGAGGAAGCGAGTAGAGAGACGAGTATAATAGGCAGTACTCAGGAGGATACATGAGTTAAATTCGCTACTTGCAGTTAAACCTATTTTGGTGAATTTCTAACTACGCCTTACCACTGAACGAAGACACAAATGCTAAAGTAAAGTCTTGATCGCAAGGATGACACCCTGATCGAAGAGACATTAATATGCCTTGATACCGTTCGTCGAGGATACAGTTCTCTCAGGGGCCGAACTTAGCCAGCAGAACATACTTCCAGACGGGCACAGAACTTCCGAGGCGATCGTCAGGACAATATGCCATCTTCTGTATTAGATGTCACATACAGCGGTGAGCTAGAATGGTCGAGAAGAATCGACGGACTTCTGTTTCTTTCAATAAATGCAACACAACTTCAGCCTGAATGTTGCCTACATAGATGATTCCAGACAGCCCGTCAATAGATTCGACTAGACATCCCATTTTGGTTGAAGGGAAACCTTCTAGATATGGAAACAAAGCACAGAAACGTCTCGAATAGTCCGAGCTTCGTCAGGGGCTGCCTCGGGCAGGGGATGCGGTCGCTCTGTAAGGGCACAGTCACCACGCTGATCAGAACACTCAAGGCAGCATGAGTGTCAAGGAAAAAGATAAAGTCAGTATGCCGATCTATCAGCATACTAGAGCCGCTCTATTTCAGGTAGAGGTAGTTTACGATTTGCCGCTATCAACGTTCCCCCCCCCCCCCCCCCCCCCCCCTTACATGCTACCCACTGTCGATAGCGATGCTGATCACTCTGGGAGATTCCTAGTCATATGGTATCATTCTCACCTCAGAAGATACCGCCCATGGCGTACGAGCATGCAGAGATCTGAACAGATGACGCAGATACAGCATGGCTAGTAGAACACAAGATATATGTTGTCTCTCGGTCGTGTCACATACCACGTGTGTAGCTCATGACGAGACACTTACATTTTCCAGGATACTCATGACTACTTGGGTTCTCATCAGTTCATGTCATCGGAGAGGCCGCACTGAATGATAGTTGATATAACCTCGGCATATCATGTCAATGGGGTCGTCGGGGCTGCCGACTATACCTCCCCGAGGCTATATCGCCTCATCCTATCATCTAAGACCACGTCAAACAGCGAGGCTACCGTGTCCAGAAGATAGCCTCATCTAACCAAAAAGAACACGACTAAAGTCACCCTTCATGCACTCAATTTAACAGTTTGAAGCTTTGGACCCATTGGGAAAGACGGCCGCAAGGCTAACACCACCGGAGCCGTGATATCTCAGGGATGATCTCAGACCACATCTGCGTCCGTCCCGTCACAACATACGACCTTAGTCCCGTCACACATCACGCGACACGCATACGCCGTGCTCCGTTTCAAGATCTCAAACACTTGTATCGGGCCTTTCACGTCCATAGATAGTCCGATCTTCGCCTCAGATATCTAGTACGCCCCGTATACATCTTAGATCAACAAAGGGCGCCCATTCCTTCTCGAAGCCCCGACAAATTTTCTACGGCCGTTGTCTAGTTCCGGGCAAGCCAAACCAGGCAGAATCGAGAATAGGGGGGGTCAACTCAGTCCGTCGTCACATGCGCGCCGGTCACATGTCAGAGCCGCATTGCATGGCATCAACGCACAGAGATCTGCAGCGAGGCTAAAGTAAAGCTGTAGCTAGAGCTGTAGCTAACAGTAGTGAGGGGACGTCGGTCTCTCTTAGTATGTAGGTAGACCATACATAGTACGGACGTCGTGATATTCCGTACCCAGGACATTAAGTAGCCATGGGCACGGACGGAGACACGAGAGAACGGTAGTGCCGACTAACTCAGGAACCAAATGCTCGGGTTACGGACTGACGCCATCCTCGCGCGAACGGTGATCGCGTTCCTGGCATTAGGCCGCGGGCTTGTTTAGGTAACTGGTCCCGTCGAGTTATTACGATGGGCTATGGATGGATGGATTTGGATCTCGTGATCCCTGGATTCCAAAGGACTCGGATTCGGGACAGGTGTTCTTTTTGTGTGTCTTTCTCCCTGTTAGCCTCAGCTACGATGTCGATCTCTCTCGGCAGTCAGCTCGGCTGACCTTCCCAAGAAAGATCGTTGGTCTCAGGATCTAGCAGGAGGAGGAGGAGTATGATGATCTATGTATGATATTTGAGTTGTTAATATCTCTACGACAACGGGATACGACCCAAAGCATCATGGCCCAACAACAATTGCAAATTGCGCATTGCATTAGTGATTACGGTCCCAGCATCATGGGATCTGGTCGGGAGCAGTGTAACATCTCATCTGCGTGCGTATATGCCGCAAAGCACAGCAAAGAGGAGGCAACCGATGTTGGTCCCCTCATCATATGGTCGTCGACGAGTAAGATCTCTCGAAAAGAATCGCCGAGCACAACTTGATTTTTTTATTTACCGCAATTTCACAACTTGGGTTCCCCGGTTTTTGCGCGCGATTAATAAACCATCAAGTTCGCAAGCCAACCCTTGTCGTCGCCAGAAAGAGAGCAGCACAATTAACCCTTGTATTTTATCCCATCTTTCTCTTCTTTTTTGTTCGCAATTAACCTTGCATGAACTTAGCAAAACCCCCTGGTTCCCTACGTACCATGCGTGATCCACTCTGGCGGCGACATTGCCGGAATCACGGGCTATGTAACTACGGAACAAAAACGAGCCACGTTAGACCACGTACGGAATAGTGCCGTCGTAGGAGCCCTCAGATGATGGCCGAAATGAAGCCAGCGGCGCGCCTTTTTTGAATTTTAGACCGCACAACTGGAATTGACCTGGAGTCCGAGTACTTCGTACAATTGGTACGGAGGTCGGATTCCCAAGGTAGAGCCAGGTCCGGATTGCGACGGATCCAGACGTACTCGTACTTCGTACCTAGGTCATGGCCATGGCAAGCCAACGTCGCCCGTCCGTTCGTTTGTAATCCGTATGGCTATGCTAGCTTTCCTAGATCCGAGACTCTGGGGAGAGCGGAAGTGGCTTTGCTTTGCAACTCGAGAGACTCCCCTCGATCGTGTCACCTGCTGCAGAGAGTCTAGCCCGCATGATCGAGTATGAGACATGAGGAATTACATCATTGCGTGGAATTCCGCTGTCCCGAAGGTGATCGGTACTGGATGTCTTGGCTCTCGTAGGACCCTCAGCTGCGCGCGCGGAATACCAAGAGACGTCCCTTGTCCCTCGTCCTCCCCTTACTCTGGTCACGTCACCATAGCACATGAAATTCTTTAGCGTGAATGTGAGGGAAAGGTGAGAATTATGGGTCCCCGCACCAGTTAAGACCCAGGACCCAAGGGTTCTTGAGCGGTAACATGGGTACGGTGTGGTGTTGCGTCCCTGACAGTCTTAGTGTCGAGTTACGCACCCTGGGAGAAACAGAGAAAGGGATTTGCCGTCGCAGAGACAATTCGCTTGTGAAAGAGTTTCGTTGTTAAGTCGAAGCATACGACACAGTGTCCCCGTCACTGGGCGAAATCGACGTTTTTGGGTTGGGTTCGATCTATTCTGTAGTGTAACGGCGCTAAAAGATTTCGCCAGTCGGGTAACTTTGCGCTAAACCTAGCTCGGGCCACAGTTTTCGGTAGGATTTCATGGAATCTTTTGCGACACTTTTTGTCCCTCTTCTCTCTCCTCTCCCTCGGTAAGAATTTTCCTGCGCTAGAGTCCGAACGGGTAGTAGTCTGGGAGCCGATTGTTTGGAGGCTTACCTAAAACGGGATAGTAACTCGTAGGCTGGTCGGTGGATATTTGATGGCATCTCTTTTTTCCCTCTTCTTGGCCCTGTCTGCTTACCGGGGAGTTGTGTTAAGCCATTCGGCAGTGCCTGCTCTGGCAGGCAATTTGGCTTACCGAAAATCCTTCAGTCGTTTACGGTAACCCGAGGACAATGAGCAAGGGGGAAGGGCAATAAGCTAAGGCTAAGCTCAAGGTGAGGTGAGAAAATAGGTAGGTAGGTAGAGGGATAGGTAGCCAGAGTGATGATGCGGCTTCGTCCTCACTTGGGCATGCGGCGAGTCACACCACCGTCCGGCCGGTTGGGTCTTCGTAAGGATTGGACAGACCAAGCCGGCTAGGTTGGTGAAAATAATCCGCATATATGGATGGTGTTTTGGACTCGGTCATGCTCTTGATACGCATTTTCTTTGGCTGCAGGTGTTAGGTCCATGGTGGTTACCTAGCCTGCAAGTTGCGCCTGCCAAGGGTGCCTGATGTTTGCGGGCATCAACTTTTTGACTCCCAGGCTCGGCCAGGCTAGCTTCTAGGAGTATCCACTTGGACCATCTAGGCATGTACAACCGTTTAGCCCGCTTAACACAGTTTAGCCTGAATCTTAGCTCGAAGGCGGTATATAATTCCTCTTTGGAAGTCGCAAGTGAAAAGGAACTGGCGGACTTTCACAGGCTCAGGTTCTCTCACGGCGAAGAGGATCTAGGTCCGATAGTGTATCTACGAGCCTAGAGTAGCGTATAAGTACTTTCGTAGTGAACTTTGTAGAACTCCGTAGGTATTCCGTAGTCTGCACTAGAGAGGCTCACCAATTCCCAAGCCAGAACCCAAACGTTCAAACTCAAGTCGCAACTTCCCATCGGCCATGATTCGGTCCGATACGGCCTGCCGAATCGTGTAGGTACTCGTACGCACTTCGTCCAGAGTCCAGACGGGCCAGAAATTGATGACTCATCATGAATCAGGTCTTGGTCGACCGTTTCACAGACCGTTTTTTCTGATTGTGTCCTCAGGCAGGCGAGGCAGGAGCCTCCAAGAGGACCCCCACAGTGGCGCACCCACGACCAGACATTGGCGAGTGGTGGTTGTGCCTTCCTTGTCATGCCGCAGGAAGCCACGAAGGGGACGGAACGGTCACTCGGACAGAACGTGTGAAATCTGGTCGCCGTTGCTTTTCTTTGCCAAGAACAACGCCGGACGTGCGTGTAGGATGCCTTAGGGATCGCGACCAACGCACGCCCTACTGCGCATGCAGAGCTGCATAATCATCATATCATGCCTGTGATGTGGCTAGTTGGGATTTGGCTGCGGCTGAAGCTTCCATTGCCGCTCCTACATGCCTATCTTCACGTATCTTCCTCGTGGTTATCAGTTGTCAGCTCCATTGGCGTCGCGATTGGCAGCACTAGAAGATGTGTCTACTCCGTAGCGCAAGAAGGATGGAGAGATGGAGAGGGGACACAATGCAATGCGTCACAGCAACGCTGATCACTCATCAGCCATGTGACATGTGCGTGCTTGGTAGGTAGGAATGCGTTGAGCGAGATGGACGGCTGTTGTGTCCGCAGCCCTAGAGGGCCAACCGAACTGGAAACCTAGCCTGAGACCGGCGAGAGCACGACCGATGCCGAAACGGATAAGCCAAGCGAGGGAGCCCAGAACGCCGCCCGAAACAATGACCCGTTGAATGGTTGGACGCCGAGATACACTTACTTTATTTAGCACATAATATAGGCATACGGATCCCCGACCTGCATTATCAACATGAAGATCGTGGTGAGGAGACGGAGGTTGTACGGGATATCCAGAACTGGGACCAGAGGCCAGTCGTCCCTGAGGAGGGAGGACGATATGCTGAACACGACGTATTGTCAAGGCACCCTTCGGAATGAGCACTTCTTTTGAACTTGCTCATACGCAAGCTGCCTCACTGGCAACCTCCATCCTCTCTTATGACTGTGTCAACCAGGTGTCAGCTATAGGCACCTTCTTCATGGATCACGGTCTCACCATCCGCTTAGTCGATACGACTAATTCATACGAATCCTGAGCAGCAAAAAAAGCAAGTTCAAAAGATCAGCTTGCCCATCGGCTGACTGCCTATACCATATAGGTAGGTAGCAGGCAGGTGATGGGATAATATTCTGGAATACCTACTTATTAATCAGAGCAGTGGGTTGAGCAACGAATTGCCATGGGATTCTGACCCCTCACAATCTTGGCATTCGTTTGTTGATGGCACATCCGCGCGGTCAGCTTACAGTTTGTGAAACAATCACACAGACGTTCGCCAGAACCTCATGCCTCGGGCTGCCGTTGATAGGTGCCGATTCTAAGCAGCCCCCCTGCTGGACGGAGAAGGCTGCAGGCTGGTTCAACACTATGAAACCCACCATCACCGCGGGGATGGTCCTGCGGGGGACTGACTGCCTGGTTAGCCGGGCTCACCCAATTCCACACGGAAGTCGGATCTTTCAATCGTTTGTTGAATATCCCGTCTAGACCTCCTGACCCCCACCGTCGCATTTCAAGCGACGCTCGGCGTATGAAGGTTCTCCATCAGCCTGCCTTCCGGCAGCACAGAGACCTATCGGCTCAGGCATGCGTCCATTGCTAAAGAAGTAAGGAACCCGATGTCGATGGAGCTGACAAATTGGAGATGCCGTTGGTCAATGGTACGGAATACGGATCACGGAATACGTATCTCGTACGAAGTACTTGGTCCTTCGTACTCCGTACAGCGCGGGAGAAATTTGAACCTTGGCCTGTCGACACTTATATAGCGCATTGCGCTACATTCAGACTTTGCTAGTCGGTGGAATCAACACGGCCGACGTTGAGCCCTGACTCCGTCCGACTCCGTTGTTGTGTCGCGAACAATCTGCCTAGGCGATCAGCTAGTTCCCTTGCCTACGCTGGCCTAGCGAGAGAATCCCTCCAGCTGGGAACAGCTTACACTTGCACTTGCACTTGCACTACTGTCAGTTCCCTCTCGCGTGCCGCCTTGCGTGGGAGGTGGGCGTACACTCCGTCTCTCTAGTGCTGGCACACTACCTACACGTGGCTCATGATCTACGGGCCGTAAAGAAGAAAAATGAAAAAGCTAGCAGCTGGGCCGGCCCGGGACAATGCGCAATTAAGGTTGAGACACGGCGCATTGCTTTCTAGATTGTGGCAGCGCTCAAAATAGGCACTCCGAGAGGAAGCGTGGGAAGCCGCTCTGCGCTTGCGAATGGCAGTTGGATCCCGTGGTTGAATACTGATCAACATAGAGGTGCTTCTGGCCACTGACCGACTCTCGATGTTAGTCCTCGTAACCTCATTCGTACCATACGGATTACCTCGGCGGCCATTAAGTTGCCAGCAGCATTAGGGTTCAATAGCCAAGACTCGATGAGCTGTTTCACGGAGTCTGTTTCTTGTAGTCGCAGTCACGAACGTAATTAATACGGCCAAGACTCTCCGTAATCCGTACTTTACAGACTACAAAGGATTCCCATATAAATTTGGCGGTAAATTGGATGCAACACTTCCCCTTTCGTACTAGCATCGTACCTTTTTACCCTTTCCATCGTTCTACCTACTGCATATTCCTGGGTATGATGCAAGAAATATCCTGGCACGGAACATGCACCCAGAGACATGCTGCATCTGGTCTAGGGTAGGGGGTCTGCAGATCGACTCTCCAGCTATTTTAAGCTACTGGAGGGTATGTACTCGCACTTCGTACTGTACACCCTTCCTTCACAGCTCGAGAGTCCGTGAAGATGTTGGCTGCGGTGTCGAATGGCCGAACAACAACAACAACAACATAACAAAAAGTACGCAGTACCTACTCACGGGTATGTAGGCAGGTATCGTAGCATTCACGAGTGGAAGAGACCTGCAACAGAAGCACTGTGCATGATGCGCGCATTCGCCAAGCGATGTGGTCCTACCAATGAACCCAAGGACGGACAAAGGTCGGGTTGATGGCGATGCTACCCTGATTGTACGGCACGGTACCCTACCCTAACCTTAGTTGAGAAAAGGGTGGGCATGCGCAGAAGCCAAAGCGGAATGTCAACCCGACCGACGTCAACTTGCTGGGGGACCCGAGTGGAAAGAGAGGAAGAAAAAATATTCAATTATTACGTATGTACATGGCGTGGTGGGAATTTGGAACTTTTAATAACAGGACTTGACTATAGCCGCTAACAGGCACCCAGCAGAACGTACCTATCGTAGGTAGGAGGAAGTATGTATGTGCACGATGAAGTTCCAGGGGCTCGATGCGCAGCCCTATATGGAATAAAGCGACGTAGAGACTGCGCCGGTAGCATGTTAGCGGCTATAGCGAAGTCCTGATATTTAATTCTGGTCGTGTGTCTTTTTTGTCTTGCGACACAGAATACGGAATATGTATCTAATGAATTGCAGGTGTGTGTTTCTGTTGTGTGTGTGTGATTGCGACGTTCACGGCGCTATACCGAGTAGGTAGGTCGATCGATAGGTATGCTGCTCCATCATGGCTGTTATAGCCTGCGCATGTATAATTCTGTAGGCAATTCGCGCATACATATTTCGTACATATCGTACATACAGGCTATAATTGATATAAATAGGAATTGTCGTCCAGAAAGTAGAAAAACTCGGTAGGTAGAAACAAGAAACGGCAAATACCTTCAATTGTTAACCCAGAACTCTAAACGCTAACTAACTTGGCTATTTGTGTTGGCCAACTCGAATCTCGCCCACACCTGCAACGAAGACTTACTTTACTCCATACTTACACTACATACATGGAGAGATCTTGTGCTAGGTCGTGTAAGTCCGGATGCATGGTGTCGCTCTAGCCAATAAGCAGAGATCTTGATCGCGGAACACCAACCCCAATGCCTAGGTGAAGTCTAAGAAACATAGATTGCCTTTTCGTATTGTCGAGATAGTTCCGGCTAGTTGTCACTTGTATTCGTAAGTTCCGTCCAGCCTAGATAGAAAGAGAGAGTCGTGTACGTATCCCGTTCCCGACCTTCCAGACTCTTTCGGTTTACTATTTTTTGTCGACGGGAGTACGTGTGTTCCGGGCGAGAGTTTTGGCTAATCCGTCTGGGCTCCGCACTACCATGAGCCTCGCACTTGGGGCCCGGTCAGCTCTGGGTAGTGTAGATGTAGTGTAGTACGAGTACACGTGTGTGTGTGCACTAGGAGGGCATTCCGTACATGAAGGTGTGGAGATACAAGGGAGGAATACCCAGTTCCTCGGTTATATTGTTTACTTGCGGATTACAGGAGCCATTGTATGTAAACAATTCAACACTTACACACACTTACGAAATAGCACCCACGGCTTTACACCACGATTCCCTACCTAATGCAATCCGTATTCCCCTCGACAGTGCAGCCAGCACAGCAGCCACTCGCTACGAGGAATCCCGTAGTGTGCAAAATTCACAGCACTATAGCCGCTAACTGAGGATTAACACAGTACTTAATAACAATAATCCACAGTGCCATGTACGGCCCTCGTTCGCTCGCCCGGTACGAAGTCCCCTACCACAAAAACGTGATTCTTCTTGTTGGTGCTTAGCGAGTTAGCGGCTATAGCCTGTCCTGATGCTTTTTTCCAGGTCTTCCAGCCTTACTATTCGCAGGCTCTCTAGGGGCTGCGCCGCTAGGCCCGAGTCGGTCTAGGCGCGCTGCAAGCCCGAGCAAGGATCATGCGGGAAACGCACTAACCCACTCTAGTATGTTTCCCGCATGCTGGGCAGGCCGCGCTAGGTATAATCCGTCATCTTCGCCTAACACGGTGACCCCCGCCGCTGCTGGTTAGCACCTGCCCCCTGTCCTTATAATTACGCGCTTAACTGGAACAACGTTCAGGCCCTCCGATCTGCCTAGCCCCTGTCGAACCTTTCTACCGTCCCAGGCCTCACTTCACTATCCAATCCCACCGAGTATAGCCTCACTCACGCTCTACGGATTACTGCTCTACCTGCCATCTACACAACACTACGCTACCAATCTATGTAACTCTCCCATTGTTCTTTTGTGTCCGTAGAAATGCCAATTGACACCAGGTGCGGTGCTCTCCTCCGTCCATCCATCCATCTGTCGTCGGCGTCTCCTTGGGGCACCGCCATGTCCTCAGCTCTGCTCTGCTCTGCTCCAGTGAACCACCCAACATCTTACGTGCATTATCATTATCGGGTCGTTCTTCTCGCATTTTCTGCTATCGTCGCCCATGACGCAGCCCTGTCAAAATAAACCAGCCACTTCATGCGCAATGAGTGCATCTTCTCGTAAAACTACCCCTCAATTCCCACTGGGGCGTGCAGTGCAGTGCAGTGCAGGGCTTCTCTCTCACAAATTCGAAGGTCCCACTGAGGGAAATACTGAATATCCATCGTAGCACTACGCATTATCCATGTGGATTTTTTACCTACCTACTTGCAGCCTAAGCCGGTACACTGCGTGACGAGTATGTACTCGTACATACCTACTCGCCGTCGGTAATGCGGTATTATCTTGTCAGATCATCTCGAATAACCGGCTCCTTTATTCCTCATAATGAAGTGTGAATATGCGGTGAGGATGCCCTCCTTAATAATCCCAGACCCTCTTGTTCGTGGTGTAGGCACAATTCATCATTCCCTATTCACAACTTCATTCACACCTTAACGGGCTGCTGGCAGATCCAGACCTTGGTTTACACCAAGCTGCTTGTTCCAGGCCCTGTTGCACTACCCGTCCGAAGGTACCCGTTGTTCTCTCTGCTCTGCTGCGAACTACCTACCTAACGGAATTGCTATTAACCCCTACGAGTCATACCGGAAAAATACTGCTCCAACCGTTAACCCGTAGGACTGATGAGTACAACGAGCAGATCGACACTACAAGGCTCTCTCTTCAAATCAGTTCCAGTTCGGCAGACAAATCGTTGCCGCCAAGACTGGCCCAGACCGTGTGGGAATTCGCCTAAGACTTGGGTACTGTACGAAAAACAACGACCGTAACTGTCAGAAACGAGAGATAGGAAGAGAAGGAGAAAGAGAGAGAGAGAGCAAGGTCACGATCAGATGTCCAGAGACCTTGAGGACAGGTTCCCGGTTCACGGATGGATTAGACGTTAGACCCTGTTTGGTTCGACTCGCAGCGCATGGGAATCCGTGACTTTCGACACCATCTAGTGTCCACCTCACTAACCTGATTGCAGCTAAGGGTCAGACAGGGACGCCACCAGACAACCTGTGTAGGCGTTAAAATTCCCGCATCTTACACTGACATCCCATCTATATAACCCCCGCATCCATACGCTATACTTTATACTTTGCATGACTTTTTCTCCCGTTGATAGTGTAGGTTAACGTCGGTGAACTCCGGCTCGACACTTTTTTCTTTCTTATATTCCCTTACAGATATTTAATCTACGCAGTGCTACCTTCGTCTTGACCTTCACCCGGACCTACCTACCTACCTCCTAGCGAATCCATCTCAAACACACACTCTTCCTTAATTCCTCTCCAAGTTCTCGCTAGTCATGGCGAAGGACGGAGAAGCAGACCTCGAGGCTGCTGTATCGACTACTCCTGGTACTCGGATTGCCTTCCAGGATAATGTATCACCTGACCAACGCCACGGGAGAGAGACGACCACTGCTCGTCGCCACTCCCGCAGCTCTCGCTCTCTCTCCCGTCGCCGCAGCGCGAACGTGAACTCGGAGCTGCAGATTGAGTACCGCACCCTATCCATCCACGTCAGTGACAGCAAGGAGGTCAGCACCGACATCAAGAAGCTTGACGCCAAGGACGGCAAGAAGAAGAACGACGAGTACTTTGCCAATGTCGATTTCCACATCGCCACGGCGGACGACATCTGCCAGCGCTTCAATGTCGACCAGCAGCAGGGTCTCTCTACCAACGCCGTGGGCATCCGCCTGCAGCAGAACGGCGAGAACACTCTCCCCAAGCCCAAGTCCAACGAATTCAAGAAAATCCTCGGTTACATCTTTGGTGGCTTCTGCTCCATCCTCTGGATCGGTGTCATCGTCTTCTTCCTGTGCTGGCAACCCTTGAGCTCTCCTCCCTCTATTCCCAACCTCGCCCTCGCCATTCTCGTCATCATCGTCATCTTCCTCCAGGCCGCCTTCTCCGCCTTCCAGGATTGGTCAACCGGTCGTACAATGAAATCTATCATGGATCTGATTCCTTCTGATGCTATTGCCCTCCGTGAGGGTCAGCTCCAGAAGGTCAAGACCAGCCAGTTGGTTCCCGGTGATATCGTCCAGCTTCACCTTGGTGACAAGGTCCCCGCTGATTTGCGACTTCTGTCCCACTCTGGTGACATCCGATTCGACCGTGCGATTTTGACCGGTGAGTCCGATGAGATCGAGGGATCTTTGGAGAGCACTCACCCTGCCTTCCTGGAGTCTCGCAACATCGCCCTGATGGGTACTGTCGTTGTCAACGGCAGTGGTACTGGTATCGTCGTTCTCACTGGTGGCAACTCCGTCATGGGTCGCATCGCCCAGGCCACCACCGGTGTCCGTGAAGTCTCTACCTTGATTCAGATGGAAATTTCTCGCTTCGTCAAGATCATTGTCGTCCTCACCGTTATCCTGGCTGCCATCATTCTGTTCACCTGGGTTGGTTGGCTTCGCCGGGACCACTTTGCCTACCTCAACGTTGTCGCCATTCTCAACGATGTCCTGAGTTGCGTTGTCGCCTTCATTCCCGAAGGTATGCCCGTCGGTGTTGCCTTGACTCTTATGATGATCGCTCGCCGCATGAAGGAGGTCAACGTTTTGCCCAAGGGTCTGGCCACTGTCGAGACGCTTGGTTGTGTCACTGTCATTTGCTCTGACAAGACCGGTACTTTGACCAAGAACCAGATGCACGTTTCCAGCGTTGCCTTCATCGACCAGCAGCTCTCCTCTCCTGACGAGGTCCGTGAGGCTCTGGCCACCGCCAACCCTGAGCCCAACTTCGCTACCCTCCACAAGGCTGCTCTCTTGTCCAACGATGCTTTCTTCGAGCCCTCCACGATGCACCTGCCCATTGATGAGCGTGGTGTCCAGGGCAATGCCACTGACGCTGCCATTCTCCGATTCGCCACCAATGTCACCCCTAATGCCACTGCCGCCTCTGCCAAGCCCCGCAGAGACTTCGAAATTCCCTTCAACTCCAAGAACAAGTGGATGCTTGCCATGTTCCGCAAGGAGGGCTCCAGCGACAAGTCGAACGAGTACCAGGTCTACCTCAAGGGTGCCCCCGATGTTCTCCTCCGCAACTGCACCAAGTACTGGTCGTACAAGACCAAGTCCGTCCAGCCCATGGATGCCGCTGCCCGTGCCGCCTTCAGTGCTACCCAGGACAGACTGTCCCGCAACGCCGAGCGTGTCCTTGTTATCTGCGAGAAGACCACCATTGTTAACAGCCCCCACGGATCCAACGCCTTCAGTGACGAGGTCAACGCCATTGCTCTTGAGGACCTTACCGTTATTGGTATCTTCGGTATCACTGACCCCCCGCGTGCCGAGACCGCTGGCACTGTTGCCGACTGCCGTCGTGCCGGTGTTCGCTTCTTCATGGTTACTGGTGACTACGGTTTGACCGCTGCCGCCATCGCCCGCAACATTGGTATCTTCTCCAGCGAGCGTGCTCCTGACACCTACGAGACCATCCACTCTATCCCCAAGTCCTCCTCTTCTGAGCACAGCAAGACCCGCGACCCTGATGAGAAGCGTATGCTCCTGCTCGAGGGACCTTCTATTTCCCTGCTTGAGGACGATGAATGGGACGTTGTCTGCGCTTACGAGGAGATTGTCTTCGCCCGTACCACTCCTGAACAGAAGCTCCGCATTGTGAACGAACTCCGCCAGCGTGACAACGTCGTTGCTGTTACCGGTGACGGTGTCAACGATGCCCCTGCTCTCCGTGCTGCTGATGTCGGTGTCGCTATCGGAAACGGAAGTGACGTCGCCATTGACGCTGCTGACCTCGTCCTCCTCGGTACCTTCGACTCCATCACCACCGGTATTCGTCTCGGTCGTCTCGTCTTCCAGAACTTGCAGAAGCTCATTGCTTACCTGCTCCCCGCTGGTAGTTGGTCTGAGATCTGGCCCGTCATCCTCAACGTCTTCTTCGGTGTGCCCCTTCCTCTCAGTTCCTTCCTGATGATCATCATCTGTGTCTTCACCGATCTGTTCTGCTCCCTGTCCCTCATCATGGAGAAGGAAGAGTTCGATCTCCTCTCCATTCCTCCCCGTAACCACAAGCGCGACCACCTTATCACCCTCAAGGTGTACATCCAGTCTTACCTCTTCATCGGTTTCCTGGAGACCTTCGCTGCCCACGCCATGTTCTTCCTGTACATGTGGAGACACGCCGGTATCCCCATCCGCGAGCTGTTCTTCCTCTTCGAGGGCTACACCGAGGGCTTCCACGGCTACACCATGGACGAGCTGACCCACTTCAACCGTGCCGGCCAGGGTGTCTACTTCGTCACCCTCGTCATCCTCCAGTGGGGTAACATCTTGTCCGTCCGCAACCGTCGCCTCAGTATCTTCCAGGCCGACCCCTTCACCAAGGCTCGTCGCAACCCCTGGTTGATCGCCTCGGTCCTCATCTCGCTCGCCATCGCCATCTTCGTCACCCAGGAGCCCGGCATCCAGTACCTCTTCCAGACCGCGTCCGTCCCCATTGAGCACTGGCTCATCCCGATTCCCTTGGCGATCGGTATCCTGGCCCTGGATGAGCTCCGTAAGCTCATGGTCAGACTGTTCCCCAACGGACCCATTGCCAAGATCGCTTGGTAACACTGGTGGTGCTGTATATATGTTTTAATTGGGTTAAGCATTTTATGTTTCTTTGATATGAGCGGGTGTGGTGTTTTTTCATGTCTTTTTCGGGTGTTCGCGTTTGGAAAAGAAAAAATAGTCGTAGTGTTTAAGGGCATGTGTGTGTGTGTTGTTGGTTTGTCTTTTGGGAGGAAGGGAGGAAATCCGGGGCATTCAAAAAAAACCTTTTCAAGTGCTGACTCGGTTGCCTCGGGTTTATAAAAAAAGTTCCTCCTTTTGTCTTTTTTGTTGTTTTGTTTATGGGATGTGTTTTGTATAACCTCTCTTGTACACAGGCACACACACACGCACATGCGATTTGTTCATCATACCCCATCATATATCTTAGAGGCAATGGCTTCCAGGTTGTCACCTTCGAGGTTTTTCCCTGGTTGGCAACCTTTCTGCAGGAAGTCTTGGTAGCGAGTCATGCCAAACATTTCTTTAATAAATACCTTGGGTCTTCGTTCGTGTGAATGTGACATGTATCCCGGAAGAATAATATCGGTTGGCCGGTACTCACCTTGCCCATCGGGACGGACCCGGCATCGTCGAAAGAAAAACTCTGATCGGCATCCGGCAGGGCCGTTCGGTCGACTTTGGAGGGCCCGTCGAGTTCCGTGTCACATGAATACGACGGTATGTACGGCAGCAAATGTCGATGTAACCCACACCCAACCCGAACCGCGTGCGTGCGTGTTCCCATCCATCCCTTCCCCTCCCTTTTCCACGCCGTAGTCAGACCGCGGAGAAGGATTCGCCGTATCACCTAGGTGTGCGGACATTGCTTCTTTCGGGTGGCGTTGTTGTAACCTCGATGGCGTGTTACCGGGTACTTCATCCAATCCGTACCACTGAAGAGATAGGATGGATGGAAGAAGAAAGTCGATGTTCGATGGCGATGGTTGATGGGGTGTATTTCGAATTTGCTACACCCCCGAGATTTCATCGGGTGCAGATTTCGGGGACATCGTGTCGACCTCGGGTATCAAAATCATCAAAATTTACACACAAAAAAATTACAATAAAATACAGACCGATGTATCTATCAAGGTACATCAAACAAAAGAAGAATCGATGCGATAGGCTGGGTGATGATGGGGGTTGCAACGTCGATAGACGAAGGGGACACAAAAAAAACCGGGGGGGAGGAGAGGAGAGGAGAGAGGCGAGAAGGAAAAGAAACGGAAGAAGCGGGTGAGGAGACGAATTCGAAAGCTTCTCCAGGTACGAGGTACCTAAGTGTGCTTGCTCTACACCCGCTACAGGGGTGGCAGTCACCTGCACCTGCAAACCTGCAAAATGGCGTGCTTATCAGAAAAAATCTTATCTTTTCCTTGCTCATGTAACTCCGCGGTCGCAAATATGCTGAATGGGCAGACGAAGAGCCGATTTCAGCGGTGGGAATGATCTAACTGGCATCGATGGATCATTGGTATTTCTGTAGATTGTCTACGGCGCGATTCTGGTCCCTTTCCGTGCGTGTCGGTACTGCGTTGGTGAGGTTTAGCACGCTGGATGCTGATGTATTCCGTGCGTCGGGTAAGTGCATTGCCTGCATACGCACTGTGACGTCCTCCCCCCTTTTTCAGGAAATTGTGGGTCCGTCGTCGCTTCCCTTTTAAACGTCAAAACAACTGCATTGCTAACACTACCCGTGATTCATAAGGCGTTTTATTGAATATCTGAGCTGATGAGAGGGAATCCGGTGTAGGCAGATGGTGGGTGGTGACTTTGGATAGAAGTACCAGTTGGCCCGAGCGGGCTCGCACAGAATGTATTCTTACCATGGACTGGGTGTATCTTCGTATCTCTTCAGGCACCACCGAGCCAATCTAATGGGAGGATAATCCTGGGGAAAGGGCGAATTCGGGACGTACCTTGCCGTTGCTGGGTGTACCCGCGTACCAAAAAATGGGACTGCAGGTACACGCTACGGGACGGCACGGAGCCGCATCACGTGGACGCATCGACGGTCATCATGCTTCACGAATAGTTGATGCTATAATTCCCTATGACGATGCGTTAAAAGGGATTGTTCAAAGTCAGTGTAGATGGCAAAGGAAGCTTGAAGGGCAAATGCTTAGGAGGTAGGTATTGTGGCAGGTCCGGAGCACCATCGTGATGGGAGATAGCATGGCCTACCCATGACCTCGACTGTGTACCTAAGACAACAATAACAAGTACTCACTCTTGTACATCTATTGTAATTGCATGCAAGTAAACAAGTACCCGATGCCCTCACGTACCTCGCTGCCCTCTAGGCTCCACGCTCAGTGGACAAACGTCCGTGCTCCCAACTAACAACCCCCATACCTATCGCTATATGCGAACTCGCTTGCGGCTCCCCCCAAGGCATCCAATGGATTCTCCGGGTCGTGAGTCGTTCTTGCTGTTTTGGGCAACGGAGTCATTGACCTTGTTACAAGCCAGTCATCCAGACTACCCGTCCTTTACCCGAGCCGACCTGACAATGTATAGGCACTCTCGCAGGACCTTGACCCTCTGCCTATATCTTTCCTGCCCACTCCAATTGTTCTCCCATCCTTCTTCTTCTCTCCCACAACATTCTTCCACTCCGCTTTCACACCCAACCTTCTTTACAGCTTCTGCTCTGCACCGCTTCGTTCAGCACTGCTTCCTGTCAACAAGACATCGTATCCGCGCCTCGCTTCTGATCATCGCTTCCTGCGACGCAAGATTCACAGAGACTCATTGCCTGAGTCCTTCGACGCGCTAGTACGAACCTGCGACAGCACGCGCGCTTTGCCCAGTCATCGCGGCACTACGGTGAGTAATTCATACTTCCTCGTCCCAGCTCGGTGACTCCTCGTCCCCCACCTGTTTCGGTCTCTGCTTTTCCAATTCTTGTCTGCCCATTTCTCTCCCATCTACTCTGGTCCTACACTTTCTTCCCTTCTTCTTCCTCTCCCTCACAACCATCTTCCTCACTTCACCATCTACCTTCGCCTCGCTTCGTGCCCTGACAGCATCAGCAATCGTTGCCGATACTGCTTGCTTCACAGCACTCTTCGCTTCTGCCCGCGATCGTGTAAGTCAACCCGATCCCATTTCCTCGTCTCTTCCTCCCAGTGGGAGGCTCCCAGTGACTCCTCGTCCCCCACCTGTTTCGTCCACCGGCTGCTGTTTATTTATCGTCCGTGCGCTTCTCTCCCGTCTGCTTCTACCCATACACCTTCTTCCCACCCATCCATCTTTTCTTTCCCTCCATCTTCTCCTCCTACAACCTCTTCCTCTCAACCACCTTTCTCTCGTCTACATTCTTCCTTCGCGCCTCGTCATCTTGACTTCGCTTCGACTCTGACAGCATCAGCCATCGTTACCGATACTGCTTGCTTGTCCTCTGCTATCCCGACCGCGACCGCGTGAGTCAATCCGATCCCATCTCTTCTGTCGTCTCCCACCTATTTCATGCTCCTCCTGTCCTACCTTTTCCTTCTCTCCCATCTACTCTGGTCCTACACTTTCTTCTCTTCATCCATCTTCTTCCCATCCACCTTTCTCTCCATCTTCAACCATCCTTCACACCTTGTGACCTTCGACTCGCTTCTGCGTCTGACAGCAGCAGTATAGATACTGTATCTGTTCACCCTGCTGGCGATCTCGTATGTCACTCCAATCCCATCTACTCGTTGCAGTCCTTCCTCCTCCTCATTGCTTCCTGTCCTCAAGTTCTCATGCGCGTTGCACCTTGTTGTCTTCGGCTCATTCACTGACAAACCCAAGTTCGCTAGACTTTGCTGATAAAGCTACCGCGTTATCGTAAGTGAACCGGACCCCATCACCTCGTCTCTATCCCGACAGCCTTCGACACCCTTCGACTTCCCGCTCTACATCCCGCACACCATCGTCTTCAACTCGGTTTCTAACGTGAACAGGCGCTTTTCTGCTCCCCTCGTGCTGCCTCCGGCGATACAGTAAGTCAATCCCACCGGATCTCCTCGTCAACCTGCCCAATTGCCGCACTTTCCCGCTCTTTCTCGACCTCCCCAGGTTCTCCCCGTCCCCCACCGCTCTCAAAACAGTCACAACCAGTTCCCCAGCCCTGTTTGCTTTCAGCCGTCCGGCACCAGCCAGTCACTCCGACCGAGTAGTCAATACATTACCCAGTGATCAATGTATTGTCAACTCAACAGGACCCACTTCCATTTCTCTTTACCATTCCACCTTACCACTCTTCCCTTCTTCCAATTCTTCTCTTGCACATCCTTCTTCCACACACACTCTTCTCACAACAACATTCTTTCTACACAACCTCGACTTCTCTTCACACTTCTTCTTCCTTACTTCATACATCCTCTTCCTTACTCAAGCCTTCCTTCATACATCTTCTTCCTTACTCTTGTCTTCTTTCACACATCGCTCTTCGGCGCAACGCCATACTGATCGTAACCCAGTACCGCTCGGTATTGTCTAGTCGTCTTAGCTTCTTCGTCGATCACCTGGGGTACAGGTGACGACACTACCCTCCCTCCCGCGTCTTCGCCATACGTACTGGCGTCGACATCAGTCTCGCGACACTACAGATCGCTTCCTTCCCCCCCTCCCTTCCCTCGTTGATCGCCTGGGGTACAGGCGACAACAATCGTCCCGCGACACGAAAGATCGTTACCTTCCCTCCGCTTCCCTTCCTCGCGTCCCGCCACGACGCCTATCCCTTTGTCTCGCGACGTGTAGTTCGCTTGACCTCATCACCCTCTACCCTCTCTTCTCTCTTAAGGTATGTTCAACGACCCATCATGATCCATCCCACCCCCAACCCAAAGTCCTTCATCATCCTACACACCCCAAGGCAACAACATGTTCCTCTTCTTGTCGCCTGGGTTGTCCTATACCAGTGTTCACAAGTCTGTGAACCACCTTGCCTCCCTCTCATGATCCCCTTTCACATAACCTTAACCCAAGTCAGTAGTACTGACTTATCCTTTCAGAGATCTCGACATAGCGTCGATAGACCCTAGTGGTAACTGAGCACTGGCATATATCTTGCCAACTTCGGAGACACATCAATCAAGATGTGTCAGATTATTTATTACATCTGTGCCAAGTGCTACAGCGGCTACCCGCGATGGGTAGTCCGCTGCGAAAGCTTCCACCCGCCCATGGAGTACTGCCCGGACAGCACGGGCTTTAAGTTTACCATTGTGGACGAGCTCCAATGCTCTCTGTGGCCCAACCATCGCCACATGCCTCCCACCCTCGAGGGTGAGGTACCCAACGTCTCGGGCCCAGCGCCCATCGGCCCTCTCGCCCAGGGCAACCCGGCTCGTAACGTCGCTGAAGAGCCCATTGTCTCGGACCCGGCTCCCACCGGCGCCCTCGCCCAGGGCCATTCCGCCCCCAACGTCGCCAATACCGAGGCGACTAACGGCATGGCCCCAGTCTATGCCATCCCGGACGCCCCTGCTGATTGGGCTGCCCAAGTCGCGGCGCACACTGGCAATGCTGCGCAGCCAGCCGAGGGTCCCCTGGCCCAAGAGTACCCGCCTCTGCCAACTCCTGGCCCGTCTAACGTCCCCGCTGCCAAGGAGAAGCTTGGCAAGGCGGGCCACAAGGGTAACAACGGCGAACCCTCGGCAGGCCATAGAAAGCAGGGAGGCTCAGGCGGCAAGGAAGGAGGCCGCAATGGCAAACAAGGTGGCGCCGACAGCCATGATGCCAAAGCCACCAAGGGCCAAAAGCCCTCCAAGGCCACTAAGGCCGGCTCACCCCAGGAGGGAAATGGCGGAAGACCCAAGGGCGCCCTCAACAAGAATGGAGGTCGGGACACCTACTCGTCCTTCGCTGGTGGAGAGGCTCGCGGCGCCCAGCGTGGTGGCGACACGCGGGTCATGGAAGACTGGCGTCGTGGGAACTCCGATTCCCCCAAGCCGCGCAGCAATGGCTCTGGTAATGGCGCTAAGAACGGAGGTAAAGGCCAGAAGAAAGGCAAGGGCGGCGACCAGAGTGGTCGCAAGAAGAAGGGTCGCTCCGCCCACGCCAACGGCGGACACGGTGGCCATCCCCACGGCCAGTACCCTGGCCAGCCCGCCCCTTGGGTCCCAGAGGAGCCCGAGCCCAACACTGGGCTAATGACCCACACGGGACTGTGGGTCCCTTACACTGCCATGTCGGAGGCACCCCAGCCGGCACGATTCAACCCGGAAGCGCCAGTCTTCCAGATGGGCTACGGACATCCCGTAGTCCATCAGGGTCAGTACGGCCAGGAGCAGCCACAGGGCTTTTACCCTGTGGACCCTACCTATGACCAGGGGGTCATCCAGGGCAACGCCGGCGACTACTACGAGGACCCATACGGCGAAGCGGGTCTGCCATATGCCTTCAACTATGATCAATATGATCATGGGCTGCCGGGCCCCGAGGGTGTATACCAGTCTCATCCGGAGACTGGTCTCCCCATTCAGGAGGCCCAGCATGGTGGCATGGACGCCAGGGAGACTCAAAGCGAGGCCGATGTTCCTCGCTCCCCCACCAGCCAGCCAGCTGGCTCCGGTTTGCCCCGCTCCCAGTCGGAGAGCCAGATTCCGGTGATCATTGTGACACCGCCATGGGAGGAATCTGGCTCTCAGGAGCAGGGTAGCTGCCAGCCCGGCCAGTTGGCCGACGATGGGAGCGTTGAAGATGCCACACAGGCATCACCCATCGCTGGTGGTGTGGAGCAGGAAGAGGCACCTGCTGAGCCCGCCCAGCCCGCCCAGGCGGTGCCCCTAACCTGGGACGAGGAGGTAGAAGCCGAGTTGGAGGAAGATGCGACCCCGGATGAGGTTGCCCCCATTGTCCCCCCTAACTCTCCCGCCATGGCGAGCGTCGAGACACGTCTCTCGAGCTTGCCGCACGCTCGGCCCTCTTGGAGCCAGGTTGCCGCAGGCCGTGTCTCGGGTGAGGGTATGGGCCGGGAGCAGCGACAGGCTGCTAAGACCGACGGTGCCGGGTCGCAGGGTACCAAAACTGGACCTGCGACCAAGCCCGTCGCTAAGCCCACCACGGCTGCACAGCCTGCCGCTGCTCAGGCCACGAGCAGCACCCCCTCCACCGCTGCGCAGAGCGGCGCCACAGGAGCTCCACTCTGGAGCCAAATCGCGGTGCGCCCTGGACCGGCCGCCGCGATTAGCACACCGTCGCCCCGGGCTGTGGCCCTGTCAACCCGTTTGCCGGCTCCGGCTCCGGCTCCGGCTCCACGGAGCCAATACCGTCCCCCGGCACCCTGCCGTCCTCCTGCTGGGCCAACCCCAGCTTTCACTCCCCCACCCCCTCGCCCAGCACCCGCAGGCCGTGCTTCCGCGGCCAACCAGGGCGCAGGCCGACAGGGTCGGGGTGAACGGGGAGAGTTTGTCTGGCCGGATCGCGGCACTCGTGGTGGCCGAGGCGCCAGTGCTGGCGCCGGCAACCCAGCCAGTCGGGGTGGTCGTGGCGGCCGTGGTGGTGCTGCCAGCACCAGCAATGCTGGCGGCCGCGGTGGTGGCCGTGGCAATGGTAGTAGCCGTGGTGGAAGTCGTGGAGACAGCCGCGGCGGCAACTCCAATGGCGGTAGCGCCCACCAGCCCCGACGCAAGGACTAATGCGTCGTGAGTTGAGGTCGTCGTCGCGGGAATGCCCTTGCGACCATAAGAAGGGTTTCAAGTTCCCGTGGCGATAATTCGGCCTCTTTTGTCCCTCTGCCCAGACGGCTACATGCTTGGTAGAGTTTTTTTTTCGTCCCCAACGCCAATTTCCTAGGGTTCGCTTTTGATCGATATGAGCTTCGTTTCCGAAAAAAGTTCATGCCTTTTCTGAGCTCGATGGGCCATGCACTGCAACGACAAGAACTTCATGGTCATCTGCTCTTACGACAATATGTTTGATAATGATGGCGGCGGATTCCATCGTTGACCATACCCCATATATAAAGACACGACACCGACACGGCACAAGCGATAGGCCGTTTTTTTACCACGATTTGCTTGACTCTTCTGCTTTTCTTTGCCTTGTTGCAGAACAAAATTTGCTGGCAATAAGTTACTTTGAGTTCAGGAGAAAGAATTACCAAATAGGGGGCAAAGCATTGATGATAATCAGGGGAAATGGTTGGGAAATTGGGCGTTGTGGTTGGGGAAAGCATGGTGGGAATTCAGAGGCGTTGTGGTCATAGGAAACATTGATGGACAGGAAAGGGTGACGTTCTTACGATAAATGAATGTATAACAGTAGACAAGATACCCAAGACATGATGGACAATAAAGGGGCGTTGAGGAAAACTATAGTTCGTTGGCTTGCTCCTAAAAATGATGAACTGAAGTCAATAACATGATTCGTGTTAATTGGCGACTTTAATGTTGACCATTTTGACTGTGATGATATATGGTTGTGATATGGAAGAGCAGATCTGCGCAGTATCTCGAAAACATTGAATGATAATCACCTCATCTCCATAGTAGTGGAGCGGACAAGGAAGCAGACACTAGTGAAGGCTTTGCCATGAACTTCAAGAGTCTGTCTGGTATCTGAAATAATAAGACAGGGCCCTATCATAAAAAAGGCCAGACAAGATCTGCTCGTGATTCCTGAAAGGAGCGAAGACCATGTGGCAACATGCATGTTGTGATGCTTCGCGATATGCTAATGAAGCATTGCGGCAAATCAGAAGTTGCAGTTGGTTCAAACAAGCGAAGATACGCAAGTACTTCCAGGAGACCTAGTTCACGAAGTTCAGGTTGGCGTATGAAAGCGATTGTCGTATGCGAACCAGAAAGACAAGTTGCGACTCCGATGGATGGCGTCGGTTTCGCTTCTCGGTATTTAAGAACTGCTAGGCAACTAGATGCCAAGAACTTTAGTCTACACAAGTGTCAGTTAATTCAACAGCACAGCATTCGGATCTCTCGGGAATGAGCTCGAACTCACGATAATATAGTCATCGCACACCAGTACTATGCGGACCGACCCAGCCCACGCAGCCGTACTCTCGCCAAAATATATAAGTAACGAGTGGAGATCAGATCAGGGGTTTCGGACGCGGCATGTGAATTCAGGTCTGATAAGAGGTTCGGAACTCAAAAAACAATCTACTGGATGACTGGATTCATTGGAAGTCATAACATGTAATCTAGACGGGGATCTGGATCGTACTTGTAGTAAACCATTTCCCAATCTCGTCCATTTGTTTGAGGCCGAACAGGGATGAAAGGTTCCCGTAACGTACTCAAGCATCTGGGATGACAAGTTGAAGAAAACAACCCTGATAAGCTGAGAAGTCCTCCGATGGATCAGATGTGGTGATGATGGTGATCACGAAAGTGCCGTGTTTGTGTTGCGCGCGTTTCGGAGGGGTTTGAGGTTCGAGAGTTTGGAGATCACGGAAGACACTCATCGTAGGGTTGAGATATCACTTGATACACGGAAATGGTAACACGCTTGTGCACAATCTGCCTTGGGGTATGAAGACCATTGGCATCCCAAACCCTGAGTAAGAGCCTCCTGAGGGTCTCCTGAGGGACAAGGGTGCGTCAAGTTAACAAAAACGGAATACCGAGCAACTTCCGATACAGAAAACTATCGTGTGAATGCTTCTGAGAGTCTTCGCCTCAGTATATCACGGTCTTCGAAATGTTGTCGCATTTCGATTCAGATTCGGTTCAACCGCCGTGAACCAGGATCAACCGATCGCGATCATTCGGATTGCCAGTGATCTCTGACCGACCAACGAACACGTAGAAATCATAGCGTTTCACTTCGTAAGTCCCAGGACAATCATCTTAGAATGGAAACAGGTAGATATGCCGAATACGAACGAGGCACATACCGGCTGGCTGTGACATGCGGTCGATTGATCGAAAGTTGGCCAACAGCGCAGGACGTCCTGGCCATAGTCGTTACTCGCAGCGCTCAATATTCTTGATGAGACAATGGGGAAGAAGGACTCCATCTCGAAGTTTCAAGGTATTTCTGATGCGTGCATAGGTGTGAACCCTCAATGCCGCTCCATCTCGCATCGGAGCTGTAGGATGCGAGCCATGGTCGACTGATCATTTGTGAGGCTCACTCCAGAAGCTGTGAGTTCGGATCTTGATCCCCACGTTGCGCGCACCTGGCTGCCACGACAAGAGGTGAAGAAATGTGAGAAAGAAGGAAGGAAAACATCAAAGTTCACCCCTCACGAGTCAAAATGCGAGGGGCACAGTAGAGACCGTGCTGACAACACTAGAAGCACTGGGGTTTATACTTCATCGCGACCTGCCATTGCCTCACTTTGATTTTTAAAGTCAAACAGGAAGGCACGGTCTAATCGACTCGTTCTCACTGAGAGTAGCACCGTTACGTTGACAATAACGTATCCAAAGTGCAAATTGGATCTCGCTCCTAATCCGTAGTGGAACTGTGACTCTATCACATTAGCACGACGCGGCAATGTCGTAGTTCACATAATCCTACTTTGATGCGCCTTTGAGCAGAAGAATTTCTTCTCTTCATTAAGTCCAAAGTAGAGAGCCATGGAGTCAAATCGAAGATAGGAAACTAATCAACATTTCGGCCAGACTGGCCTTTACAGCTTCCGACCAGAGTTGACGCCTACTTCAACAAATTGATTCAATCCGGGGTACTCCGGAAGTTCAAAGTCGTACTTCTTGGCCATAGCCGGGGATATGAATCTGCTATCATATTAGCCAATGACAAGAACTCGCGAGAAAGAATACGAAAACGCACCGTCCACCAAGAAAGTGACGGCCCTTGAAATGCCGAACCAACGGCTTCGGCGCCGAGAGACTGATCAGGTACGCGGGATTGAACTTGCTTCCTGGACCAGATGCCGGCGGGCCTGTCTCAATGTTCCAGGACGATGGCGCATCGACTGAAGTCACGGGGACCTTCGTTTCCTCTAGGGCCTTGATCACGGCTGGGAATGGTTCGCGGACTTCGCCTGAGAAGCTGAATCCTGATACGAATAAGTATGATGTTAACATGCGCAATGGAATTAACACCTTACCAAATATCGCATCTACGACATGATCTGCGGATTTGAGAGCCGAGACGAAGTCGTCCACGAATGCGATTTCAAGGTCTTCTAGTTGTTTAGTGAGTCGCTGTGGGCGAGTATCAGTATGATGACGGTTTTGATTAGCGAAGGGATGAAATAGGGGTGAGACTACACGACGAAATAAACAGTCGTCAAAATATCTCAGGCTTGTCTTTTCATAGAATGCAAATAGAGACTGAGTTTTTGTAAGAATTCAACTCACCTGATACAGCTCATTCTTGCCGCGCTTGGGGTAGTAAACGGAGGGCCGGTATCCATAGTTGTGAAGATGCCGGGCCGCGACAAGCCCATCACCACCTAAAATTGTAAGCTGAAGTTCAATTCATATGCTACCTTCTTGGAAAAAATACCATTGTTTCCAGGACCACATGCGACAAGCACTCTGTTCCCCATGCTGGGCGGGTGAACATGATAGACTATGCGACACGCACAGAACATGTGAGCGGTAACCAAGGAACCCGATCATATAAACCATGGTTTGCAAGTCATTGCTCACCAACTTGCGACACTGATAATCCCGCGAGTTCCATGAGCTGATCAAGGGAGAAAGCTCCCGTGCTCATGAGCTCGACGTCCAGAGCTGCTGCAGCTTTGGCTGAGAGGGTCTAATTCGGTGTAAGTCAAAAGGTCGAATCGTGAATGATTTCAGTTCCATGAATACTCACCTTAATCGCCATATTTACTACACACGAGATTGAAGGAAAATTGATTAAAATAGGATTAAAAATTCATGCGAAATAGTGAAAAAGAGGAATGTGTAATGGTTCGTCAACATTTGTGAGCGCCGTCGGTTCTCAAAACTGACATCATCCGATCGATTGAAATAGATCCCGTTAATCAGATACTTTACCCCGATAATATGCATATATTTGTGTATCACATACATGTAGCTACTGAATCACAAACTTTGATTGGCAGAGCGGATCAACCGCAGCCCGGCCCCACTAAAATTATCGCAGTGATAGCGACGAGGTCATCCAGACGCTCCATCGGCATAGCAACTACTCCCCGTTAAAGCTCCCTCCCTCACAGCCCGTCCCGCTCAACACCGTCCACCACCGAGCGCCATGGTTGTCAAGATCCGCCTCGCCCGTTTCGGGCGCCGAAACTCGCCCATCTACAACATCGTCGTCGCCCATGCGAGGTGAGTGTGTCCCTCCTCCCCGTCGCGACGCGGAATCCACGACTAAACGCTTGTCTTCGAATGCTACAGAACGGCACGCAACAGCAAGCCTCTCGAGGTCATTGGCTCCTACGACCCCATCCCTAAGGCCGACCCTTACTCCCCTTCGAAGAAACTGCACAAAGATATCCAGCTCGATACGATAAGGGCGAAGTACTGGATAGGTGTAGGCGCACAGCCGACGGATACGGTCTGGCGGTTACTATCCATGGTAGGTCGTTATGATTTGGTAGAGATGGTGGTTGCTGATGGCGATGACAGCTTGGAATTATGGAACCGAAGTATCGCAAAACACAGGCCCGCGTGTCGCCTGCTATACCCGCCGAAGTTCTTATGGGAAAGACCCCCGAGAAGCCATCCAACTAGACATAATAAAGACACATTATTTTCCCGCCAAAACTAAAATGTATGATGAACAATTCGAGAGGCGTTAGCGATTGCGAATCGGCATGTGGACCATATTTGGACCGAGGAGAGAATCTGCGAGAAACCGAGATTCACGCCCTGGTCGATCAATTGGGGCTGGTAGCTTCGACGGAACCGGGCGGATAGGTTGTCCTGGCCTCGACCGAGTGAAGACGTGCGTGTACATATCAACGTATAGGACGTCCGTCTGGCCACGGTAGCTATTTGGTTCTCTACCGAAGTCTCGAGGAGGGGACGGTTACGGGCCCGTTGCACATGCCTGACGTCTGCTGTGTATGATTATGCGTAAGAGAATGGATAATCTCACATCCGGATATGCTTTCATTGTGCGATTTTACGGGCCTGATCTCTCTGCGTGAAAAAGGGGCGGAAAGATCCTTTCTATCGCAACCCCTATTATACCAGGTAGGCGAACCTCGCAACAGTCTTCGAGTGTGGGATAGGTTTCGCATTGCAGGATCAATCATCAATTCGTTACCAAAATCAATTGCGCTTCATTGCTATTATACATAGCGGTATCATTGTAGTCACCAATCCCGGCACCCTCACACACATGTCCACTGTTACACATGTCTATACCATATCTATTCGTGATCACCACAGCCACCAAGACCACATCTATAGATTCACTTTTGAGTCCCCCCCCTTTACTCAGAGGCTGCTGCGTCCTCTTCGAATACAACTAGAATTGTACCAGCTTTACATTTGTCCTGGGAATCATATTAGTTGCAGTTTTGAGATTTGGCTTAGGGGGTTACTTACGCCCTCCTTATGGGCTAACCGCTTGATCACGCCGTCTTGTGGTGATCGGATGACGGTCTCCATCTTCATCGATTCAATGCTATTCCGTGTTAGCGTGTACTCGAAATGAAGGTGTAATAAGACTTACACGACAAGAGGTGTACCCTTGGCGACCTTATCGCCCTCCTTAACCTCATTCTTGAGAATCTTGCAAGGCATAGGCGCAACAACGGACGCCTTGACCTCCTTCAAACCAAGGGCCTTATCATACCACGTCGGTTGTACCAAAGCTAACTCCGTCTTGAAACCGCGCTGGAAGATGGTGATCTTGTTGTCGTTATTCAGATCCTGGACCACAGTCGTCTCGATCCTCGTGTCAGGGAAGAACGTAGTCAGGGTCTTCTTGTCAGCACTTGATGTCTGCGATGACACGATGTTCTCAATGGTCTGAGTCTCTTCCCCCTTTCGGATGATCTGGGCGTCATAGAGCTGGTTGTCCTTCTGGAAAAGGACGACCTCCACTACCTCGCCTTCCTTCTCATTCAACACATCGAGTGACTTAAATGCGAATCGCCTCTCGCCGATACTCTGACCAAAGCCAAGGAATCCACTATGTAGCGTCTTGACTGAAGCGGGAGTAGGGGCTGAGACACCTAGTGCAGCTTGCACGTAGATCTCAGGGGCGATCCTTATGGGATCGAACAGCTCCGACTTCCACTTCTCGATGAAACCAGTCTCGACGTCTCCTTCGATGAAAGCGGGAGACTTGCAGAGCCGCTTCAGGAACTCAATATTGGTGCTCAGACCGACGACTTCGTATTTCCGTAGAGCCTGCTCCATCTTCCGGATTGCTGTCTCCCGGTCATCACCACGGATGATGAGCTTGGCGATCATACCGTCGTAAGCCTCCGTAACTGTGTCGCCCTCGACGAAACCGGCATCTATCCGGACATCTTCGTCGATGCTAGGTGTGGTAAGGTGAATAAGCTTGCCAGAGTCCGGAATGAACCCCTTTTCGGGGTTCTCGGCGTATATACGGGCCTCAATGGCAGCTCCTCTCTCCTTAATCCTCTGCATGATTTCATTCTGAGTCAAGGGGAGCTTCTCGCCAGCGGCAACTCGGAACTGCCACTCGACGAGATCGGTTCCCGTGACCATCTCACTGACGGGGTGTTCGACCTGGAGACGAGTGTTCATCTCCATGAAGTAGAACTCTCCCGAGTCCTTGTCGAGGATGAACTCCACTGTTCCGGCACCAACATAACCGACAGCGAGCGCCGCAGTCCGGGCCTTCTCCCAAAGATCCAATCTCGTAACATCATCCAAATTCGGCGCAGGAGACTCCTCCAAAATCTTCTGGTGCCGTCTCTGAATACTGCAGTCACGCTCGCCCAGCGCAACACAATTCCCATGCTTATCAGCAAAGACCTGCACCTCCACATGTCTCGGGCGCACAATATACTTCTCCACAAGCATGACCTCGCCACCCTCTCCAAATGACGCCCTCGCCTCAGCGCGCGCACTTTTCAATTGCTGCAAGAACTCCCCCTCTTCCAAAACAATTCGCATGCCCTTGCCACCGCCACCCTTCACACTCTTCAGCAGGACAGGGAACTTGATATCCTTGGCATGATTCAGGAGCTCCATCTCGCCCTGGTCAGAACCGTGATAGCCCGGAACACACGGGACACCGGCCTTCGTCATGATCTCCTTACTACGCGCCTTATCGCCCATATCAGCCATCGCCTGCGCGGGCGGTCCAACAAACACAATGCCTTCCTCCTCGCATCTCCTCGCGAAAGCGGAATTCTCAGATAAGAAACCATAACCCGGATGCAAAGCCTGGATACCATGCTGCTTCACGAGCTTGACAATGCGCTCGCCATCAAGGTACCCATTCGCGGCGCCGAGGCCGATGGAATGAGGCGAGCAAGCAGCATGTTGCGATGAAGCATCTGGGTCCGTGTAGAGCGTTGTGGTCTGGATTCCCAATCTAGTCGCAGTCCTGTTGATCCGGAGGGCGATCTCGCCGCGGTTCGCGATGAGAAGGGAGGTGATGGGCGTGATCTGGGGCTGGGCGGGTATGCTAGTGGAGGAGACATAGCGGGCAGCAAGTGCGCCGCGACGGAGGTGTTGGGACTTAATTGAACGCATTTTTTACTTATTTACTACTTTCGAAGACGAATAAACATAACAACTTTCTTCACAGCATTTCTCTCAAATTTTATCGCGAGGAAAAAGTGAAGTCTTGGTACGGAAGGCGGTAGTTTGGTCAGGTGCCTTGGTTCGAACTTCCTGAACGCTCTCACTAGCCGTCGCTAACCGACGACCGAAGCCGACGCATGCCCGCGTGCTTCAGCTCAAGCTAGGCCGGCTTCCCCACAGTCTGGCATGCAGATCCGCCCGTTAGTCACGACGGCGCTAAGCCCTTTCGTCATAACGGCACACGTTTACCCCCATCGAGTCTAGCGGGCATCCGGGGAGTTACAAAGCGGACCCACGCACTTACGGTCCACTTAGTAAGCCACGGTGACATCGACAATGGACCGACCGACCGGGTATCGTAGCTAAGCTCGCTTCTGCCTTCGTACAAAAAGCGCCCCAGCCCAAACAAACAACATTCACGATAGCAACCACGTAACACGGACAACCATGGAGCAGATATCGCTGAACTACGAGGCCTCGGCTGGCGACACGCACAAGCAGATCGTCCGCGAGCTTCCGGCTGAAGTCGTGCAATGTCTTGAAAATGCGCGCTTCGTAAGCTTACACTCATCGAACCTACCCGGGAGCTGTATAGGCAGCTAATGAACGGATATAGCTTCACCTCGCCACATGCGTCGACAACCAACCCCACGTCTCCCTCATGAACTACACTTACCTCCCGTCCTCGCCCTATTCCTCCGCGCCCGTCATCATCATGACGACGAACCCCTCGTCCAAGAAAACCGATAACCTCCTCACCAACCCGAACGTCTCCCTACTCGTGCACGACTGTACATAACCACCACCTCCCAACCTCTCATAAACATATCGCTAATAAAAAATAGGGGTCTCCCACCGCCCCCCAACCCAAGGCCGTCGGCCCTCCGGCGGCGGTTCTCCCCTCCCAGAACCGCGCTCCAGCCTCGCCAGCATGCTCTTCAACCTCAACACAAGCGCCATGTCCAGCATCAGCGCGACCATGAACGGCACCGCAACCCTGCTCGCGCATGGTTCCGAAGAAGAGAAATACTACCGCGACCAACACCTCGAGAACAACACGTTCGCGAGCGAAGAAGTGATGGCGCTGAACCGGGCCGACGTCGAGGACGGCGGGCGGTGTTTCGTTGCGGGCGAGGAAGTGCGCGTGATCCGTGTGTGTATTAGGGATATACGGACGAGTGATTGGAAGGGTGGCGTGCGCGATTGGGTGTTGGAGTGTGAGGCGAATGCGCCGGCGGCGGCGACAAATGGTGTGCGGTAGAAGGAAAAGCGCATTTGTGTCCGGAGTTTGCGTTTTTGGCTTGAGTCGCCTTGGTTGTTAACCCCGTCGGTAGGTAATAATATTCTTATTCTTCTAACAATTCGAGTCCATTCATGACTTACGTTGTTATTCACCGGTCTTGTTACCTTGGTTGGAAGTCTCCCTTTGGTACACAAATGCATACACACATCTACGAACATGGAACGCGCAGGCAAGTCGGTAGCAAGCCACCGCCAAAGGGATCTCAGCTGAATGGAGATTTGAAGCGTCGCAGTCAGTCCGCCGCATTTGTGGCTGTCACGAGAAGTATAGAAAACACTGAATGGCACTAACATTGTTTCTAATTGTAAATGGGAACTTGAGAAACACTCACTCCTCCCCCCCAGTCATGAGACTCTCTCCCATCGCCATACCAATATTATCAACTGTCTGTTACCAACAACAATTCCCAAACCCCAACACGCCAAGGCCAGCCGTTTCCATAGTCTAATATGCCATTATCAGGGGTATCTATAATCTAACTCCTACTACCAGTCATTTCCCATAGCCCAACACATGTCAACACGCCGTTACCAGTGTCTAAGCATTCGTCAAAGCTGTTGTTCGTCGTGTCGGCAACATTCCTCTTTGCTCCATAGCGCCTGGACGAAACTCTTCTCGCTATAAGAAGACATTGCCATCATCATCATTCTCCATCTGCCGGCGCCGGCTGTCAAGAAAGATGTCTACTATCCTCTCACTGCCCAAACCACGACGGTGATTTCCAGAGACTCTATCGCCGTTAAACGCATCACTGTCGCCAATCATTGCCGGGCTCACATTCTCGAGTTTTGTTGATGCTCTGTCTGCCAACCTTTGCTGTGAGTTGCTCAACTTGTTAACCTTTCCTGAATGGTCCCCACCGGGAGTGCGGTTCGTGAGGTTGGTCATGCTAGTCTTGAGCTTAGCTTGTCGCTCCTTAAGCTTTGTACTGAGGTTTTCCCGTGTATCCAGCAAAGTCTGTCGCAATGTGCGTGTAGGGACATCTGGTAGTGCCTTTTCACGGTTGATGTTAGACAAACCGGTCAAGGCGTTGTGTGAGGTGGCTTGCGGTGGTGTGACTCGTGACATCGCATTGGGGCCGGTGACGCCAGCTCCCGAGGAACTCACACAGGGCGGTTGGCGGCTGTCTGAGGCTCTGAAGGACACCGGTATATCTGCGTCGTCATACTCATCACCTTCATCACCAGACTCATCCTCAAGCCTGCCCCTATCGTTGGCATCAACTTTTGTGGTCTCGCTACCTAAAGGCAAGATTCCACATGTACTTCCGCGCCCATTCGCACTGGGACGAACTGGGCAAGGTGTTCCGGGTTGGCCAGGTGAACCAGATAGGTGATGGTCCTCCTCATCGTCAATTTGCGCTATCTCGCGAATATGTCTACTGGGTTGACTAGACGACAGGCTGCAGTTAAGGTCATTCATATCCATGTTTGCCGTGCTTTCTTCAAGTTTGGAGACGTTTGATGATAGCCACGTCTTCCATTCTACGGAACTGGAAGATGACGAGACGCGGGGCTTGGGTGGTACCGACGAACTTCGTTTCTCAAGACTTGGTGAGTTAACAAAGATTGTAACGTCTCCGTGGGTATTGCTTTGCTGCTGGCCACTCTCGCTAACGGGTATGGTACCAAGCTGTCTCTTGTCCGGAATATCCTCTGTATGGCTCGAATAAATGCTCTCTGCATAATGCATTTTGAGGTCTGCATCCGAACCATAGTTGCTTGAGTATGGTAATTGCAAATTAGGGATGTTAGATATCGAACGCATCCACGGGTTGAACTCTGCTGATGTCAATGGCGGCTCGTTACTAGGCCGTGTCTTCATACGTTCCTGCAACGCACGACGGTAGGGGCTTTGTGTGCGGAACAGGTGACGAGTAGGACTACCGAAAAATACGGAGCTTCGAGTCGACGACGGGGGAGCAAGAACAGGTTTTCCTCTTGTCGGTGGTCTTTTTGTATCGACATCTTTTGAGGCGGCATCTCCTGTGTTGTCTGTGTAAACAGAAGATGCCTCAAATTCTCCCCTGTCTGGCGTCGTCTCATTCGTCTCATTCGCTGGTTGAAAGGATCTTGATAGACCCATCGATGTTGTCGACAACCTTTCCTGTCCGATCTGTTGACTATTACATGCTTCAATGACGTCGGTGTCCGAGTCGCTTTCCGGCATAACATAGCGGATTGTTGCAGCTGCGTTACGGTCGAACGGCTGGCTGCTGAGGGAACCTTTATGCTGAGTGACCTCTCCAAACTGCCCGATGTCTTCCAAGCTACGCTCTCCTTCTTGTTCACAGATTTTCGCTCCTTTGGACTGTTCTATTCGCTTCATTAGAGCCGAGTAGATACGTTGGCCATCAACGGCTACCCGAGGCGCCTTCACTGGTTGGTGTAGAGATGAAGTACTCGTGTTGGGCTGCTCAGACATCGATCCTAGGTGTACGGATGATGAACTAACATATGCACCATCCTCATCAATTATTGTTAGTCGCCTTCTATCTCGTTCCTCGCGACTGTTGAGGGTGCTCGCAGCACTGGCATCCGAGTTGGTCCAACTCGTTACCCGAGATCTCTCATCTGAGGCCTTCCGTTCGCTTTGCAAGTTTTCTATGCTTCCTTGATGGGAACGAAGGTGCTGGTACGGCGGAACTCTACGTAGCACTGGCACTCCAGAAGTGACCTGCGAGATCCTAGCTGGCGGTTCATCAGGCAATCCGTCACTATGGTCTTCCTCCGTCAGATCTTCGCTGTCAAACGGATATGGCCTTTGCGCCTCAATATGTTGCTTGGGGAGGTCCGATTCTTCGTTATCATTGCTTCCCAACCCCAACAAACTCTTCAGTTTGTATCTGAATCCTTGTGACACTTTCCGTGCTTTTATACGCAAGCTACCGTCGTTGCGATGCGATTTGTTCGTGAGAACCATCTCCACTTTCGTATCTCGCATGCTTTTTCTGAAGGTCCTGTCCTGAGTAGAGGCTCTATTACGGAAGAGCATTGACGATTTTGATCGAAGTGTAGCCCATGCTCCGTCTTGACTGCTGTGATAACCACTTGAAGGCATGATAGAGTCAGAGTGATGCCCGGATCTGAAACCGGGTGCACGGCCACCTCGCCAATCCCTCAAGAAACTCATGGATTTATGTGATCTTAAAGTTGGGCCAACATGGGAAATCTCAATGCTCTGAGAAGTTGGAGGCGAAGTGTTCTCTTGGCCTGGGAACTGTTCCATGCACATTGATGTTTTGTTGGAACGCACGGGTCTCATCGTGGCAGCTGTGTCCGTAAACATAGACTTCGATTTGCGCAGTTTGCGGAAAGATGACGGTTGCGAGGCTATGTCGTCTTCAGGCGTGTAATACTCGTTGCGATCGAAAAGTGTGGTTATATATTCCCCTGCGGCACCTTTGGCAGCAGATACCATGCCCGAAGCAGAAGCACGGCTTTGAGGACGAGCATTCGCACCAGCATCATTGGTAGTTTCCCGAAGGATGTCGTGTGAGCCGTGATAAGGTGCGGTTCCTTGACCCGTCGTAATCTTTGTCGAGCAAAATGCCTGTCCAGGTTGGACAAAGCGGATACTCTGCTCCCGAACAGAAGACGCCTCATGAGCTGGAGTCATAGTGCGTGGTGAGGTGTAGTTCGTGTAACTGGTCGAGACAGATGAACGTGGAGGCGGCCACAGAGGTGCACTGGAGTCTGTGGCGGTTCGTTCCCTGGCCCTCGCGAACGCTTGAGTGGCCGCGACTTGAGCATCGCGTTCGGCTGTCTCCGGGTTGATATGATCTAGATGCACCCCTCGGACCGACGTAGCTGACCTTCGATGGTCCAACCGATGCGCATTGTTGCTGTTCCGCCTGTTCATCACGGAATGCGGCATCTTGGCCTTAGATCAAGGGCGAGAGAATTGGTTGACTAGCTGTTCTTCGTCGAGTGTGTGGTCAGGGTAATGCAGATAAAAAGGGGGAGCATCCAGGAGGATCAACATACATGGTGCCAGTCAAATAGGGCGACGACGTAACTCGATGGAATGATGCCAATCTTGGAGCGCAATATAGATTAAACCAAAAGCGTCGCCAACATCACACGACTGCGATAATAGCGCTGATAGTGCTGTAAGCAGAGAAATGCCTTATGTTAGTGTGCTTGTAAGGCAAAAGTATGATGGTTGCTGGATGAAGAGCTACGGTGGAAAGATGAAAGGTAGAGGGCGGAAGGGTAAAGGTACCGGTGGTGAGAGATGCATGCTAGGTGCTCAGGTCTGGTCGGTTTGGATTCATGAGGTAGAGGGCAGACAGAGCAGTCACAAAGTAGTTGCGAACTTGCTGGTCGTTCCTGCCTCTAGATCCCGTCAATGTGTACCAGGCAGCTACGTCCCTGTTCACGACATCTTACTTGTGCTGAGGAAGGAGCGCTTGACCATCAGCGATAAGGTTGCCAACATCTTGTTCAGAGCATGAACACCGCATGGAAAATGGACATCCACCCCCTTAACCAACTTCCCCCTTTCCGTTCGGGTGGTGTTTGGTCGATGAATGGTAATCAGTAGGTTCCATGGCAGGTCGCGTCGTAGCTGTGACTCAACACTTTACCAAGACCCCAGAAGCCACTCCAGACTTGAGGGACTCCAAGTCGATAGGAAGGTAATTCTGCGACTGAAGCAGCAAAATCATCGGTAATTTACAGCATTCATAGACTCGTGAACCAATTGCTTTACCATACCATAGTAACGCACTCGCCTACCGTGTGCACCTATCATCATGCGATCAACTGCATCTGGGCCACGGAAGATGGATCGTATTGCACGAGCCCAGGCTATTTTATCTAAGTCCAAGGGGAAATGTCGACGACAGAGGCTGAACAAAAGGGGAAGAACAGCTCCAACTTGACACGGGCGAGAGGCCTATCGTACAACACTCACAATGCACGGCAAAGTGAAAACAATGGGGTCTTCGACGTATCTCCTTGACTGTCCGAAGGCTACAACTCGTGTCACTGACCGGGGTAAACACCAATCAGAAAAGCTGTCTACTTATAGCTACCTCGCATTATGATGGTATTGTGTGGTGGTCAAAGTCCAGATGAGTATTCTTTTCGTTATTGGTGGAGCAGTGACAAGTTTGTAGCCTTCGGACAGTCAAGGAGATACTGCCCATAAGAAACAGTCATGGTCGGAATGATTAGACTATGCAGGTAACTGATGATAATCCGACCAATCGACCTCTTATAAGATAGCGAAAGAGACCGAGTCGGTCGGTATGTGGGTTTGTCACACTCGGAGACATGTCTACAACATGAGCGGTCGTCATCAAGTACGTAGATGCGAATCAACACGAGCAGGAATATAGCATATTTAGAAGTTTCAATCGTTATCAATAATAAAATACGGGCAATCATGCCCTAGCCAAACCCTATGAATGTGTTCCCATTACCCACGACCCATACGAACGTCCATCTGTAAAGTACAAGCAAGCTGAAAGCGGAGGAAAGCCAGACACACGACTAGGTCAACCAGGCCTGTGAGGTGCACATCTATGAGCACAATACTACCTCCATGTGCTTGCCGAGGTCTTAAGCCTCAAAAGTCTTGAATTCCTCAACTGCCTCCGAGATCTTGTCGACAAGATGTTGAAGCTTCTCGGACACTTCGGCAACCTTTCCAGTGATGTCAAGGTGCTCGGCCCACTTGCCAGCGATGTTGTCGGCGTTATCCTCAATGACATCCTCAACGTCCTTCAATGAGAAGAAAGACTCGGAGCTCTGAGCAACGTAGCCGCCCTGCTCAACAATCTTGGAGTAGTTGGAGTAACCACCGCCGTTCCAGGCCAGTAGGTTAGGGGTGTCTGAGGGAATATCCGACAACGCACCCTGCGTGGCGATGCTAAGCATGTTGTTCTTGAGCTTCTCAGGGGTAATCTCAGCCATGCCATACTCAGAGTCCTTGCTAGGCTGAAGGGACAAGAAGTAAGCAGTGAGACCGCACAGGTGAGGGGAGGCCATGGAGGTGCCGGAAATGGTGTTGACAGCAGTGTTGCTACCGATCCAGGTCGACTGAATGCTCAGACCAGGGCCGAAAATATCGACACACTTGCCCCAGTTGGAGAAGTAGGCACGGCTGTCATCAAGGGCAGAGGCGCCGACAGTGATGGCCTTCTCGGCAGCAGCAGGTGAATATCTGCAGGCGTCGTTGTTGTCATTTCCGGCGGCAACCGCAAAGTGCAGGCCAGCAGAGACAGCGGCATTGACAGCCATGTCGAGAGATGGCGACTTACCGCCACCAAGAGACATGTTGGCAGTTGAGCCCTTGAAGCCCTTGCGAGTGCCGGACTTCGCCTTGGCAACCTCCTTGAGGTGAGCTTCAGCAGCCCACTCAACACCCTTCATGACATCCGACATGGAGCCAGATCCATTAGATCGGAGGACTTTGACGGCATAGACATGAGCCTTCTTTGCCACACCGTACTTCTTACCGGCGACAGTGCCGGAGCAGTGAGTACCGTGGCCATTGCCATCTTCATCCTCGTCACCAAGGGGGATTGTCTTGCCCCACTTGGCGCGACCCTCGAAATCGACGTGGTCGATGTTGGTGCCAGTGTCAATAACATAGACATCAACACCCTCACCACCGTCGGCGGCATAGAGATATTTGTTGTAGGTGCCGAAGGAAAGCGAATCGCGGTGAGAAATTCTAGCCAAGCCCCATGGCGCGTTCTTCTCGAGATCGGGTTCATCGTCTCCGAGGGTGTGAACGATTTGATCCCTCTCGACGTACTCGACCTGTATAGATGAATTGAATTAATCACCGCGCTGCATTACTGGGGGAGTGCAGGGAAGCAGAAGTCAGAACTTACATCAGGATGCTTGCGAACTTCCTCGATGACGGCATCATCGAAGTGACCAGCATAACCGAGGAAGTCATTGCCAATCTTCAGAGTGTGCTTAAGACCGCCAAGGGTCTCGGCGATGTCACCAACCAAGGGAATCTGGCCGCGTTTCCGCAGCTCCATACGCTCGTTTTCACGATCTTCATGGATTCGTTGGACCCAGGAGTGATGGTCGGCAACAGAGGACTCTGTGACATGGTCCTTGAACTTAATAATGTAGGAATTGGGGACTTCTTCGGCATTGGATGCAGAAATGACGGGGGCGGCCTCATTGTGAATGGTTTCTAAGCTGAAAGAGGGTGCCGCAGCCGTAGCATAGGCTAACGAGAGAGCGACAAGGCCCCTCATGTTGGCGCGATGATGGTCTGGTTGATGGAACGAATCTAAAGGATAGGGAGGAGGGATAAGTCTACCGGCGACTCAAATGAGGATGATGAATATTAACCCAAAGACCGACTAGGGGTGCTTTGGCAGAGGTTTGATAAAAGGTGATGGACGCTGATGGAATGGATGGAGGAATGGTGGTGATGTGGGAAGGAGAGAACTGTGTCGGAGGATGTGAAGAGGAGGAAGAGGGAAGAAGAGAGGATGGTGAATTGGCAGAGATGGGATTACTGTTGATAAAGGACGTAGAGAGAGGGTGGCTTACCTTATACCTGGCTGACTGCTACTGCCTGCCACTCCGGAACATACATGGTACCTTGATGGGTGCTGCCTTCCCCGGTCTGGAGAGGTTCAGGTGACGCACACACAGCCCGCCGCGCTGATAAGAGGAGCCAATGGGGCATCGGACAGTACAGGTGACAGTGCTAACAAGAGACATGATGCAGAACCGGAAACGAATTGCACAGTGCAATGCAACAGCGAAGCAACTCCACTGCCGGCTTGGGGTAAGTGCACATAGCTCTAATTTAGCGTAGGTACCAGCTGCCTACACGTGTACGGAGTACCTCGTACATATGACTCCAAGCCGAATTCGGCTTAGGTGAATTGAATCTCACATGTCCGGCCTCAGGTCCGATGTCTCCTGGTGTCTCCAGCTGGCGAACTCAATCTACGGATTACGGACGACGGGCTATCTACACCGTACATTCGGTGATTCTGTCAAGAACCTACCAAATGTGCAATTCGTGCGTGATGTTTGAAAGTAAAGTATGTGCAAAGTACACGCAGGTATGCAGTACCCCCGACGTTTTTCGACGTCTGGATAGGGCGAAAGGTATCTCTACAGGGTCTCGCCACTCGGAGCAGGTAGATAACCCAGCACTGAGCAGGTACGAGTAAGTGACCCTGTTTCACCTCTTATCACATTGAGAGCTCACACACGGAATGGCAACGGTGATAGGCCATGCGGAATACGGAATACCGAGGTACGGAATACCTCTTGCGTTACTTACCTCCCCGGGGCTGTGAGGTCATTACATAATGTGCGCATTCCTCCTCACCCAGTCCTGCACAGGGAAGGCAAGTACCTACGCAATACTCGAAGAGTCGTACCTTCCGGTAGTCGGTACTTTGCGCGCACCAAGAATCTAACTGTAGATAGTGCGTTACACTACGCTAGGGTGCTGCCATAGCGCTCCGAGGAGAGCTATTTCCCCAGCCTCTCCACCAATCCCATTATCGTTTGCTAGCCTCACATCATGCAAGGGTATTCCGTAACAGGCCAGGGCCCAGGCAATGCATGCTTCTTTCATTCACTCAGAGCTGTTCTGTATCAACACGTATCGTAGGTAGGCAAAGTAATCATCGGCATACGTAGATAGCGTTGCCTGTCTCACGCTCGCCTGTCTTGACTCGACTCTATGGACCGCGTTGACCACCTCGACTACTTGCATTGACCACCCTCGACCACGAAACAGAACTGCACCCATGCCTCTGTCACGGTTGCGATATGGTGTGCATGACGCCATTTCTCGCCGACGTCAACTACCAATAGTTGGCAGTCCGGAACGGTCGCCCTCATCTTCAACTCTCGGGTGGATCCGCATCATGGCGACAGCCTGATGTGACTACCGCCGAATCGGGGTCAGAGTGTGGTCTCGTGCCATTGTGGGAACTTGATGGATGGCTCAGATGCTCGCTTCAGATGACCATTTGCCTTGCCTCGGCACCCGATGTGCTATGCACCCCCTGGTAAGTCTTATATTGCCAAGATAACTGTGTGGTGTTGCAACTTGCGAGTGCTTTAACTTGTGCCTCTGCTTCTTTCTCTATTCCGTTCATTCACGTAAGAGGATTAGGTTCCAACCTGAACATCACTGTTACAAGTACTGATCCGCAATGAGGCTCTTCAGTCCGGACTTTTTCCAACGTTGCCTTATAAGTAGGAGTGAAGCGTCGGCTTATGTCCCAATCCAAGACAATTTGGGCTGTCACTTTCCAATTCACGCATAACGAAGTATACTTACTATGGAGGTGATTGAATCTTATGAGACTACGCAGCACGAGTTGTTTTCTTTGACCCGTACTGGTATTGTTCGACCAGGCCAATATAACAGGAGTTCCTGCGGCATGGTCTCCTCGTTCTTCCCTTCTGTTCGGTTGCCCACGGTGGTCGGCCATGCCACCTAGGAATGGGGGCTTCTTTGTGGTGTCAGCTCTTATCGATGCGAGACAGCAGGTAGGGTGGCCAACCAGAATGATGGAACACCGAAGAGTACGGATCAAAGGGAAACTCTTTGTCCTCGATACAGAATCTACTTCACATCGAAAACTCGCGTGTTTGTCTGAGGGGAAAATAGAGGAGCATATTCTATGGATATAAAGTCCAGAGAAGCAAAGATAGTGCCCGTATCAATTTGGATCCATCCGTGCATATCCAATGCTCTTTACCAACGGCGATGGACCTCATTGACAGCAGACGGGACTGCAGACGGATGTACTTAACCGGAACCGACCTGGCTGAATATGCAACAATCCATAAACCAACCTGATGGATTCAAGCTGGAGATGTTTGCGACGGGCCGCCAACGTCAATTCAAGCCGAAACGGGCCGACACCACGCCCGGGTAGCAACGCTCGTCCTCGATGAATGATGTACCTGCCTGGGTTGACGTAGGGTTCACCATCCAAAGACATCTGATTTGAGAGCTTCAATCTCTGCGTGTACGTGTTAGAATTCGTGAAGCCATACTTGTATTCTACCTGGCGAACTTGGCTTCTTCTGAGCACGCTGTACTTTTTCCATTCTCGCCCTCGTTTCTTTCTCCCTTTCCGCCGCAATTGATCCCTTGCGAGTCCATTCCTCGAAGTCACGGGCACTGAGTATTCCGTAGACTGTCCTTCTCCTGTTCTACATAATTCTCGACTCCTCGTCCGTTCCGATACTAGTCCCAGAGTGACGCGCCGGCTTCCTGTCGACCTGCCCGCGAATGTGTGTGCTCTTCCAGCCAGCCCTTCGATGATCTCCTGTGCGGACCGTAGCCTAGAGCCCGCCGGGGTCCTAGCACGCAACGACTGTAGAAAATGAATAACACCGAATCGTGGCCATGCTTCAGTCCCCTTCCCAACACGCATCGTCTCTCCGTACCACCCACCATGCCCGCCAGGTCTGCCATGTCGACCATCACCTCTCGCAGTCGGTATCGGTCGTCGACGTCCGCTTCCACCACGCCGCCCAAGTCTAAGGCCACCGAAGTCCTCCAGCAGCTTCTTGACAGCATCACTGCCTTCCTCGCGTGCCACCTCACCGACGACGGGTATCCAGACCCTCAGCGACTGGTGAGCCAGATCGAGCTAGTCCAACGACATCTCTCCGCTGTGACTCCTCCCAGCCCCGTACAGGACGATTTCAGGCATCTCCATGGCTTCCAACGCCTCTTTGACGTCTTGCGATCGTTCTCTGGCTTCTACAACCCGCAAAAGCGCATTCATATTGAGAACGAGGCTTTCTTTGACCTACTGGCCGCAGTACTGGGCACCCTGGCTGCGGCGTTCAGAGGGCACCCGGGCAATCGCCGCTACTTTCGTACAAGGGTGGAAGGAGGTGGCTGGGATGCTCTCGAACAGATAATAGCAAGCATTGGTCTGGTTGGCGCCGATTCTGATCTCTGGACAAGCTGTCAGCTGTTTTCGAAGCTCTTCATCTTTGCATTGAACGACACCACTATAGATCGCATATACCAGGAGGCCGCCTCTGCAATCCATCCTCATGATGGTACGGCTTCTCCCTCAGAGGAGGGCGGGCAGTCGGAAAGCCAATGGACTGATGGCGTCGCATTGGATCCATGCATGGCCACCCTCGATGCTGCAATCGACGAATCAATTGTTCCGACCACGATTTTGCAGAATCCGGAGATCATACGTACGATCGTGGGGTTTTGGGAGACCATGCCTCGAGACCGGGACACCGTGGCGAATGTGGCATCATTACTTGTCCTGAAAATACTGCGGGCTATTGTCGAGACGTCAAGCGTCAATTTGTATCAAGTTCACGAAACGGGCATACTCTCTCGGTTGTTGATTTTGGCCTTTGGCGAGGGCTCGACTGTTAGTGATGCTGAGAGAGAAATCATCCTATCTCTCTGCCGATCTCTGATGCCCCTGGGCATGAGCAGGCTCATGGATGCCCAGCACTTATTGCTCAATCCTTCGGCAGACGCCTCGGACTTTTGCTTAGAGATGGCTGCAAAGCATAGCAGCTCCCCATTTATCCAATTCGACTTGTCTCTCCATGGACATTCGTCTATTGAATTACCAAGTCTTGGACGGCCATTTCCTCCCCAGTCGTCTGCTGGGTATACGTTCCTTGCCTGGATCAAGGTCGACAAATTCGACCCTGCATCTCATACGACCCTTTTCGGCGTCTTCGACTCCACCCAGACCTGTTTCCTCCTTGCCTACCTCGAACAAGATACCCGCAATTTTATATTGCAAACTTCAGTTACATCACAGCGCCCAAGCATTCGGTTCCGGAGTTTGGTCTTCGAAGAGAATAAATGGTACCACATCGCCTTAGTGCACCGGCGTCCCAGGACCATGACCGCCAGTAAAGCATCTTTGTATGTGAATGGAGAATTCATCGAGCAAATGCGAGCGTCGTATCCCGCGTTACCGCCTCCCTCCAACGGCAGTACAGAGAGCTTCGCTTCATTCACCTCGAGCAGTCAGAAGAATCTTCCCATACAAGCATTCGTCGGTACCCCGCGAGAGCTGTCCTCTCATATTGGCGCTGGTCTCATTCAGTCCAAGTGGTCTCTTGCCTCGGCCCATTTACTCGACGATGTGTTGAGTGACGATTTCCTTGCGGTACCCAGCCGGCTTGGCGTACACTATCAGGGAAATTTTCAGGATTGTCTAGGTGGCTTCCAGACCTACGCCGCGTCGGCGGCCTTAAACCTTCGTAATGAACTTGTTGGCGCAGGGAAGGAGGATTCTGATATCATGAGGGTCATCAGAGACCGAGCGAGCTACTTGATTCCGGAACACCATATTTTGTATAGTCTCATGCCTTCTTCGATATTCCGAGAAAGGGAAAATTTCGGAGATTCGCAACTCTTTCGATCCTTGTCCCGCGGACCCGCGCATACTCTGGTCCAGATGGTGCTCAAGAGTGGCACAGGTATAGCAATCAACACTGCGTTGCCTTCCATCAATGATGCGCTACACCGCTCAAGCGGGGTGGCTGTTCTAGCTGGTGACCCCATGGTTGTTTTCCCGCAGTTCTTTGACGACGCGCTATGGCGTCTTGCTGGCTTCACCCCTCTAGCACTGAAATTGATAGAGCGAGCTTCCTCGGCTGATGCACTCGTCCGTGCCGTTGACATGGTTTTCCGGTGTATAAACACTAGCTGGCGCAATAGCGAAGCTATGGAAAAAGATGGTGGGTACGCGATCCTCAGCATCCTCCTCAAGACGAAGCTAGGCATTGTCGGACCTAGTAATGCTACAGTGACAGAAAAGCTGGTTCTTGAGGCTTCTGAACGAGATGAGCTTTCGTTAAGACTGCTCAAGCTTGTGCTGGGGTTCGTAGGATATAACCATGAAGATCCTATGGACTCCGTCATCATCAATCCGCTTGCCTATCGACTTCTCATAATCGATTTCGAGGGCTGGAGGAAGTGTAGTTCCAGTGTGCAAGAACTTTACTACAAACAATTTGTGACTTTCGCCGTGGGGAGCAAGTATCATCAACACAACCACCGGAGGCTGCTCCGAATGAGTGAGTTATCTTGATAACCCCCGTTTCAGGCAATCGCTGACCTACTTGTATCAGGAGTTGTAAAACGGCTCCTTGATGCCCTCAAGTCTGATCCGCTGCCAGCGTGTATTCTCCCTTTCTTCCTGGACGCTATCGAGCAGCTCGTGAAGTGCAGCTATAACACGGAGGTTCACCGCGCTTTGGCTCTCTTCATAACCTACGCATTCCACGTGCCCGCTCGATTACTTCCTCGTACACCAAGAGCAGTTGATTCCTCGAGCGGCGGCACTCAATCGCGACGCTCTACGTTCAACAATAAGTCAACAGGGGCATATGTACGAACACTAACTAAAAAGGAGATCGGAAAACACATCTTGAGAGTCTATAGCCAACTGCTATGTGAGAAGGGGAATCTCGCCATTATTCGCAAGTTTGCTAAAACAGTGACTAACAAGGTATTGATGCTTGACTTACGCTGTATGGTTCCGTACTGATGATCGTGTAGTGGCTCTTGTATCTCCTGACGGAGGACGATCCAGAAGTTGTTGTTTACGGTTCCAAGATTCTCGCGCGACTGCTCGTAACCCATGGGCCAAGCTACCTCAGCAAATTCTCAGGTAGACATGGCGGGTTTTGCATCATGGCGCACCGACTCAAGAGATGGTGGGGCATTGCTACACTATGGCCTATCTGTCTCTGTATTCTGTTCGGCCTCGACGTAGCCGATTTCGACTTCGAACAAGATCTAGACTTTTTCAACCTCCTTGAGACGTTCGGAACATGCAAGATCGTGACCCCTGAAGCTCTTCCGATCATTACTTCAATGCTCCAGCACGGACTCAAAGATGTCTTGAAAAACCAGGAAGATCCAGATTCTCCGCTGGGCGACCAGGAGTCATCACGCCCATTATCTGCCAACACAGAGTCTTTAGTTTCAAGGTCGCGATCACAGTCTCTGTCGCTTCAAAAGGAGCTGGAATCACGAAGTAAGTTCTCCAAGATTTTCCATGGCCAGTCACTCAAACAAGAAATAGGCACACCGCAAAGGGCCTCGGATCGCATTGCTGGTAACGCGACAGTCCTTCAAGCCGCGACTCGGTTCCTAGCAGATCTCCATGCTCGCTCCTCAAATTTTAGGGAATTCGCACTCACTTCCGACTATATAAGACAGCTTCTTTCTGCTCTATACCCTGCTATCGTTAGCGTGGATGCAGTCAACCCCGAGATAGAGCTGAACTCTCGCGATTCTGCTCTCAACTTTGAAGGCGCTGACGTTATTCTACGCCCGTTGGGCACTTCAACTGCAGCATCGGTAATCCGCACTTCCACAACGGACACCAATGTAGCACGACCTGGAGGGCACAACAGTGGGACAAAATTACGGAAAACATCGTCGTTTGTGCTTCTGACAGCACAGAAGTCTTCTCAGTCGAGTGCTTCCCATACGGAGGACGTCTTCTCCTCCAAGGAGGACACAACACCAAAAATCGGCCATAGCGTGCTTGAGGAAATGCTGGAACTGGTCACTGACATTTTCATTGATCAAATTTTAGAACGCAAAGACTTTTTAGGCTTTGGTCTCTTTCTCAAGATTCCTGCCGGATTTCGAGAGCATCAGGCTTTCTTTGAATCCTATGTGCTCAAGAGTACTGTCATGCAAATGGCCAGTACGATTAAAGCGGACCTGAAAGCCTTGACTGAGCCCAAAGTCCTTCAAAATCTGTCTCGATTCTGCACCCACGTAGTTGAGGCGATCTTTGAGGGCTGGTTCATGAATGGTACTGAATCCATGCTAGACTTCGCCGGTCTGCTGCTTGAACACCTGCAAAAGCCCGAAATAGCAAGCCTGAAAATGATACGACTCTGCAGCCAAGCGGTATCTACAATCCGCGGCTGTTTTCTGAAGTTGATTATTCTCAGACTATCTGAGATGGACGATCCACAAACCACCGACATCGACGCGAATATATCTATGGACAAGATACTGTATTGGCAGATGGTCGTTTTGGAGTCGCTTTCCGTTGACGACGATTACATGAGGCTTTTCTGGTACCAACTTTACCACAAGCTTGTGGACACCAGAGAAAGGGTGAGGCGTCTTGCCGTCAACATTTGGCGCATTATGCTCGTGCAAAAACCAAACGAATGCGCTTCACTCTTTCGACTTATCAGAACCTCAGACCAGGCTCAACTGGTGGCGGATTTCCAGAACTTAACAGAGCTAGACACTGACACTTTCATGGGATGGGTGGACGAGCACAGGCCCTCGTTAGATTCACTCTTCTTGGGGGGCATCTCACGAGTTTGGGAAGAATTTGTTGCGTCCGAAAATCAACGCACATCTGAGCTTAGTCGTTCACGGTTTTCCAAGCGCAAAGACGTACTTAAGCGATGGCAACTAGAGACGAAAGAGCGAGATAGCATCCTTATCCGGCACGACATGGCAAACTCGGCATGGATGAAGTCCATCTGGGCTTCGGAGCATTTCAAACATCAACGTGCGACTCAGGACAAGCATGACGACTTTTCCTTCTGTTCGTCTTCATATTTGAAAATGGAAAAGGACTTGTTCCGTCCGGGGGCAGTTCTCTACACACCGAGTCCCATAAAATGGAAACTTGATAGAACTGAAGGTCGAAATCGTATGCGCTTGAGACTCCTACCAGATTCGTCATCAATTCACGAAGACTATCAGCCCAAGCGACGAGCCACAGATCAAAAACCAGCTTCAGAGTTGAAATCAGACTCCCCTGTGCCGTCAATTAGAGCGGAGCGCTCGATGAGCATATCTTCCGCTTTAACGCTTCAAAGGAAGACCGGCGCCGAGAGCAGTCAAGATGAGGACAAAACTATACCAGAAAATAAACCCGACTCTGACCTACCAGGAGAACCCGCCATACCTGAAGATGATTTCGAGCTTATTGACGATCCTAACGATCCTAACGAGGGCAACGACCCCTTTGAAGATAAGAACAGAAGAGTAATGCGACGTTTGCAGCAGGGAGACGCTGTTCAACAAGTGTATAATGTCTCTCGTATTATTGGACTTGACGCTTGCGAGGGTATCCTACTCGTTGGAAGACACGCCCTCTACATCATGGACAATTTCTTCCAGTGTGAGGACGGTGAGATTGTGAATGTCTGGGAAGCGCCAGCCCAGGAGCGTGACCTTTTCTCCCAAATCATCACTGGTGCCAAGCCAGCCGATTGGCAACCACCAAATCATAGCACGCAGTCATCTCTCTCGTGGAAGTGGCATGATGTTATCAGCCTCTCCAAGCGTCGATTCTTGTTCCGCGATGTTGCGATCGAGATCTTCTTCACAGATGGTCGAAGCTATCTCTTAACCACCAAAGACATGACAATCAGAGATGAGGTCTTCTCCATGCTTGCTTCCAAAACTCCTCATACGGCGGGGCCCAATACTCTTCCTAACCCCGAAGACGCATGGCGCTTGGAGTCCTTGAAAATGTTCGAGGAGTCGCCCCAAACCTTCGGGTCCAAGTTTGGAAACATATTCAACTATTCACATTGGAACCCCATCATGCGGAAGTGGCAAAAGGGGGAGATTTCCAATTTTCATTACCTTATGCTTGTTAACACCATGGCAGGCCGTACGTTCAACGACCTGACGCAGTATCCTGTCTTTCCGTGGATCTTAGCGGACTATACCAGCGAGGAACTAAACTTGGAGGATCCTGCATCATTCCGTGACCTGTCTAAGCCCATGGGCGCGCAGACAGCACGACGACAAGCCGAATACAGGGCCAGATATGCGAGTCTTGCAGAGATAGGAGAACCACCGTTCCACTATGGAACGCACTACTCGTCGGCTATGATCGTGGCATCGTACTTAATCCGCCTCCCTCCGTTTGTGCACTCCTATATTCTTCTGCAAGGAGGCAACTTTGACCATGCCGATCGGTTATTCTTCTCAATAGAAGGGTCATGGAAGTCTGCTTCCCAGGACACCGGCTCTGATGTTCGAGAGTTGATACCTGAATTCTTCTGTCTCCCAGAGTTCCTGACGAATATCAATGGGTATAACTTCGGTACTCGGCAAGGAGAAGGTGGGCAAGTGAACGATGTCCAGCTACCACCATGGGCCAAGGGTGATCCGAAGATATTTATCGCAAAACACCGAGAGGCTCTGGAATCGCCGTATGTCAGTCAGAACCTACATCACTGGATCGACCTAGTATTCGGGCACAAGCAGCGTGGTGAAGCAGCCGTGGAGAATCTGAACGTGTTTCATCACCTGTCGTACTACGGAGCAAAGGATCTCGATAACATTACGGATTCGGAGGAGAGAAACGCGACAACGAGCATCATTCACAACTTCGGACAGACACCACATCAGGTCTTTGTTAGACCTCATCCCGTGAGAGAAAATACGTCCTTCCCGGCTAGGAGGTTAGACACGTCCTGCTATGCGTTATCTCGAATCCCTCATCCCCTTTTCGAAAGCCGAGAGCGGGTGGCGTCTCTCATATATACGCCAAAGCTGGATCGACTGCTCTGTTCGTCTCCTTTCCGGCTGCATCTACCACCTGCGTATGAGAAATACTTGGAATGGGGATATGCAGACAACAGCATCCGGTTTTTCACGACCGAAAACAGAAGGGGTGCCGGTGTCAGTGAGAATCTTCACAATGGCCAATTTTCATGCATCGTCGTGGCCGATTCCAAAACTCTCATCACTGCTGGTGAGGATTGTGTCGTATCTGTCTTCACCATGCACAACCAAGCTGGCAAGCCAGTTGAACTAATACACCGATCGTCACTCTTCGGACACAAAACACCCGTCACGACAATAGCTGTATCCAAGGCGTTTAGCACGGTTGTCACCATCTCTACTGACGGGCACGCCTTTCTCTGGGACCTTAACCAGTTGGAGTTTGTGCGGAAGTTGCCCAACACACGCGTGGTGGAGTGTGCATCCATCAACGATGTTTCCGGAGAAATCATGCTCTGCTCTGGTCCCAATGTTACGCTCTACACAATCAATGGCGAGCTGATTCTAGACCAGAATGTCTGCAGTGAGCATGATGATTACGTGCACTCCTGCGCGTTCTATGAAGGGTCAGGGAACGAATGGCTAGAAAGTTACCTTGTCTTTACTGGCCACAGGAGAGGAAGGGTGAACATCTGGAACCGATCTATTAAGAATGGAAAATGGGTCCTGGAGTTTGTCAGACGCCTCGATCACATCGACCCCCGAAGCGATAACGGGGCAAACACGGAGGCCCCCATCACGTGCATCACGCCCATGCCTCAGCTGGTGTATACAGGTGATGACGACGGAAGAGTAGTAAGTCGACCCGATAAGTCGCCCTCTACAAGGGCCGCAGTTGAGTACCCGAGCTAACATGACTGTCAGTACGAATGGACTTTGATCCATAGAGAAAGATAGAACATTTCTCGAGTTAACAAGCCATCCATTTTTCAGCTCAATGGACATACAAAAGCCATCAGTGTATGACGGGACATTATCTGGCGAGGGCTCCGTGCATTTTATTTCAAAGCATGGTCGAGCACAGGAATCAGGTGTACAAAATAGATAGAGATGAGCAAAGGTGGCCCGCATCTGTACCAGTAACGAATTGGTCTGGCGTTACCAGTGAGTGAGTGTTTAAAAAAAGGAAGAGCTTTGAAATTTCTAGTTTTTGGTATGACAATCCTGGGTGACTGCACCATGACGGTGAAGATGATGATGATAATGATGGTACACGCGGCCTTTATGTGGACAGTGAGTGTCGCATCGCATTGCAGGTTCATGCTCGGCTCTTCTGTGCCATATTCTCCTTTTGACCAAGCGGAATCAGTCCTTTGACCAGGAGCCTCGTTTGCGCCCACCCGTCGTATTATATACCCTGTCTCGGCTCTACTTTGTCTCGTCTTGTCGCATCCACGCCATCACATCACTCGTCGTCGTAACCCGTTAGCTTTTTCCGGGGGCCCGTGGGGACTAGAATTTCACGTCAGCCATCACCTTCGGTTTGTCCGGTCCGGTCCTGTTCGACTCGGCTCGGTTTCGATCCGATTGTATGTACCTGGGTATGTCAAGGGGATCGGGGGCGCGCGCTCGTAGCCGAGGGCCTTGAGGGTCGGGGGCACGGTTACGAGGGTGACGGGTCCGAGGGCACCGATGATGCAGGACCAGAAGAGCGCAGGGCGCTCGCGCGCAGCCCAGCGCCAGTAGCGGATGGGACCGGCCCAGAATCGGGGAGTTGCGCTGGACATTTGGGGCCTGGATGGAGGGTTTTGTTAGACGATGGATTCTTGTATCGAGCTGGAGGGGTTGGAACCGTCGGTGGGTGACACGCACGCAATTGACCGGAGGTAAGTCGAATTGGCTGAGTTAAGAAGTTGGCTTTGTAGGAGGTTCACGAGACGGCTCCGGGTCGACGTTCGTTCGTAGGTCGTCACCGGCGTTGTATCTCGTAGGTTGGGTTGGCTGGAGCTGGTGCACCGCCACAGGTCGTCTCTTGAACAAATTGTGGCTCGACTGAAGTCTGAAATGGTCCGACAGGGATGATGTCATTACGTAATGCTACCCCACGAACGCAAGACGCACCACGCAAGTTCCGGGGAGCAACCTAGCAGCAGAGGCACCCTAACGTGCGCCTGTAGGTCACCTAGAGCTTCCCGCTGTGCCCGCTTGGCAGGAACCGGCTACGTATACCAGACATCTTTAGAGCTCCGAATCTGAATTCAATCCATCACAACTTTGACATTGTCAAGTTGACATTTCGTGTTCATCGGATTCACCTCCCGATTCATTCATGCGCAGCTAATTCGTTAAATGCTGTCGCATTGACTCTCATTTCGTTCTAGTCGCCTCTTCTTGAGCCAATTGATCTCTCGAGACCGTTTGCGAAGATGAGGTCACTTGTGTCGTTTCTCGTTCTTCTCTTCGTCGCCGTCGTCCAGGCTATCAGCTCGAGCGGCGACAGGCTGCTGGTCCTGCTCGATGATGTCGCCGACAAGCACGCGTACTCCCAGTTCCTCGGCGACCTGGAAGGTGAATTATTATTTGCTTTGTCTTGTTTGTGTTGGAATTCTGCTAATCCATTCGATTCATAGGCCGTGGCTTCGACATTTCCTACGAGTCACCCAAGAGCAAGACTCTGAGCTTGTTCCACTTGGGCGAGAGACAGTATGACCACATTCTGATGATGCCCGTAAAGACCAAAGGTTTGTGACCTTATTTCTGGTTGTTGTCATCACCATCGTCGTCACCCATCATTGCTCTCGCGGAGTCATCACTAATCGCATTGACTCGATTGCCTCCAGGTCTCGGACCCAATTTAACCCCCAACATTCTCTTGGACTTCGTCAACGCTGAGGGCAACATTCTCGTGGCTCTCTCTTCTGCTAGTCCCGTCTCTACTGGCTTAGTCTCTCTGCTCCTCGAGTTCGATATCCACTTGCCGTCTGATCGCCAGGGTCTCGTCGTCGACCACTTCAACTACGATACCATTTCCGGCCCCGAGAAACACGATGTGCTTCTCTTGCCTAGCCCTGGTCCTCTCCGAGCCGACTCCAAAGTCCTCTTCAATGTGGCCCCGTCGGGCTCCCAGGCGCAGCGTGAAGACTCCGATGCCGAAGATCTCTCTGGGCTCATTGCGGTCCCTCATGCTAGCGCCCAGACCCTTGGCCAAAGTGCCCTCCTTGCCCCGATCTTGCGCGCTCCCTCCACATCTTACAGTTTCCATCCGGAAGACCAGGCCGACATCGTCGACGACCTCTTTGCCAGCGGAGCCCAGCTCGCTCTCGTAAGCGCTCTGCAGGCGCGCAACTCGGCGCGATTCACTGTTGTAGGATCGGCCGACATGTTGACCGACAGATGGTTTGATGCCGAGGTTCAGAAGGTCGGCGAGAAGAAGGCCGTGAAGACGCTCAACCGGGAGTTTGCGAAGGCTGTTTCTGGTTGGACTTTCAAGGAGACTGGTGTCTTGCGCGTCAACTGGGTTGAGCACCACCTTAACGAGGAGGGCTTCAGCAATGCCAGCAACCCCAAGATTTACCGTGTCAAGAACGATGTGGTAGGTTTATTTGGCGTCTCTTGATAATTGCGCGCAGTATTTACTAACTGGTATTAGACCTACTCCATCTCGCTTTCCGAGTACTCGTGGGACAAATACATCCCCTTCACCCTCCCTGAGAACGACGAGCTTCAACTCGAATTCAGCATGCTCTCTCCTTTCTACCGCCTCAAGCTTAACCCTACCATTTCTTCCGAGGATAGCACCACCTACTCTGTCTCCTTCACGCTCCCCGATCAGCACGGCATCTTCAACTTCGTGGTCAACTACAAACGCGCATTCCTGAGCAACGTCTTCGAGAAGAACACCGTCTCGGTCCGCCACATTGCGCACGACGAATGGCCTCGCAGTTGGGACATCAACGGCGCCTGGCCCTGGATCGCAGGTATCAGTGTCACTGTGACGGGATGGCTTGCTTTCTGCGCTGTCTGGCTTTACAGCGCGCCCCCGAGCACGGGCGAGAGCAAGAAGAGACAGTAGAGAAAAGCAAAAAATGGTGTACGATTATATAGAAAGAAATGGAAAAGCCTGACGCTTATGATATGAAGGGCTTTTTTAAGATGATGCGATGAGTTGTCGCATGTACACAACTGAAGAAACGAAACGGACTCGAGACCTTGAGAGGAGGTCGCTGAGTCTACACTTTTGCTGTTAGGGACCGCGAGGTCTAGATTTGGAATGAAATGAATGAAACTATGATATGAATTGAGTGTTTTGTGATCGAGGTACTCATTTCCACTATTCTGATATAAGATTCTGCCTATGAAGGTGAGTTGATGAGCTGTCGTAAGTCAGTACGCACGTTGATCGGCATTATCATTGATTTTGAGTTTGCGAGCAACAGTACTTTCACCTCGTAATAAGTTTATTTTCCTCGAAACAGTGTAAGAAAGTTAAACTTCAACGATCGGAATGCGATTCTATCGATATTGACATGTATTGGCTTCTTCAATGATCAAGATCGACAAGTTGAAGAGTCGTTGATCAACAACTCAACTGCATGAGCATCAATGCAGTAGTCGGCCGGTCTGGAACGGGCCGATGGATTCCCTGTCCCGGGCAAAAGTCAATTGAAACTTGTACTTCCACCAGCAAGGGTCCCTTGAGCTTGGATTCGACTTAAACTTCGATCGTACATCTTCAACTTTCATAGCTCTGAATCTCTCCAAAAATATCGAAACTCCGACTTTACAACCTCGGCAACAAAGCACTAGCAGACCAACGAAGTCAATCCAGCCAGACATCCCAACAACGACTCCAAACTCTCCATAAACCACAAACAAACTCCCGCCCACCATGCCCCCAGAAACCCACCGCGCCGACGAACGGCGCTTCCTCGACGAACGCGGCAGCAACGCCGCCCTGGCCCCCAACGGCCTCAACCCCGCCACAATCATGGAAAAAGCTGTGCGCGAGCGCATCGTGGACAGCTACTTCTGGAAAGAGCAATGCTTCGGCGTGAACGAAGCCGACATAATCGACCGCGTAGTCGCGCACGTCTCCTTCGTCGGCGGCACCTACGGCGACGCGCAAAAGCCCTCCCCGTTCCTCTGCTTGGCCTTCAAACTCCTACAACTCGCCCCCGATGATGACGTGCTCGACGTCTATCTGTCCTACGGAGGCGAGAAGTTCAAGTACCTTAGGGCTTTGGCGTGTTTTTATGTCAGGTTGACCAGGCGCGCGGAGCGCGTGTTTACGGTCCTGGAACCCTTTTTGGAGGATCGGAGGAAGATTAGACGGAGGGGACGCGCGGGACCCTCGCTTTCGTTTATTGATTCTTTTGTCGATGAGTTGCTTACGAAGGATCGTGTTTGTGCGACGAGTCTGTGGCAGATGCCGAAGAGGGAGATTTTGGAGGATTTGGAGGTTTTGGAGCCGAGGGTTAGTCCGCTTGGTGATATTGAGGATTTGCTTGAGGAGGAGGATGAGAAGGAAGAAGAGGCTGTGGATGAGGGGGTTAGTGAGGGGGAGATTGGGGAGGGTGAGGGACGCGGGAGGTCGGAGTCTCGTGACAGGAGGAGTCGTTCGAGGGGCTCGTCCGCGGATGAGATGGATGTTGACCGGGATGGACGGTATGGAAGTAGGAGTCGGAGCAGAAGCAGACGCCGGAGTCGAACTCGGAGCCGGACTAGGAGTCGGAGTCCAATTCGGCGTCGGAGTCGGAGCAGAAGTCAATAAGCATATCGCGACTCACGATATATTGAATACGATATACGACGTCTACGGATCAAATACAAAAAACAATCTACACGAGAAGCAAGAAATTTATGAGGGACATTGTGTAAGTTCACGTCTATACAAATCTATTGGCGTGAAGCGCCGGGTATAGCTAATATCGTACAATAGGAGAACCGAGTATTGCATCATTCTATAAGCGCAATTACGCATCAGAGGCAATGTCCTTAGCAACATGGCCGGACAGATTCTCAGCAACAGCTAGGACGCGCGCATCATCCCAGTATTGTCCGATAAGCTGCAAGCCACCAAATGAAAGTAGCTTCTGCTCTTCACTTGTAGCGTCCACAGGAATATCCATGGGAATACTAATGGCAGGGAGACCAGCCAGACTGGCAGGAACCGTGAAGACATCGTTCATGTAGGCATCAAGCGGTGTCTGGTTCCGTACTTGCTCGAGGAGAGGTGGTGTCGTAGGAGCAGTCGGGCAGACCAGGAAATCAACTTGCGCGGGACCGAGTTTACTATCGATGGCGATCGACTCGTTCACCTCACTGAGGTCGAAGTGTTGCTCGTCAAGCAAGGGGTTCTCCAACTTGAAGATCTTGTCGAAGTCTCTCCGGACGAGTTGACGGACCTTTTGCGCCTGGATGAAGTAGTTGTCTATAGCCTCAGAACTCAGAGTATATGAGCCCAACAATATGCGCCGCTTGACCTCGTCTCCAAATCCTGAGCCTCGTGTCCTCGCGTATAGTACTCCGTCTAGTGCATCGCTTGTACCCTCGGTATCGCGGTGGCCGTAACGAATGCCGTCGTATTTTGCGAGGTTGGATGCTGCCTCCGCGGGGGCTATCACGTAGTAGGCGGACAACGCATTCTTCGTAGAAGGAAGCGAGACCGGAACGACTCGACCACCCAGCCCCTTGATTGTCTCAAGGGCCTGAAGCCAGCCTTGGCGTATGCGTGAGTCGAGCTCCTCGATATTGTATTCCAAGGGAAAGCCAAAGGTCAATCCCTTCAGCGTCGGAAGTGGTTCCGTAGAGTTGTATCCCTCTCGTTCGGCTGTGCACCTGGAGCGCACAGTTTCCGATAGCGATGTAGGATCTCTTGAATCGTGCTCCTTGTATAAACCTGACCCTACGATAGCGTCGCGAATGGGGCGCACAGTCCTAGCCAACAATCCAACTGTGTCCAGGGAGTTCGCATAGGGGACCACACCCCATCGCGACAGCATACCGTACGAGGGCTTGAATCCGACCGTCCCGGTGTATGCGGCTGGCATGCGCACAGAGCCTCCGGTGTCAGTGCCGAGCGCAAGATCGGCTCTACCCTCCTTCACGGCGACAGCGCTACCGCCGGAACTGCCTCCAGCAGAGTATTTCCCGAGAGGGTGCGCATTTTGTACGGATTCGAAGGCGGATGTCGTCGAGTGAGAACCCATGCCGAACTCGTCCATTCCCACCTTACCGACTACTTCCATGCCTCGGCTCCGTAGTTGCGTCACGATCGTCGCATCGAAGGGGATCTCGGTCCCGGCGAGGATGTTGGATGCGCATGTTGTCGGGAGTCCTTTCGCAGCGATGTTGTCCTTTACGGCGAGACGGATCTTGGTTGGTTCTGTCGAGAAAGTACCGAAATCAGCTCAGCTCTTACGCCAGAGGGAGAAATGAGACGGCATTAGACGTACGGCCATCCTGGTTGTCGCGACTGGTTCCCTGGTCAACCTGCTGATGAAGGGCCCGTGCGAGTACCGAGGGACCCAGTACGCGATGGGCATGCCATCTTGTGGCTACTACCGCCCGGTACGCGGCTCTGAGATGGGTATGTCTGGCATACGTAGACATGTGACCCAACTGTTCGCTTTGTGAAAAGCGCTGGTCTAGAGAATTCAATCTTTCGAGATCAAATCCGAGAGCTCGGCCGTTCCTCACGCTAGGCCCCACCTTTTTCTCGAGTCCACTCATTATCTAATGGTACCTAATCCGTACTAGCGTCGTCTATTGTTGCGATCCCCTCACGCTAGGAATGTGATGCCATTGGCCCGGGCGAGCACCGGTACCGGTAGCGCAGGACTGGTGGGTCCGGATACGCAACCTGCATACGGTGCCGCCACGTCAAGTCAGGGAAGCTCAATCTATGATTGGCCGATTAATATGCAGGCCGTGATAAAGCTTACAGGCGATACCCGATCGGTGTAGGCGCAATGACAGCCTCACCCCGCATTGGATGACAGAACCTGGGAAGCTCCGGTACGTAATCCGTATCTTCAGGCCTCTGACCACTGACATTTCAGGCGGACAGCGGACACTTGCAGCCCGCGGTGACGCAGCGTCGGACCCTATGGACCTATCGATAGCGACCTAGGCTACCTATCATCTCAGCGACGTCGCAGATATATAAGAGCATCCATCGACGGATAGCATCCTAGATACAGTCTTCCGGAATGTCGTATTCTGTGCTCCTGAACAACTCATAAGTGTTGTTGCTGCTGCCTTACAGGGTAGAAGAAGAACCACCGCTGTCTATCCGGATATCTTTGCTCCTCCCATCTCTCTCCGATGGGAGATAGCGCCCTGACTTCCTATACGCCTTGACTGCTCCCATCATTTTTGGATCCCATCCTGTGAAGATGATTCACGAAGCTGCAGTTGTCTTTGCGGCCTTGGCCCTTGTTGCCAATGGAGCTCAACCGGGGGCTCCAGCTCCAGTTGCTGCTCCTATGCGAGAGCTGGACTGGGGACAAATCAACTTCTTGCACACGACTGACACGCACAGCTGGCTTGCTGGTCACCTGCAAGAGTGAGACACTCTCTTTCTCCAATTAGCCATCATGGGCACTTACTGATTATCTTGCAGACCCCAGTATTCCGCTGATTGGGGCGACTACATCTCGTTCACCCAGCACATGCGTATGAAAGCCGACGAGAAGGGAGTCGACCTAATAGTAGTGGACACCGGCGACCGTGTCGAGGGAAACGGTCTGTACGATGCCTCCGACCCGAAGGGCAAGTACATCTACGACATCTTCGGGCAGCAGGACGTGGATCTCTTGTGCACCGGAAATCACGAGCTGTACCAACCCGAGACATTCGCTCGCGAGCACACCATCACCGTGTCTAACTTCAAGGACGCCTACATTGCTTCCAACGTCGACTATCTCGAGTCTGATACGGCAAAGCAGATCCCGCAGGCTCAGCGTTACGTCAAGTTCAAGACGAAGAATCAGGGCTACAATGTCGTTGCCTTTGGTTTCCTCTTTGACTTCGAACTGGGTGCGAACAACAGCGTCGTCATCAAGGTCGAAGAGACTCTCAAGTCCAAGTGGTTCCAGGAGGCCATCCGGGAGAAACCCGATGTATTTGTCGTTCTTGGCCACGTGGGACTTCGGATGAAAGAGTTCGAGCAGATCTTCAAGGTCATCAGAGACGAGAACTGGTACACGCCCATCGTTTTTCTCGGTGGCCACTCCCATGTGCGTGATGCACGGAAATTCGACGACAAGGCCTATGCTATTGCCAGTGGCCGTTACTTCGAAACAATTGGATGGATGTCTGTTGACGGCATCAAAAAGAGGACTGAAGATGCCGTCTCTGCTGAATCCGCCGATGTTACCTTTAAGAGACGCTATATTGACAACAACATCCTTGGTCTGCAGCATCACGCCGGCGTAGATGCACAAGATTTTCCTACCCAACATGGGCTGAATGTCAGCATGATGATTGCCGCGTCCCGGGCAGCTCTCGATCTCGACAAGAAGATCGGCTGCTCGCCCAAGAATCTATGGATGACTCGTGCCAAGTATCCAAGCGAAAGCAGCATTTACACATGGCTTGAGAATGACGTAATTCCCGATTCTGTCATCAACAAGAACCGATCCGATAAGGCTCGTTTGGCCATTGTTAACACTGGTGCCATCCGTTTCGATATCTTCCAGGGCGCTTTCACTAAGGACTCCACCTACTTGATCTCCCCCTTCATCAGCAAATTCAACTTCATTCCGGATGTTCCTTACAAAGTTGCCAAGAAGGTCCTGCAACTTCTTAACACCGGCGGTCCTGTCTTCCAGTCAGAGCGGAACCCGGACCACCTGACTATTCCTGAAGAGCAGGAGCCCAACTCACTTTTCGTTCAAGAAGAGTCCGAGCTACCCCTGAGCTTCTTCGAGCAGGATCACCACCAGCACCCCTTCGTCAACAACGAAGTCGAAGACAATGGTAAGAAAGATGGCGATGACAAGGACGACAAGCCCGAACTCGTCCACGGCTACACGACAAAAGACGACATGGGTGATGACGGTGACGACGCCATCCACTCGCCCATCTCCTTCTACCGCGTCCCCAACTGCATCCAGGCCGAAGTCGCCTTCCCAACCGGTGATGACAAGGAGCCGGAGACTGTGGACCTCGTCTTCATTGATTACGTTCAGCCCTGGATCATCCCGGCGCTGAAGTTCAGCGGTGGTGATTACAGCAATGATGATGTACGGCTGTACTTGAATAAGACGCTTACGGATGTCATTGCGGGGTGGGTGCAGACGCATTGGAAGGATGGGTGCTGAGCACCACTTTCTTTCTTCTTTTCTTTTTTGGTTGGAAATAAGCGAACGGCGTTGCATTCATGAATGCGTCTGGATTTCAAGCGCTGTAGACTGGACTTCACTACATACTGGTTATTGGTGCGTTGGTCAATTTGGATGGACATAATGGGATCTTGTGGGATTGTACGATGTAGGTAGATTGTGATTTACACTACTACTTCTACAACTTGGTTGTCATAGAGTCTGTTTGAGCTAGCTTGCTAGGTACATATTTCATTCATATCCTAGACTTTTATCGAGAGTTCAGCTCTTCTGTGTCTGATGTGTGGACGTTACTCCTTTCAGATTGACTGGTATTGAGTTCGTCCTCGGAAAAGGAAGCACGTTAGCTAGGTATCTAGGTGTGCAGTAGAGTGCATGTAATGCTGGGATGGAGTGCTTGCGTTTTCGCAACGACTCTCAGATATCCTTATCCTGGATCATGAGGATATTCTCTTCTCTTTTCTTAGTATGTACACGGCAATGTTCCTGGGAGCTACTCCCGGAATGAACGCCGACCGATATGTAGTCTCACTTCTTACTGAGTGGCTCAGGTAGTTGGGATTTCAGCTACTAGCTTGCTAGCTAGGTGGCGCAACTCTGCGCTGCTCGTTTCAGCTTCCTTTGATTCCCTATTGGGGAAGTTCCGGTTTGGTGTCTGTCACATGGGTGATGCGACATCTTCGTATGACTGTTGAAGTCTTGTTGTTTTCCGGCGTGCCCCATGGTGTTGACTGGTTCGTGATAGAGTTCTCGTCTGCTCAGCCTTGGATTTTGCGGGGTAGAGGCCGGCTCGGCCATTATTCGCATCGGTATTCGTTATCCGTTTATATGTACCGCGAGCATTCTACTAGATTTGATCGAGAAGCTTCCGCCGTCTTCTCTCAATAAGCTCCTGCTGCACCTCTTCGAGCGTTGGTAACTCCCACGCACGCCCGTCGCCTGCATCGCCCGGTAACGCTTCCCAATCGGCCGGTGGTTTCGATGCGTTGGCTCCTTTGCCGGCTTGCTGCATCAACATGTCGAACGCCTCCTTCTCCTTTTCGGCCTCGTATTTCAGAAGTTCGTCGTCTTCCTCGTCGGGTGCATAGCCGTAGTAATTGGCATCGACAGTCTTCCGTAGATCCTCTCGGGCTTCGAGCGGTTTCTCATCCTGCACACGCGCCTGACGGGCAGCCTCGAACAGTTCCTTGACACCGGGCAATTCCCTCGCCCGACCAAAGTATTTATACCCTTTCCCACCACCGCCACCAGGTATCTCGCGGCCCGTCTCGTCGTATATCTTGCCGGTACCGCGCATATAATTCGGACCGCCGAGGTTGCGGATCTGTATCTCCCAGGTGTGCTTCTCGCGCATGAGCTTGTTGATCTCATCGTTCATGTCCCGGATCTGGTAGTCGCTCAGTGCGGGGTCCTGGATTCTGGAGACTTTTCGCGAGATCTCCTTGAGCACTTGGCCTCGCCATTTCTCGCACGATGGGATCGAGTCTACTTCGGTGATCACGCGTGGTCGTCTCGTTCGCCCAGCATCGATGATACCTAGGTCCGCTGCTTGAGCCTCCCGGAAGCGGAAGAGCATCGACTGGGCCTTTTCCGAGTTACGCGCCTAGACGAATAGATCATGTTAGTCGATTTCGGTACCCTCAGATGGCTGGTATAACTGTGATGATGATTTGTCGCTTACCATTTTGATTGATTAACAGAACTCGTCGGTTTGAACTTCGTGCGAAAGATAATGGGCCGAGGAACCCGGAAATTCGAAGCTTTTCGAAGCTCGACAAAGAAATCAACAGACAACGGTGGCGGTGGAAGATCAACTGTTGGTAACGGGCATAGACGTATGTTTGTGATTGGGCGGACGTCGGGAGTTGGAAAAGTTGAGGCTCCAGTCGAAGTGTGCAGATGCAATGGAAGTTGTACAAGTACAAAGTACAATTTCCATGCCAGCAACATCTCGCTCGAACTGACATCTTCAGCAGCCTCGTCCAATCATGAGATCAGATGAAGATAAGTGGACCAATCAGACGAGAGTGGATCTCATCATTTCTGGCCAATCAGATTAGATATTTGGGTTGCATCCTGGCAGGCGCGATACCCGTTCGACGATGGGCAGGGCTGGCGCGTATCAGTCGAGACTGTATCGCAGCTTCCTTCTTCTCATCAACGTGGTCGAATTTTCTGAAAGTGGATCTTTTCCCACTTTCCCTCGTCCGAGCTGTTCTCTCAATCTCACTCACATTGCTTTTTCTCGACATGTATGCACCAGCTCACCAACATCATAGTCTATGGACTACATACGACATACCGAATACTACTGCGTGATACTCATTACTCGCGGCTGTCAGTGAGGTCATCTTACACGCTGCACGCAACGTTCTGTCGACGCAGATGCATTGAGAGCCAACATCCACACGTCAAAACATCCCTGCGACATGCCCGGAGTATTCATGGCCATCTGCATTGTAGATCGTGCTCATACGTTCAGCTCAGCCGGACAATCTATCATCATTCAAGTCTGTTACAGACATCGTTCTATCTTCATTGCTGCCAACTCGCCAGGACATTGGGTGAAGAGACATCTACCTTACAGCAAGCACCCCGTGATCAAGTCAACTCAGCAACTATCCAGCTTATCAATCGACCAAAACACCGCCGAATTATTGATCAAACCAGCCCTGAATACCAAGGATCATCGTTCATTTTCACACTTGTTTGAGTCGACAAGGCTCAGTTGCTAGTAACAACACCATCCATGCCATTCCACCTATTCAGCCTTGCAATGATGAAGATCCGCATTAGGCCTGCTTTGTTGGAGCCGACTATCTTCGGGTAGTCTGGCAAATGAAAGGAAACCAAAGAACAGAGATCTGAGCAAGGTCCAGTCTTACTGAGTGATTAGTATCACGAAGTTCGACTTGGCAGCAATACGTCTTGGCGGACTCGCGCGGTCGCGAGATCATTCGGTTTGGCAGCGTCGCGGGCTTGCATGCCAGCCGGAGCAATGACGACAAAATTTATGCACGTCTTGAGAAAGCGCCGTTCTGGTTGCGATCGATGACATGTTTTTATAGTTTTCAATCTGAGCTCAATGGTGCGATGCTTCTCGGCCGCGTGATCGAGGGATCGCGCGTGTCCCCTGAGGCCGTTGCACTCTTTTTCTTATCTTCGTGCTATTCGCGTCAGCAATAGTGCTTTACAAGATGTCCCTATGATGACCAAGTGTATCCAAAAAGCCAAATTTGCAGACAGCCTGACCCAGCTCGATTCGAGTTAGGTGATGGTTGCCCATGAGAACCAGAGAGCTAATCTGAGGGTATCTACATCTTATTAAGTCTATTCACTTTTTAAAGAAGCAGTTGTTTAAGGGGAAAGGTGTTAGTGGGAACAACACTTTATGAGGGTTGCTATTCGGAGTATCTTTCGTCGTTACGGATTATGCTGACCCTGGTTTAGACACAATGGCTATGTCGAAGAGTGTTACCTGTAAGTACAGGAACGATACATGCGCTGCAGTCGGACAGTATCAATATCATGTCATCGGCGTTCGGGGTTCGGGTCTTCGGAACAATATATTCTCGTGTTCATACTGTCTGGTTCTTTGCTCGGCTGGTAACATGCCATCAAATGTCAGCATACCTTCATCGATCACCCCAGTCTCACGGTCACGAGGACGAGTTCATGCTCTCGGTGTTGCGGTCCACCTCCCCCCAACAGCCCGGCGGCGAGTGCCTCGGTCTTGAGATGGGCGCAATTTACAAAGTTCATGGGGCTCTTAATGGAGCTTTCTTGTTCACTTCGTTTTCTAGGAACTCGAACTTTCACCTTCACCGGCAACCGATTATCGAGTAACTCCTTTACGAGTAGCTGCCACAAGTCTTCGCCGTGTCATCTGCGCCGAGTCTGCCAAGCATGTTGGAGTGGCCTGACAGTTTCGTATTTCGCTACGCGGAACTATCTAGAAGGGTTGAAGTGTAACATCCGGCTATGGGAGACCCATAGGTCAGACGAGAGGGATGGTAGGGCTGATCTGGACCGCCCGGTCGACCTCGTTCGGTTAGTCGCCAGTTCTGAGGACTTTCTAGATCGAGGCCCATCAGGGGGCTGTTTCACATGACTGTGGCCCTGTGGTTTGACAGCTGGGTGTATAGGAAAGTACCGTTGGTTGAAGTTTGAGGACAAGGAGATTCATAGGTCGTTTGGGGATGAATAGAGTAATAGACCCTGGATCTATCACAGTCTAATTGAAACATGACTTTGTATGAAAATCTTTCTCTTCAGTCTCACCCAGCACTTACGGGGATCTCTTCGAGTGACATGTTTGTTGAATAGGCCTCGCCAGGCATTCGCTTCACGAACGAAATGCGTCACGGGTCTATGGTGCCAAGTTAGACGCGCTCTGAGGCGACGACCGATATAATCAGTCGGTTGCATCGTGAGCGGCAAAATGAATGTTCCATTAGCCACCCATTCACTGCACATTTGAAGCCCTCTGACTTTCCGTACACGACCACAGATGACTCAGACGACCTTCACATCACCAGATTCCATCATCCATCCATCCATCCTACGGTTCTTCTGACATGAGAGGGTCCCGGCATTCCTTTGCCGTGTCCTGCATGCCGCCCATCGAGATCAACTCTGTGGGGGTGGACGATCAAGCGCGCGGTCTGGGGTTTCTATTCCCTTTGTTTACTAGACGTTGACATTCATGAGATGGGCGATCTTGGAACTACCGAGGTCACGTTATGGGATGCTGAGATGGGGAGGCGCTTAGGGGACGATCGGGACGCTTGTGAAGGGTGAGAGATCTACGAGTTGGTACGAGTCTATACGGTATATAGCTACGGTATATGGTCCCAAGGAAGTAGTTTGATCGACAGTGTGGTAGGTATGTTAGAGTGGTCTGTTTTGTCAGCCTATCTTCGTTCCTGAGAGGCGCCCAAGATGAGAAATACAGCCGTGATCTACCGGTAGTGTGCGGCGTCGTGGTGTCTACCTCCAACCACTCTCTACGAATTACAGACCATGGATTACGGATCACAGAACGCCTTCACTAACTAGTAAACGCCCGTCCGTCCAATCCATCCGTCCCTGAATTAAAACCCAAGGCCCTGGATTCGCGATTTTTATCCCGCGGGACTTCGGCATCGGCACGAGTTTGTTTGAGGGCGCAAAAAACACCTAAAAAATACTACTCGTAGGGAGAGAGAAAGCTGCATCGCTAGCATGGTGGGGAAAAAGACCGCCCGGCTCAGACGGAATTCCTAGTCTGGGGCTAACTTGCTGTACAGGGCAGATCGCTTGCTTTTTTGCTCTGTTTACCGGATGAACGGCTTGAGTCTAGCTCGAGGCACATCTGCATCGGTGAACGAGAGCGAGAGAAAGAGAGAGAGAATGTGGTCGCGGAGTTGTCTCGCTGTTTGTTTGATTCAAGAAACCCAGGAAATATGTACAGAATTAGTAGGTGACCCGTAGGCAGGAAGGGACCAGACGATGTTACGATGCAAGCAGTGGCCGTTCTCCGCAGGGGTCTCACTGATTCTCCGCTTCTGCTCGGCCGCTGTTCGTCCGTGAGTGTGAACCCCGGGTTGGCGGGTCAAGGAAGGAAGCTAGCGGTGGGTGGATTCTTGTTACGAAAATCCCGTTTGCTGCGCCACGCTCTGCGTTTGAGACTACCGAACCAACCTCGCTTTCTCTTTTTTTACGATACAGACCCAGTGTTAACAAGATTCTTATCGAGTGCGGAATCTGAAGAGAGTTGTTTCCCAGCCTTCTTTCACTGGGTATCGATGTGAAAATCACCAACGTTGTGGATGAGGAACAGACGACGGGTTCGCATGTGAAAGATCGACGCTCGTTACGTCATGCAATGAGTCCGAAACCACTTCTTCGGGTCCTCTGGCAGACCGGTATATAAAACCTACAGGGCGCCTGCTATTTTATTCGACTCTACTATACCGGTAGATCTCTTCGTTACGAACGGAATACGGCGTTTAGGAGTCGGAATTCGCGACCCCCAACATATCGTATCTCGTAAGAACGGGCGTGTCCCCAAATAGAAGCAGAGCAGGCCCGACTTCCATACATGTGTACCTTGTTATGGAAAGCTGGGCGTAAGCAGTTGGCTCGCCGCCTTGCGAATTGCCTGACTGGCTGTTTCAAACCGACGAGGCGATGAACACGGTTGTCGTGGCTACGCTTGGTTTACCAATTCACCATTCAACTGATGAGCTCAGCTGAATATCGAGGGATCGGATTCTCCACCGTTCTAGTTGGTTTAGTCTGTGAGTTAGCCATTGCACCAGTTGTTCAAAGAATTGCGCGAGGTTGGTTTTTTTTTCAGATCCTATCTCTACAGACCGACCTACCTATTCTAGATAGGCATTGACAACTGTCGAAAGCAATAAAATGGTGAAGTGTGCGACGAAATCAATTGTCTTTAGGTAAAAAGTCCGCTGCGTCGTTAGTTGGGGTGTTTTACAGGGGCAGTCAGGTGACTGCGGCGACGCGGGAGTGTGGAGGCAACCCCAAGGACGTTTTCCTGTTTTTGCGGAAGTCCGAGCAACGTGGGATGGCCGTGTTTGTACGGGGTTGGCACGGTGTGCATATTCACATGTCATCAATTCTCATTCATTCATTCGAGTAAACAATCTAGGGAAAACGATGAATCAATATGTGACGATGAGTGACCGGTGGACATCTTAATATCTGCTCGTTGTGATCATCTCCAATAGAAGCGGTGATTCACGAATTCTTGTTTATTGCTTTTCAAGATCTTTCACAGATGTGATGACGATGATGAAAGGTGCCCGGTCGCATCCTGGACCCCAGACTCAGACGACAGAGCTCCACCACATTGGAGGTGATCTGCGAAGTTGTGCGTCCCGCGCATCTTGGCTGGTCCCTTCTTTCGCAATTCTCAGGAAAAGAGAGGAAGAATAATCAAAATCCCTATCTCGACGTTATCTTAATGCCTGCGATATACTACGGAACAAGAAGTGTAGGCATTCCGAGACCGAATCGGTAAACCGATGGTGCACATGTCGACGATGAACGGTTCAGACTGCTTGCTGCAACTGCACACCGCAAGAAATAGGTACAGTGCATCTTGGCGGAGCTGTTGGCACGGTGTCCCGAGAGCACCAAAACCCCGCATTTTGATAGGAGGGCGGGATCCCGTCGTGCCCCGCTTTTACATAACTCACAGTGGTTCAATGGTTTACCTACTGAACGTGCTGCACTAATGGGTGCCCTTAAACAGCTTCTGCACGCCTAGAACTTGGGACTGAAGAGAAGTTCAGGCTTCCCCTCTTGCAGTAACTAGTTCTCACGCTAACTAGCCGCTTTAGGTAGGTGTTCCGTGCTAACGGTGCCTGATCTTGTACCTGACCTAGGGAGCCAGAAGCACACGACCTGCTGGTAACGCTGCAATGCCCTCTTTTTATTTGCTTCTGTTTCGTTCGAATTGGTTGAAATTCCAAATTCCGGTACCTATTTAACACTACCTTTTCGGCATTCACTTCTCTCCACTGCCCTGTTCCTGTCGCATGGCTTGAAAGGCACAAGTTTTTAGTGAAGTAACTCAGCTATCTTTTAGCTCTCTTTCCCGGTGAGGAGGGTTCCTTCCGCCTGCGACGGCCCCCTGGCCCGGTTCCGATAACTCGATACGTACAGTGCTGGAATTGTTCCGATAAGACCATGCCGACACTTGGGCTGCAGGAAGTCAACACCTGAGCTTTCGTTAAAGATGCTTATTTTTTTTTCTTCTCTTATTCACTCTACCAGGTAATCATCCGCATCATCTCACCATTTGTATTTGTACTCTGTTCCGTACCTTGACTGTCCTGAAATCCAGCCGGGCCCGGTCCTACCCGTGCCTTGGTCCACATTAGTCTCGGGCGTTCGCTGCTTCTCACCATCTGTAATCCATAATCCGCACCGGGAGGCTGGCGAATGAATGTGCGAAATATCACGACAGTACCTGTTACGAGAGGCCAACCGCTGCGTATCTACGTGTAAATAATCCTCATGTAAGTAAGTACAGGTAGGTAAGTAAGGATGGATGTGCCAAGACCCGGAACCTCGTCGGCTAAGCGGTTAGGTGGGTTGATAGGTACGCGAATCTTACATGCTTGCCCAGCAACCTGCCTAGTAGGTCTGCCTACTGCCTCCCTGATACGCTACCATGCGCTGGCTCTCGGCGTCGTTTCTTCTTTCGAGGAGCCCCGTTTTCTATTTTCTGCCTGCTTTTCTACCGTTCCTCTTCTCGCACTGGTGAGACTGCTGTAGGTGCGGATTATTGATTGTTCGCCTGTGTGTTCTCTGCTGTTCCCGTGCTTGTGTTTGGCTGGTGAACGAGGTGTACGAAGTACTTCTGCTGGCATTCCGTCTTTTACTTGCCCCAGGTTGACTTACCAATTCCTGTGATCTTATAATTACTCTCAGGTATTCCGACCGTTTTTTTTCGCCCCCTTCCTCTCCTTCCTTTTCCTAACCACGGCGTATTTCTTCTTTTTCTACCTTCCTATAACACGTGGTCACTCACTTGCTCACTCGCTCACTTACTTATCTGCTGCCTTTCTCCAGTTTCTCTTCTTCTTCTTCTCTAGCCCTGTCTCTCTTTTCCGCCTATTGGGAACCTGCCTTGCCGAATCTGGTTATCAGATCTCGTTAAACCCTCGTCACGTCTTTGGATCTTGATTCATACTGTCGACTCGTCCAGGAATATTGACCAATCCAGGACTATCCCAGACTATCTGCGGCATAACGGTTAACCTCCCCTAACCTAGGCAACTCTAACCAGACAACCACCTTAGCAGCAAGCTAGATTGGTTCATTGATTGATTCACTCCTCGGCTTGTTTAATCCTGGCCCGAATCTCTCTCGTAAAAGCTCCATTTGCTAGAAGCAGCTTCCCTCACTCTCCGAATTAGACTCTGCCTATCGGATTGAAAATTTGGACTTCCCGCGCAAAGAAAAAACAGACTTTGAGGCTAGGCGGACTAGAGTTTGCTTGGACGACTCCGGTGGCAGGTGCTTGGGTTCTGCTTTCCTGTTGTGGTACGGGTGAGTGCGCAGTCCCGCAGAAAAGAGAGACAGTGTTTTGGGATCCAAGTCATATTTACATCATCGCCAGGACTCATACTGTACTCGTACACCCTCTCTCGTTGACTCTCTCGTTAACCTTCTCCGTCATCGTTCGTGACGCCATTCACGACGCGTTTATCTGGCCGAATCAAGCAGCAAATTTTCTTTTCGTTCGCTAGACCGAGCAACCCTTCCATCCATCTATCCATCCATCTATCCGTCTATCTAGATATTCCTGATCTCCTCCCCTGCTACTACCACCTACACCACCACTATCTACGTAGCATCTCTCCCTATCTACAGCTGCAGCTTGTTCTTTGTGCCCTCTTCCCACGTTAACTAAATATCTCCTGACTCGGACGAAACGACCGGCGAGATTGCATATTGAACCAACATTCGGTAAATCGAGTCTCGGATATCGAATATCACCGCCAACTACCTCTCTTTCACGCATTAACCGCCCGCCATGTCGACTCAAATCGTCTCCTACTCTGCGGGCCCCATCAACCCACGGCTTAGTGCCGATGACTTCGACACGGCTTCGATTCGCTCCGCAGCCCCTTCCTACGGTGAGATCCCTAATTCCTAGACCCCCTCTTCCCTCCCGCTCCTAGCATGATATCTAACAAAACTCGGTAAGTCTCGGATGCTCCATCCTATCACACTCTCCCCTCTAATGAGGCCGTCCCGCCTTATACGCCCAGGGCGAACCCCGCCAACACCGTGGCGTCGCGGTCCATGGTCCCACCGACGTCATCCGAGTCGCGCGTGGGATACGGCCTCCCGCCAATCCCGCGACAGAACGTAATGTCGTCGACGCCTTCGCTCTCGCAGTTCAGTATTCCGTCTTGGTCGTCGATCGGGCGCAATAACCCGCAGGCGCGACACTACCAGAGCGTGGCGAACCGGCGTGTGGCGGCCGCTACGGCCTCAGCCGGTGCGTTGTCGTCTTCCTCCTTCGTCCAGGGCGTCCTGCGGGACGCGCTGAGCCGCATCAATGTCCCTGCTGACGCCTATGCGGCTGCTACTAGCGGGACTGGCGATGGCGCCCGCATCAGACCTCAGGAGGACCCTTATCTCGTCGGCGAGGAGGAGGCCCGGAGAGCTCGCAACGCGAGGCTTGCGCGCGGCCATGAAGATGTCCTCCTTTTAGAGGATCAGAGATGGGATTCTTGGCTTGGTAGGTTGGACCTTATTCTTATTATCTTATCCCTTTTATCCCCCCTCCTCTCTCTCGCCCCCGCCCCCACCTGCTATCCCCGCCTCCTATATCATATCACCTCAGCAAGCAAAATAGTACAAGAAACATTTGACTAATACGATTCTTACTCCTCGCTTGTAGCTCAAATGCGAGACTCACAAGAACGCCAGCAAAACTGGAAAATGTTCCGCGCGAACCTTGACCACACGAGTGGGCGACGGAAATTCGCTCGGCGCTTCGGGCGATAAGCCCCTTTTACCGCATGGTACGCCCATCTTGCTTGCGGCCCCTTCATTATGAATTTGCTCTCGGTTTTAAAAGGCGTTTTGGGATGGGTTCGGCGTTATTGGTTGCTTCGGGGAAATTTGATCAAATATGAGGAGGAAGAGGATGTATGGAGGAAACTATTCTTTTCATGAAGTCGCGTGACGCGAGACCGAGAAGATGGGTGCATCAGCATCAGCATCAACATGAGCATGAGCATGGAACATGAAGCTGGACATGAGAATGGAGCATAAGCATGTACATGAACCATGAGCATGAGAATGGGCATGGACATGAGAACATTACATGAGCATGAGAATGGAAGCTCACAGCATCTGTGTGGTCTATCTTATCCTATAAAACTTTTATTTCGAATAAGTCAAAATTCATCATCATCACATCATATGGGTAGCGCGGAGATTCGTTGAGCTTGAATTCCCCTGGTTTCTGGACGGGGATGGGAATACGTTCTTATTTGCTTTCAATCAAGAAACATGTCGATATTACCGACTTCAAGGGGTTATATTCTAGAGTGAACTGTTCGATGTTGTCGGGCATGGCGATAACACTTCGGACTGGGATGGGAATCCGTGTTTATTTCAAGAAAATACATCGACTCGAATGGGTGTGTATTCCGGAGTGCACTACTTGTAGATGTCAAATTTGGTGTCCTAATTTCATCAAGAAAACATATCGACTTGAATGGGTTATATTCCAGGGTGAACTGTCTGATGTTGTCGAACTTGGTATCTAACCAACCCGCCTGACACTCGTTCTACAGCGTAACCCCTTTACCCGTACGTGTAACGCCATCGAAAATGCAGGAGACAGTTATTGTTGATAATACAGATTGTCTTCTCCCGACCGTGGTCTTTCATTCCATCATTCTGGCCCAGCCCGCTTGATTCCTTGCTTCGAGTCCTCTTTCTCTTCCTCATAATTGGTGATGATCTGCGGTAATATCCGATATGTAGCAGCGAATTGTTCCCTCAACCTCTGCTCTTCGTGTTGAGAATAAGTGCAACAATGAGACTGTTATAACCGGTTAGTACTCGACTGAGAGTGTGTAGGTGAAGGTACCATACCCGTAGAGACCCAATACTTCACCGAAAATCAGAATAAGAACCATGCCGACGAAGACCCTCGACTGTTCCATGTACGCCCGCACGCCCTTATCGCCTACCACGCCGATACAGTAACCAGCTGCGAGACCCGTCATGCCGACGGCGATACCGCAGGCCAGATGCATGAAACCACTACCATGGCAAACAAGTTAGCGCCGCATTCCCCATAGCAACCATGTATTCTTCCCAGTGGTTTGTTTTGATGGGATATAAATATCGCATGCGGGGAAAACGTACTTGAACAAACTATACGCGCTTCCCTCGTTCTTGTTCGGCGGGCGCATGTCCTCGGCGATCAGGACGGCGATGACGAGCGAGTAGACGGCAATGATACCGGACATGACGACGGGGATTAGACACTGCCCCAATTAGTCGCTCTGGTCTGGTCTGACTTGGTTTTCCCAATATATCTCAACGCCGTGCACGAACCTTCATGATCAGATCGGGCCGGAATGTTCCAACACCAGCAATACCGATTCCGGACTTCGCCGTACCGTACGCGGCTCCGATACCTGTGTTGATTCCATCATTTAGTTATTTCGCTCGATCGGACGGCGGGGTAAGAGTAGAGCGCGTCGATGTAAATCAGACGAGGAGACGAAGAAGAGGGGCTGTCGTACTGCCAAATATCATGGCGGCGGCAATTCCGCCCTATTAACATAACCAACAATGTCAGTGCTTTTTCGTTTCATGATGGTTCGTTCGTTTCGTTATGTGCACGGAGAGTCTTACCATGCCGATGAACGGCGCGAACTTGGGCGCGAGCTCTGATTCCATTTTGTGCGGATTATAGCGTATTGGGATTCTTTTCGTTGGATAAATGGATTATATGCCGCGTTGGATGGTGTCGTAGTTGACTGTCGTCCGTGATCAGCCCTGGTGGGGGTGATGGATTGGGATTATCAGTCTAGAGTTGGTAAATGGATTTGCTGAAAGCCTCGTGCCGTCGGCTGGATTGTTGACGTCTGGCTCTAGCTTACAGCAGTAGCAGGCGATACCTCATTGAACGAACTGACCTGCTGCCTCCAGTGCTATGCTGCAGGGGACCCGGACCAAGCTGGAGCTCTCTCCAATTCATTCACGTGACGAGCTGGAGGCGTTACATAAGCAGAGAGACGAAAGTACCGGCCGGGTAGAGATACATGTGCCCATTATTGCCATTCGTATCTTCCCGGCTACGGCTGCCATGCGGTTGCAAATACCAAGCATTTTCTCTCGAAGCCTTGATAAGCTTTGACTTGACACTTGGATTTGACTGGTCTTGGCGGGACTTAGACTTTGCCCAGGCAGGATTTTACATATGGGAGACGTTTTCTTTGGGAGTAGGGATATCATGGCTTACACCGTTTTGTATGGATGGGGGGCTACCAAAGTAGAGATTCTGGGAGAACCGTGGAAAGCGGATTGCGCAGTCTGCATATCGTCGCTGCTAGCTTGGGGAGCGTTCGGCAGGTTCACATGTTCCCGAGGCAATAATTCCGACGCAGCTACGGAATACATGGAAGAATGTACGGAATGCAAAGAAGGGCCGTAGACTTGGCAACCTTCAAAAATATTCTTTAATACATTCTCTCTTTTTTTTATCTTTATCTCTCTTAATTCCAGCAACACATTGGCTGTTATTTCTGTGACTGGACTACCAACTCTCTAGCTATGTAAGCGTCAGCGTGCCATACCAATAATTGCTGTCGAATTGGGCGGCATGTGCATAACTAGCCGGAAATAGGGGATAAATGCAGCCAAATCGAACTGTGATGGCGGAACTCAATTCAGTCGTGAAAGACGAGGTGTTCTTGTTTTCTGGAGGTCAGATGGCACTCAAAGTCTACGAGTAGGTAGAGAAGATGCCATTGCCCTCGCTGGCAATTTGCTGCCGCGTCAAATGACAAATGAGGCGTATTGCCCGGTCAGGTTAGGCAGCGCCCGTGAAGTTGCCTGGAGAAATGCCTGGGCGAACAGGGCGCATTTAGAGTTAAAACAGACGGTCGTAGGCGCCAGAGAAATCCCCATGCGTACCGTATCAATGTATTTTCGTACCGAAACGTACGCGGACAGGTACCTGCTCGCACTATCGACGGCAGCGTGGGCGCCTGAGCATCAGCCCCTATTCAGCCTGACTCGACGTTCTAAAGTGCTAAACACGCCAGGGGCACGCTTCCCTGCCCACGGGAACCCACCAAATCCGCAGGTACCGACTCCGTAACGACTCCGTAAATTGACCCTTTTCGCCGACCGTCTCTTTAATTGCCAGGGTCTGGATCAGTTGGGACGTGGGCCGTGGCCCGCTAATCCCGTCCTGACGGTGAAATCCATGCTCGCCCATGCATCTCGCGCGAAGTACCGCCTACGCTGGTCTACCTCGTACGTGCTACCTACCTCTCCGTACCTCGACTGCCCGTCGTGCCCTCAGTTGGATTACGGATCACCGTACCTACGATACCTGATCCATCCTGTCCATGGTTACCGACACCGTTGATAGTGCAGTTGCCAGTGATCCGTACCTCTAGGAGTACCTGCCTGCTCGTACTTCGTACTTCGTACCCCTTCCAGCAACGACGCTGTCAACTTTTTACATACCACTACTATTCTATTCTCTCTCTCTACCAAAATATACCGACCTAACCCTCTCTCTGCACACCACCACTCCCTCCACGCCCTACACCCTCCCGTGCTTGAAATTGACATCTGTCATTCTCGTCCCTTGCGGCTGGCTCGGTCGGCAATTCCGGGAGACCAGCCAGTTAGGGCCCTGCCCATTATAACCCGAGCGAGCATTGGCAAGTCTGGGACTGGACTGGACTGGGACTATTCCGTAAGGACTGCGGACTACGGACTACGGCCTGCTCGTAGCGTAGCGAAAAAAGACTGACGACGCTCGACAAGGGGGATCGGGACTCTCGCTCTCGCATCATCCTCCTCCATAGCCTCAGCCGTCGCCGCAATCTTCAACGAGACACATTGTGCGCCGAGACGACGGCTGTCTCTTCCTGTCGCCCTCCATCCTGCTCTCTGCCCTCGTCCCCTATATCGATCAGAGCCGTCGGTCTCCGTCTAGGCTTGCGGCCGCCTAGGCTTAGCACGAGTAAGTCGAGAGTCCATATCTTCATGACCCTTTGCATCCCGTCCCGTCTGTGCTCTCCTTGCCGAGCCACAGATGACATCTCGTGTTTTCCTGTTGCTGTGCGACGATAACGCCGGCCTCCTGACCCGACATGTCACTCCCCAGACCCCGACCCCCGACCTCTTAATTGCGTCCACCCACACGGAAGCTGTCTCGCTAACGGCCGCACTGACTTCCATCACAGGACGGCATCATGGCTGACTACCAGTACGATCAACGCCGATACGGCCCGCCGTCTGGCAACCAACGAGATGCCGCCTTTTCTAACATCTTCGGAGCTCACCCTCCCCCTGGCCGTACGGGGAACGCACCCCCTTCGAACAACATGGCTCCGCAGAGCGAGAGAACTCACACCATGTCGTCCATGTCCAATATCACTATGCAGAGTGAACGCACACACACCATGTCTTCCATGTCTAGTGCCCATCTTGACATGCAACGACGCGGCCCTCCGAGGCCCACACGCCTAGGTGGTGGCTATGATGATGCCCCGTCAACCCGGACTCGAACTATGGATTCGAGTGTGGCCAGCGGGTACTATCAGAATCAGCGAAACCCCTCGGGAGGACACCCGCCGCCCTTACGAGCCGATCCCTATGGACGGCCACCGCTTCCAGGCCCAAACCAGAGGCCGTATCCCGGACCTCCACCCCAGGGCCAGCCTCGCTATGATTCGAGAGGCCCGCCGCCGCAACAACAAAACTACCCTCCGCGAAGTCCTATCCCTCGATACTATCTCGAGGGCCCTTCACCGGCCCCGGCTCTCCGAGATGACCCTTACCGCTCCCAATCGCTTGCATCCGCCCCTCGTCAACCCATGTACCAGACTCCCTCTAATTCCTACCAACAATCCCCACAGGGCTTTCGACAGGCTTCTCACCAGATCCCCAACGCCATGTCACGGACTACGGCGCAGGGTAGAGTTGTGCCCGAACGCTATGATGACAGATCTATGTCCATGACTGGATACCCGCCCGACCGCGATGCGCATCAGACCATGAGTGGCCGCGTCATTCCCAACCGGATGAGGGCGCCGTCAAACGAGATGCCGGCAAACATCCAGATCAACGGTTATAGTGGTTACGGCGCCGCTCCTGGTAGTGCTACGAGAACAATGAGTATGGCGTCTTCTACTACGGTGGGCACGGTCAACGATCACAGTCGCACTATGTCCATGGCTAGTACAATCGCACCCGATAACTCAGAGCAAGCTCGCCAGCTGCTGTCTCACCGTTCATCCCACTCGAAATCGATCGAAAATGAACGGCCGCCAACTGCTAAGATCCGATCTCCCATAGTCTACCCAGCCCTTCTCTCTCGCGTTGCCGAGTGTTTCCGCCGCAAGATCATTATTGGTGATCGTACCAAGAACGAATTGACATACAAGAATGCCTTTAGCGGTTCCGAAGCTGTCGACGTGCTCTCATATATCATTAGGACGACAGACCGAAACTTGGCCCTGTTGTTGGGTCGAGCGCTCGATGCTCAGAAGTTCTTCCATGATGTCACGTACGAACACAGACTGCGAGACTCCGGTTCCGAAATGTACCAGTTTAGAGAAACGCTCATGGACGAGCCGGAGGATAAGCCTCCTGTGAACGGTGTGTTCGTTCTGCTATCAGAGTGTTACTCGCCGACTTGTACCAAGGACCAGTTGTGTTACTCTATTGCTTGCCCGCGACGATTAGAACAGGTTGCTCGCCTCAACCTCAAGCCACAGGTCGGCCTGAAGAAGGACCAGGATGCTATCCTTAACGATGACGCCGACCAGACCGATGAGCAGAAGCTCTGGATTAACACCGTCCCCAAGGAGATCGCCGAGAGCGTTAGCGACAAGGAAAAAAAAAGACAGGAGGTCATATCCGAGATTTGTTACACGGAAAGGGACTTCGTCAAAGATTTGGAATATCTCCGCGACTTCTGGATTCTGCCCCTCCGATCGAAAGGGTCGCCGATTCCGGGTCCGAAGAGGGAACGAGTTGTTCAGAATATTTTCAGCAATGTCATCGATCACCCGAGTATCCACTCTGTGAGCTCGAGATTTGCTAGAGCTTTGACGGAACGGCAGCAAAGGAGTCCCATTGTCAAGAACCTCGGTGATATTTTCCTCGAAATCGTACCTCAGTTCGAGCCATTCATTCTTTACGGTTCTAAGCAGTTGGAGGCCAAGTTTGCGTTTGAGAACGAGCGGTCGAGCAACGCCTATTTCTCGAAGTTCGTCGACGAAATTGAGCGGAGGAAGGAATCGAGAAAGCTGGAACTGAACGGTTACCTGACAAAACCTACTACCAGATTGGCGCGTTACCCGCTGTTGCTGGAGAACGTTCTGAAATACACTGAAGATGGAAATCCCGATAAGGAAGACATTCCCAAGGTCTTGACAATGATCAGGGATCTTCTGAGCCGAGTCAATGCCGAGTCTGGTAAAGCCGAGAACCGATTCAACCTTCGCCGGCTTCACGAGCAGCTCAGATTCCGCCCTGCCGACCGTGTCGACCTGAAACTGACGGAGGATGGACGTGAGCTGGTTTTCAAGACGCAATTCAAGAAGACGCCTACAGACCCAACGGATATCACAGCTTTCTTGTTCGACCACGCTGTCTTGCTTGTGAGAATCAAACAAGTGGGCAAGACCGAGGAAGTCAAGGCGTACCGAAGAGTATGTCTCATATAACCCCTTCCCCCTCTCTGGAACTAAGACTAATTTCTTACTCTCTAGCCCATTCCCCTGGAGCTCCTAGCAATCAAAGAGATGGACGAAGTTATTCCCCAGTCTGGTGTAAAACGGACTTCATCAAACTTGCCATTCCGTGGATCCAACACGGATAAGAAGACCTCTGAAGGCTGGCCGATCACTTTCCGTCATCTTGGCAGGAACTACTACGAACAAGTTGTCTATGCCTCGAACCAGAGCGCCAGACAAAAGTGGCTTGAATTCATCGACACCGCCCAGCAACGACTTCGCGCACGCGCCAGCTTCTTCAATGTTAACACGCTATCCCAGGACTTCTTCCAAGTCGGCAACCTGGTCAACGCCGTTACTCCTTTCGGTAAGAACTCATGAGACCTAACTTGGACCTTTAATGCTAACGTTTAACTTAGATGGTGGTCGCAAGCTCATCTTCGGTACGGATCACGGTATCTATGTTGCTGACCGAAAGGCCAAGGATACTCAGCCAAGACGGGTCATCGAGGCGCAACACGTCACCCAAGTCGACGTGCTGGAGGAGTACGGTCTCTTGCTGGTGCTCTCTAACAAGTCACTCCAATCATACCCTCTCGCTGCTCTAGATCCCAACGAGCCGGCGCTAGGAAAACGCCCGAAGAAGATTCAGAGCAACTGCAACTTCTTCAAGACTGGAATCTGCCTGGGACGACACTTGGTTTGCTGCGTCAAGTCTAGCGCCCTTTCGACCACAATCAAAGTCTACGAACCTAATGATTCTATGAGCAAGGGCAAGAAACAGAAGGGTTTTGGCAAGATGTTTAATGCTGGCCAGGATGAACTTAAGGCGTTCAAGGAGTTTTACATCCCGACCGAATCCTCATCTGTGCACTTCCTCAAGAGCAAGCTCTGCGTGGCGTGCGCTCGTGGCTTCGAAGTTGTTTCGCTGGAAACACTGGAAACGCAATCCCTGCTTGACCAAGCCGATACATCACTCGACTTCGTGGCCAGGAAAGAAGGTGTCAAGCCCATCCACATCGAACGGCTCAACGGCGAATTCCTCCTCAATTACACGGACTTCTCGTTCTTTGTCAACCGCAACGGCTGGCGGGCAAGACCGGAATGGCGTATTGATTGGGAGGGAACGCCTCAGGCCTTTGCACTCTCGTATCCCTGGATCCTCGCTTTCGAGCCCAACTTCATCGAGTTGCGGAATATCGAAAACGGAGCCATACATATTGTTCCTCATAAGAACATAAGGATGTTGCATAGCAGCACACACGAGGTAATACCCCCTCACTATTTCGATTCACAGGTTATTGAGAAGATGCTAACGCTGGACAGATCTTATTTGCATATGAGGATGAGGCTGGTCACGATGTCGTTGCCGCGATCGATTTCTGGAAGAATAATCGAAAGCCCGACGCGCTACCTGTGCAGTGAAATTAATTTCGACTTCTTTTTCGGCTGAGTCACAAGGCTGGTACCCTTTTCTAGCTAATATATTTTAAGATCGGAATGGCCAATGAGTCTGGGGCTTTTGGCTCGAAATTGATATCATCTCTTGTAGGACCAGGGATACTGGATATCTACCATCTCAGCAGCAGCATGGCTCAACAAGCGCTTTTTCTTGACTGTCGATCTCGCCGGCATACCATTTGTCATTCTAGAAGTTACATTTTCGAGCAACATTTGATCCTTTCTTCGAGATTCCCACGTTCGTCTTCTTCAAGAACGAGAGGGCACGATTTTAAGTAGCACTCCCCCCATAACTTTGCCCAAGACGGATTGCTCACGTCGGTTGGCCTCATTTGAAAAAGGTGGCGTCAGGTATGTGCGGCCTGGGCCGTATGGACTGGAAGTATAGGGTTGAGAATCGCGGAAAGTGGGACTGTTCGGGTTTGGCAAACAGTTTTTCTTATTTTATTACCTTTTCCCGCGTCGAGAGGAGAGAGAGAGAGAAGGGGGGGAAGAGAGAGAGGAAGGCGATTTCAGGCGAGATCAATCAATCCATCACACAATCACACACACACACACACACACACACAATCAGGAGGCGAAATATCATTAGTTTTTATTTAATCCCGCAGGCTGGCTTTGCGAGAAAGTGAAGAGAGAAGTGAGAAAGTGAAGTGAGAAGAAGGCGAAGAAGACACCTGCGATAGGGATTACTTTATAAGAAAAAGAAAAAACAACATCAGGGGGAGGAGAGAGAAGACGACTTAACACACACATCACACACCAACACACCTGACACCCACACAGACACAAACGGGACTGGATTCGTCTAGACTTGTATGGAAAAACCCAACTTGCTATCGTAATTTTTAAAGAAAGATGAGAAAAGAAAATCACCCATCCCATCCCCTGAGGCGTTGATATTTGATTCTTGTGTCCCGGTTTCGTGTAGAGTGATGTAGGCTTGTCTGTTGTGCTGTAGAATGTGTGTACGTAGATTGGGGACGGGATAGGGGTGATAGGCATGTTGTCCTTCATGGACTCTAACTGACGGAGCAGTATTAAGAGAAGGATACAGATGTAGAGGAGAATAAGGTGTAGATAATGGAACCGAATGAACCGAACGGATCGGCTTTGAATGAAGACCGCAAGGATATGAGCAAGTAACGTAGATATCAGGTGCTGGCCGGGGCGGGTGTGAAGTTGCCCCTATCCCCACAGCTTCCTCCGACGTACGTCGGGGATAACGTCAGCATCGAGTTTTCTGCCCGGTTTTCCAATATAGATTACCAGCTTCTCTCATTGTATTTGATAGTAATGAATGAAAAAACGCATTTGTAAGCGTGTTCTCTCCGATGTATCTAGGTGTTTGAAACGAGAACCGTGGTTAGAGTCTGGTGTGCGATCCGGGATGGGATGAACTCCGAGACGCAACGGGGTTTTCTGAATACTGCGTGACGGGGTGAAAGGCTTCAGAGACTTGTCTGGCTATGTATGAATTGGGGATAGGGATGCTTCGTGATTGATAATCAGACTTCACTGTCAAAAATTGCGGTCTTTGGAACTGAAGATTGTGGTTAGATAGAGTCGCTGGGGTGCGATGTTATAGGTTGATTAAGGGGAGAGTAGGTGAACCCCGAGATGCAACGGGGTTTGCTAAAACCGCGCAATGAAGGTGAAAGTTGAGAGAGACTTGTCTGGAAATGGTTGAGTTCGTGGTAGGGGATATCTTGTGGATTGATAATCAGACTTCACGGCAGACCGACGACTTCACGGTTGGGGACGCGATGTATAAGTAGAGCTCCAACGACATCAAAGTGCACATTCTTACCACCGCCAAACCCATCTCAACACCTTCACCTTCATATCCTTCACCACTATCATCCGTACCCTTCTCAGCACTCCCATCAACAAAATGAAAACCCCCACCCTCCTCCCCCTCGCCTTCCTAGGCCTGCAAGCCTCCCTCTCAACGCAAGCCTCCATCCCGCACGATGTCAGCACCACAACGACCGGGTACCCAACGCGAAAAATCGGAAGCTACACCGTTGTCGACACGCAGCTCGTGCGCGAAGCAGCCGCGTATGCGCGGGCGCATAGTAGTGAATTTGTGTGGAATCATATTATGCGTGGATGGCGTATGTTTTTTCCCTTCCCCTATTTTCCATGACTACGTAACTCAAAACTGATATACACACCAGTCTACGGAACCCTCATCCTCGCCCACAACTCTACCCTCCTTAGCACCGTCGACCCAGAAACCCACGCCGTGGCAGCCCTCCTGCACGATCTAGGGTGGGACGAGACGCCGAACTCGCCCGTCGTGAGTAAAGATCGGAGATTCGAAGTCGACGGGGCGATTGCTGCGCGGGAGTTTATCCAGGCTTATACCACCCCTTCCACTTTCTCATCCACCAATTCCTCCCACATTCACTCCCCTTCCAACTCCTCCTCAACTAATGGTAAGAATGGGAACGAGAATGAGCATGGGAATGAAAGTGAGTGGGACACCCACCGCATCCAACTCGTCTGGGACAGCATCGCCCTACACACGCAATCGAGCATCTTCACGTACAAAGAAGACGTGGTGCGGGTGACGGGCAGCGGGATATTAATGGACTTCGAGGGTCCGAGCGATGGGGTCACGAGGGATGAGTATGATGGGGTTATTGGGTTTTTTCCGAAAGATGGGTTTCGTGAGGGCGTGAATGCGACGTTTGTTTGGCTTTGTGGGGAGAAGGCTGGGACTACTTATGGTGAGTTCGATTCTTTCTTTTTCCCTGCTTGAGGTTGAGAGGAATGGGGTTGTGAGGAATGGGGTTGATTTGGTGGAGGGGGGAGACTGGAGAGGGAAAAGGACATGAAAAAGGAAAATGCTAATGGTTAATAGATACGTTCATGCAAGTCTGGGGCGATGCGTATGTACCGGGTTACTCGGCGGTTGGAAACCGGGTGTTTGATATCATTGCTGAGACTTCGGATACCCCTATTTGAGGTGCTTGCACGGCGCTTGGGACGAAAACTAGTTGTGTGGGTTCGATGGCGGATGTAGAGCTTTGGAGCGGTTTTCTAACATGAATGTATAGCAGTCTTCAAGGAGTCCGAAAAAAAGTACTGTGTTTTCATTAGATAGAGTCTCAAAAAATCGTGTATTGTTTGTCACAGAAGAATTGAGGCACATAAGTTCTACGCCTGGTGAACTCTCACAATAGCGCTCATACTACGTTGGGTTCGCAAAAGCGTACACGGATGTCATCTCCCATACACGAAGTCATTATAACTTTTTTGATCAAATTAAAGATATGGAAACCGAAAGAATGCGCACGAGACCAAGAATTTTACAACTTCGCCCGCACCTCCTTCGCCGTAACCACAACCCCATACACACCCGCCTTCTCACGATCCCGCAGCGTTCTCCTCAGAATCTTACCACTAGGACTCTTCGGAATCTCGGCAATGAACTCCACAGACTTCACCCATTTATGCCGCACCTTGTTCTTCTCCACGTACGTCAGGATATCCAGACCGGTGGCCTCATCCGCCTTGTGACCGGGCTTGACAACGACGAAAGCCTTCGGTCGCTCACCTGCACGCTCATCAGGAATACTGAGAACGGCGCAGTCTTCGACCGCCGGATGGCCGAGGAGGAGATCCTCTAGTTCGGCCGGCGCAACACCGATACCCTTCACTTTGATCAATTCCTTGATGCGGTCGGTAATCGTGATGAAACCCTCGTTGTCAATAACACCCTGGTCACCCGTGTGCAGGAAACCATCGGCATCGAACGTCTCGCGCGTCGCCTTGTCGTTGGCCATGTATCCCATAACAATCTGCGGGCCCCTAGCCAGGATCTCACCAGGCTCGCCGACACCCGCCTCTGTGCCATCTTCCTTGATCAACTTGATCTCCGTGCTCGCGACAAGCGTACCCACCTTGTGCGAGTAGCGGTAGTCGTACTTTCCAGGTGGGTGCGAAGCGATGGCGGAGCAAGACTCCGTCATACCGTAGCCCTGTCTGAAGCCCGTGCCGGGGAACTTCTGGCTCAGGAGTTGCAGGATCTCCTCGGATACCGGCGCGGCACCGCTCGAGAAGCGCTTCACGCAGCTGAGGTCGTACTTATCGACGATGGGGTCGCGCACCATGCGGATGAGAATAGGGGGCACGAGGAGCATCTCGGGGATGCCGTATTCGACGACGGCTTGGAGCATGGTCTCCATGCTGAAGGCGGGGAGCATGATGACTTCGGCGTTGATGACGATGGGTACGTGCATGATGTGTACGATACCCGTGATGTGGAACATGGGCAGGACTGCCAGGACTTTCCGGTGGTCTTCTGGTGTGATGGGGGCTACCTGGAGTGATTGTGCGATGATGTTCTGATGCGCAATCATGACCTAGAACGAGTAATTAGACGAACTCTCCTGAGTGATAAGGGTGATACTTACAGCTTTAGGCAAGCCAGTCGTTCCGGATGAGAAACTGAGGAGAGCGCAGACATCCTTATTCGTCTTGCCTTTCGGGAGTCTGACGTACGGAACCTGCTCCTTGTACTTGCGACCTCTGCTGATGAGCTCCTTAATCGTGGTGTATCCTTCCAACTCACCCTCCAAAAGGAAGATGTTCTTGGTAGGGATGCCGACATTCTTAGCAGCCTCAGCAGCAACCTTCATCGAGGTCGGGTGCGTCGCGATGAATTTCGCATTGGCCGTGCGAAGCGCATAAGTCATCTCCTCGACATTGTACGCCGGCGACGCTCCGGATACCACACCGCCTATTCACATCTTAGCTGAAATCCTGAGCTAATGTATATAGTGCGATTCAGGTTTTGGGGGCCAAAGAATCCTGGCGAAGCTGAGAAAATTCGCATACCGACACGTCCGGACGCGAACAGCATCACGGGATACCAGATCGTGTTTCGACTGAACAACGACACGGTGTCGCCCTCCTTCAAGCCATACTCCTTGACCAGTGTGGTCGAGATATAGGTGGCGGCCTCCTTGACCTCTTTCCACGAGACTCTCTCCTTGGTGATGCCATCCACGAAGCCGGCGAGCTGGTCTTCGGGATACTTGTTCAGGGGAGAGTGCTCGGAGCCCTCGAACATCCATTCCCAGACCGTGACATCACGGGGGACTTGCAGATATCTGATTAGTGATCCAATATCTAAGTAAAGTCTCAATTGATGACTTACATGTGATGTCGGGGTGAGCGCTCTTGAAGATAGCCATATCGAAGTCGACGAGAAATGGTCACACGAGCAAGAGATATTCAAGAATCTCGGTTCACATTCCGAGACGGCCCATGGCATTGATATACGAACCGTCGTAGGGGGCTGGGCGCTTCTCCACAAGCCTTGAGGCGGGGACTCCGACTAGAAAAGCGACGGATCTGGTACGGTCCGCGGCGGATTACCGACGAGTAGTGTCGACTGTACCGATACTACGTGGTCACAAGAAGGGTGTTCACACTAGGGATGTACCAATACATATGTGCCGAGGATGCCGTACCTTACAATCTCCTCCTATCATCAGCTCAGGAACCATGGCGGAACCAAGAAATCAAGGGCCGGCTAAGCTCGAGGGACCAATGCCAGGTAGGGGTTCAGCTAGGTCAAGACGTTACAGACCTCGGCTAGGGCTTTCACCTACCTATTCTGCAATTGTTCAGGACTTCTTTGAGATTGTTCAAACGGTTACTCGTATCTTAGCAAAAGATGATGTCCTGATGATTCTGTGATTCACATGGCGAAGCAACCGCTCACGGTGAGAGATGCCTGAATGGGAGTAGCCGTCGGGTGTTAGGTAAAAGGTCCCGGATAATAACGTAATTCAGGCCATTCTTCATGCAATTGCCAATTGCCGAACTGAACTACCATCTCGCAATACGATTAACACTAGATAACCTTAAAGCATCTGGTAGGAACTGATATTTATAGTAATGTGTAGAGTCATGATGTTCACCTTGAAGGCATGAAACGTCCAGCATGGTGAAGGCGATGGTGTTTGGAGTGGGGACTTCGGGAAATCAGTTGGCCGAAAGTATCGTAGGCTCGTGGCCCAGCAGGGCAGTGGCCCAACACGCCCGGACCAGCGCGGATTACGTCAGTATTCCATACACCTTAACTCCGTGTTACTCTTAACTCCGAATGCCTATTCAACCCGGGCGATTCTAAACTGCAGCAATGAAACTTGACTCATCCAAACTCTGACCGTCAACATCTCGGGAGAAGCATCAACGAGTGGAATCCTGGTCGATCGGAGGTTAGGGAATGCCGGATTCCAGCAAGCATGGAACCATAGAGTCCACAATGCCTGGAAAACGGAAACGTATCTTCGAGCACCATGACTCGCCTCCCGCGACACATAAAAGGCCTCGCCATCCCGTCGCATCCGATCTCTTAACGCCTTTGTCTGACGAGCTCCTCGTGCGCATCCTCTCGTTTCTGCCGCTTCACGATCTCCTGAATATCGCACCAGTCTCGACCCGCTTCTATCATCTATCGGGTGACTCCCAGATCTGGAAGCGCCTCTACTACTCGCAATTCGTGCTACCCCGCGCCCTCCGTCTCCCAGGCTTCCGAAATGGCGCTGCTAGAGACGGGAAGCTGCAGTACTCGTCACGCCGGACGATATGGGCGGACGGCCGGAAGGGAGGCTGGGTAGACATGCACATGGGCGACAGCAAGCAGGTCCTCAACTGGAAGAGACAATACAAACTTCGCCATAATTGGGCGAGGGGCAAGTGTGAGGTGGAGGAGCTGCCTTTAGGGGGCGAATCTCGAAACCTCCCCGCTAGTAATTCGCCCAAAATGCATGTCAAGGTGTTGGAGGGGATCGCAGTGACGGCAGATGCGGCTACGGGTCTTCGTGCGTGGGACTTGAAGACCAAACAACTGGTGGCACAGGCCCAACTGGAGGATACTGGCTGTCGTGCGTCACCAAGTTGTATGGCGCTGGATGGCCAGCTGCTGCAAGAGAACAGCATTGATATTGCTGTAGGATTTGGAGATGGCAGCTTTGGGACTTGGCGGTTACACATAGAACGAGGGGAGATCATTCCGATTTATAGACACGAGGGCTCGAGCAATGGCGAAATCATCAGCATTTCGTTCTTACATCCGTATATAATAACGGCCACTTCTTCGATTCTCATTTCTTTATACACGTTCGAACGACCGCCATCTTCGAAACACCGGCTACAGTTGGAAGAGGCCGGAGCTGATAGAGAAATACAGGGAGGGGCCGACGAGGAGGCCACGCAAGAGACGGGCAGGGAAAATGAAGTCGAAGTTCCATCGCCAGAACAGAACGCATCGGATGGGGAGGAGCCGCCAGACACAGGAGACAAGTCGAAAACGAAACCTCCTGCGCCATATCTGCTCACTTCCTTGAAATCACATACGTCTAGAGCACCTCTTGCTCTATCATTACGGAAAACAACCGGAAGCACAGTAGCTTCCATAGCTTACACCTATTTTACCATACGACGAGGCTGGTCCCTAGGTATTCAGGAGTTACACATACGACAAGTCAAGTCAAGGTCGAGTTCGTATCCCGAGATTACGACGACACAACTCGCTTATACCATGGCCGTTTACGAGCCACCCCGACAAATACCCACGTCTTATTTATCGCCATCTAATCAGTCGCACTCTGCTGTACCGCCCGAAGAGAATAACCAATTCAACGGACCAATTGGTCTTTCTTATTCACATCCTTACCTGTTAGCAACGTTGCCGGACAATACGTTGATACTGTATTTGTGCACATCTAGCGCTTCATCACTGGCTATAAGCCCTGGAATTCGGCTATGGGGCCATACCTCAGGCATCAGCGATGCCGAAATCACAGCGCGGGGCAAGGCGGTCAGTGTGAGCTGTCGCGGCGAGGAGATCCGCGTATGGGAGTTAGAGGGTCGAACAAACGGGCTGAGCATTCAGGTCAGACCGGCTTCTAAGATGCCCGGGGATGATGCGACGACGGAAATGGCGTTCCCAGAGCAACAGTGGAGTGACCGACGGAACTGGGTCGGTTTTGATGATGAGATGGTTATTGTTTTGAAGGAGTCAAGTGAGGGAAGGGAAAGTCTTTTAGTTTATGATTTCACATGATGAGGAACTGTGATACCCATTGCTTATAGTGTATTTGAAATTCGAAGTTGTTGCAACAGTTGCTGTTTTGTTTGAAGTGACTTGAGGATCGTAAGATCAGTGGCTGAACAGTAGTATGGGAGTACTTACAGCAGTTATCGATAAATAAGATCAGAGTTGGCCGGCGACTTTGAAAACAAGACATCTGCTAACAACGAGACCTTGAACTAATTCAGAATTATTTCTGGAAACTGAAGTTATCATGTTTGATATCTAGACTGTCTACGTTGTCTCATCACATTAATTGAGTCCACTTTCGGCTCACTCAACAATTCCGTACCACCATGTTACCTCCCATACCCCTGGCTCAGCGCAACCGCTAATTATTGACCCAGTTACCGGCTCCTCCACCCTGTTTCACTCTCGTGATCTCACCTCACTAGTTCTCTACTCAACTTACAAGCGCCGATCACAGAAGAATACCAGTCTCTCATAAACAGAATACGACTTCAAACCTATTTGCCACTCTCAAGTTAAGATCACAAAGACCCAAAATGAACATGGACGCCGAAATGGCCGAGAGTCGCGACGGGTCCCCACCAGCCCTGAGCCGACGAGCAGTAAGTCCGTCACATCGCATCCTGCCCCCTCAGTCTCCCCTCAGAACCAAACTAACAACTCACAGTGTGACCAATGTCGACTACGAAAGGTGAACAGTCTCACCCTAACTTGTCCTCCCTCTTTCTCTCATACATACTGGGAGCGAAGGGAAACTCACGACTGATCGTGAACACAGATCCGCTGCGATAAGGAGACGCCCTGCTCCAACTGCCGCAGCGCCAGACGCTCCTGCAGCTCCACGGGCGCCGGCCAGAAGCCCAAGGAACCAAGGCAGCGCGTGCTCATTTCGAGTCAGTAGTACGTGGTCTTCCTCACTCTCGTGCCTACATACCTTCATTACTTGTTCCCGTGCTGGTTCATGGACTACGAAAATGGGAGAAAAGGTTAACAAGTATGATAAAGCGAGCGCAAAATCGACCAAATAGAAGAACGTCTCGCAGGCATCGAGCGCCTCCTCTCGCAACTCGTCTCCGCGCAGTCAACAACAACGCCCAGCATCGAGGCGCCCGTTTCGCAAGCCGGTAGTAGTAGTCTTCCGCCGAGCCATGTGCACGGGACCCGCGGGCTGCGCATGGTGGCGACGAGTCCGGACGCGACGTCTTCGACGACGACGTCGTCGGGACGCGTGAGGGGGCTTGCGTCGGAGAAGAGTGCTGGTGGGGATGGCGATGGGTCGAGTACGATTTTTGACCCGGAGGATGCGGGGACTTTTGAGGGGAATTCGTCGTTGGCGGCGCATACGGCTTTTGCGTCGGAGTTTTGTGAGTTTTGTTTTTATGGGTTTTCGTTATGAGGTGCTATGAGGTGTCTATTCTTTGTGGCATGAACTATTCCAAGCTGTGAGATGGAGAGAAACTACCAAGTTGGAAACTCACTTCCAATCCCCCTTTCCCCAACTCTCCTTCAACAAGTTCCCTAGACTAACACCCATCTCCCTATATTAGTAACAGACGCAGTGCGCAAAACAACCCTCTGCGACGGCGCCGGCATCAACCCCAAATTCAACGCAGCGCTCAACTCACTCCGGCAAATCGTCAACATGCAGACGCAGCACCGCCAGCGCTCAACAGCCGGCGTATGGTCGCCCGCGCCGCGGTTTACGAGTGTTTCTGAGGTCGATGATGCTGAGGGGCGCAACCGAAAGGTAATGCCGAGACGCGAACTTAAGGACTTGCCGCTGCCGCCTATGGAACTTGTGTTGGAACAGTTGAGTGAGATGAGACGTGAGTTCTCCTTTCCTTACTTATTTCTCTTCTACTCTCATCTCTCCGACCCTACTGTGCCCCTTAATACACATATATTGGGATATACGTGACTGACAACCCACAGACGGCCCCGTCCCCGTAATGCTCGCCATAATCTACACCTTCATAGACTACGAGCACTTCATCGACCGCTGCCGCCAACTCTACTTCGCCACCGACGACGTCTCCGAAGCCGACTTCCTCACCGTGAACACGGGCCTCACCTACATATTTTTCGAGGCCTCCCTCACGGCCACGGACCCAGCGAAGCGCACCCGCTATGAAGAAGCGCGCGTCATGGCCCAGAAGAATCTCGAGATTGCGCTTGCACAGCTTAATATGATGATGCCTGCGACCGCGGAGAATATTGAGGCGCTGCTCATGGGTGTAAGTTGCCCCTTACTTGTTGGATGTGAGGGTTTGAGTACGAGTGTTGACGGTGTAGGCTTGTTATTGTATTGATGAATCCCGGGCCTCATTTGCCTGGATTCTAGTCTCGAGAGCAGCACACAGTACGTCCAAAATCCCCCTCAAAACTCAACTAAGCCCCTATTCCCATCAACTTACCATGACATACACTTACCTCCCAAACTAGTGTGCCGCACCCTAGGCTACCACCAAATCCACACAATGAAAGACGACAGGCCCCAAACCCGCGCCGACAAATCCCTCCTCTTCTGGTGCGCCTACATGCTCGACAAAGCCCTCTCCCTCCGTCTCGGCCGCGCCTCCGTCCTCCAAGACTTCGACATCTCCCTCCCGCACGTGACGCCCGACGCCAAGGCCGCCTACCCAGGAAAAGAAGTAATGACCCTCTGGATCCAGCACGCGCGCGTCCTCGGCCGCATCTACGAGCGTCTGTACTCGCCCGGCGCACTGCGTCAACCCGAAACCCTGCGCACGGAACAGGTTGGCTTGCTCGCGAGTGAGCAGCGACGGCTCATGGCTGAGACTGTGGCGCTGCTGCGTGAATTCGAGTCTGCGACGGATGGCGAAGCCCGTATGTTCGCTATGACGCTGAAAGCGGACGAGGTCTCGTTCCTGGCGAGTCTGGCGCTCACGTATCGCGCTTTGCCGCCGAATGGGCCCCGCAGTCGGACGTTTGCGGACGAGTGTATCGATGCGGCGCGTGCGTCGATGCGGTGTCATCAGGAGGCGATTGGGATGATGAGTGACCAGTCGTTGCGGATCGTGTATATCCACTGGACGATCCTGTACGCGCCTTTCATCCCGTTTATCGTTATTTTCTGTCTTGTTATCGAGACGTCGGATGCCGAGGACTTGCGCCGCCTGGGCGATTTCGTCAAGTCGCTTGAGCCCGCGTGTGAGGTCTCCTCGTCCGTGAGGAAACTGCACCAGTTGTGCCAGGTGCTGTTTAATGTTGCCGAGCTGTATGTTGAGGCTAAGGCCGTTGAGCCCGTGGGCCCGGCTGGTAATGAGTTTAATATGTATCTCAGTCAGTTGGGCTTTATGCCCTTTGAGGAGTCGAACATGAACAGCATGATGGGCGTCGGGTCTGGCTTGGATGAAGCGAGCGGCAATATGGAGGACCATCAGATGAGAGCCACGGCACAGACGAACCAGCTGGAGGATTGGTTCTCCGGCAAGAATTATATGATGGGCTTGCTGGAGGAGGATCTGTCGGGGATCAACTCCATGGGATGGCCGTCTTGAGACCGGGAAGCTCGGTAATTTATTGGATCTTGCTGTATTTGTATAGGTTAGAAAATCATCGCATAGCCGATGTTTGGCGCATAGATCAGGGGAAGGCAATCGATGCCGGGGAACGCTGCTCAGTTAGATCGATCTGTCAAGGTCAAGGACATAATAACGGGAAAAAGAACTTCAAATTCGCAGTCGCACATGTCTAAGCATCCGCTTGTCGTCCAGCATACTCAACCAACTGTTCAACTACCTCGTCACGTTCTGTGACTTCAAGTTATGTACACGGCAAAACACACCCTCGACGCAGCCTTTATTTGTTTTCGTTTGCGTTCCCAGTCGGTGACGCTTTAGTTAGCTTTAGCCCGCTCGGCCTCGAGTTCTCGCTCAGCCGCTTGGTAGTACTTGGCGGTGTCGACGCCGTGCTGGTTGTGGTTCACAAAGTTGAACCAGGGGAGGACGGAGGTGAAGAGGACGGAGTAGCGGGATTGTCTGGCAGCAACACCCTGCATGTGTGGTGTCAATCTGCTCTCGCCGTAAAGGGGCTCGCCGGCCTTGACCTTGGCGACCATCTCCTTCATGTCCATCTCGATCTCGCGGGCGTTTTCGGACATTCCGTAGAATCGCACTGTCGCCGGTTGTCATCAATATCGGCCATCATCACCTTCATTACAATGCGCTGGGCGATTGCTCTCCTTTACCGTCACCATGTTGAGTAGGGGAGAATGGCAAAACACGTACAAGCAGATCGCTGGTAGAAGTATAGGAAACCGCCAAGAGCGCCGATAACACCGGTGAGGCGCATGGCCTGGGCGAAACCTCCGCGGCCGACCTGCGACGGAGCAAGGCGCTCCATGGCGTACAGGAGACCAGGGCCGGCAGCGGCGGCGGTAACACCGTGGACGTAGTCAGACGTCCGGGCATAGCCGACTACTCTCTTAAAGTGACTGTCGACTGGTCAATATCACGGGCAGAGCGGTCCGAGGGTCTGAGCATGGCGATCGTGGTCAACGTACGGGTCATTGTCGATGAGCTACAAGCGCGGCAGCGTTAGCATGGTGACAATCCAGTCTCGAAGAAGCCGGAGCGGGATGAACTGACAGGATACTCAGTCTTGAGCACCTTGCTGGTGATGTACGTTGATTGGGTAGGAGTCGACATTTCGTTCTGAGTCAATTGCCCGCTGCCCAACAGCTCAGTTCATGTATTGCTAGCCGTCCATCAGCGATGCTCGGATGCTCGAGCTTCGCATCGAAGTCCAAGCGAAAAAGCCGATTAGGTAATCATCGGGGAATAAGTGGGTCATAATAGTGGATCGGTTTTAGGTTCACTCGGGTCCCACTTATTTGTGCTTAATTGATTGAGACGCGCTTTCCTCAGATCCAGACGCGTCTCGCAATGACCTCAGTGGAAGTCTGAAGACTCACCGTCAACTCAAGCTCCTTACAGAAAAGGTACACTTCACAAGTTGCGTGCTGGAATAGAGTCCCAAAATTATCATATTCCACTACCCGAAGCAGAAGACCTGTGAATAAAAAGCACATCATCATAAGGATTCAAAGATGGCTCCTCGAGGGACATCAAAATCCACCACACTTCCCTCGAGGCCTCTCCCGGATCTCGACGACTACGGTGTAGAGGATCTTATTCCTCCATCTGCCGGGGAAGCGTCTAAAGGAAACAAAAGCGCAGACACACAGTCAAGGAAACGTAAAGATGCTAGTGGTCTGGGCATCGATGAAGCCGTTTCTGTTGACAAGAAGCCAAGAGTACCCCGGGTTAAGTTAGACGAAAAGAGGCTCTTATCTGAGGAGGGTATACCGAGACTGCAGCGGAAGGCGAAAGGCCTCAAGTTCAAGGGCAAGGGGCACGAGGTATATGGCCATATATTATTCCCCTCTCTCCTATTCTACTTGTGACTTACAATGAAAAATAGTTCTCGGATGCTGCCCGGCTACTTTCACTCTACCAGCTCTGGCTGGATGATTTGTTCCCTAAAGCCAAGTTTGTCGACGCACTAAACATGGTAGAAAAGGCAGGACACAAGGGTGCCCTGCGACTGAAGCGCACTGAGTGGCTTGACGAGGGCAAGCCTCGGCCCGCAAAAGAGAACGACAACGACGACTTATTTGGTGGATTGGAGCAACCCGAAGAACGAGATCCCGCGGTATTCCCTGCTCGTCTTGCTCCCATATTCAGCAATACAGGCTCGGAAGAGCGTGCTAAGACGCCTGTCAGAGATGATGTGCCTGATGAGGAGGACATCTATGGTGCGACTCCTAGGCGACCAAGGAATACAACAGCCGGCGAATCATCATCAGTGTTTGGAAACGGTGGAAACACCATGACAGGTGATGCCCCAGATGAAGATGATCTGGATGCCCTAATGGCCGAAGCAGAAGCTCAGCGAACGGAACCAGCGTCGATGTTTGGAAACGGAAAGACAGCGCGCACATATAATGAGCCCGACGAGGATGATCTTGATGCGCTTATGGCCGAAGCAGAGGCCCAGAGAACGGAATCAGTGTCGATATTCGGAAATGGAAAAGCAAAGCAAACACACAATGAGCCAGATGAGGATGATCTCGACGCGCTTATGGCTGAAGCAGAGGCTGAGTCGTCAACCATAAAGCCGGCCAAGTCGGTGACTCACAGGCCTACGGGAAGGAACATAGTAGATGACGATGAGGACGATCTAGATGCACTCATGGCTGAAGCTGAAGCTGAAGCACATGATTCAAGTGCAAATAAAGGTCCATCACACGAGCCGAGCATGAAGCCAGCCGCAACAATGAATCATGGTATAGATGACGATGAGGAGGCAGCAATGGCAGAGATGGACGGGTTGTGGTGATACAAGACGATGAATGAATGTCTTTCAGTACGGAATAGCATAAGTAGCTCGGCGTTGTACGGTCTGGGATTGTGCTCTTGTTATCAGACAAGAATTCTTCACGGTCATCCGTTAAAGAACAGGTTATGGAATGGAGAATACAGGATAGGGTACTGAAGGAATCAGGTTGAGAGTTCCCCTTGGTAGACATATCTACATGCCTAGTGCCTCCGGTGCCTGAGATTCCATTGATTGTGACCGGCAAGGATCTCACAGAGAACACTCGACCTTAGGTACAGTACCTGGAACGGGTCGATGGCCGACTCAGCGGGCCGGGGCATCTTACCTACTGAATATTTAGCGGGTAAGCATCCTTAGATAGCGCTAAAAACAGTCCGAAAGGCACCTAGAGCAGAGAGGGTTTCCAGGGGTGGATCCTCTAGTAAAGCATACAAGTACCTAGGTGAGGCCTGATATCCCGCTACTTTAAGCCCTACATGGCGTGCAGTGTAGACCAGGTACATACCTTAGGTAACCACTGGCAGGAGCAACCTCACCCAGCCCACCGATCTAGGAAGGAACTGTACCCCACTAACGCGCCCGTTGTCATCAAATGCGAACCGACCTTAGCTACCTGCATACCTTCCTACCTTCCTCGAAATCAGTTCGAAGCTCGACCTACCTACCTTCTTCATCTTCTTCCACCTTACCTCCGCCACTCTTCTTCCGCCCTTTTCATCCGCTCTTCCTCCACCCTTCACCCTCCTCTCTTGCAACCCCATCTGTTTGTTGTTTGACAGCTCGCTGGTTTATCGCCTTTCCCTAGGCAAACTCGCTTCTGGTTTCTTTCAGAGTTCAAGTTTACCCGGTTGAAGTCCATGACCTGTTCGCGTCATGGCGCCCACCAACTCTTCATGGCTCGCCAAAGCCATGCAAGACGTTCGACTCTCGTCTTCTGCTGACGACTTTTGTATTGACGACCGACTGTCCCAGCAGGGACCGCAGAAGCGCGCCAAGCAAGACCCCGCCCATCTTAAGGCACAGGTCGAGAAGAAATACCTTGCGCCATCCCCCACGTTTTCTCCCGAGTCGCTGAGTCGCCTCCAGCAGCGATGGGATTGCCCTGCAGACACGACCGAGCTCTTCAGCGTCGCACCCACCCAAACCCGAACGGTTACACGTTTCGAAAGGAAGGGATTGGAAGGAAGAGTAACCGGCTATTCGAATGTGACGGTGCCCGCCGACAGCGCAACTGCTAAGAACTCTACCTCACTCATGCGCAGACCCGGAAACCGAGCTAATTTCGTACGAGGCGCCTCTGGTTTCTTCCCATTCACCCCCGGCGGGCTCGAGAGCGTAGAGGCCGCCGCGGCCATGGAAGAACAAATGCTAGGATCAAGTGGTGTTGAGGCACGCGAAACACGAAGCAAACTCGAGCGGGTCATCACGCTTGGTGCCGAGCACCGTCTCCTTGAAGTTGCGCCCGGTCTAGATCGAGGCATCGACTTCAGCAAGAAGAAGTCAACCAGTGCTGAGCAAGATTCACAAGAGATCGAGGCAGAATTGGCTAAGGACCCCGAGGTGGCGCCAGAAGAGAACGAGGCAGATGCGAATCTGGACATAGCGTTCGGTACTCCAGAGGAAGAGGACAAGAACGAGGGTGAAGACGAAGAAGACGACATCGACGCGTTGTTGCCCCTTGAATTCCCGTCCCTGCAGCCAGATAGCAACCTCGCTGCATCGAGTTCACGCAAAGCCGGAAGAGACTGGGCGCATATGGTAGACGTCAACAGGGAGATTCCCAATTTCCGGGAACTGGTGCCAGATATGGCTAGAGAGTGGCCATTCGAACTGGATACGTTTCAGAAAGAAGCCATCTATCATCTCGAGAATGGCGATTCTGTTTTCGTTGCCGCCCACACCTCGGCCGGCAAAACCGTTGTTGCCGAATATGCCATTGCTCTAGCGGCGAGACACATGACAAAAGCCATCTACACCTCGCCAATCAAGGCACTGAGTAACCAGAAATTCCGTGATTTCCGACAAACATTCGACGACGTTGGTATTCTTACCGGTGATGTCCAAATCAATCCGGAAGGCAGCTGTGTCATTATGACAACAGAAATTCTGCGCAGTATGCTCTACAGGGGTGCTGATCTGATTCGTGACGTGGAGTTTGTCATTTTTGACGAGGTTCACTATGTGAACGATCTCGAGCGAGGTGTAGTGTGGGAAGAGGTGATAATTATGCTGCCTGAGCATGTGACCCTCATCCTGCTTTCGGCCACGGTGCCCAACACCTATGAGTTCGCCTCGTGGGTCGGAAGAACCAAGAAGAAGAACATCTACGTAATCTCGACGCCAAAGCGGCCTGTGCCGCTAGAGCACTTCCTCTGGGCGGGCCGCGACCTACATAGGATTGTCGACGAAGATCGTAAGTTTCTGCCCCAGGGATGGAAAGAAGCCGACCAAGCCATGCGTCCTAAGGATAAGGCCCTCCCACCACCCGCAGCGCGCGGTGGAGGCAACCAGCGCGGTGGCCGAGGAGCAGGCGACGCACGCGGGGGCAATCAACGCGGTGGACAACGTGGCGGTGGCCAGCGAGGCGGAGCTCAACGGGGTGGTGGTGGTGCTCAACGAGGCGGAGGCGGTCCTCCCCGGGCCAGTCACGCACCGGGCCACATGGGCCGTGTAGGGCAACAGGGCTCGTTCAACTCTGCTGCTCAGGACATGAACTTATGGGTCCACATGGTTCAATTCTTGAAGAAGAAAAGCCTTCTGCCTGCATGCATATTCGTATTTTCCAAAAAACGATGCGACGAAAATGCAGACTCACTCACGCACCAAGACTTCTGTACCGCTCAAGAGAAGAGCCATATCCACATGATTGTCCAGAAGTCGATCGCCCGATTGCGACCAGAGGACAGAGACCTCCCCCAGATCCTCCGTATGAGGGAGCTTCTGAGCCGAGGTATTGCCGTCCACCACGGAGGACTTCTACCTATAGTGAAGGAAATAGTAGAGATCCTCTTCGCTCAGACGTTAGTGAAGGTGCTTTTTGCGACCGAAACTTTCGCCATGGGACTGAATTTGCCGACAAGAACCGTTGTGTTTTCGGGCTACCGAAAGCATGACGGTCAGTCGTTCCGGAATCTACGTCCGGGCGAGTACACGCAGATGGCTGGCCGAGCTGGTCGTCGTGGACTCGATCCCGTGGGATCCGTCATCATTGTCCCCCCGGCAGGCCCTTCAGCGCCTCCCGTCATCGAACTCCAGAAAATGATTCTGGACCCGCCGAGTAAATTGCAGTCTCAGTTCAGATTGACATACAACATGATCTTGAACTTGCTCCGCGTCGAGGCACTCAAGATAGAAGAGATGATCAAGCGCAGCTTCTCCGAACATGTGACTCAACAATTGTTGCCGGAACAAGAGAAAGCGGTGAAGACATCTGAGGCTGACCTCGCTAAAGTCACGCGAGAACCGTGCAGTGTCTGTGACGGAAAGAACACCGATTCCGACGATACATGGATCGAGCAACTGCACAAAGAAGGTCGAAGCTACAGGAAGACCACGCAGCTCCTATACGCACAGTTCGTGACCTTCTCTGTGGGCCGAAAACTGTTCTGTCAATATCGCATGCTGGTTTTCCACAAGGATGGCATTCGCACTGTTGGTATCCTCCTCGACCGGGCTGTGAGCTTCAAGACGATTAATGGTCAGAGTCAAGCGACAGTCCATGTACTGGGCATTGGACCAAGGAACGCGATACGCGACTCCACAGATTTGCTGCCGTTTATTGACCAATTTCGGCCATTCTTCAGGCCGTTTCCGCAGCACAAAAAGGATATTATATTCAAAGCAGAACACATCCCCGTCACTGATATCGAGTGTCTCACACAGACACTCGTTCATGGCGTTGTCCCCGAGATTTTCCAGGGGGGTGAAAAGCGCGCAAAAGCGCTGGAGAATATAAGCAAGCTTTGCGAGAGCTGGACATCGGAATACTTCAACCATGTCCCCATACATCATATAAAGAACAAGGCGTCGCAACGCCTTGACGCAGGACATGATGATCCAGTGATCTATATTGAGCGCAATCCGGCGTTGCATTGCCCGAATTTCTTGAAACACGTAGGTTTCTGACTTCCGTCATGCTACGGGCACATACTAACTAGGATCGCAGTTCGGTCTTTGCCATGACCAATTGTTAATCAAGGAGCGCATTTCCTCTTTGCGCCAAGCGCTCTCTGACCAGAACCTGCAACTTCTGCCCGACTATGAGCAGCGCATAGAGGTCCTTAAAGACCTCTCGTTCATTGACGACGAGATGCGTATGCAGCTCAAAGGCAAAGTCGCATGCGAGATTCATTCGGCCGATGAGCTTATTCTAACCGAGCTCATCCTCGAAAATGTGCTCGCCGACTACGGCCCAGCTGAGATTGCAGCCTTGCTCTCTTGCTTCGTTTACCAAGAAAAGTCGCGGCAGGAGCCGGTCATTCCTGCAGGCCTTGAACACGGCATGAAGAAGATCATCGAGATCAGCCAGAAGGTCGAAGAAGTGCAGGTAAATCGGCAGGTACTTGACAGCACCGCCGACAGCAACGAGTATGCCTCGCTTGCCAAATTCGGCTTGATGCAAGTCGTATACGAATGGGCCCGGGGCACGAGCTTCCAGAACATTACGGATCTCACGGATGTTGCTGAGGGCTCCATTGTGCGGGCCATTACGCGGCTTGACGAGACCTGCCGCGAGGTCAAGAATGCTGCCCGCATTGTCGGTGATCCGGAACTTTACCGGAAAATGGAGCAGGCTCAGGAGCTCATCAAGCGAGACATCACAGCAGTAGCCAGTTTGTACATGTAAGCAAACTAGCTATGGTGAGTGATCAGAGCCTGATCAAATGGAGATGTTGTAGTGGGGGCCTACTTTTACGTGTGGGCAAACGGGCTGTTATAGGGAATGATGTTATGACGTGGGACATGGAATGGTACTTGGGAACTGCCCAAGGGAATTGGGCAGGCGAAGAAAGGCTGGCTGAATCAAGAAGCTCATATGCCCGGTTTCGAAGCATTAGGTGCCATGCGACCTTGAAGCAATAGCTGAGTTAGTCATGGAATTCGGAACAGGGTCATACGCGTAATACAGGAGAATCATCGGCCGATTCATACGTTCCAAACCGGAGCCTTACAGGAGCGGAAATAAATTCCGTCTCTATGGTGTTTACCTTGGGTGGACTATTTATGACTCTTTAAACACTTTGAGGAGTCAGGCTTCTGGACGGAGAAAAGCTGCTCGGTCTTTGACTACGGGGGACCGAGCACACTAAGGAAAGCTACCTTCCGAAAAGGGGAGGATCGTGCAAGCGTTCCAATGAGGAAGGACGGAAGTCCGAGTGGTGACTTGCCTAGTGCGGATGCACTCCATTGGAACCTGTTAAGCAGTTCCGTAGTTACAAAATCAAGATATAAAAACACGATGCGTGTTATGTGAAAAGGGGAGATGTGATGTAGATTGTAGACCAGAACCCAGGTGCTCACTTCCTGCCATCATGACTATCCGTCGGAAAGCCGTCTTACTCTCCCTCCTCCTAGCCTGCGGGGCGCAAGCACAATTAGACCGCGACGCCCTCGCGGAGAACTACTTCGGGAACGACGCCCCCTGGTACCGGGACCGGATCCCCTTCTTCGAATCCAGCGACGGAAACATCACGGACGTATACTACTACCGCTGGGAGATCTTCCGGGCGCATCAGCGCGATCTGGGGGCGCAGGGGTACATCACGACGGAATTCATCGACGATGTCGGGTGGGATTTCTTCCCGTCGGCATGGCTGGATGATGCGACGCAGTTCCATTTGAATGAGGGGCGGTGGTGTCGGGATCGTCGGTTCCGGGTTGATCAGGCGCGGTTTATATACGATGCGACCTTTGACGTGAGGCATTTTTCGGAGAATATGGCTGCGTCGGTGTGGAATGGGTTTCTTGTTGATGGGGTGCAGGAGGATGTTGTGGGGTTGTTGGAGGGCATGAGGGCGGTTTATGAGAGGTGGGAGGGGGATCATTTTGATACGGGGAAGGGATTGTTTTTTATTGAGCCGTTGCTGGATGCGACGGAGTATACGATTGCTAGTATTGATGCGTCGTGTGGGAGGGATGGGTTTGGTGGGGGTGTGAGTTTTCGGCCGAGTATTAATTCGGTGAGTCCTGAGGTGTTCATGAATGAGGACGATGAAGGGAACTGTGAACTGATGGCAATAGTATCAATACGGCAACGCCCGCGCCATCGCCAACATCGCCTCCCTATCCGGTCTTACAGACATCGCAGACGACTACACCGCGCGCGCAGATGCCCTGAAGTCCAACTTCCAGAACTCCTTATGGAATTCTACATTCGGTCACTTCATAGACAGGATCCACGATACCACGAACTGCGTCACATACTGGGATTTCATCCGCGGCCGCGAACTCGTCGGATACGTCTCCTGGCTTCACGACCTCCCTGACGACGATCCCACATACGCAGAAGCGTGGAAACATATCCTCGATAGTGCTGAGCTCGCCGGACCATTCGGTCTCAGGACTGTTGAACCGAGCTATGAGTATTACATGAGACAATACCGCTACGACGCCGCGACCGGATTGCGAGAATGTCAATGGAATGGTCCCGTCTGGCCATACCAGACCTCGCAGGTCCTCGCTGCCCTGGCGAATGTTCTCGATCACTACCCCAACACGGCCGCAACGGGAGTTATTACGGCGAACGACTTCATGGCCCTACTAACCCAATACGCGAATCTGCACTACAACAAGAATCGCGGTGGCTACCTCAATATCGAAGAGGACTACGACCCGGCAACGGGCGCACCCATCGTCGGTCTGGATCGCTCATCACATTACTTCCACTCCAGCTTCGTCGATCTCGTTATTTCGGGTCTAGTCGGTATCCGACCGAGCGCAGTTGATGTACTTGACGTGAACCCCCTAGGCGTGAACCTGGATTATTTCCGTCTCGAGGGCGTCATTTACCACGGGCACGAAGTCGGCATTCAATGGGATGCTTCAGGATCCCGATACGGAACAACCGGTCTCATCGTCGAAGTTGATGGGAACGTCGCCGCATCTTCATCTACCTTGACCCGTCTTTCCATTCCAATGGATAGAAAAGCACCACCCCAACCCCTAACCCCCATCGCGAAATCCATCCAACTGCAAACGAAAGCAAACGATCCCAGCGCGCCCGCGTATCCGGTGGGTAGTGTCTCTGTCCCCGACGCAGACCCGAATAAAGTCCAAGATGCCATTGACGGACGGATTTGGTTCTTCCCCTTGCCTACAGATACATATACGATTTCGCACGGGTGGCAGACGCCCGTGGGGGATGGGAGCGAGGTCTGGTATATGGTTGATTTTGGCGAGATGACGAATGTGACGAGTTGTGAGTTGGCGTTTTGGAAGGGGGAGGGCGTTGATGTGCCGGAGGCATATCGGGTTGAGGTTGAGTCCGGAAAGGGGTGGATTGCGGTTGAGGATGCGATGTATCCGGAGCTTGTGGGGAATGGGGTTGCGTGGGCGTCTTGGAGGACGGTGGGTGCGGAGAGGGTGAGGTTGGTGTTTACGCCGCCGACGGGGATGGCGGTGAGGTTGGTTGAGTGGAAGGTTTTTGGGGAGGTTGTTGATGGGACGGTGTTTGCTTCGTGAGGTTAACCGTTATGTCACCGGTAGGTTCAAATAGGGGCCAGTGAGCACATCGTGGTTGAATTACGATTAACAAATTATCCTAGTATCATAAACGGTACACATGAACATGACTTTTACCAGTCCAACTAGTTCAATCCCTTAAATATCTCACTTCCTGTTCAAGCGCGCATCGAACTCCTCCTTCGAGATGGGCGCATTGGTCGTGATGCCCTCGTCAACAGTAGGATCCTGGTGGACCTCCTTGACGGGGATGGTCTTGTGCGTGACGGACGGGACGACGGTTTCTATATCATGTTAGCATACTTCTATCGAAATACTCTTCAGGGGTAAGTAAACACTCAAATCAACATACCCTTCTCAACAACCGGCTGAATAGTCTCATGCAAATGATGATGCACATGCTCCGACGTCAACGTGGGCTCCGTAACAACCTCCCTCTGCATCCCGCCCTCCCGCTGCGTATCCCGAAACTGGCCCTGCTGTCTCTCGGCCAACTTCTTCGCGTCCCGCTCGCGATTCACATGATCGTGGTGCTCGCGCACGACCTCGGCCTGCTCGTGCATGTGCTGCTCGGGCCGCACTTCGCGCTCCTTGAGCGGCTGCACCGTCGTCTTGTAGTGGTCCTGGTGCCGCTCCTTGTCGACGACTTTCTGCTCGCGGTGCTGGTGTTGGCGCTGGATCGTCTCGTGCTCGACGGCGGACGCCATCGTTTGTTGCTTCGAGGTTGTGTCTGCTTGGCCGCCGCTTGGGAAGGGCTCTTGGGCGGGACCGGGGCCGCGGGTGTTGCCCTGATTCTGGGCTTGGGACTGGTTGTGTCCGTTGTCGTTTCCGCCGTTCTTGTTAGAGCGGTGGAGGATCTTGCTGAATGCGGTTGATGCTGCGTCCATTTTGATCAATATCAATGGTGATGGAGTATGAAGAATTCGAAAAGGGGACGTTTGGGATTGATGGGATTGAATGGGTATATATAATCATTTCATAGATTAGCAAGAAATAAGATGTTACTGGATCTTGACCAATTGAGAGATGTGAATTGCCTTGTAATCGTCATCGACGACAGGACAGGGGCGAGTTTGTGAGGGGTGAGGTCACGATGAGCACCTGAGCTGGCAATGTACTGCTAGTCCTTATTTCAATGATGCGCTACATCCCATTAAAGCTCATACCAGAACTTGACCGTCTCGTCGCTAAGGGATGCATTTCGAGATATTTCTGTCATATGTGCATTGATGTGAGATGCTAGTTTTGGTGTTGATGAGGTTCGGTTTCGCAGACCCGTGGAAACTGCCAGTTCAATCACCAAATCAATTAACTCATCACTTCATTCAATAAATCATCAGTCAATTATGTCGCATTCGTATCCTCTTCCTTACATCGAGTTTACATGTAGTATTAGCTCACGAGTACTGGCTCACGACTGTTGATTTATGTGGTCGGCGTAAGTAAAGTCAACCATGAAGGTCTCATCACATGCCATTCACTTACGGATCGCAGGATATAGATTCATTACTCATACAGCACAGCATGAATCCACGTTCCAACATACAGTAGTTCACGTTCCAGTTCATAGTAGCTCATGCTCCAGTATACCGTAATCACCAGCAACAAGCTCCTCTCCATGCAAGGAACTCAATCTATCTCAATCTATCTCAATCGCACCTCAATCGCACCTCAAACAAACATCCTATTCCCCCTTTCCAACTCGCTAACCTGAAACACCCTCTCCAACGAACCGTTACACGCCGCCTCACTTCTGTTAAAATCCGGTAGCGAAGCCCCATGCCAAGACTCTTCACGAATCGTGATTCAGGGGCTCTGCATGGAATGCTGTGTTCGGGTACACGACAGGTGAAAAATTTTGAAACATGCAGAACAGCCGCAGATATGTATTCCGTACCGGTGGTGAGGTTCGCGTCGTTTAGGGTAAATAGGGGTAGGTCTAGATGTGATTTAGAGAGTTTGTAGATTGATTTAGTAGTAGGTCGGGTGTATGGACCGGTAAAGGGGTTTGCTCGATGGAGAATGATTTCATCTATATCGACGTCGCACGAAGGATAATCGGCCGAAAAGAAGATGTATGTAAGGGTATATTTTGACATGCCATCTACAAATACTGATATATATTGATATCGCGGCCTAAGTTTTGAGCGTTTCGCCGAGGTTGATGTGCATTCAGGGGCTTCAAAACAAAGCCAGGGGACAAGCAAAAAGTTCATAAACACCAAAACGCCAGACAACAAAACCATATCGCCGCAAAAAGAGAACCTCATCCCCTCTAGGTGAAAAAAGCTTCCCAAGTATCCTAGAGCCGCCATGCCATTTCCGATCTAATCATGACCATCGTAATCAACACCCCACACAACGTCTAAGCTCTGAGAGCCCGGAGACGCTGCTGCAGCGCATCCTCCTCTTCCGCCGTAGGCTCGTTTGTTTGCGCGGGCGTGGGTTCGACGCGAGAGGGCTGGGCGGAGTTAAGGACGGTGTTGAGCTGGACACCGGCGTCATCGGCGAGTTTGCCGAGTAATTCGTGCACGGCGTCTTCGGAGACTTGCTGTGATGTCGTCTGGGAGATGGCGTCTTGGTAGATACCGTTGTTGACTGCGTACTCTTCGTTCTGCTGTTTGAATTGCTCGAGGGTCAAGAGAGTCTGCGGGATTTGTTAATTAGTAACTGATAACCTCGGCAATCACCATAGTACAAGGAGGGTTATTAAGACGTACCCTCTCCGGGTTCATATTCCGCTGCGCCGCGCTCATGGTGCGCGACGACTGTCCCATCATATGCGTCATGCGGTTCATGCTGTTATTCGCCTGGATCTGGGCAACGCTGAGCTCAGCCATATCGGCCATCTGATCCATTTGTTGCGCCAGAGCCTGCTTCGATAGCAGCACCTTAGCCTTCTGGTAGGCCTTGGCCGTGTCGCCTTTCTTCAACAGGTCCTGGATCTGTTTCTTGAGGAGGGGATCCTGCTTGGCGGCTTTCTGGGCTTCGCGACGGGCTTGCTTCGCTTGGAACTAGGGGATGTTAGTCATTGATTGCTCTGGCATCGGTTCTGGCGATGGCTTGACGTACGCGAGCCTGGAATTCGACTTGCATGTCGCGGGCGAGTTGTCGGTTCGACATCGTGACAGGAGGTGCACGGGGCAGTGGCGAGAGCGGGGAAAAAGGGTGCGTATGGTTTGGAAGTGTTTGATGACTATCTCCGACCTTAAGGGTCGATGGTGTGTTTAGGCTATAGAGACTGTGCTGGAGTTATTCGTTCTTGCTAAGGGCGATGAATAGGTCGTGATGATGACTGTAACTGTTGCATCGCGCATTGTCGGCGGCCTGCACGAATGGATTTGGTGGAGAAAGACAAAGCCCCGTCCCCAGCCACGGATGACGTTATCTTAGTAAGCACGCTATCTAGATAAGATTGGAGATTAACTTCACAGTCACATAACACCACTGCATTGCATGACTATGGCAGTAACCAATTTACGGGGTCTAAGCCACACTAGCGCAGCCACTAAACTCTGGAGCTGATCGCTCAACCTTACCTGCCAAAACACACAGTTGGTAACCTAACGATCGGTATTCCGAAATTAGAGAAATGACGGGATCGTTAACCCCATCGCGTAGTCAGGTAGGGCTGAAGCAGGGTCAGACAGACGTTAGCACTGAAAGTTCGTTCTACCGATAAATGAATTCTGATGGCCAGCTGAGATTTGGAGCATGCGCCACAAAAGCGCCATAGAGATTCATGGAAGCTCTGCAGCGAGCCTCAACAAAAGTGGGGCTAAGCACGTGCGCTTCTTTGAGTTTCTCTGCAACTTTCCCCCCTTAACGGACAAGCATCATGTGATCCGTATGCAAGCTCAACTTACATACGGAAAACATGCTCGTCGCACCTGTGATCTTAAACTCTACGCGTGTAAGCCGTGATTCTGGCAATTGACGCGTAATCAATTCCCAGATGCGCGTCTCAACCGCGGTGCGTGCACAGAATTGCGAAAGTCGGTCAGCTCGTCACCCACCGAGCTAGGCACGGACGAGATGCCTACCAGATCTAGGCACGGAACCCGGAATAGGAGCGGTATGAAATATCCCGCGCACATGGTTCCCGAGATTATGGCTGACCGCTGATTTCCAGAATCCTGATCCTAGTGTGATCCGTAGACCGCCAGGCCCGGTCTGGTAAACGTTCGCGCTCGCAAGGGCCCCCAACCTCCCTCGCACCATGTGGCATGATGAGCTACTTTTATTAATAGGTACCTATAGCGTACCGTTTCACAGGGAAGGCAGGTAGGATCCCGATGACAGACCGAAAGTTCGAAAGTACGCACGTGAGAGGTCGACCGTTCTCGTTGGTTCTCTGGGCTCTCAGCCGGTGATGTGCATGTCCCCTATGGACCGAATCGAACGTGGAAGGCAAGCTGTTCGACACCTTGGTCGCGCCATCTGGTTCCTCTATTCCGTAGTCGAGTGGACTTGTCGTTTTGAGAAGGAGGTCAACGAACTGACCAGCTGTGTTTTGCGGTCTGCCGTGTTCTCGAAATCCAAGTTGGGGGAGTGTTTCATGACGGCGAGCTGGTACCTATATCTCTGCTCTTATTAAATCGAAGATCAAACTCCTGAGGGGAGACGCCTGGGTAGGTATTCTTATCCCAGATCCTCACAAATCTCCGGTAATACCCAGCTGCCACCTGGGTACATACGGATTACTTATATCGAGCCTAGGCTGCGCTACCAACCACACTAATGCACAGAATACCCACGGAATAAGTGTAGCGTACGCTGGACCCGGGATTACCGCTGGCCTGTAGGCCCTTGGTTTGCGCAGCATGAAACTGACTCGCACTCCTAGAGACCTCACACGGCGCGAAGAGTCGACCCAATTGGTATGTAGAGACAGCTCAGCTCCAATTTCCCACCCCGCACATGATGCTCCTCGACACTGATGTGATCTCTCAAGTCCGAATACGGATTGCCCACCTATTACCTGCCGTAAGTAGGTAGGTACTAATCCGCACAGAGAAGTCCCGTAGTCGTTATGTGACTGTCGTACTCCATGGGGATGGAACGTTTCTACGGAATAGTATTCCGTATGTTTCATTGGCATCATCCTAATCGAAGGTATCAATCCCACGGTGATGCTCGTACATATGAAGAAACCTACTCGTACTCAGTAGGTAGGTACTAGGTGCCAGCCATCCTGCTCGCAAGTGCCGAGGATTTCAAACAGGGGGCTTCGTGGATGTCCGACTTTGGGAGATCGGCCGCGACCCCATGCCCCGTGTTGAGGCTCAACAGTAGTACCCGGAAGCGGCTTCAGCCAACCCCTGTTTGGCACGTTCGGTGCTGGTGCCATCTTGGCAAACGAATCCGTCCTATTCCATACTCGTACACTGGTTGTTGAGCTCCTTGATGAAACGGACGGCGGCGTAGCCGTTTTACCCAGCCGGGGTTGCGACGGAGTTATAGGTAGGAATGTGACATGACGGCACGTACGGTAATCCGTACGCTATGTAGGTAGGTAGATCTTCTTAAAGAACCACGGCGGCCTTACGGCGGTTAGTGAACAAAGTGATCTCAAGAGCACATGTTAATCCGTAAGCGGGCTCAGCTTGGCAGCTTTGATAGATACCAGACACACCTCGGCACGCTACGTTACCTACCAGAGGATCTCTGATACGCCAGTAGGCAGTGCCTACCTATACCAATCGGGTAAGCATTGGTGCAATTCATCGTGCAGATGCGGCGGGATCTAAGAAACGGGCAAAGCAATGCAGCGATACCTAATGATAATCGATGCACGAAGATCAAGGCCGAAGACGACTCGCAGGAATGATCAAGATCGTGGAGCCATTCTGATGACTTGGTGGCTTGAGATAGGCTGAAAGGTATCTGATCCGTGCAAGATGAGATTCGGCATCCTGTATTCCGCACCGCTTCCCCATATTCAATGTAGCGTCGCCGGTTGCCGGTCGGATGAGTCGCATCTGTGGGGAGCTGCGATGATACATGAATTCCGCACATACGTACAACACATCTACACTAGTAAGGTATGGAGTAAGTAGGTAGGTAAGTCATCGTAAGAGTGCCATACGAGTAATTCATACACTCGATACTGGTAGCATACCAAACAGTTGAGTGGTACGAAGTAGGTAGATACCTTGGTTCACAGCAGGACATGAGTTGAAGCAAGACGTGAAATGGCATGCGAGGAGCAATCCCGTCGTCCGTACGTGTATGTCTCTTGTCGCTGCGAGATGGCCAAGAGAGGTGGTCCCGACACTTTCTTTCATCGCACCACTTGGTAGACATACGAGTATCGTAGGTAGGTTATCTCGGCAGCCGATCTTCTTTACTCGTGCATTGCGCAGATGCCTGTACGAAGTATGCTGTGATGTAGAGAAAATCAACCATCTTCATGACCCGTAATCCGCACATAAACTACACGTCAGTTCGACATTACTAGTCGCGTAGAGTACTCCGTACTCGCAGATAATGGCAGTAGAGACTCCATAGATAGCAGCAGGTGCATGTGCACACCTAGGTAGAAAATACACTACTGCCAGAATACCTACCTACATGCCTTAGGTAGGTATGTGAGGTGTGTATACCTTAGGTATGTATGCTCGCACATTAGTGTCGTCGCTCTAGTTCGTGGGCTGATGCCATCCTGCTTGCTAGCTCTCCTGCTTGGAGCCGATGACCGTTACAGCCGGCCAGGTGTACGCGGGGAAGCCAGGGGGAGACGGAGACGATTCGATTGTTGTTGTCGGGGTTTTCGGCCCTTCTCAGACAACTCGAGTCTTGAGTCCTTGACCAGCAAACGATGTACCGAGCCAGGATTCAGGAACACTGAACCCTACGAATCCAGTAAAACGGAGGCGGGTCGAAACAATGCAGAACGTTCCAATTGATTCGAGTCCAAGACTCCAGGCCTAACCTTGATTCTAGTGCGCAGTAGGCCGTCATGTTAGTGCGGTGGCGAGGTGGGCCGAGACAATGGCGCGAGTACCAACACTGCTAATAAGGGGAACCACGACAAGATTGCAGCATGCCGATCATGAGACAGGTGGCTAGCTGGACGCACACCAACTGCAATTGACAACGATGTGCATCTCAACAGGGAAATCTACCCGTGCTGCGGGGCGTGATTGCTACCGGGTGGTAGGGAGGACGTCACAAACCTGAGCAGAGGTCCAGACGGAACAGCGGCTCAACTGTTAAATGCCGTGCGGTTGCGTCCATCCGGTAGCGAATTGGGATGGTCGGGCAGATCATGCCGTTCCGGGACGAGAAGCGTACCACAGGTCGTCAATCCCAAGACCTACCTAGGGAGCAGAGAGATGGGAGCTAGTCACTGTCGTACATTGGTGGTGATACCTGCTGCGTACGTATGTAGGCAGATAATTGTGCAGGGAGGATGTTTCACTGCGACTGGGCCGGCTGCCAGACAACGGCGTCATGGGGGCTCATGTACGATATGTACCTAGCATAGCTAGCAGTAGGTAGCTATTCCGCACATTCGCGCCGCCCAAGGTCTTGTCAGACTAGGGAGGTAGGTAGGTAGCAGTAGGTATTAGAATGCTGCATCCACTGCGTACTCGTACTCCGTAAGCCCCAACACGACTTGCCTGCCTATGCTAAATATAGGGAACTCCAGTGAAAAGGAAATGATTCAATGCAGATGGTAGGCAGGCATCCCGTACGATAGAGCGAAACGAGGCCCTAAGATGCTAAGATGTAATGCACTAGGGGCTCTCAACCGAGACGAGGTCGGATCTTCATTTGGTGTCTTAGGCGACAATTGGTTCAATTGGGATGTGAGACGCGTAGTCGTAGCGGGAGTGCATCGTCATTTACGAGAGGTACGGAATACATACTCCGAAGTTATCACGAAAATAGCAGGTTAAGCACGCAATAAATAACGTCCCGTAAACTTTGATAAGGCGTGAAGCGTCCGTGGTGGCGGTAAAGGCGTTCCACTTGGGCGTCAGACGAGTGAGAGAGGCGCGAGAACCGCAGGATGCAGAGCAGAGGGCCTGAGAGAGGACCTCAGGAAGCGGATGGAAGGGAGCGAAAGGCACTTGCCACTTTCAGGCATTGTCCGTCGGCGACTTGGGAAGCTGCGAAGCTGGGGCTGTGGATTCCAGTGGCAGGCCTAGGGCCCTAGCGAAGCGTAAGCTTATCAGGGAAGGCCCCGCGCAGCCATTGGTCGTAAGCCGCCCCACTCGTGTGGAGACGTGGGTCCCCCTTGCCCCCTTTTCGGATTCCCGGGCGCACCCAGATCACTCGGACGGCAGGCCACGTTGGACATAAAGGAAGTCGTTCCCTCCAGCACCGTCAGCCGGATGTCCCCTTCTTTTATCACAGCAACTGGGAATGGACACTCTGTCCTCAACCGTTTCTGCCACTCTGTCCTCTTCCCATCCTCCACACAACCACCACACACAGCTCACGGCCCCGTGCTTAGCGTGTGTCCCCTAATAGCTTCATTCTATTTACGATTCATGCTTGATGCCCCTCTTTTTTTCTGCTTTACGCGGTAGTGTTATGTCATCCAGTCTGTCCAGGCAACCATGATACCGATCCATATTTCTGTCTTCACGAAGTAGGACCGCCCATGACGATTTCGCCTTAGCAGACCAACACTTTAATTAATTCCATTATTTTTCACGACATCATCACTTTATCACGTCTGCCATCGACGCGACGCGATTCTTACCTGCGACTTCACCACTACACATCCACATCGCACGGCATCACTGCGAATCACTGCAAACCACATAAAATCACATCAAAATAGTCAGACTCTCTGCTAGTCAGTCAGTCAGTCAGTCAGTCAGTTAGTCAATATGGCGACGAGAGAAGACCAGACTACTCTCCAGTCAACGACGCCTCAAGTCAAGTTCGAGCCCTCGCCGGCCGAGTCCTTCTTGTCCATGCCTGGCGAAGTTTACCCTTCCCTTTTCGCCGCTGCCACATCTCCCGCGATGGAACTCGTCGACAACATGATGTCCCCCGAGTCCTTCGTCGCCGAGGACAGCGCGCCTAATACCTCTGCCCCTTCAACTACTCAGCCTTCCGAAACGGAAAAGAAGCCAGTCAAGAAGCGGAAATCATGGGGCCAGGTTCTTCCCGAGCCCAAGACTAATCTACCACCCAGGTGAGTTGCTACATCGATTATTCGCCTTGCATCATAGCCACTAATATGCTTTCGTCTCAGAAAACGGGCCAAAACAGAAGACGAGAAGGAGCAGAGGCGTGTTGAAAGAGTCCTCCGCAACCGGCGTGCCGCTCAGTCCTCGAGGGAGCGTAAGCGTCAGGAAGTGGAGGCTCTGGAACAACGTAATGCCGCTCTCGAAGCTGCTCTGCTGAACCAGCAGAAGCAGTACATGGCCTTGATGGAGGAGGTGGCACAGCTCCGCAGAAATGCTGGTGTTGTTAGCAGAAGCGCATCGCCCCTCGATGCCTTCCAGCCGTCTCCCCTCACCCTCTCTCAACCTCTATTTCCTCGGTCTGCCGACGGTTCGACCCAGCCTCCCTCAGGCCCCATGGAGGACTTTATCCTCATGCCTGAGCACGACGGCACGGTAGATCCCGCTTCCATCTCTCCCAACCTCAACCCGGTTGCCGATTCAGATGTGAAAGCCACTTCAGCCACTTCAGTAGTTAAGACGGAACCCGTCACAGCTATCGAGGCGGCGGCCTCCACTGACGAGACACAACATCCAGCAGCGATGTTGTGGGACCTGCAGTGTCCGTCAGTGGATGTGCCCCCCTTCTGGCTGTCCCAAAACCAACGAAACCACTACCTCAACCTTCAAACATTCTTGATGGTCTCTTCGGTTCTGATTTCAACGTGTTGTCGTCCTCTGACTCTAATAGCTGGGGCATTGAAGACCAATTTAGCCCTTCATCCGACCCCCTCAATTTTGAGTACGATCATATGGCTGGTGACGCGACCCCCGAGCTTCCGGAATTCGACATCAATCAATTCCTCAGTGACGACGTCAGCGGCGTGCCATCTTCCCACAACGCGGTTCACGACTCGTTCGGCCAAGAAACCGACTCCAGTTTCAGCTTCTTCGACTTTGAGAATCAAATCCCTACGGAAACTCTTAACCAGCAGCCCCATATTGGCGCGTCCGCTCATGGATGCGACGATGAGGTTATTGCGGTTAGTCTCTGAGGGACGCGACGACCGGGTCGATGGGCTGGCAACTGGATCCCCGGGTATCAAGGGTGATCGAAGCCGTGGACAGCTGACGTGGCCAGATGGCACCAGCTTACCGTCCCCTGAGGCATTACTCACACTAATGTGGGTTATTAAGTCGTTTAATAAAGAATATCACAGGAGACTACTAGTATCTCCTCGCCATGTTCACGACTCGGATCAAGCGTCCTTCGAAAGAAGACACCAAAGACAACACATCAAACCAGTGTATTATCGGCAACAGCCAAACGGAAGGGGATGAAGGAATGGTTTTACGGCGGTGGGAAGCGGGTCCGGCTTGGTTTTAAAGAAGAGGCGGATTCAACGGGTTTACGGACACCGGCGTAAAGGGATCTCAAAGATGAGCGTGGAATGACGAAGACATGTACAATTTTAAAAAAACAATTGCTTTTTTTTTGCCCAGAGAATACAACACTCTCGTTTGAGCGCATACTTTTGGACTTTTCAACTCGTGATATGGCTGTAATCTGTAGAGCCTCGATCCAACTTGCCGACATGGTGACATGAAATAGGAATTCGTCGGCGCTTCACCTTCATCAGTCGCTCTACAAGTTCTGAGGTGAGAAAGCCCCTTGATTCATCGTGCGAATGTGAGGCTAAGCATCGCGATAGGGGAAGAGACAGCTTATTGATACTATTGTGATACGGAATACCTGTCTGCCTACTCGTATCCTTTTCGTGCTATTTCACGGGATTTGAGTCAAATGCCATACTCGTACGAGTATCGCCTTGTCATGACTCATAGGCTATCCACAGACTCACGATGCTACCGCGTATAGGTAGATGAACCATCACAGAACTTCAAGTCCCGAGATCATTCACAGGTGCTCCCGACCAAATCACCTCCTGTCATCACTCTAATCAAACGAGAATCCGGCTCACACTGCAGTGTGACTGTTGATCGTATATTACCTACCCACCAATTCGCGTACGAAATATCGTAAGCAATGCAGGCTCCGTAGATTAATATTTACTGACATACATAGGGGTGTTGCATTGCCCCTATTCCGGTATGTGGCGGCGTCATTCCGTAAGAGAGCCAATGGATCCAGTCAGAAAAAGAATACAGGGAGGGAAAAGAATACTGGAGGAAGGGAAAAGCAAAGAGACTCGCTTGCGCTGCTGTTGCACAGAAGGATGCGCGACGTTGCGACGCTAGGTTAAATAATCGAAATAGGTACGGATTACGAGTAAGACGGAACGGAAGAAAGGGAAAAGAGGCGCGGAACCCATTTTTAGAAGCTTCCGTTTGTTTGCTTGTTCGGGTGGGAATCCGTCATGTCAGATTCGGGTCCTGAAGCGGCTTGGCGTGGGTTCGGGAGTTCATTATCCTGCTGCCTAGGTCTTACGGTCCACGAAGATTTGCGACATCGTGAACCCCATCCCACGATGTCGTCGCTACGACTTTCTCTTCGTTACCATTGGGGATCGGTGTCATACACATCAACTGAGTAAGAAGAAAATGCATCATCAATAACTCCAATCCCACCATGCCACCCCTAACCCAAGACCCTGACGCCCTCCGCGCCATCCTCGCCCCGGCCCAACGCCGCGCCCTCTACGACCTCACCCGCACCATCACCTCCTCCCTCCGCGCCCAACTCGACCTCCCCCCACCCGCCGCCAACATCCCGCAAATCTCGCGCCTGCGTATCGCTGCCATCGCACACTTCGATACCTGGCGCGCGCAAACCCTCTCCAAACTTAAAGATATCCTCGCGAAACCAGATGACCAAACCGTCCTGGACGCGCGGCGCAAGCGCGCTGAAGCGCAACCTGTGGAAACAGCAAAATACAGAAGTGAAGACCTGTTGGTATTTGTAGACGATGCGTCTCCGCCGGCGGACACCGCGGACGAGGAAGAGGAACTCCGCGCATTCCAGCGCCTATACACGCCGATCCCAAGCCGATTGGCTACGATCCCGGTGCAGGATCGCAAGGAGATCATCAGCGCGATGATTCTCTTACTCCTTTCAACCGGGAGTTATAGTGCGCATTCGCGCGTGCTGGTGTGTCATCTCGTTTCGGCACTCGAAGTCCCGCCCGCGTTCCTCGATACCGAGGAAAAAGCCATCGCGGTCACGATGATGGATACGGCGCGCAAAGCAGACGAGATGTCCGCTGAGGCGGAGGCGCAGAAACGAAGGGATGAGGGCCGGACTGGGCGGATGTGGAAAGTCGGACTCGCGTCCGTCGCGGGCGCGGCGATTGTGGGTGTTACGGGGGGTTTGGCGGCGCCTGTTGTCGCGGCTGCGGTGGGCGGGTTGATGGGGTCTGTTGGATTGGGCGGACTCGCGGGGTTTCTGGGCCTGTTTTGGATGAATGGGGCGCTTGTTGGTACGTTATTCGGTGCGTTTGGCGCGAAGATGACGGGCGAGATGGTCGATAGTTATGCGAAGGAGGTGGATGATTTCAAGTTTCTTCCGCTCGGGGCGGAATGGGGACGGCAGTGGACGCGGACGGACGGGGAGCAAGCTAGTGCTCGGAGACTGAGGGTTACGATTGGGATTAATGGATGGCTTGAGAGTGAGGACGATGTCACGAAGCCGTGGCGTGTTATTGGGGATGAGTCTGAGGTTTTTGCTCTAAGATATGAGATGAGCAGTCTCATGTCGTTGGGTGAACAGTTGCGAGCGCTCGTGGGCTCTGCAGCGTGGAATATTGTGCGCGCGGAGATTTTGAAGCGTACGGTTCTCATCACGCTGCAGACTGCTCTTTGGCCCATCTTCCTGCTCAACTCTGCCTCGAGCATCGATAACCCCTTTAGTTTGGCTAAGAACCGCTCGGAGAAAGCTGGCCGGGTCCTCGCTGATGCGCTCATCAATAAAGTACAGGGTGAGAGACCTGTGACTCTCATCGGGTACTCGCTTGGCGCCCGCGTCATCTACTCCTGTTTGCGCGTCCTGGCTGAGCGTCAGGCTTTCGGGCTCGTTGACACCGTGGTTTTGATCGGAGCACCGGTGCCGTCGAATGCCAGTCATTGGCAGTTGATGCGCAGCGTTGTCGCAGGCAAGATGTTCAACGTACACAGCAAGAACGATTACATCCTGGGTTTCTTATACCGCAGCACAAGTCTGCAACTAGGAATCGCGGGTCTACAGGGCATCGGTAAAGGAGTCGAGGGCGTTGAGGACATTGATCTGAGCGAAGAAGTCCACGGTCATCTGCGCTACCCCGGCCTCATTGCTCAGATCTTACATCGATGTGGGTTCAAGAATGTGCAGAATGGCGCTGCTGTTATTGAAAAGGAGACTTTGTCTACGAATAGCGAGATTCAGTTACACGATAAAGACTATGGCGAGTCTGGCAACCTCATCGATTTTGGTGAGGAGAAGTCAGAGTCTCCTCTGCCTCTATTGCCGCCACGACATACTGTCTCCGAGATGGAGAATCTGAAATTCGATTGTTCCATCAAGGACATGATGGAACAGAAGAGCGTTGCGTCAACCTTTGATACGAGTGTCACGGCTACTACTGAGAACTTCAACCCGAGCCCCTCAATTATTGACAAAACAATCAAGACTTCAGCTACAACGGATTTGCTTGAGACGGCAACACGCACTGAAGTCACAGGGCAATCAGAAAAAGTTACGCCAAGTTCTACCGTTGACCAACCCCAAGTCGGACACCATCCCGATCATGATGAAGACGAGGAAGAGGATGCTGAAGAAGAGTACTTCGAAGCTCCCATCGCCATGGTCGACTACGACGATAGCCCTGATGGTCTTGCTATGCTCGAACCACTGAGCATAGACGACGACGAATTCGAATCAGAGAAGCATTCCGGACATCCGAAATAAAGCATAGTTGTTTACACAATATACCCTTGAAATAAACAATAATCAAAACAATACCTAAATGTTGTTACCACAGCGGGTGATGTCGAGTGACGTAATGAATGTAGATGCAAAGTGAAGCCATCTTGCAAGCCGTCGTGACCGATCCTCGAAAGGGCCACGTACATGAAGCAGAGGTGAAGTGTCGAGACAGCGAACTTTGCTTATTTGAATTCGGACCAACCGGCTTAAAATCATTACGTCATGTGAACAGTTGAGTCCATCGCCTGCATGAAATGCGTCAACCGAGAGTGTGCGCAAGTACCGTCATGATGTGACACCAACTGCCGGCAGATATAAACCTTATTAGAATTGCAACTTCCGTAAACAAGCGCCTCTATGGCACAGGGGTAATGCGTGTCACTCGTAAGCTTTAAACTTGCGGTGTAATGACAAGATCCGCGGTTCGATTCCGCGTGGAGGCATGTTTATTTTTTGCGTTTTTTTGGTCACTGGATATGGCGGTTATCAACAAATCCCTTTTTTTTTGATTGTTTATTGTCGCTGAATAAAATGGCAAGTTTTTGGATTGTGATTGATTTTTTGAATGGGCAGTATTTAGGTATTTTTTGGTTGCTTACTCGCTGTATAAAGTTCGTCGGCGTTGTGAGGACTTGCAGTAGGTAGGTACCTTGAGACGGTAACTCGTCATGACGTGGGACTCGGTCACAAAGTTACGTGTTCCTTCTCCTTTGATTTCTGATCCATTACCGCTGGCAGTTACGACTTCTCATTCTGTGGGAAAGAACTTTGAAGATGGCGGTTTAGCTATTCCGTACACCTGCCAGTCCGTACTCGATTATCCTCTTCGTCTTGAGCACCTCATTCTTACCTTCACGCACTTACACCATTGCTGTCCCTTGAATAGGCCCTTGGCAATCTATCTCGGGACATCCGGTACGTATGTTACCCATCACTTTGTGCCCAACTGCAGAGAATAACCTTGTTACAGCACATACTTCGATGTTGCCTCGTCAACGGGCTCTATTGACTACGCGTCACGTCCTCCTTTTTCACGATCACCCCTGCAAAGGCTTATGCAGAACTCTAGTTCCTCCTCACCTTTGCCGTACCCTTCCGAGTACCCGGACGACTCAGACTTGATGGTCGGCATCTAAGCAGGCCGATAATTAGATTCAGGCAGCGATCGAGCAATATGTCTGAAGCTGTTCGCTCTCATGAAGTCCGATCGATCAGATCGTAGCCTGCGGAGCTCGTTATCCCATACTTCAGACATGGAGATTACTCGCTGGGACGACGCAGTGGTTGATGTTTCGGTGGTATGATACCGCTCAGACCTGAACTCAGTGAGATGCCAGGGGTGCCCCTATCCATCCGCTGCCGATAGTTAATGGACTCTTGAGGTAGGCTGTGTCCGCATTCTTGAGTTTGAACCGAGCATGGGTCCGTCAAGTATAGACTCATTGAATTGTTCGTTCACGTCGGGTCCGCTCGATCCCGGCTTGCAAGTACCGGCGTGCCCATCCTGCGGCAGATGGGTGCCTCCGGGACGGTCGCAGGGGACTCGTGGCCACCAGCTTCGATCCGTGTCCAAGTGTTTCGACCGAGTGTATCTGAATCATCGTTCCCCTTCTAACCTCGATGTCGGTGCGTGTAAAAATGCACTTCTTGGGCCAGGGTGAAAATAAAGGTTCGCGGCTGCTTCCACAGGCAAGAAATAACCCTCGACCGCCACGTATACCACAACAAACTTGCATTTCCAGTAACTTTCATGGCACATATTCTTAGTAACTGTCAATAACACTGAGTCCTATAAGAAGAAGACTTTCCCCGGTGATGGCTATCCTCTCCTTCTTCATCCTTCTTCCTCCACACTCTTACACGCACCCAAAAAATCGAGACAACGCTTCCCCAACAAATCAAGCCCAGGGGACTTCGTTCGCTTCTCTAAAAGCTCTGAAGTCAAGAATCATCGGACAAACGCTGGCATCAAGCTTAACCAAGCACCACGTAGTCTTCAATCAATTCAGTCAAAATCTGAAGCCAAGAACCATCAGACTACCTCCCGCGTCAAGCTACACCAAACAACAACAAGTCGTCCTTGATCACTTCGCTGAGAAGCCCGTTGTCAAGCGTTACCAAATACCACGTCGTCTTCCATTACAATGGTTACCGTGATGTCGTTGCCTTCCACATCATTCCCAAAAAGCAGAGGCTTTGTTGTGGTCTTGCCGAACTGGGCAAAAGACACCTCCCTGCTAGACCACGACTTCCACAAAGTCGTCGTCAGAAGAGTTCAATACCTCAATACATCCGCTGCAGAGTAAGTAAATTCATGTCATCGGCGTGAACCCTCACGCCCCTTCATCCCTGATACCAAGACTTGCTAACACCGTCCAGTGAATGTGAGTGGTATGACGATACCCTCACAACAAGAGATCGTGCCCGCATCATTCTCAAGGGCATAGTCAGCGTTGATGGCGAGCCATGCTGGACCGCAACAAACATCGACAAGTTCGCCGTCCACATGAACAAGATCGTCTGGCCCGAAGTCACGCACCAATTCCGTGCCAAGATCCTCGCGGCCGAGGAGAAAGCAAATACACTCCACCGCCACTACAAAGGAGAATGCTTCTACTGCCGATACAAAGCCTACGAGGACTGCGCCCTCGACATCGTCACTGCTGTCCTCGACTCGGCCGGTAAATGGGAGTCCCAGTCGCGCACCTTCCGCTCGCACTCCATGATCTACGACCCCTTTACCAAGACGACCAGCGAGAGACCCAAGCCCGCACCCCTCCGGCACCAGTGGAATCTCCCACTCTGGGTCCGTCGTCCGAATACCATCAGCTCAAACCTCAACGACGGCGTGCTGGAAATCATCACGGAGCTCAATGATTTCCACGAGGTGCCCGCGTGGCGTCTCCAACTGACCACGCACCAACGCGTCGCCCTGCTCGTGAGCCGCTTGCAGCGCGAATACGAGCGTCGCGTCCTGGTGGCGCTGCAGGACCGGAATGTGATGGTGGCGGCTATGTACGTGTTTGACGTGTTCACGGCGCACCGGGTGCATGGGGCGCTGTACGCGGAGATGTGGAAGTGGGATGAATCCCAGTCTGTCTGGGCGATGTCGCATAAGTTTTGGGATACTGTTACGAGCGAGTTTATCTCGATGGTGGAGGCGTTTGAGATGCAAGCGGCGGAGAAGACGAATCCGGTTGTCAAGTTTGTTAAGAGGCTTTTGAATGCTGAGTAAGGCGGATGCCGGTCAGGACTCAGGGGTATATGGAGGAGGAAAGGTCTTGTAACAATTGAATATGTATGGTTGGAAGGGTATTTTACGGGTGGGAATGGAGTTGCAAATGAGGTTGGAGTTATAATCGGTATCGAGTTGGGATTAGTTTTGATGGGTTGAATTGAAGAGCGTTGCTTTTAACAACAGGACCGAATGCATCGTGACCGTTTTGACTGAAGTTCCTTCATTTCTGTGACTCGTAGGATCTAAGCCGCTCCCCAGGACCATCTATGATACCCAATACATGATCGTCCAGCCCCTCTAATAAACGTGTTCTCGTGAATGTGCGATCCCAATATCCGTCAAGCGTACCGAGTCCCCTTTATATATCCAATCCTCCCCATCCATCATCGTCATTCATCGTTTACCGAGCACCAGTGTAGACACAGCTGTCGGGTGTCTCCGTATCCTTAATAGCACGGGCAATAAGACCCAAGCAACCCTTGTTGAAGCCGGGCTCGGGGTTACCAACATCGACCCAAACACTCCACGCATCCTCGATACTGTTGGGGCAGGCGAGGAAACCGGCTCCGTTGAAGGTGACATCGCCGTAGTTGTCAACCTCGAACTTGGTGCGCTCGCTATACCGGGGACCCATCTGGTCGCCGGTGGTGTAGCCGAGCTTGCCCTGGCCCATGCCCGAGCGGTCGACGTAGAGCTGCTGCTTGGGCCCGTTGGCGGAGTAGAGGTAGAGGCTGCCGTCCTCGGCGAGCGTGAAGGTTGCGTCTTCGGCTTCGACGCCGTTGTCGCAGGTGGCGTTCTGGGCAGGCAGGTAGAGGAAGATGGAGTTGAGGGCGGCCTGGAACCCGGCGAAGTGGATGGGGCTGGCCGAGCGGAGGGAGACTAGGCCGAACTTGTCGCCTGGGACGATGCCGTCTGCGGCGGCGCGGGGGGTTGAGGGGGAGGCGATGGTGGCGCCGGCGAAGAGGGCGAGGGTGAGGGCGTTGGCGAACATTTTGGGAGCGAGTTAGGTATTAGAGATTAATTAAGATGGGTATTATTTTGTATGTGGTTTTGGGTGTTAGAGTGAGAGTTGGCGATGATGCTACGAGAGTTTCTACATTGTTGACGATGAAGTCGGGACTTTATATAGAGGAATCTATAGGGCTGTGTCTGTCGGTGTACGCGACCTGAGCCCGATAATACGAGGTTATGGACGCCCAATACAAAGCAATAGAGATGTGCCAAGGACGCCTGCCTCGGTTTATGAAGCACCTACTGCGAGCTCCGTGAATAGTCCCGGGCCAGCTGAAGACTGTCGGTCTGAAGATCCCGAATAGCTTACGGATGCCAGCTCAACAGGTTATCCATACGGAGAAAAGAAACAGTGGCTAGCTGACAGATCGTAACTTTTATTCAGGCCGCCGATGGCGGCGTGCAAAGCTGCATAGTATCTAGAAACGGTGCCGATCGCACTACAAGTACTTGTACTATTCACCCCGTTTTCCTTGTTCGGTACTTCGTAGGTAATAGTAGGCAAGTTAGTTGATCACTTGCCAGTTTGGGTGCGTCTCTACAATGACGTTGTCTCTTTTGACGGTCGCCATCGTCGGCGGCGGTTGCCGAGGAAACTTGACCTATTGTCGAGATGTTAGTGACGTTTCAAGACGAGCATCGTGTGAACAAAATACTTACCTTGATCGTGGCGTCAACGTGGACTTCGTTCAGATAGCGGTCAATGTTGACGATGCTTCTTGTCAGAAGGCCGACGTGATTGTTGAGCAGACTCGTCTGCCTTTCAAAACCGCTTATCAGGCGCAAGTTGATATCGTTCTGCTGTCGTATCTCTACAGCCATTCTCTCGAGGGCAGCGGCCTGTCGCTCGGCACAGTTGACCAGTTTATTCGCCTGATCGGCAGTCAAACCAGCCGTGGGTTTGACATCGTTGCCTGCATTCCCACGGGCATTGGCGGCCGAGGTCCCAGCTGTGTTGTGATGATGGGTCTGGGGAACCAGACCAATAGCGATTTGCAATTCCTTGATTTCCTACAGAGGTCAACACGTACGGATTAGTTGCGTCGACTCAAGGTGAAAGCATGGCATGGACCTACAGGAGTCACTTCCGTCGCGCCATTCAGCAACGCGGCGAGTTGTTGAGCTTGGGCTTCAAGCCCTGCGACCGGCTAGAAAATGTTGAGCAGTTGCGTCGAACACAAGGTAGTAACGGACTCACAAAGATGCAGGGTTCGTCCAGAAGTTGACAGGCCACCCAACTGTCGCCCGAACCTACAGCACTCAACAGTCAACAAACGTTTAACAACCGCCAGCGCCATGACAGTTCAGTATTATGTAGGCTTACTGCTGCTGCAGTAACAGAGCGTCGGCTCCCTTGTGCCGTCCCAGTTCTTCATCACTTCTAGGCAGGATTCGCAAGGTATCTGGCGACTTTTGCAAGTTAGTACAGTCGTACGCACATACGGATCATCACACTTACACCGTCGTCGTGGGAATCATCGTTGCGTTGCTTGGGTCTACTTTTATCTCAGGAGACTGGGCAGTTGCGGCTGCAGTTGTGCTTTCTGGAGACAGCGGGAGTGTTTTCGGCTGGCCGGTACGACGTCTTTTGGTGGCTGGCATTCTTCCAACAGGCAAAGTCATCTCGTAGGTCAGAGAGGAACAAGGCGGCTGCCGTCTTCATCCAAGTTGTGAGTAGTCAAGCACGATCAGGCCAACGCCGTCGTTCAGGCTCCAGCATTGCACAATGAATAACCTGAAGTCAACAAGAGAACCTCGCCCAGAATAGCCCAGAATAACACGCGGGATGCCACTGGTAGATAAACAGGCCGTCCTCGCCGTTGAATCGGGCCCGGACTGAATGCCGAAGTCCGTTCCGGCAGAATGATCGGGCTTCTACCTATGTATTGCATGTTTATGACGTTTAAACTACCTACGGCTATGTGCGAATTTGAAACACTCGTCAGTTCGCAGTCGTCATATATGATCACGCGTGTGCTGCTACTATTCTCGGAACACTGGGGTGGCATCAGAAAGCAGAGATACCCCCTTTACGTACACTCACACGATCCCATCTCGGTTCCTGTTCATTCAGTCACTTTCTCCCGATTATTGTATTTTATTAATATATATATCGTATACCATATTAAGTCCCTCGTCGACGTATACCACGACGTCCGTATCCATTAACCAGCATTATATTCCCGCCTGCCTCAGACAAGCATCACCTCATCGCATTAATTAGACTTGGCCTTGTGACGACCGTTTCCGCCCGCATCCATCGAGGCCGAATTGCTACTCCTGGTGCTGCTCTGACCGTAGGAGGCGCAGTGGTCCTGTTCGTTCTTGCGGCTCTCGAATAGGTCCTCCCAGGGGAGCGGTATTGTGAATTTCAGCGCATAGTTCGTGGAGGAGCCGGTGTTTGAGGACTGTGGTTCTTGTTAGCAGGCTTCTTGAGGAAGGGTAACGGAAAGAAGGGGAAAGTTACCCTGCAACCGTTACATCGATCCCCGAATAAGAACACCCTGTTACGGCAGTTTGTAGATCCCTATTGAATCACATCAGTTCACGCTCTGATCTTAGCTAACTACTCAAATTGAGCTGCCGGGGCCACCGGACCCTGAGAGTCGAAACCACTCACATAAAAGTTGGAGCAGTAGCAATGCATGATGCCTTATAAGATGTGACTACGATGTTTTCACGCAACGGTACGCCGTTGTTTCTTCAGGCAACGACGGCGCCGCTGATGGGCTCTTAGTTGGCAACGCGGACGACGCAATTCAAGCGAGAGACGCAGAGAACGAGCGACAGGGGAAGAAGACACGGGAGACAAGTTGAACGAACAGTCTCAAACTGGGGGGCAACCGTATTTGCAACTGGAGGGTTACAGCTATCGAAGCGGCCAGGCCAGTCTATCACGAACGTCATCGGAGAAAGTTATCAAGCTTCTAGGCTATCCCAGGCCACGCGTGGACACGCAGCCTAGAACGTGTTCCCGAGTCAGGGACGACGCGGGGAAAACAGACTGGCGAGGACCTGCGATAGATGGTGTGCCACTACTCCGTGCACTTACTCCCGGGCAGTAGATACTGAGGCGTATATGTAGTTGATCTAGACGGCGATATCGCCTCCTAACCTCTGCTCCGCGTTCGCAACGCCGACTCTACTCGCCGACCAGATACTCATACACCACCGCAACGTGACGAAGAGAAACGACCACCATGGCAGAAAAGCAAGAATCTATACAATTGGTATCATGCAGCTAATAAGTACGGTATCAGGACTATCTCATAATACGACTCCAGCCCTCATCCTATATACTTCCATTAACAAATTCGTTCGATATCGCAAAAAATAGGGGGTATCAAGATGCATCTTAACTCCAGAGAATATCCTCCTCCCAACAGACCTCCCTTCAAACGCGCTTACTTCTTCCCATTAATATGCCACTCAAAGATCTTCGCAAAGACCTCCTTCCCATTCCCCTCAATCGTATCCCCATGACACGGAATCAGCGTCTCAAAATCCCACCCATGGATCCTCTGCACACTCGCATTAAACCCCGCGCGATCCTTACAACTATTGCTAATCGCATACCACAGCACACGCTTATGTCCCTTCGCCGCCCCCGTCGTCGCATTCAGACCCCAAAAGATCTTCGTAAAGAACGAGTTCCCGCCCCTCTCGCCCTCGGGCACCTTCGAATACTGCTCCGTCGGCGGCATATTGAACATCATGTCGGCCTCAATCAGGACCTTATCGGGCTTATAATAGAGCACGATTTCCTTGTTCTGGTGCGCCGGGACGTACTCGACGTCGAAGTCGGCGGCGAACTCGTCGCTGATGGCGTTCGAGTGCGCGTTGCTCTCGTCGTAGACGAAGTCGAAGTCTTCTTTGCCGATCATGGGGTCTGTGGATGCCTTGCGCTTTTCTGGCAGGCCTTTTGGCCCGATGAGTTTTGCGTCCGGGTATTCGGTTTTCCATTGTGAGAGGAAGATGTGGTGCTCGATGTCGCCTGCGATTAGGTAGCCCACGTTCCCGCCGAGTTCCGCGATTGTCGCTTTTACTTCGACGGTTAGGGCTACGGGGGAGAAGACGGCGAGGGTGCCGGTGGTCATTTTGACTGTGCGCATGTGTTAGCTAGCTGATGTGTTGTGCGATTCAAGGTTTGTATGAGAAGCGCATGCGCTGCTTACCGATTGTCGCACGACCGCCGATAGGGACCTTCTCGAAGCGCAAGAAGGGCACGGAGACGGTGACGATGTTGGGTGTGACATGGCGGATGACCTGAACCGACGACGGGTTCGAAGGGATGAGCTTGTCAGACATGGCGAGGGTGCGTCGCTGGACGAAGACAACAGCAGGTAAGGGGCGAATAGACGGCGTTGTTGTTGGTCTCGATGACGATGACGATGCGAGCACGCTGTGGCTTCTACTAGCTACGGGTAATGTTTCACGAAAGAGAGACAAACGGAGGGCGCAACAAGGGGGTTTTAAGAGCGGGTTCAAGACAGCCTTGACCGGTCTTGGCAGTGCTGCTAACGAGGTGGCGCTCGGCATTATGATGGACAGAGACAGCCCCTTGTTTTTGCCTATTCCGTATTCCTTCTTGCGCCGGGACCGTTTTTTGCTGGAAGTGTTTCGGAGGGGCGGCTTGCATGTGATAGGTTCGGCGAGCGGGTTCGTGCTGACGAGCCGATGCGCGCCGAGGTTTGAGAATTTATCAGGAGAAAACTTGGATCGGTACGGAATATTTGGAATTAATTATGACCTCGCGAATGCGACGTTTGCAGTGTTAGGTAATTAATTATCTAGTTAGTTGATTAGGTAGGTTAACCAGAGAGAGTACGAGTTGAGAATAATGAATGACAAGACTCTGATCCAACCGTCAGTGTTGTGTAACTTGTGAAAGCAGGAACCGTTGAATAGGCAGTGTAACGACGGTGGAGTAGCTGGATAAGTACAGGCGGAGTTGCCAATCGTTACTTCGTATGTTTAGGGTAACGGTTGGAGTGTCGTATTGACCGAGGTATCAACGTCATTTAGCCCTCAAGTGCGTGAGACATGCTCTCGTGTTGAGAAGGAGTGTAAGAAGTAAGTCTTCCGTAACCATTGTGATTCTTTGTTGACCTATGCCAGAGTTAATACACAACATCTATTGTTGGATTACATAAGCACTGTGGCGCTGTGGCGAGGTAGTGTGGCTTGGAGCGCACAAAATAATTATGTAAATTATTCCTATATAAAGACTACTTGGAAAGCTCCCCGAATTCGGGGGAGCGGAGGAATACACACACAGAGATCCACATTTACTCTACTATCCAACATCTATTCCGTACAAGTTGCTGCAATGCCATGTAATGCAGTCGTTCACTGTTGTGGCAGTGTTAATACTGTGTTCCAGTCGCTAACTAGTTGTCGCTAAATCCATCCGTGGCGAGTCCTGATATTAAAGTCTCCAACTTGGCACATGGCAATCTTCCATCGTTCAAAAGCCATGGTTAGGTGCCGAGGTAGTGAGTCGTCAGGATTTGGGCGGAAGACTTTAGTATTGATACGTTTGAGGAATTACGCTATTGTTTACTTGAATTGTGTGAATAACAGATCGTCAACTAATACGCGAGGGTGTGAGTATTGAGTCTAGAATTATAAACGGTCAGGCACAGAACCGCCTGTAACCCGCCCTGTTCCTAAAATAGCAGGCAGATGGTCACAAACGGAACACAACGAAGCATGGAATCCGTATCTGCATCTTTACATGTAACAGTAACAGTTGCATAGCCGTAACCAAGTAAGTTACGGAGCAATATCTGCTGCATGTACACAACAGATTCCACTACAGACGAAACAAGTTCAGGCGATGTTTGGGCGACTATCATCGTACGACAATGTTGAATGCTTCGAGATGGTTGCTGTACAAATAGTGCAACCCGTCTGCGCATTCGCTTCCATACATTCGTGGTCACGGTACAAATCATACGACCCATCACGAGGCAGGTCGGCTGGTATTCCGTCTGTCAGGTACAGATTGGGTTCACGTATTTGAAATCATGGCTAAACATGATATCGAAGGGATTTATCCTGTAATTATTCCGTGTTATTCTAAGTCATGTGTAAGTCGTTAGGAGTTGCGGATGATGGGAGGATTTCTTACCACCCGGGGATTTCAAATACATACGGAAACCCCGGGACACATGATGTCAACTAAGCCATCATCTCTAAACAACACGAATTGTAATCGCTCAAGTACGGAATATTCCAGTCTTCCGCTTTGTCAACGAGAACAAGTGACTTGAAAGATAACTGTCTGCTGCATGTCTTACCAACAACTCATCTGCATAACCTGCACAATAATGATTCGTAACCCCGAAGTTCAGAAGATATCTATACAGTGAAGCGTGTCTAAATACATACCTTCTTTACACTAGTATGTTCCCTTCCACGGTATAGGAAACCATCCCGAGTGGACCCGGCCCGGACCGGAACTGCCGGCCGGTCTCGATCTCGATCTCGGCTCGGTCTCGGCCCATGCCAACCAACACAACAAACTCAATCAACTGGAAACACACCATCCCCCTCCCATCATCAATACCCCAAAACACTGGCGAAGAAATACGAAAAGTCCGGCGCGCCAATGCAAATCGTCGACCGATCATACACCCGCACATACGCCGCCCGACTCTCCGCATTCGCCCGGAGCCATACCGTGTACAGTCTGCTCTCGGCAACGGTAGCAGCCACCATAATGAAGAACACAGCCAACATCGCGCCCGCGACGAACGCATTCCCGAACTGCGCCGCGTACGCACCAAATACCCTATTCAGGAACCTCGTCAATATCCAGCCTCTGCCCCCAGCCACCGGCATCGCAGCATTCATGGGCGGAGTCTCAGGCATCGACCCAGGCATCGCCGGCCTAAGCAGCGGCGACCCGGCCTCCGAACCGGACATAGCCAAACGCTCGTTCTCGCGCTGTTCCGTGCGCTGCAGCACGTTCCCCGCAAGTCGGGAGCCGTCCTGCTGCAATTGAGCCTGTACGCGCAGACCCCCAATCATATCCTGGAACATCCTGATCTGCTGCTGTACGCGATTCAGGACCTTTTCCGGCGGCGTGTCGCCTTGCGCGAGCGTCTGCGTGAGTTCCTGCTGCATCGCCTGCATGCTCGCGATCAGACGCGCCAGATCCGTCTGCGAGACCGCGCCCCGCTGGATCGAGTCGTTGATCTCTTTGTTCTGGTCTGTCACGGTGTCGATTAGGTTCGCGACTTGCGCGGCGAGTTGGTTGTTTTCGTCTTCGAGACGCTTGCGCTCTTCTTCGCAGTCGTCGAGGGGCTTTTTGTCGTTGTCGGGGGAGACTGGACCGAAGGGTGTCGCGTCGGGGATTGTTCGATGGAGGTTGATCAGATCCGTTAATAAGTTGTTAACGTCTGTGACGGAAGGTGACTCGATCGCTAAGTACGCTCGCAGCAGCCGTCTGATTGCCCTGAAGACATCGTCTTTGTCGCCATCTCCGTCTTCGTCTGGATTCACAACAACAACAACGTCTTCGCCCGCAGCCGTCGCCATAGCCTCCTGACAGTCTCGGAGCGATTTCTCCAGCGCAGCGACTTGGTCTTGCGCATGCTTCAGCGCATCCATATTCGCGCTTGTGCTTGCTTCGTGATCCCGTAAATCTTGTGTGGCCTTCTCCAACTTCGCCTCCAGTGCCTCAATCTGGTCCTTTAGATCCTTTATCACGTCCTCCTTCTTGTCACGGTCGTCATCCGGCAGATCCGTCTGCGTTGATGCGCCCGTCGTCGTTGCACGGTTCGTCAGCGTGTCGATCTGTAACCTCTGTGCTTCTAACGCGATTCCTTGGCTCAGGATAGTTGCCTGAAGCTGTTCCACGGCGCTCCTAGCATCTAGGAGATCCTTCTCGACACTTGCTTTGGCGTCGCGTATGGTTTGAGCCTCGGCTTGGAGCGCTGCGATCTCCTGTTTCGCTGCATCTAGTTCCTTGTTCAGCTTCTCGATTGCCGTCTGCTGAGCCGCGAGCTTCTGCTGCAATTCTTGAGACTGATCGTTCGCGTTTTTGGTCTTGTCTTCTAGCTCCGCTTGCAGTTTCTCCAATTCGTCCTTGCATTGTGTGTTTTCGTCCGTCAATCGTTTGACCTCCTTATCATGCTCCGATTTGAGCTCAGCGACCTCCTTTTCCAACTCCTTGATCCTTTGGTTCGACTCCATGATACTACTCCTTTCCGCAGCTAATGCCTGATTCAAGGCATCGACCGCCGTCTGGTGAGTGGCAGCGTCGTCCGTCAGTCGTTTTGTTTCCGCATTCAGCTCCGCAACCTGCTTCTCAAACTCATCCACCTTTTGCTGCAGCGTGGCGCATTTCTGCTGTTCTGTCGCCAACTGCTCTTTCAGACTGTCTGCTTCCGCTTGGTGCGCCGTGCTCTCGTCCCTCAGCTCTTGCATCTCCTTCTCATGAGTCGCGCGCATAATGTAATCCCCTTCGATTGACGTCGCCTGTCTGCTGCTTTGCGTACTATCTATACTGTTCTCTTCCGAGTATCGTGCGCTGTTGACACTGCCGGCATTAGATGGTAACAAGCCCGCTATCTCGTCCGCCAGTGAAGTCGGGGCCCCGAGCTCGGGCTCGGGCGTCTCGGTCTTGCGTCTCAGCCGTTGGTATTTCTCCTCCGCATCTTCCAGTTTGGCCTGCGTTTGCTTGAGGTCTTGAACCACTAACGCTGACTTCTGCCGTTCCTGCTGCACGTCCTGCTTCAGTTTTGTCGTTTTCTGTTTGAGACCGTCGTTCTGATCGGTCAGCGTCTTCACCTCCTTGCGAAGGGCGCCAATCTCCTTGTCGTTGTTCTCGAGTTCTTTCAGAATCGAATCGTTGTCCGCTTTCTGCTTCGCGATTGTTTTCTCGTAGTCATCTCTTTCACTAGTCAGATAGTCGATCTTCTTCTGCAGTGAGTCGGTTTCCTTCTCATTCTCCTCTACCGCTTTTTCCGCTCTCTCCAAGGCCAGTTTCACGATGCCCTCCGTCCTCCTGTGCTCCTGCGCCTCCGCTTCCATTTTCTTCTTACTATCCTCAAACTCCGCTTTCTCCTTCTCGAACTCGACATTGGCATCGTCCAGTTTCTTAATCGCTTCGTCGCGATCTCTCCTGAAATTGCTGATCGCTTGCTGAATCGTCCGGTCCATCGACTCGTCCTGTTCTTGAATCTTCTCATTGAGACGCGCGATCTCACCATCTTTCTCCTTCTTGAGCTCTTCGATGTCGCGTAGCTTGTTCTCGTACTGCTTATTATACTGCCCCAGCTGACCGGCCATCAAATTCTCGATTGATTCATAGATGTCATAGAGCTCGTCCTCGCGTCGCTCCTCGACCCAACCCGTCTTCTTCACCACGTTCACGACCCGCGACGTGAAATCTTTCACGTCGCAAAGGATTCTTTCGTCCGCCATGATTGATTCGATTAAGGCAGTTACCTATCCAGATGGATTATTACCTGTTACGAATTAAACCATAGCAAATTGATGCGCGAAGCTCTCGAGGCACTCGCGGCCCGGCAATGTATTGGTAATATTTTTAATGCCATTGTCCGCACAAAGGGGCCTCGGGACGGCATCCGTGTTCAGATGCCAGGCAGCGGTCTTCTTTGTTGCCCTCGACGGTGTGAACGTTTTGGCCTCCGTCAACTTCGAGGAATCAAAGAGCTATTCAAGTAAACATGTCTCTTTGATGATTCTATTGCGACGGATGCGAAGACCCCCTAGCTGCAACCGGTTCGTGAGCTGGTGTTTTCGCATGACTGGAGCTCAAGATTATGCTCCATGGATAGAGTCCTCCGGCGCGAGAATAGCACCCATCTCCATTAACTGATCTTTGTGATTGCATGTTCACTTGTGATTCAGGTCTTCGTCTCGTGTTTGCGAAATTTTCATATTCATGTGATCGAGGTATTCTCACCAACCCAAACGCTCCCACCCTTCAATCAGCTCCAAATATAATCCTTTTCCTTCCTATCTAATATCGTGCAGCATAATCCATCCAAGCCATAACACCCCAGCAACAACATCTCACCCTACAACTCCGTAGGCAAAGGGTTACAGAACCCAAAGACATTATCCGGATCCCACTTCCTCTTCAGCTCCACGAGCCTCGGCAACTTGTCCTTGCCAAACTTCTGCTCCAGCGTCTCGTCGCCAAATGCATAGCTCACATACACCGACAAATCCGGATACCCGGACGTCGCAACAAGTTCCGCGCGCAACTCCTTTGCGAACGCGTTTGCCGTCTCGCCGAAGGGGTTCTCCATGCCTGTCCAGCGGAACTGGAGCATGCTGTTGCATCATTAGCATCATTTTAAAAAGAAAACAAATATGTAGACTCACTGGTTACCCCTGGCGTCCCGCCACGGATACGCCGTCTCCTCATCCGCCACCTCCAACGTCTTCGCATTCCCAAACGTCTCCAACAACAGCGTCGACGTGCGACTATCAGGATACTCCCTCATAAAATTATCAAACTTATCGAAAACAGCACAATACGTCGCCGCGTCGAACCGGCGCACGTTCAGAGCATGGATACTATGCAACCCATCCTTCGCCTCGCACCACATATCCGGAATCCCCATCATCGTGACCGTCGGGATCTGCGTGAACGAAATCATCTTCGTCGCAAAGACAACCGGCCCAATATCAAAAAACGGCGCGAGCTGTTCCCTCGCTTCAGCCTCCGGACCGGCGTAGATGAACGTCGTAACAATACCCGTCTGCGTCACATTAGCCCCTATTCATCCATCCCACGCGTATCTCACCTACCTCATCAACCTCCACATTCCAAAAAACCGCCGTAATAAAGCCCAATTTCGGAGACATCAACCCCTCCATCGCCTCCAGCGCCTCAAAATACGCCTTCTTCTGCGTCGCGTTAAAAATCAAATCCGTATAAAAGACCCCCCCGTTATTCACGGCCGGAGTCAATTTAAACACAGCGGACGTAACGATGCCGAAATTCGTCCCCGCGCCCCGTAGACCCCAGAATAGATCTGCGTGAGAGGATTTCGAGACGTCGATGGTTTCGCCGCTGGCGGTGACGAGACGTGCGGAAAGTAGGGCGTCGATCACGAGACCCAGGGTTCCTTCGAGATAGCCGACGCCGCCGCCGAGTGCGGAGCCGACGAAGCCGACGCCGTTGCAGCCGCCGGATGCTGTTTTCATCAGCCCTTCAACTCTCTCATCCCCTTCCCCTATCCCTCTCAAAGAACGAAAGAAACCTACGAATCTGAAACCCAGCCTCCCCCACCTTCGCCAAAACATCCCTAATCTTCGCGCCCCCACCAACCGTCACAGTCGCATTCTCCCTGTCCACGACAACACTGTTGAATTTACTCAGGTCGATCGCGAGACCGTTTTGCAATTTGTTCACCGTTGTGCCGTAGTGGTGGCGCCCGCCTGTCGCTAGGAAGGGGATGTTGGATGTTGTTGCGGTTTTTACCTATTCACACAGTTAGTTGGGGGTTTATACAGTTTTGGGAGTAGGGAGGGAGGGGAGAAGTACGATAGACGCGACTTCTTCTTCGCTGGAGGGTATCACTGCTGCGCTGTAGGAGGGCGATTTGTATGCGCTCCAGCGGGCTGTTGCTGTTTTGAAGGACGGTGTTTCTGGGTATATGATTTCGAGGCCGGTGGGCCAGGAGGCGGATTCGATTGTTGGTTGGATGGAGCCCATTTTGGTTGTGGTGAGGGTTGAGGTAGGTTGAGAAGTGGTGATGAGGAGAGAAGAGGTGGACTAAAGGGATGAGAGGAGGTGAGACAAAGGGGTTGAGACTATCACGGTTGCAGTCGTATCACGTCTTATATGAGTGCATATAACAGGTTAAGCTACGAGGCGACTTCACGATTGAAGTCGGACTTAAGTCGGACTTCTCATGTCACGATCGATTGAATAACAGATGTAACTCAACGATGTGATAGCTACTCCATCACGCGCCTCGATGCTCGCAAAGTGATGCTGCATCAGTTCACCTGTCGTTCTCGAGTTCTGAATGGTCGCTCATGTTTCAGCTGAAACCTGCTTGCTGCGATGCCAGTCGCAATGTGGCTAATTCTTGATGATCTCATGTTGTCTAGGTGGACTACAATTCAGCTACACTGGTACTATCGCGAAGAGTCCACATCGTCGCCAACTAGGTTGAAGATCATGATCGCATCGCCTTCAACCCCCATGTGCGTTGTCTACTAATCTCTCGACTGCTGTCAGTACTCGGACAGTAGACGCTCACATTCACCGTATCGCCTCCAATTCAGACAATCCCGTTCTGTTGGGTATTCACGATTCTGACTAAGAGGTCAGCTAAGGCGGACATTGCGGACTTGGCGATGATCATTCGTGGGGGCATCGTGGGCGTAGGTATGTAGTCCATAACCGCATATGCGTCATCGACCTAGTCTCAACCGCTCTAGCAATTCAATTCATATCGCTCGCAGTCGTGCCGGTTCAATAATCGCGCGTCTGTTCTCTTCGCGTGTGGGAATATACCGCCAAGCAGAATCGCGTCCTATCTCACCAACGTCCAACACCATTCTCACCGACAACCTCAATTCATCCAAAGCGGCATATTCTCTACTTCAGAGACTAACTCCAACCCCTCAACATGATTACCGCGGGGATCATTGGCAACGGCCCACCGCCTAAGGTACGTTGATGGAGGCGACTATCCAGACGCACGAACTGCGTAGCGTGGCTGTGCGTATTGACGTATCTCCACACTTAGGTCGGTAGATAGGCAAGCCAATCTGAGCCCTATGACGATCTATCGATTTCTGGAAGGAAATTGGTGGGATTCGAGTGTGAGTGAAGTTGAAATTGAGGCGAAGATCTTCACATGGAATATTCGATAGAACCGCTTAAGCGCTTCTCGACTACCCATCAGTAATCTTCCTATAGTCCGCATCCGGAGCAGTTGAGAAGTCGTCCAATACTTCTTCAGGCCTAAAATACCTATGCAAGAATAGATAGCATGGCTCAGTGAAGACGAACGGTTCCTAGGCTATGCATGTTCGTTGCATCCGTGTGGGGTATTGATGAGCTGGTATGACATCGCTTCCGTAGTTCGCAGCGTAGCGCCATCGTGTATGTACTTCGTACGGATTGTCTATGGCGCCACTGGTGAGATTCTAACCATGGTCCATGGTTCGATTTCACTTCCTCACGAATTCACTTCTTGGCTCTCTGAGATGGTCAAGATGAATCTGGACCTCTCGATCGTGGAGTTAGCGCCGTGATCGAAGAGAGTCCAGTATTCCGTACCAAGGTCCGCAAGACGAATCTGCATAAGACTAGACACCAACGGACTTAATGCAAGGCATGCATTACGGCTCATGTGAGAATGGAGTTATTCCGTTGGTTGGCATGATGGGTCGTGACGGCACTGATGTTAGTTGGAATAGGCGCCTGATTATATACATATGGCTACTGTACGCAGTACGGCGGCGTAGTAGTAATTCCTTTACGAGATAGGTAGGTATTCTTAGGTAGGTAGTCATGCGACGTGAGATGCCTCTAGAGATTAGGATACGAGCTTGTCAAAGTCGTATATGCATGCAAGAGGGCTTTAGGCAGGTAGGTAGTTGACAAAGCGCCGATTTCAAACGATACAGGTCATGCGGTCGACGAGGCGATCAACTATACCAACTTCGCGCTCCGGGACCCTGTGTGCTCTGTTCTTTTCGGTGCTCAATGATCGATTCGGTGATGTTGAACGCGTCGATGATGTCGCGCCACATCTCCATGTCGATCGATAGTACGGCTTGATGTCTTTGCGCATCCCGCTTGGGAACGCTAGCATCTTGACCAGTTGTAGGTTCTATGAGCTGTTAGAAACCATCGTGACTGACCATGAAGAAAGTGGTATCTGGCACTTACGTATTGATGGAAGTCCAGCTTCATCAAATTCGAGTTGGACAGCGCCATCTCGTATGAGGAAACTAACGTAAAACATGTTTTCTACTGTCTGCCCGAACGATTTGGGATTGACGACAAATTTCAACAGGTCAATGCCACCGGTATCTCTCAGGCCATATTTGCTCATTAATCTCTGGGCTTCAGCATCGCCGTGGCTTTCAAAGGCAGCCTCAACTCTGGTCTGGGCCTCATCCTGGACCTCCTGTAGTCGTCGGAGTATCTTGGCACAGATCGCTGTCAGATCGTTCTTTTCCGAACGCTGTACATCCTCGACATTTAAAACTTCTGGTCTGGTCTCTGCAAGGTGATCGGCTCTGAATGGCGCACTACGCTTCACCGACTTTCTGACTTTCTTCTCGACCGAAAGGGGGCCAAGAAGAAAACCGGGTACAGCTGGTCGTCGAATATTCGGCAGACAGGCAAAGCGACCCAGATGCTCCCAATTCATCATATCTCCGTCATCACCAAATTCGTCTTCGTCTGAGTCGTCTGCATTCACTCTAGCCGGTCGTCTCCGATGCTGTTGCGTAGATGTGAGTTCCGGCGCATTGTCGTCGGCGATTCCTGCCCCTGTTCTCATGTATGTTATACACTTAGAGACGAACTCGTCTACGTCAACTCCTTGAGCAACATTGCCGTTAGCGAGACGCGCTGCCCTGCGGTAAGATGCGTCGGCGGCGGCAACAAGCAACTTCGAGTCGATAATAGCTTCTCCAGTTTGCTTGACACGTTGTAACAATTCGTTTGCTCGAGTGACTGTATCATTCAGAAACGTAGACTTCGGATCGGCAATCTCGTCAGGATGCTCCTGCAGTCCACGAAGAAGATCTCTGTATCCTCGCTGCACTTCACGCCTCTCCTCCAGCGGTTGATCAGGGTCATATTGATCCGAGTCATCCGAATCGTCTGAGTCGCTATTATTTGATACGACATCAGGCTCGGGTTCACGGATGCGTCGTCGGGAACTCGATGGGCCAGATCCATTTGAGGTTCGCTTTCTCTTAGAAGCGCCTTCGGTCACATTTGGCGAGCCGACGCTCTCGGCATCCTCAGAGGAGGCGCGCGACGACATGATGGCAGAGGAAAAGGGGTTTCAGGTGTTCGGCGAAGAATGATATGCTGCGAGACGAGAATCGTAACCTTGCATGCGGGAAGTATTCCGCAAACGGTATCAGGTGTCGATGCCGACGCGTCTTCTTCGCGTTTCCATACAAGTCAGATTAATTGAACCCCACCGCAACCCTGGCTGGCTTGGCAAGAAGGTGACTGATAACCGTCGATAAGATGCGATAAAGGATAAATAGCGGAGATAAGATAAGATAAGGAAGACGGGTGAGGTCATTGCCTGTTACAGTGTGGGGTTTGGACTGGTACATATGGAAGATTACGTATTGCGTCGGATGCTTCGACTTACCACTTGCTCCGACTACCACTTGCTCCGGGCAATTCAGGTGCCAGCTCCAGCTCCAATCTGCATACACACTTCCCAACGTCTCCAAGTTAATATATTGTGAATAACATGCACTAGTACTCTGATTCTTAACTTCTTGAAGTCGACTGGCTTCTGTTGAAAGCTGAGGATGGAGCCCTTCTCATTCGGTACTTCTGACTCGCTCGATTATCCGGTCAGCGTTCGCATGTAAGTCGGCCTGGCTGCTAGACGCATGGAGAAGACTCGATTCTACCCGTGCTATTGCTGCGCTATACTTGCGCTATTACTGACTTCTTGCGGATTTCAGTATCAACTTAGACGGCGATGAAGTTCCCTATTTGTCTTCGACGCTGCTGAAGCGGCCCGACTTGCGACATATCGGCTCCAACACAAGGTATGCGCATGCTGCTACTCCCTGCCCCTTCTATGTCAACGCGTCTAACCTCGAATATCCTCAGCCAGTTCTCAGAGCTCTATGTCACGGTGCAAGTCTGCGCCGGCTCAAAGCCTCTGACTGTGCCAATCCAGACTTCCTATAAGTCCTTTCGTAACGAGAGAAGGTGAGAACATCTGCTGATACGGGACTGACTGCTTGAAGTGCGCGTGTTAACCAAGTCAGGTGGAACGAGTGGCTCACCATACCGATACCCTATAAGTCTCTACCTTTGAACGCATATCTCGCGATAACAATATGGGATTTATCGCCGACCGGCGGCAGCCAAGCACAAGGACATGCTGTCCCGTTTGGAGGCACCACTTTTCCGTTATTCGATAAGGATAATCAGCTGCAGAAAGGACGACAGAAGTGCTTTGTTCATCGACACAAGCAAGCCGACATCAACGACAGCACATCGACCCCTTCGACCGTCGCGAGATCGAAAGATGGGGCAACGAGGGGTGGCGCTGCTGCGGCTGCTGTTGATAAAGAAACAGAGGAGCTTGAGCGAATGGAGAGACTCTTTAAGAAACATGAAATGAATGAGATTCCTCGTGTTGAGTGGCTCGATCAGTTGGTTTTTAGGGGAGCTGAGAGACGTAGCCAAAAAGCGGCACGGAATTCCATAAGGTCCATTCATCATCAGTCAAGCTCTCTTAAAGATACGGAGAACGAACAACAACGTAATGATCCCATCAAATATGGGAATGAACCGCCACCGAGGCCTGGTCCCTCTAAATTCTCTCTGAACATCGAGTTGCCTCGGTTTGATTTCCCTGTTGTTTTTGCCGACCACGAATATCCGCCGCCTCCGATTTCCTCATTCCAGCATCTTTCCGCATCCCAATCGAATATCATGTCAAAACCGCCCCCGGAGGTATCCTACGGACCTGGCATAAACGGGCCTGAAGAACGCGATCGAATAATCCGCATCTACGATCCCGAGGTGGGAGCAAAGGATAATCCGGCTGAGAGCAAACACAGACGTCTTGTGAGAAGTCAGCATCGCCATGGAATACTCGACAAGGACCTGAAGCCAAATGCTAAAGTCCGTGATGAGTTGAACATGATTATGTCCTATTCTCCTACGCATGTTTTGTCGCCCGAAGAGAAGGATCTAGTGTGGAAGTTTCGATATCACCTTACCAAGGACAAGCGCGCTCTTACAAAGTTCGTCAAGTCAGTGAACTGGCAGGATCAGAGTGAATCCAGGCAAGCCGTTCAAGTACTTGGGAAATGGACCGAAATCGACGTTGATGACGCTCTCGAGTTGCTCGGTCCGACTTTCGACAACCGCGTTGTAAGGGGTTACGCCGTGGACAGACTCAGGAAAGCTGACGACAGTGAACTTATGCTTTATCTCCTGCAACTGGTTCAAGCTCTCAAGTTTGAACTCATCTCTACCGACTCGAACCAGGCCACTATGCCAGCCTCTTCGCTCGCTAACTTCTTGATTTCTCGAGCCGTTGAGAACTTCACGCTAGGAAACTACTTTTACTGGTATCTTGGCGTTGAGTATGACGACAGGAGCAACGAACAGGGCGAAGAAGTGCGTACAATGTACGCCAAGGTCCAGTACGATTTCATGACGGAATTAGAGCGTCGTCCAGGAGGCAAAGAAACGAGAGTCACAATAAGAAAACAGGCCGAGCTGATTGCCGTGCTGTCGAAGATCTCGGCAGAAATCCAGGCATCGCGTGAATCGAATTCGCGAAAATCTGACAAGGCCAAAGCATTCTTGGCCGATCCAAAGAACGAACTGTTGACGATTGAGCCGCCAGTGCCCATGCCGCTTGATCCATCAGTCATGATTGTTGGTGTAGTTCCAGAGGAGACGAAAGTATTCAAGTCGTCTTTGTCGCCTATCAAGGTCACCTTTAAAACGATCTCGGGAAGCACCTACCCCATTATCTTCAAGACCGGCGACGATTTACGGCAAGATCAATTGGTTATCCAGATCATCACACTAATGGACCGGCTGTTGCAAAAGGAGAATCTGGACCTCAAGCTCTCGCCCTACAAAATCCTGGCGACGAGCACATCAGCCGGCGCATCTCAGTTTGTGCCCTCGCAAACCTTCTCGGCGATCGCAACCAAGTATCATACAAACCCTGCCCTGTGCTACCTGCGGCAACATAACCCAGACGACCGAGCCTACCTGGGTGTACGTAAGGAGACCCTAGAGACGTTCACCAAGTCTTGTGCGGGCTATTGCGTGATCACGTATATCCTCGGTGTTGGAGATCGTCATCTAGAGAACCTACTTCTTGCGCCAGACGGTCACTTTTTCCATGCTGATTTCGGGTTTATCTTGGGCCGCGACCCCAAACCATTTGCGCCGGCGCTCAAGCTAAGCAAAGAAATGGCGGACGCGATGGGTGGTGCGAACCCGCCCAGCGAGGTATACCTGCAGTTCAAGCAGTACTGTTTCCTCGCATTTGCGGCATTGCGAAAGTCATCCAATTTGATATTGAATTTGTTCAGCCTCATGGTGCACGCCAATATTCCGGATATCAAGGCGGAGCCGGACAAGGCAGTGTTCAAAGTCAAGGAACGGTTTCATTTGGAGCTCAGCGAGGAAGATGCGATCAGACATCTGGATCGAATCATGGAAGATTCTTTGAATGGCATCATGCCGGTGGTGATAGACAGGCTCCACGATTTCGTGCAGGCATTCCGATGAATGATCTCATCCTGTCTGTTTAGTCTAGTTTGATATGTTCTTTTTCTTTTTCCTTTCCTCATAAAGGGATCGTGACAACCGATAATTTTGTAGATGGGAGAGCGTTCGGGCGGCGTTTCGACGATTCGGTGTTTAGATTGAAACGATTTAGGACTGGCGATAGGTCTTTCCTCTGACAATCGCAGATGAGGGTCTCGACGATATCCCATAACATACGACTGTGCGGTCTCGCAACTGGCTCCGGCTCCAAATTGTCAGAAGCGCACGCACGCAGGAATACAGAATACTACAAATGATATATGAGATTCTATTGTGCGAACTAATAGTGTGTGCGTCCGGATTATGATATGATAAGTGAGCGTGTGTTCCGTATTTATCGGTACGGCTCAGATTGTGAGTCAAACGACAGCAAGAAGGAAGCCAATCTCCACAAGCGCCGTTTACGGTATCAACCAATGTCCATCGTAGGTACTCGTAAGACTGAATCCGTACTCCGTATCGTATCGTAATTTACAGTCAGAAGACCCAGAGCCGGCGCGCATGGGGGTGAAAAAGATAAGTATGAGACATACGCACAACCTGGCTTTAGGAATAGGGTAATCTTGCGACTTGGGCAACCAAAGATCCGTCGCTCCTGGGGGAGGTTTACCTACCCGGTATCTTTCCAATAAGGATTTCCCTAAGATTTCCCCTTATTTTTAGTGACCGTTGCTTTCCTCACTAAAATTATTATGTGCCGTAGTGGGAACGACGACAGAATGGGGCCTTGCAAACCCGGCCGGGTGCCTTTAGGATGTTTGGCGTGGGCGGGACAAGCAACACGATGTGGGGCGCTTTTCTGATGGTCACTTTTGCTGCCTGGGATTAGGAATGGGACTTGCCGTTTTCCCACGAGATAAGTATTCTCTTGTCGAGAGGCTGTCTGGATTCTGGTTCTGTAACGGGCCAACCCATCGTTCGATCCTGCGTGTTTAGGTGAGTATCCGCTATGAGAATAGAAAATGAGAAGACGCTATGAGCTCACTGCGCTGACATGTTCCCATATCGCCGAACCGCGTATTTTGCGTATCTAATCCGTACTCAAAAGTAATAGACGCAGTTTAACGTAATTACCTACATCTACCTACTTGAGAATTCTTTCCTTTGAGTCTGCGTATGGAATTCCGCCTTGGCTTGCGAGAACAGCCTAATAAGTTTATTTTCTGCCTCGTTAGGCCATTTTTTATGCACATGGCAACGGCGCTGGGTAAATTGACGTGGTTGTACAGATTACCGAGGCATGACGGGAAACACCAACAACGGCATGTCAACGGAATACGGAATGCGTATCGTAAGTTCATAATCACGGCCCTCGTATGTGCATTATACGGGACGACATGCCTTGGAAATGTCACGGGTTGCCGCTCCGTGTCTTCCTGTAAGTCTGTACCAGCAGAAACAGAAGCGCCGTCTACCAGTAGCATCGCACCACGAGGTTCGATCTGCAAGGGCCACGCGCTGCAAATAATATCTACTCGTACCTAACCGTACGCCGACAGTAGCAGTTAACAAAGGCGCATCCACGCCTATCCACGCCTGGCAGTGACGCCTGGAAGTCACGGTCTAGCGTGAAGCATGAGTACACAGACTGGGCAGGTGCGCTAACATTCACGCCTAGCCAAGCCGCCTAAGGCACGCTGCTGGAGCCTGTCCCACGCTGGCCCACGCTGCCTTCCTGACCTAAGGTACCTACGCTAGCCAAACCTTGGTCCCCGCTAGCTACGGATTGCACTAATTATCCGGGGAGTTCGTCCCACAGTCGACCGCACTATTCTTCAAGGGTCTTGGGTCCTGCCTGGTCCTGCCTGGTCTTGCTTGCTCTGCTCTGCTTTGCTCTTGCCAGAATCCTCTCTCGTCTTCCTATCTTCCCACTTCCCATTCCCCATTTTCCATTCCCCCAGTCTCCCAGCCTCCCACCTTTCGAGATCTATCCCTAGCGCAGGTAGTCTTTCGGCAAATCCATACTTTTGCCTATCCGTCCCTAACACCTGCACTACCTCCCATCTGCCACACCAATCAAGTCGAGCCCGTTCGAATCCATTAAATCTGCACCGACTCAGCACCATCACCTTGACCAGATTTTGACAGATTCCCGACCAGATTTATTTTTGAAACAAACCGTCTCTCGATCGGTCCCGTCTCCGTCCCCATCGGTCCAGCTCCAGTCTCCAGTTCTCCATCGGCCCTATCGGCCCTAATAACTTTACCTAATCGCCTGCCGTCCCGTCGGGTAGGCCACAGCCATAACCATAGCCACCGGCGTGACTCGTGAGATGTCTATCTCCGCCATGACTGCAAAGAAGCCCACCAACGGCGTAGCCTCCACTAAACACTTCGAGCTGCCTGTTCTCGACTTGACCTTCGGCTCTCTGACCGAGGGGACCAACATCCCCCCTCCGCTGCCGTCTCCCAAGGACGAGCTGCCTCCGGAACCCAAGTTCGTTGCCAAGGAGCAGGAGGAGGAGGAGGAAGACAAGAAGAAGAAGCGTCAGAGCCTGCTACTACCAGTCACCTACCCCGAGCCACCGAAGACGGCAGAACCAATTGTGCAGAAGCAGCTGGAGCCCCTAGTGCCTGTCGTGCCTCTCGTGCCCGTCGCGACTGTCACTCCTCCCAGCAGATCCGAAACAACAATCTCCAACAATGTCACCCTAAAACGTGCAGCTGAGGAGGCTCCTCCGTCGCCCGCACCGTCGAGTCGTAGCAGCTTTCGGCGGTTCTTTGGCAAGTCCCAGCGGTCTCACGATGAGCGATCATCCGTTACTACTCAGGCTACCACTATTCACGCTACGGCTCAGACTCCCTCGAGAGCTTCCAGTCGTGCGCCGAGCACCACAGCCGAAGAGAAAAAGGCGAAGCGTAGCAGCTGGTTCTGGAGATTGCGGTTTCACGACAGCCCGATTGCTGACAAGCCAGTCGCTGAAGAAGTCGAAACCCCCAGCAGAGTCCCGACCGGCCCCCCTCCGCCCAAGATTCCCGAATTGACCGCCCTGAAGACGAAGATCGACACGCGTTTAGGTGATGACCTTTTCAAAGGTATCGGACGCGATCATTGAAGAGAGCATACGCTTTTAATTTGTTGTTCACTCCCTCTCTCTTAAACGAACAGTGCCTATCTACACTGATCAAGGAAAAGAGAGAAGGAGTTGAAGAGGGAGAAGCCTGGTTCGGCTCATGGATTCAGACGTTCTTCTCCCCAGCTCGCGAGCTGTGATAATCTCCATTATTTGACGATCCTTTCTGTTGAGACGACCCGTCTGCCCGTTAACTCGAGTGGACCATAAAAGATACCCAGTTTATTCCACCAAGCAAGCTTGTTCATCGTGTTCATCGTGTTCATCGACTTTACTATTTTCGCGCTTTCTCGTCATTTCTCTAATTCATAATCCTTCTGTCGTCGTCGTTTCGGCCTGCATTACGACCATACAAAAACTCACTTGGACTGGCCTCGACGAACCATGCCAGGCCCGTCTTCTCCCATTTTTCTCATTGTTAAGGGGCAAAACAAAAAATGGAACTCATTGCGGTATTATCAGCAGCAAGGATTCGAAGTTTGGAGGCCGACAAGGATGATGTTGGTCGAATACAAGCCAAATTGGCGAATAGGCAGAGGGACAGGAATACACAACATTGTTGGATTGCTTGGCACTATCCGTGGCGGTTCGCTTATCGGATGTGATGGCAAAGGGACATTCGGATGAAAACCTTAAGCATCTGGTTCTGCAAAAGAGAGAAACCAATGGATGAGGTCCTTTTCCTCTGGGGGTTGTTTACATGTCACTTCCCCAACACGGGCCGGCCTTCAGGCGACCCGGAACTCGCGTCAAGGCGGTTATCGAGGATGTAACACATGCATTGTTGGCTGAGTGAGGTACGGGGGTTGCATCTATCTCTCTCTGTGTGCGGTCATTGTTTTTTTCTGTGAGTTAACAAAAAATTAAGAAGATGAAGAAGAAGAGAAGAAGAAGACGAGGCGAACAGATACTTTATGTTCCTGCAGTTATTGTTTCTGTAGATCGATCCTGGGAAGAAAACAACAACATCATGCAGAGAAATTGAAGCCGACTTCTTACTACTATCATTCCGAATTACCATTCTCTTTACATAGTCCTTCCGTACTTTCGCTTTGATTTATTGAAGCTGTTTCTATCTGTTCGCTGCTGCATTACTGATCACTTGATCCGTTCTGAACACCGATAGCTATTCTATTTATTCTATTTTATCTATCAATTTTCAATGCCATCAATGCCGTCAATATCTTACCGTATTTTTGCACAGAGGTCGGATGACCAGATCCATCCATGATCCATGTCGTCGATTCTGCAGAACAACAGAACTCGTAACGCACACGGTGTGGACGCGGGTCTCGCATGTGTGCGACCACACTTTACGTAACGCTTCTAGGAGAGAAAGAAAGAAGAAAATCGACTTCTCTGTGAGTTAATTGGACCCTGTGGTGGGAATAACAAAACACCAAGACGGGACGGTTTTTCTTGTGTGGGGTTTTTGTGACGGTCCGGGGAAAAACGGGCGGTTTAACGGTTCACGGTAAGCTTTATCCGTTTTTTTTCTGAGACGAAAACGTCATCGGTTGATATTTCCGTGTTAGCTACCGGTAGTGCTACACTTCCTAGAGCTACCAAGGACCCAAGCTTGAGTCGGAACAACTTCAGCTCACAGACTCTCAATTGTCTCACTGACACATCCTATCTACACGCAGGCTGTAGTTCAGGTTGTGAAACCAGCATTTTCTGCTGGCGAGAAAGGAAGAAAGACCATTGAGTTTTTATCCTCGGCTATTACCACCATGGCGTCCGTCCGTGTCGCCGATCCTCTCCTCCGCGTCTCGCTCCGACCGTGCGGCGCTCGCATCCGGAGCTCCGCCGTCGCACGCACGGGATTGACTTCGTCTGTCCGCTGGAAGTCCGGTCCCTACGGCTACACGCAGGCGAAGGCTCTTGTGTTTAGCGAGTATGGCGAGCCGAAGGATGTCCTGAAGTGAGTCTATCCAATCTCTATATCACTCATGAGAGCACAAACCTCGTCAGCTATAGCTATCATATACCAGACAGCCACTGACACCTTCACCAGACTCCACACCCACTCCATCTCCCCCGACCTCCCCTCCTCCTCCGTCCTCCTCCGCACCCTCGCCGCCCCCATCAACCCAGCCGACGTCAACACAATCCAAGGCACCTACGGCGTAAAACCCGCCTTCACCTCCCTCATCGGCACAAACGCCCCCTCCGCCCTGCCCGGCAACGAAGGCGTCTTCGAGATCCAATCCTCCCCGGCCCCCTCCACCGGTCTCTCCAAGGGCGACTGGGTGATCCCAGCCAAAACCGGCTTCGGCACCTGGCGCACACACGTCGTCGCGCCCGCAACCTCCCTCATCAAAATCGACAAAGAGGGTCTAACGCCCCTGCAAGCCGGTACCGTGAGCGTGAACCCGTGCTCCGCATACCGCATGCTCCGCGACTACGTGAACCCGCCCCTGCGCGAGGGCGACTGGTTCATACAAAACGGCGCGAACAGCGGCGTCGGCCGCGCCGCGATCCAGTTGGGCAAGATCTGGGGGTACAGGAGTATCAACGTGATCCGGGCGCGCGAGGACGAAAGCAAAACCCAGGCGTTGAAGAACGAATTGCTTGAGTTGGGCGCTACGCACGTCGTTACCGAGGACGAACTCCTCGGTCGCGGATTCACGCAGCGCGTGAACGAGTGGACGCAAGGGACGGGCGGGTTGCGGCTCGCGCTGAATTGTGTCGGCGGGAAGTCTGCGCAGGCGCTTGCGAAGACGTTGACGACGGGGGGCACGTTGGTTACGTATGGTGGTATGGCGCGCCAGCCTGTCGCGCTGCCGACGGGATTGCTTATCTTTAAGGATATCCGGTTTGTTGGGTTTTGGTTGAGTCGCTGGGCTGATGGGGATACGGCGGCCAAGGCAAGGACTGTGCAGGAGATTTTGGGTCTTGTGAGGGAGGGGAAGTTCCGTGATGTGCCTGTTGTCGATGTCCCCTGGGACTGGGAGACGGAGGCGCAGACGCTTGCGGGCGCTGTGCAGGGGACGTTGGAGGGGTTTAGGGAGGGTAAGGGGGTTTTTGTTTTTGGGGAGACGTAGGTGAGGATGTGTAAGTGAGGGTATATAGGTTGTTTGTTGTATGAACACGGATTCCGGACATACGAGTCACTTTTGAGATCTACGACGACATGGGTTTCTCTGCTATGTATCGTAGCATCTATTGGAGGCAGGAATCGAGTTATCGCGCGTCTGCGCCGCAGACTGCAGTGAACCGTTTCTCTACGGACTTTCACGGACGGATGGGATACACGAGAAGACGCGAGGGAAAAAGAAAAGAAGAAACGCCAACCCCGGAAAAGCAACTTTCCCTTCTTTTATCTCGTCTGTCTTGTTCATCCCATACCCCGAAACCGAAACACCTATGGAAAACCCAACACTTCATTCATTGCGTGTGTCATCTCTGTCTGTATTCGGCTTCCTTTTATCCCCATGAACGCGTGTACTGTCGATCAGGGAAAACGGATTCTTCTTTTCAGTAGTGAACCTCTATTGCTTTCATTCCCAGTCCCCAGTAAAAACGTACATTCGTTTCTCCTCCAAACTTAACAACCTGCACTAAGCTGGAGCGATAAGGAGAGTGGGAGTCATGGGTGAGTACGTTTAATACAGGCCCCATATTCTCCAATGCGACGGACCAAAATCCTCGTCGTGCTGGACTCAAACTTCCTATTTAGGAGCCGGCTTGGCATAGGTCTTGGTCCATTCTTTGGCGGTCGCAATGGCCTTGCTCTCGTCCTCCTTCCAGTTCTTGGCGACGTCGGCGGCGAGGGGGTCGTCGGGGTTGGGCGCGCCCAGGAGAGCCTGGATAGAGAGGAGGATGGTTCGAATCTGAAGGGCGGGTGACCAGTTATCTGTGACGAGGTTTGTTAGACGAGAATTGCTTTGTGTAAAAGGTATGTATGTTGGTTGATGATCGAGCGCTTACTCTTCAACACGTCCAGGCAGATTCGACCGAGCTTGTCGACGTTGGGGTGGTAGATCTTGGTAAGGAAGCGGATCTTGGGAGGGACCATGGGGTAGTCGTCGGTCAGGAAAAGCTCGAGCTTGAAGATGCCACCTGCATTGCCATCTCGTTAGCATACCAGACATGTATAATGGCTTCGAGGATGCATGGGATCATGCAATGCCGTTTGCGAAAGTCCAAAGTCGACTCACCCTCGTATGGCGATCCGGACGGTCCGTAGATCTCGACATCGAAGTAGCGGAGGTTGTCCTCGTGAGGGACGGCGCTGATGCCCGGGACACTGCAAACGAGGAGGTCAGAGTTGGTGATCTATGGAGGTAGACGGTGGTTTGGTCTAGCGGTGCTTGAGTTCGGATGGGCACATACGGCTCGGTCATCAGGCGCTCGGTCTCTTTGATGATGCGCTTAGGCAACGCCATCTTGAAGCTTGTTGGATCTGTGTTGAGGATGATAAATGTGCTTCACTGCAGAGCTCCGCCGAAAGATGATGACGTAGGCAAGGTGCTATATAGCAAGATGGAGTCAGTAAGCCTGACTGTCGTTGGTATCTTTTGGGGGAAAAGTGAGGCTGCAAAAATGGGTAGAAAGAAAGGTGCGTGACGATTGTCCAGAGTGACGACGCCAAGAAATCACGAATTGACTTTGGAGGGGCATGACATACCGAAGGAATACCTGTGCGGCTTATTGTTAGCGGCGCAAGCACAGGTGTACAGTAGCGTTGCAGGAAAGGGCGGTGGATGGTGTTGATGCTTGCTTAGGATACCTCGGCAAAGCAGACGAGAGTTGGGTAAGAACGTAAACCAGGAACGTTTGATGGGAAGAGCGATTGACTCTAATTTTCTAGAAGACTACAGAACAAGCCAAGAGAGGACGGCAGGCACGATGGGACGTGACTGCTGCTTGTAGATCTAATTATTACCTAACCCGTCGTGACGTGCGAAGTACAAAGAGGTTCACACGCTGAGTAGCGCCTGCCTGACGCAAACCAATTGGACCTCACCTGAAGTGACTCATTACGTGAGAAATCACACTTACATGCATATGTACATATCCTGTCTCGAAGACCTTGAAAGAGTTGAGACATTCGAAGAGCAGATACATCATTTCATAGAAAAGGAAGGATATCTAATCTAATTTCAATTACTTCTAGAAAGTAGTAATAATACAGAGCCTCTTTTCATCCATTCTACACAATTGTATGGAACGGGTACGTGCTTCGATCTGGGCCTGAGATACTTCATCGGAACTTCATATGTGGCTGATGTAGAATGTGGCTGTCCCAACATGTCTCGAATGTGGCTTTGTTAGTCGGCTTTTTGATAAGCACGTCAGAGGAGCAGACCGAAATCGACAAGCTGCAAGATAACTGCCTGCCACCGTCACAATTCAACCTCGGATCCTCAACCAGCAGAGCTGAAAAATCAAGTCAAAGTCAATTCTCATGAATAGATATTTTGTTAGCCCTCACGCGACTCTATTCCCTAAAGCGATCGGCAATGAAGCAGTGGCATTGCTCGATTCGCAGTTTGACAAGCTCCGCAGGGCAGTGAATCGTGATGAGGCGCGATGCGTCGATCACGCTAGTGGCTGGTGATTCCTGTTCATGAGTGATGCTGATGCTGTTCAAGCCCCTGAGATTTTTGAGAATCCTATAGAATTATAATCATGCCTTCCAGCTTTGACCACCCGTCCGACGCTGCGAAGAAGACAAAGGTTATCAAGTCGGCCTATGATAGCGAGACCTTTGACGCCGATGTGACTATCCACGTTGAAGGGCTGGTAGGATCAGCGACGATATCGCCATCCGGCCGCGATGTTGCTCTCGCCTCGTAAGCGCAATGTCTAGGTTCTGAACCAAAATGTGATCCTCATGCTGACAGTCGAACGCAGGCCCGATGGACTTGCCATTATCGACCTGGACTCTCCGTTCAGTCCACCACGAAGACTGAGCACCCACGGACTGCCCTGGTTGGTTGTAGATGTGCAATGGTCTCCCTTCGCAGCAAGAGACTACTGGGTGGCTTCGACTGCGAACCATCGCTGCTTGGTGTGGAACTTGAGTCTTCGAGATGACAGCGCCAGTGGTGCCATTGAGCATTCGCTCCAGGGCCATACTCGAGCGATTACTGATGTCAACTTCTCTGCTCACCACCCTGACCTCCTTTCGACCTGTGCTGTCGATGGATACGTCCACTGTTGGGACTTACGAAAGCCGAAGCAGCCTGTTTTAAGCTTCTGTGACTGGTTTGCGGGTGCGACGCAGGTGAAGTACAACCGACAGGACCAACACATTCTGGCATCCGCCCATGACCGGTGGTTACACATCTGGGACGAGAGAAACCCGTCTACGCCCCTGAAATCTATTAGCGCGCACACGTCCAAGATCTACGGCCTGGACTGGAACCGCTCCGAGCCAACTAAAATGCTGACCTGCTCTCTGGATAAGAGCGTCAAACTCTGGGACTATACCACCCCGGACATGCCGGAAAGAATCATCCGAACCGAGTTCCCAGTATGGCGTGCGCGGCACACCCCCTTCGGATGGGGAATCCTCGCTATGCCCCAGAACGATCCTGGTAATTTGTATCTGTACGACATGCGTCGCAACGAAGACACACCCTACGATGCGGCTGTGGACCCCGTCACCGTTTTCCCTGTTCACGGACACCACAAAGTGAGGGAGTTCTTATGGCGAACACGTGGCGGAGTCTCCGATGGAATTGACGACAGAGATTTCCAACTCGTATCATGGGGCGACGACAATGAACTACGGCTTCATAAGGTTGATTCGCACACTCTTCAGTCGGTAGGCCACTACAAGGGTGGGGAGGCGCGCAAGATCCCTATTACTAGAAAGGGTGCGGCGTACAAGAGTTACCGAGGAATTGGCAGCAATTCTAGCAGTGAACGGAGAACGGCAAGCATGAATGATCCTGGCCCAAGCAGCGGCGGGAACCAGTATAGGCGCAGCGCGCTGACTCTGGAATTGCAAACCATGACATCTCATCTGCCGATGTCTGGTAAGGCCTGGAAAGGAAACTCGATGAAGGCACGACCTAGCGCCGCGAAGGGTGCTGATCGTCCGTTTGATCAACTTGGCTGGATGAGAGGAATTACTATGAATAAACGAAAAGCATCAGCCGTGACGACACCGCAGAGGAAAGATTCCAAGGATTCCACTATGTTCGGGCCAAGCTTCCATCACGAGCACTGGAGTGAACCTGAGACGCTACAGGAAGAGATTCTCCGCGTCAACCAACAGCTTCCCAATGTGCAATGGGACAGCGTTGATATGGATTCGCTAACCCTTAGAGCCTCTCTGAAGGGACCCTGGGGCACCAATGGAGACACCATCTATATTAAGGTCAAGGTTGATGTCCCCACGAGGTATCCCAGAGCTAGAGCGCCGAAGTTCATCATTGAGAAGACCGCCTTGATGGCTGACCAGACGTACAAGAAGCTTGACCACGAAGTGAACAAACTGGCCGATCAATTCTCAAGAAAGCGGCAAAACTGTCTGGATGTGGCATTCAGTTATTTGCTTGGAGAAATCGATCCTTCTAATAGCGAAACGTTCTTCAAGAACGTCAAAGATCTTGATGATGACTTCAGTGGGATCGAAGATGAGAGTTCCAGTGAGGAAGAAGACAACAACATCCCTACTGGCGGATCTGCTGCCATGTCACAGGAGTTGATCGCGAGCACTGAGCTTGACGCCACCTTAGCTCCAGTGAACCGCCCAACCGTTCCTCCAAATCCTCGGACATGTGGTGCTCGCTTCTCCAATGATGGTCGATTAGTCTGTTTCTTCCCGACTAAAGAAGAGAAGGCGCGCGTCTTGCTCACACCAATTGATGGGTTCAGAGAACGACCGAAAGATGAGCCGATTTTCGCCGGTTTTGGTCGTCTACAACAAGACTCGACCCCTCGGCACAAAGTTCTCAATGACGAGACTTCGGGGACCGAAGATCAATCTGATTCAGAGGCATCCGATAGTTCCTCAAGCTCGAGTGACTCTCAAACCACGTATATGAATAAGATCAACATGTGGTACTTACCCGGCCGTCGGTTTAGAAAGGCCCTTAGCGGGACATTTTCGATCCAATCTAGCGGCGGAGGAACAGGTATCGGTACTGGAACTGGTACTGCTGCTAGCAGACGACGCACGACTAGACCGAAGAATATCGTGTCTATACATAACTATGCGGAAGACCTGCCATCGAAGAAAGAATTGGCCAGTGAATACCTCATTTTCGGAGACGGAGCCTATGTCTGCGAACACAACGCCCTTGTGGCTCAGAAATATGGTCTACACGAGTTGGCCGACGTATGGCGATACGCTGCGCTACTACTTCGAAAGGATATCCCTCTTGAGCTCCTGATGAGCGAGAAACAAGACAGCCATGTTCTTGTCATCGCAAAAGACGCGGTCGCTCGCTTTGGAGACATCAACGCACTCTCAGGCGGCGGTTTGGGTAATAACCTTTCCGGGCGGGTCAAATGGGGATTTCACCCTTTGGCTAAGAATCTCATTAATGACCTTTTTGAACATTTCGAACAACTAGCGGACGTGCAGATGCTCGCTATGCTGTCATGTATATTCAGCGAGTCAGCTGCCGAGGACGGAGTTGCCTACGCAGAATCGCGACTTTCTGAACCGGAGACGCCGCTTCCTATGAAGGCTCCCTCTTACTCGCTTGATTATTTCCCGTCAGATGCCTCTCTTTGGCACGCTCCTCCGGTCAGCTTCAAGAGCCAGGTCAACTCCGGCATATCGACGCCCAAGATCATACACACACCAATCCCCAATGGCTCTTATGGGTCCGATGAACTCTGGGTTGGAGAGCCAGAGTCGACGTCCTTCTCTTGTGGCGAAACGCCGCCAAGTAGGACACCAAAAGACCATCTCTCGGAAGGAGACCCGACTCAGAGCTTGTCTACGTCGCCTGATAACAGACTCCTGCGTCGCGCCAATACAGCATTGACATCTAGCTTGGCTACCATTCAGAGACCCTTTGCAAGCATTACATCTACTTCTCCGCCAGGCCGTAAGCGCGTTAGTCCTGGCGAGGCTTTCCTTAATAATTTCACACCGTCCAATATTACGTGGGGTGGCTCAACCACGATAGGCCCGGCGTCTGAGTCACTTACTATCGTGCGCAATTCGCTATCAGATGATGAGAACCGAAGAGATGAGACTCCATCTTTCGTATGCTATGGCATCTCAACTACAATGGAAGACCAGAGCATATTTGACGATGATGGATGGTTAGACGTGCCATTCTTAGAGCCATCTCGTACAGCAATCTACGAAGGCTACCGCTACAGCTATGCGGAGATGTTGCAGATGTGGGAGCAGCCGTTGGTTCGTCTCGAGATCATGAAATTCAACGTCCTCAAAGATAGACCAACGACCGCGCACTCTGCGTTATTCCGCAGTGCCGGTACCGAAGGCTTCTACAGCTCCTACCACAGCACCGAGAACCTAACTAGTATCTCGCATACTCACTCGAACTCGCATTCTCTCATCGCAAAGGGCAAGAAAGAGCAATTACAGGCTCTGATCGCATCAGACCGTGGCATCGATATCCGCGGTATCTGTCGCGTCCACGAGATCCATCTCGACCCGATCCGCTCTACGGAGGACCATGCCATGGTCGGCGGCGGCGTGGGAACTTGCGAGCGCTGCAAGCATCCGCAAACGCAACTAATCTGCGTCCTATGCAGAGAACCCATCGACGCGCTCTACCCACCGTGTCTAGCCTGCGGCTGCGCGATCCACGACGCATGTCTCTCGGAATGGCACACAGCCGGTGAAACAGAGTGTCCAGCAGGCGACGAATGCGACTGCGTCAAGGAGGCAAGCAGCGGGCAGATCGAGACGATAGCAGCCATGATGGGCGCGCTGCGACAGGGTAAATTCCGCACGTCGTCGACGGACAAGAATGATAAGGGGTTCAGCAAATGGGTTACGGTGGATAGGAATGAGTGGGAGACTGTTGCGAGCGGCGCTAGTCTGCCGCAAGCCGATGGTCAGGGGAAGCCGATTTTGCCGGATGCTGAGCGCGCTCAGCCTACGCTTTCGGCTGCTAGGTTAGTTTTCACTCTCCCTTATTTTCACTTGTCGTGACTTGGGATTTCAAGACGCATTTACTGATATCACTTTCTCTACAGGATCAGCTTGGGCAATCGACTGCGCAAGTCCGCGGGCAATTGGGGAAGTAGTCCTTCCCTGAAGAGACAAACGAGTAATACTCAGGGAAGCAAACTGGTATAAGAACGTACTAATATGTGAGGATGAAAAATGTAATAAGTAAACAGTGGTGACGATGTTGATAATGATGTGGATGAGTCTGGACAAAAGTATGGCGCGCTGCGATCGATGATGTATCGATCAATGAATATACAATTTGATATGTCGCATCTTGTCTCGTCTTGCTGGATGTATCAGCTTGTGTGAGTTTATGATCATGATCTTTCATACACTGAGTTGGCAGTTCTTTGTCCATCATAGACACCTGCAATTCTGCATCATCACTCCAGCGCACGAGGTCGTACGAGCTATTCACCCTATCCCGTTAGGCATGCGACAGTCAGCCATCGAAGTCCATCGAAGCCTTAGTCAACCTACCTATTCCAGCCCTGAATCTAGATCCATCTCGCTAATCGCCATCATCATTCACTCCCTCTGCGACATGCGACCATCACACGTTCACTAGGCATTAACACCATCCAGGAACCCCTAAACAAGAAGCTACTGCAGCGCTACGAACGGGATCTAGCGCGGCCTGCGGTCTTCAACGGGGAACGGAGGACGCCATATTAGCTCGCTACCTCCGCATCTCGTTGTTTACGTGCATACTGCATGAAAGAGCGACGATGTAACCTCGCGTCTCTCCCTATGGGAATTCTCCGTAGGTAAGGAGAATCCGGTTGGTTAACCGATGCCATACGGCGTGAGCCGAACGTACGATTGCTTGCTTGCTTGTTTGTTTGTTTACGCCTGAATCTGTAACGGACGGAGTCCGACGGATGCATGTTTCGCGTGATACCGTGATTTTCATGATCACCACCACCAGGTACCTACTATTTCCAGCTATGGGAATGACGAGGAAAAAGCCATCAGGGTATGTCTGTAGGTTTGTACGTACGACGTCCATGACACATGTTTGATACGATACGAAAAAGTAAGCTGGATATACCTACGTCGCGATGTCGTCATCCCGTACACAAAGGGCTTCGCTGCTCTTCAAAAGGCGACTGAATCCTCCGTCCGTCCTCGTTCCTGAATCTCAATTGAACCATACTCAGATCAATTGAAGAAAGAAACTTGAAGAGGGAAAAACAGAATGCCTCTAGCCCGCCACGTCAACGCCGAGGAGCTCATCGAGCGCCTGCACGACGCCCACCTCACCGAGGGCGGCATGCACCTGCGCCAGCTCATGACGACCTCGCATCTGACGCCCTACGGCACCAAGTACGCGACCGAGGTCAACGTGCCCAAGTATGCCATGCCCGACGAGGGCGCGCCGGCCGATACGGTGTGTCAGTTGATTCGCGACGAGCTGGATTTGGACGGACGGCCGAATTTGAATCTTGCTAGGTATGTATGTGAGTTAGTAGTTGTGGGATGGGACTGACGGGACTAGTTTTGTGAATACGTACATCGAACCGAATGCGGCGCAGCTTATGGAGGAGAATAGTAAGTTAATTGACAGTAGGGGATGTGAGTGTTAGTGATAGTGTTGACCCCTGAGTCTAGTGTCAAAGAACCTCGCCGACAACGACGAGTACCCCGCCATGATGGCCATCCACGAGCGCTGCATCAGCATCCTCGCACAGCTCTGGGGCGTCAACAAGGAAGAGAAAGCCATTGGCACAGCCACGACGGGATCTTCAGAAGCTATCATGCTCAGCGGTCTAGCCATGAAGCGTCGCTGGCAGGAATTCCGTCGCGCCAAGGGTCTTGACAGCTCGAAGCCCAACATCATCATGGGCGCAAACGCACAGGTTGCGCTGGAGAAGTTCGCGCGCTACTTCGATGTTGAGGCGCGCATTTTGCCTGTGTCGCAGGAGAGTAATTATCGTCTGGATCCGGAGCTTGTGAAGACGAGTATTGATGAGAATACCATTGGTATCTTCGTTATTCTGGGAAGCACGTATACGGGTCATTATGAGCCTGTGGAGGAGATCTCGAAGATCCTAGACGAGTTCCAAGAGAGGACGGGTATTGATATTCCCATTCATGTTGATGCCGCATCGGGTGGGTTCGTTGCCCCTTTTACGCATGCAGGCGCCGGTGGGCCAAAATGGTAAGAATTCCCAATCCAACCCCTTAACACAATATTCGTACTCACAATGAGTAGGGACTTCAAACTCCCCCGCGTAAAATCAATTAACGCATCCGGCCACAAATACGGCCTCGTCTGCGCCGGCGTCGGCTGGATCATCTGGCGCGACGAATCCTACCTCCCACAACACCTCATCTTCGAACTGCACTACCTCGGCGGCACCGAGAAGTCCTTCTCCCTGAACTTCTCCCGCCCCGGTGCCCAAGTCATCGTGCAATACTACAACCTCATCCACCTCGGTTTCAGCGGCTACCGCGAAGTCATGGAGAACTGTCTCACGAACGCGCGTCTCCTCTCTAAGAGTCTGGAGGCGACGGGTTGGTACACCTGCGTCTCCGAAATCCACAAGCCGCGCTCTGTAACTGCGGGGTTGGTAGCGGACGTGAAACGCGCCGCCGTCGGCGCCAGCGGGGAGACGTCCGCCGATTACGTCGCCGGTCTGCCCGTTGTCTCCTTCCGCTTCTCGGATTCCTTCAAGGAGGAATTCCCGCAGATCGAGCAGGAGTCCGTATCCCTCCTCATGCGCGCGCGGCAGTGGATAATACCCAACTACGCGTTGCCTCCGAACGAGAACGATACAGAGATCCTGCGCGTTGTTGTGCGCGAGAGTATGAGTCTGGATTTACTCGATCGTTTGATTATGGATCTTGTCTCTGTCACGCAGAGATTGATTGATAGTGGGGATGCGGGCGTTTCGGTGCTGCAGCATAAGGATGTTGGGGCTGCGGGTAGACATAGTAAACCGGAGGAACCGATGCTGGAGCGTACGGTTTCGAGATTGGTGGATGGGGTGCATCGGACTGTTTGTTAGAGGTGTTCTCCTTTTTGGTATGGGAGGAGAGGGAAGGTTTCGAGGAGGGACAAGTATTTTTGGTAATGACAGCTAATGACTTTTTTCTTCTCTTATACCATTCTTCTCTCTCGTTGACTGCATCAAAAACACTGAAGAAAAATAATACATCCGACTTCTCCGCCTAAGCTCAAAGCACCACCGGCTTCCATCCGCCCAAAATCCTCGCAGGATCCTGATACTCAACAAGAACATCTTTATCCCCGGGCAAAGTCAAGTGCCTAGAAACATCAAGTCTCATCGAGACATCAACCGGTCTTCCCTTTAAATCCATCGTATTAAACTCCCAAAACCTCAAATGAGTCGTATCAAAAGGGGGTCCCTGAACCGGCCCCCAGCCCCCAGGCGCAATCCCGTCCGTCCTCGTATTAATCAACACCATCTCCGCATACGGCCAATTATCCATGACGCCGCCCGAATTATCAGGTAGACGGGCGAATGTAGAATCGCCGTTTCCAATGATGGTGCTGTTGATGAAGACGTTGCCGTGGATCCCCTGCACAGTACGTGTCCATGATACCGGACCGATGGATTCGATCGTGCTGCGTAGCCAAAATGCGCTTCCGTACCCGAGGATCGTGTCCCCTGTCCCTGTGAGCTCGCTGTCGACGACGTATAGTGTGCCGTAGGTCGTCATCGCGTCGCCGGCGCCGTTGAGTGTCATGTGATCGAGGATGACTCTTACACCATCAACGAGTAAGGCCTCGGCTTGCCCAGGGTAATAGTTGTTGATGGTGAAGCTACTGAGTTGCAGATCCGCAACACCACGGAACGAGAACGCAGGACGTCTCGAGGGGCCTTGACGGTTCGGGGGATTGAAAGCGCTGTTGTTGGGATATCCGACAATAGTCTTGCGCCGGTCCTGTCCGCGGATCGTCAGGTTCGATTTGTATTGCCAGAATACGAGTTCCTCATAGTTCCCGGCTTTTATGTAGATGGTTATGCGTGAGCTTGGGTTCGCAGGCGCCCAGTCTATGGCTCCTTGGACGGTGTTGAAGTCACCCGTACCATCGGCTGCGACTATCACCGTCGTGGTGCCGTCTTTCGGGCCATGAGACTTCGTTGAGAACGCCCATGGTTTGTCAAGTGTAAAGCCGTTGAATGAGCCGCTGGCGGGTTTCAGTACACTAGGCTCAATCTCGACAAGATACGTCCGTCCGTATGTGAGCTGGTTGTTGTGAAGGTATATCGTTGCCGTGTTGTTTCGAACAATGATGGGATTGAAATAGAAGTCCAAGCCGCCGATGATGTTGGTTTGATACTTGGTTGTGTCCGTATAGTTGGCTTTCGTGGAGCCGTTGCCGTAGGGGCTTGGAGAGAAGGGGATGGATAAATCTAGAGTGTCGATGAGCGTTTTGTTTTCTGAATCATAGACGTTGATTTTGCCAGATGAGCCTATTGTAGGTGGCGATGAGAATGTGATTCGAAGCTGTACGTCAGGGTTGACATTGTGCTGGCCGTTACTAGGATAGAGTTGAATATCTTTCCCGGGAATGCTGATGCTGCGCGAAGCTCCCCTTACGACCGATAGCACGGTAGTAAGAACGAGAAGAACCTTCATGGCAGTTGGCGAATTATGGGGTCCACGTACAATGATATCGACGCCACAATATACTACGATGAATCATCGTCAGGGTCAGTCTATACAAACCTATAATGAACCACCGTCTCAATCGAGGCGAATGGAGTTGCCGGGTTTCCGGAATAGCAACGACCGACAAAATTGGAGATACTATCTTTCCGGAACATTTTTGACTTCTTTTCTCCAATTTTTGGTCTCTTGAAGTAATCGCAACTCCACGCCCCTGGAGAAACTCTTGGAGAAGTCAAGATGCGGGGAATCGTGTGTTGGTCCTTTAACGCCTTCGCATATTATTTGTATGTATGCTGGTCCGAACATAAATACAAAAAAGTATTTACGTTTCCGTAAGGTCAGCGTTCTCAAAAAAACTTGAAGACAGCAGAGCCTGAAGAAGCTAACGGTCGGAGGCTTCGCATGAGTTGAGGTATCGCAGGCTACCACACATCGTGGTCGTCAAAGTCACATGCGCTAGCACACCGATATTACACATTGACTGCCGTCAAGCCATCATTCTGGCACATATTCCGTCCAAGTGGTAAGTTAAAATGGGGGTGGGAGATACCTCAATTCTCAGGGAGCAACGAGTCGACTAATAACCTCATCTACGCAGCGACGCGCTCTCAGTAGACTTTTGTCATCAACAAAATCGCGTAGTCGTTGTCGTGGGTATTGTGTATGCCGATTCCAAATCGCATAACATGTATTCATGTATGTTTTTTCAAACGCGCCATTCGCGAATGTCTCAGACCATAGACATTCCGCGGAAAAAATGATGATTCATACATATGCCGGTAGATGAGTGGGGAGAATGCCGATGCCAATGATCATGATTGGCGTCGAATAGCTACTCGTATCGTACGGAGTAGGAGAAGCCGAAAGGGATGAATTCAGCATTTGTAATAAGGGGCTCGAAATCTTGGGTGATTCGACTTATTCGATCAAGCCTTATGTCGCGTTCCGGCATCTCAATCCAGTCTGCCGCCGGCGGTGTCTGAATTTAACCCAGCAATGGTTGATCTTTCCGGATCGTACAAATCTGACAAAGATCGCGGTCTACCCGCTGCTTTTATTCGCTCTGATTTACTCCGTAGAGCCGGTGGACAGGTTACACGAACAAACTCGTTCGAACCTGGCCACGAGTTGAGCATGCTGCATGTGCGACATGTCATTTCGTAGACAATACTTGCGTCACCACTTCTTTTCGCGCCGAGTTGCCAGATATAATTTTGATAAGCTTACTCGGTAAGCTTGACAAGTCAAGTTGTCCAACCTCCGTGATGCTTCAGGCCTCAATTCTGGTCTATCGTAAGCCGGAACAACGGTGAACAGAGAGACGGTACTACTGGTGGTGTGTCATTGACGATGACGTTAAGAGAAATAACCGAGTGGCGTCTGCCGTACTGGTAAAGAACCTTCGGAGAACCTGTTATCCCTCGGATATTATAGGGAATCCGTTACTCGTTTGTTTGTCTCGGTATAGCTATCGAAACACTGCTAGAACGCGGCGGTAAACAAAAGGTCAAAGCATATGAAGCAAGGGCGGTTAAGAGCAAGAGCATTTCTATCAATGACTTCAGCCAATGCGCAGAGGTCGATACGCCGGTTGACCTGTTTCAGGCATAGCTAACAACACTGTTGAGATTGTCTCCGTCTCCTATGAGTGAGGATCATAATAGAACGGGCCTGAAGGAAATCTTCATAGGATAAAGAGACCATCAAGATCGAAGCTTGCCGATGCTACCGTTAACTCGAATCCAAAATCGTCGACCAACAACCTCCTTAACTCATGTCGAATGCCGTTGTCAACAGTAGACTGGCATCTATTCCGAAGTTAAATGTGTCGAACTGCCTCATACGAAGATGATCCGTAGAATGAGACCGGAGGGTTCGGTAAACTGAACCATGAATCTGTTTCGGATGGAGTGGCAATAGGTATCTTCCAAGGCGAGCTCAGATCCCGACAGATTGGACACATCCCGAGTATGATGCCTACACCAGCAGATGTCGCGTAAATGTAACCGGTGTAAACTCCGAGGCGCAGCAGATCCCAACAAACATCCCGACTTCAGCCCTGAACACAGGGTTTATCCCGAAATGAATAGATTCCGCGATCAGGGCTCTGATGTACTCGTAAAACATTGGCATCAGCACGGGGTGTCATTCGGAGTGCAGTAGATACAGAGCTCGAGATGTCATCATATCCCGTCGACAAACGGTATCACCCCGAATAGAGATGACGCCGAGCTCAGGGTACTGCGCAATTCCGACTCCCACGCATCCCGAGTTCAACAAACACCGAGCTCGATGCTGCCATGAACACGCCTTGCTCGGGAAGTATCATTGCAATCAGGATAACTTCAAACAGGCATGGTTAGTAGTTTTGTTGGCTCGAGACCGAGCGCGGAGGTTCAATACTTCAATATCCCAGTTTCATGCATTGCTGACCATCTTTGCTTTTCTGTTCTCGACTTGATCTAGATGAAGAGTTAAAGGCATAATGATGCTCATTTCGATTGCTGAAGATCAAAAGAAACAGCTCGATTCCTACTGGTTGGAGAGCCTGGGGTAAGAATTGTTCAATCGGCAGGCAAATATTCTTTTCACCAACCAAGAACAATTCCAGAAACCGACAAAGAACGGTTCCATGGTCGTTATCTGCACGATTCTTCTTCTGCAGGTCGGTGTCAAGGATGGCCAATAAGTGTTGATACCAGTGATGGTTCTGTGGCGTTCGCTAGAATCTCGCACCCGGCGAGAACACTCTTCTCTGTACTGTACACCATCTCAACCACACTGTGCAAGACACACACTGACGTTAGACTGACTCATACAATGATGAAGCTGTAACACCTTGTACGAGTCACGTGAATACCGTCCTACCTTGCCTCGTACGCTCTTCTTGCCACGGGTGTTTGTGCTTAGCAATCCAGTCAGAAATAGATGCCGTTTGTAGCACGTCCGCAATAGGAAGGAGCAAACTTCTCAGTGACAAAGAAGAATGCAAGACCGTTCCACGTGTAGCCATTGTGACTTCCTTTCTCTCTGGGTGGTTGCCTCTGAAAGGCGATCACGAGGGAAGGTGATAACGTAAATAGAAGGACAGGATGACGGAGTATTCCGTACTCTGGGGTAAGAGCGACTCTTGCCATTCGTTTGCCTAGAACAGTCGTCCCTCTCGAACATGACTAAGACGACGACTTATACCCATCTCGGCAGTATTCCGTTACGCCGGTCCGATGCGATGAAAGGGACTGGACGGAATAGCGTGGCGGGAGTCGGGACTCGGCGTGATGACCGAATACTGCTACGCTCAATTAGTTTGACGTAGCGTGTTCTGGTGGAGGTGTGGGTGGGAGGTGAAAGGGTTGGTCGCGTCTTTTTCCTCCATGCACCTACATATTATTTCCTACATGCGTCGTATGCAATCGGAGATCAATACTGACTCTTCATCAAGTACCGTACCCAGTCTCTATTATCCACCTTCTTCTTTCTGCTCTCTCCGGAATATTTTGCATCTTTACTTTCTCCATATCATTGTTCTATCCTTGTTCCCTTTACGACCTTCCGTTGTTAGAATACTACCCTGCCAACGTCTTCGCCATGGGTGCCTTCTACGAGGAGATCCCTCCGAACCTGATAGAATGGATGTTGACCCAGAAGGTCTTCTGGGTCTCAACGGCTCCGCTCTCCGGGAAGTAAGTCATCCCGGGCAAACGCCGTATTCTCCAATTTCTTGTCACATATTCGGAAAGTCGGGCTGTGACTGATATCAACTAGTGGCCATGTCAATGTGTCTCCGAAGGGCGGCGCTCCCCGAGAGTGCTTTGGCATCCCGAATAGCAGATCCTTCTGGTACATGGATATGTATGCGATAACCTCTTATTCAAGTCTAGTAACGCATTGAGTACCCATTATTGCCTGACCATCTCTGCACGTATCCAAGATCTCTCCGAAGATACTCCTATGACCAGGCGCTGACACTTAAACATCAGGACGGGCTCGGGGAGTGAGACGATATCACATCTCCTGGAACCCGGCAATGGCCGAATCACCATTCGTGAGTAGAGTCTTTGCTCAGACGAAGCCGAGCGCATCTGCTTCTGTAAAGGTTGTGAGGGGGCGATGTTCACATGCACTTACACTAAGACCCATGATGTTAGTCTTCAACGCATTCGAAGGTCCACCTCGCATTCTAAGATTATGGGGTAAGGGCAGGGTTCTCGAATACGGCAGTTCGGAATTCGATGAGATCGTATCCCGAGAGAAAATCACGACAATGCCGGGCACTCGGTCTGTGATTGTCGTTGATGTCCACCAAGTCGGTACCTCCTGCGGATACCAAGTGCCATTCTTCGACTTTGTGGACTACCGTAACGTCTTACGCGACCACTTCAGAAAGAAGGCCGAGAGATTCGAACAAGGCAACGAGAAAGAAAGCATGGACCGCTATTGGGCTCTTAAGAACGCTTACAGCATGGATGGTCTCCCTGCCATGAAGAGGGGGTTGAAGACCGGCAAGGACCTCTCCATCGCGCCTATTAAGAAGATGGTGGGCAAGCTGGCGCCGAAGAACGGTGGAGGCCATACCGCGACGAACGCCGAATTACATTTCGCATACGTTGTTATCGCACTGCTTGTCGCCTTGGTTGCCGTCCTATTTGCGACACATCCGGCGTTTGATTACTTCCTCGCCCAGAAAGGCGTGCGAGATGTGCTATCGCACGTTAAGTCATTCCCGAGCGGTGCGCCTAGTGCTGCGAGACTATCGTAACGAAACGAATGCTACTATATTCATTTCTTTGGATGGGCATACTTCTAGTATGCGATCGCATTCGTCCCGAGTAGGTCCCTGGGTTGGTTCTCTCAGACTGCCTACCCGGTAGCTCCCGGTTAGGTCGCTTCTCACTCTACGTTGACGCTCTCTTCGATGCGACAACATGCGGAAAATTGTCTCACGCAAATTTATTTCTTTTGTTGACGAATTTCGGCGGCCTCTGAATATGATTCTCCGATTAGATTGATAGAGCCAGGGACGAACAAAGCCGATAGAGACATCCACGTCATAGCCATGTGCCGCAAACGCGCCGCGACAGGAGTATGAGACATGAACTCCTTTCGGGCATTTCGCAGAATTCCCTGGTTTCCGAAGCATGGTTTTGCTTTTTGTTTATTACCTATGATACCTCAATATATCCCGATTGAACTCCATGAGTTACTATTCTGCTCTTCTTTCGCGACTACGTAGGCGGCAAAGACTGATGAAGTGAGAGGAGCACATGTTTCATTTTCGCAGTTACACCATATATGGTTCGCAGCGATTTCAAATGCGATTCGCACATCGACACCTGTAGATTGATAATGTATGCCGTATTCCGTTTACATTCACATACGTTAGGTAGATTAAATCTATCAATCAATCTACTCCCATTCAACTCTCCTCTCTTCCCCTCTCATTGAAGTCGCAAACGCTGCCAACTTTTAAAGTCCATATGCAGCGCGTCGATCAACCACCAACCATCCCTTGCATGCAGGACACTAACCCCATATGTATCCCGTATGTACACATCGTAAACACCGACATGCAGCAACTCCTCAAAGAAATGAGGGGATGGATCTCCAACGCTTTGGCGATCTTCCTTCCCCTCACTGTGTTTGGGAGGTGGACTCCGTACTGTAGACTGTGATGAGTGAATATGAAGGTGGGAATATGAAGGTGGGATATGTGTGTGTGTAAGAGAGAGAGAATGGGGGAATGGGAGAGATGTGAAAGTCAAGGTGAATGAATGAGAGATGTGGAAAACGAGATGTGAATGTGAAGTGAAAGACATGAAATGTAAAACAACGTCAGAGGTAACGCGGGCTGAGACATTACCGCGTTGCTGGAATCTTCCTTATTCTACCATTTCCCGTGAAAGTCACACTTACATTTACATACAGGCAGTTGCCTACCGCATTTCTACTCGTACTGCATCCACAGTTTAGAATGTTTTCTTTTCAACCTGCTTGACCCGAGAGATGATTGGACACCACAAGATCATCACATATGCTTAAATTAAGAGTTTGCTTTTTACGGCGCCAATGGGGGCATTGCTCCCGATGAATGCCCGATGCGAAGCGAAACGAATCGAGACCAGGAGGTTCGATGCCGGCTGGCAATACGCTGCATGATACTGGCCAGGCAAGGAGAAGTAGGCCAAGCTTCGCTTTCTGGGGATCGTCGTCTCGGCTTGAGGACGACACGGGAAGTCGCTGTTCGGCAAGCAAGTCTTTTCTCTGGTCGTCCGAAGCGATGGGATCAGTTCGGTATGAACTTGATTCCGATTTCCAAGCTTCGGCAAGCAAGTGTTCTGAGAATCTGATCCGAGATCCCAAACCACCGAACCCCGTACCTCAAGGGATCTCGCGAATCGGAATCTCGATGGCGAGGATATACGAGATGCATATCATCCTATATTGCATGACGTAGCTAGGTACGTGGCCCTGAAATCCGGAATCCAGATCGATACCGGGAAGACGCCGCAGACAGTTGGAAATTAATACCGAGGATGAGGTCTCCGCGGAGTCGGTATTTTCCCGTAATCTGGTGCCCAGTTCAGGGGCTTTGATGATATCAGGATGGCGATTCGGAATTCGGACTGCTGTTCATGAAGCGGCATCTGAAGATAGATTCTCAACCCCGACGATGACGAACACCGTATTCCGGGGTTTCTCCAACTTTTAGATATACATACCGAGACGAGTACTCGTACCTTCCCGTTGGTGAAGACAATGCGTACCTTGCCGCTAGGTATTCGATTCGACCCCAGTCGCGTCGTAATGAGGCTGAGCCCGCATCAGTCTCCAAGAACGCACTGACTTCTCAAGTGGTTTTGCTCGACAGTCATTCGTAGCTCAGTCCGTATACCGGATACCTTACCATTCAATACCGAACTCCATATACCAATCGCAAACTGTGAATCAATAAGAGCTGCATATCGCCCTGCACTGATAGGCGATCAGTGGATGTGGTTCATGCCGCTCTGCATATGTAAGTAGACCGTAGCATATCCGTACATAACCCACTCTGCAGTCCTACTGGTTCGGCATTCCATCTGGTATTTCCACCTTCAAGACCAGTACTCGTAAACACCGTACGAAAACGCAGGGTTGCATCTCCCTCCAACTTCCCAAAGCAGAACATCGTGAGAGTTTCGTTGGCTGTGCCCCTGACACGTCTGCCGTGGCTCGGGATAAGACGCCGAGCCGAGTCTGACCCCGAGGCAGAACGGTGTCCATCCGTGTTCAGGACGTTCATTCGGGGTTGATGCGGTCCTGGTGATCATCGACTAGGAAGACTGCACTCGGTTAGACCCCGAGATGCAGTCCAAGAGCTACCATTCATCGGAGTGTGACCTGGACACGGGGACTCGGAGTCCGAGAGCCAAGACAGAAACAACCCGCCTTGGAGAAGATACGAACCCGAGAAACCGATGCTGCCGAACATCGACAAAATAGGGAGGTCGAAATCGTCTTGACATCTGGACATCCCTATGAGGAAGCCCAATCAATCTGCAGCAAGGGGTTCCGCCGTCTCGGTATCAGGCATGATTGGGACGCGTGATTGACCGGGTGAGTATTCGGTCGACATCCCAATCAGCATTTGCCCCTTAAAAGGGGCCTTGGTCCAGCTGGAAATTGAACTCATCTCACCCCGTCATCTTTTTGAATAGGAGTGAATCTTCACGACCCTCTTGCCAGACAGAGAAGTGCACGACGTCGGACGGCCTGACCCTCCGCTTCAGGAATGAAGTTCCGTACGGAATACGTAACACGCACTAGCATTCCGGCCCGTCCACGATCCTGTCGGTCCGAGCAGGTCCGTCGGTCTAGCCCAAATTTACCTCGGCATAACCCGCCAACGAGTTCCTGGACGATTATAAATGCACAAACTCCAGCCGAGGTGTTCATAAAGTGTTGCAATAAGATGCAATCTGGGATTAAGAATAGGAATCCGAGTCCCTGGTGCCTTCAGATGGTCTCTTCCTAGAAGTTCGGATGTGAGCAAACGGAAGTGTTTATCGCGCTGAATCGCGATCTCGATTCCTATGTCCAAAGATCGAACGCTCGTCACACAGCTGGAAACCGGCAGATTTGCAGCCACAGACCCACGAGTCAAGCAAACGCAACCAATCAGAAATCCCCTATTTTCTTTTCCGCAGGTCTCGACTCGTCCAGAGAACCCACATGACCTTCCAGGTGGGGGAGAAATCTCTGGGTTTAGGCATTCCTGCTGTCCCAAAAATATGCTCTTAGACAGAAACCTGCCGCGTTGGTAATCCGTTCCAGGTGAGTATGTAATCCGGACTGGTCACCGTATGATCTCATTCACCGATCCGCCCTGCTGCAGGTTGCGCAGGTGAAACATCCTCGGCAAAAAAAGCAGCTCGGTAAGCCTTGGCTGCTGCTCTCTGCTCTGTTGTTGCTCCCCTTCCCCCCTTTGTAGGTTAGGGAATAACAAAACAAAGCCTCACACTGCATTTCCCATTTGGGGGAACGCGTATGTTTCACGATCACACGTTGTTTACGACTCATGCCGGTAATCTTTGAATCATTGTGTTCCTGACAAATTGTCCCACTGAGCGTCGTCGAGCGGATCTTTTCTTTCTTTCATATCTTCTTCTTTTCGTTGTGCTTTTTTCATAAAAGAAAAAACAATGTCGTGTAAGTTATTGCAGGTAACGTCGCCATAGTGCAAAGAAATAGCAAAACCCCTCTTTGAGTCTTAAAGACCTCGTGGACTGACATGTCGATGAAGTCACAAGTATCGCGGGTGCCGCCGTGGGCGCCCTCGCGGCCGGAATGTACCTTGACGGGAAGTTCCTGGTCCGCAATGATCTCCGCCAAGGCAGCAAGAAGCTCAACATGATGCTCGGCATGCGCTTTCTGTCTCAACAGATCCAGGAGAACAAGCTGACGGTGTACGACTTCCTCGAGGACAGAGCCAAGAGTCCGGAGGGCAAGGATATATGTCTCATATTCGAAGACCAGGAGTGGACTTACACGGAGTTTTACGAGGCTATCCAGCCCGTCGCAAACTGGCTCATCAAGGACCTAGGGGTCAAGAAGGGCGAGGTCGTAGCCGTCGACGGAACGAATACCTTCGAATATCTCCTGATTATATTCGCCATCGAGTCTATCGGTGCCGCGTTTGCTCTGCTCAACTCCAACCTCACGGAGAAGGCCCTCGTTCACAGCGTCAAGCTTTCCACGGCTCGCTTTCTCCTCACGGACAGGCAAGTCGAGGATCTGGTCTCCCCGATGGAGGCTGAGTTGACCGAAGCAGGGGCCAAGATCATCTACTATGACCCGGGATTCATACAGTTGCTCAAAGATGTCGAACCACTACCCAAAGATCGACGTATCGGCCTGGATCCCCTGGGACCTTCGAACCTGCTATATACCTCCGGCACAACTGGCATGCCGAAAGGTGTCGTCCTGTCCCGCGCAAAAGTGCTACTATCAGGAAAGGCAACTAGCAGAGTCCTAGGCCTCAAGCCCGGTGATCGCATGTACACATGTCTACCAATGTACCATGCCACGGCACTGGGACTCTGCACAGTCCCTTGCATGATGTCCGGAGCCACAGTCGTCCTAGGAAGAAAGTTCAGTCATACCACATTCTGGCCCGAGGTCCATGCGTCGAAAGCCACTCATCTTCAGTACGTCGGTGAGCTGTGCCGGTACCTGGTGAACGCACCTCCGAGCTCGCTTGACCGCGGTCACAAGGTGCGCGTGGCATGGGGTAACGGCATGCGATCCGATGTATGGGAGCGTTTCCGGGAGCGCTTCGGCATCGAGTGCATCACGGAGATGTACGGTGCCAGCGACGGTATGCACATGTCGATGAACCCGAACAGGGGAGATTTCTCACGAGATGCTATCGCTGTACACGGTCCACTCTGGCATTTCATCAACCGTGACGAGAAGCGGGTTCTTGTCGATCCGGAGACGCAGGAGCTAGCGCGGAACAAGGATGGCTGGGCCATTGAGGCGAAGGTTAACGAACCTGGCGAAATTATTGTTCGAAGTGAGTTACAGCCCCTTTTTGAAAAGAAGTTGCCAAGCCATTACTAACACTGTCACAGTGGACACGAGCAACCCCGACCGAGGTTCCCCTCAGTACTACAACAACAAATCAGCCACGGTGAAGAGGCGCGTATCAGACGTGTTCCGAAAGGGAGACCTCTGGTTCCGATCTGGAGATCTCTTCAGAGAAGACAGCGACGGTCGCGTGTTCTTCGTCGACCGTCTCGGCGACACCTTCCGTTGGCACTCCGAGAACGTATCGACCAGCGAAGTCAGCGACGTCATCGGTGATTTCCCCCAGGTAGCAGAGGCCAACGTCTACGGCGTGCTCGTGCCGAACGCCGACGGACGTGCCGGTTGCGCAGCCATCGTGCCCACAGAAGACGCCATGAAGGGAGCCGGGATCGACTTCGCGGCGCTCGCGGCGCACTGCAAGGCGCGTCTCCCGCGGTATGCGGTGCCGTTGTTCCTGCGAGTCACCAAGAGTCTCGACTACACGGGCACGCACAAGATGCAGAAGCAAAAGCTCAGAACTGAGGGCATTGAGGTTGCGGCTATCAAGGAGTCGTCGAGCGAGGACCAAATGTATTGGCTTCCTCCTGGAAACAACAAGTATGTGCCTTTTGCGGAGAAGGATCTTCAGGAGCTCAAGGGTGGAAAGGTCCGGCTATGATATCACGTACTGTATGGGATTCATCTGATGATCTCCTTTGTATTTTGTAATGAAGTTGACAGCGTGGAGCAGTGGAATGAAATGATGTACGAGAGAATCGTCGCGTGTTGGCCGATGGCAGTTGTGGTGATATGGTCTAAACAAGTCAGTTCATCTCCAAAATACAATCAACAAGCCAGAGAGTGTGAGAAATGTGAGAAGTGATGAGTTTGGGTCGACCATCTGTTTCAACAGGTCGTATCTGACGCGGGATGCCAAGAGATAATCCCGGGCCGAGTCGGGCCGGGTCGGACCCCTGAGCCGAAAGGAGACGACGACGTACAACCTCAACTCTTGGCAGCATGAACCCAGATGACTGGCAGGACTTCGATTGTCATAGGTAGAAGATGTGAACTGTGGAGTAAAGGCATTTCTGGGGTCTGGGCTTGAGAAGCTGGATATCACTGGCGTCAAGCTCGCATGGAGAGTCAGGCAATCCGAAGACTGCAACTATGCTGGTAGTTCTGATTCAGAAGAGGTCAAGGTGTGACTGGAGTGAATCTCCAATACATTCCCATTGCCCAAGCCCGTGCGCGGAAGGGGGTGTGATTATATCTTTTTCGTGGTCGGGGACGAGTATCGCCATCGATGGTATGTGGAGTCAGTTCGACTCTCGGCGGAACACCAGTCTCCCCTATTTTTTTGTCGATGAATTTCAGGACGTGATGACATTTTAGCTCTTCAGAAAACGATCTAGGATAAGAAATAGGTATATCGTCGTCGATGCATTACTGATTCGCAATCCAAAAAAGAAGCTGAAAAAAAATCCTCGAAAAAAAACACCAAAAAAATTATCCCCCGCGGTCCTTACCGCCCTGGCTCGGGTCTCTCAGTGCCCTCGCTCCAGCGCGCCCTGCTTTCGCATTTGGTGTGGGTATTTGTTTGCCGTAACTACGCTCTAGCACTGCTCGGCCACAGACGGTGGGATCATTCCAGCGCACCACAGGCACCCCCTCTCCCGGGAAAGGGGGGGGCGTGTGTGTGCGTAGGGCAGATTCCCCCTAGCTAGGACGCGTTTCTGAACAGGAAGCGGGCGTGTGTGCAATGTGGTGAACTGGGGGCGAGTCCGTTGACCACTGCGCCATTCTCTGTACTGGTGACAGGATGGGGAATTATTTATAATTATATGGCTGGGTACACCTTTTTTGGTGGGATGACAGACGGAAGGTGCGATGCTGCGTGCCTGCCTTTTCGTCGCATGTGTCGTCGCTGCCCCTTATGGTGGGGCACGACCGAGGCAAGTTGTCGGGCGGGAGCCGGCGAGATGCGTTGGTTGAAGGTATCGTATCGATTCATCTATTTTGCGACGAGGAGAGTCATGATATGTCATTTACGTTCGCATTCCTGAGTGGTTGGGCTCGTATGCAGTTCGACTCTCCTACGAAAATAGATTATCTCCTGTGAGGACACCTTCGTGCCACGTGCCTCTCCTATTTGCGTAGTATCGATACAGATGCCTCAAATGTCGCCGGACTGTGACCCCTTTTTCGAACATGGCTGTCGTTTGTAGCAAATGAACTTGTCAATGACGATAACAGTAGTACGACCTGTATTTGCCCCTCAGATGTATTAAAATCAGTGACCTCTACAACAGTCCCGTAATCTCGAGGAATATCGAAGGCATCATCACGAGCCATCATTGACGATGCTGATTACTAGCCATGGTCACACAACACGATCATGGTCGTCTCGGGGGCCTCGTAGTCGTATAGGAGTCGAGTCCATATGTATTTCGTAACAAAAAACAAATCTATACGCCCTCATGTTGCAATCTGAGCGGGCGGGCCACGAAGCCATCTATCTAGAAAAATCTAACAACTCTTTGTCGAGACAGGCACTACTAGGCATTGACATTTCACAAACACAGAGGTTCGAGAAGTAGAAGTCTGCACTAATTATAAACCTGGTAAAAACTCTCTGGTATTCTTTCCCCGTTCTCTTTCGCAGAAAATAATTACATGCCCTCGCGAACGATGCATGTTTCAAAGCAGACATAGGAAAAATGAAGTAAAACCATAAAACGACTGTGTGCGATGCTACGCCTAGGAACATTTTTTTACTTGGGGTTCCTAACCCCATAATGAAACAGAAGCTGTTGGTCGAACTATCTTTGCTCGAACGAACCACTCAGCCTTTTTTTCGCGCCCGCAAGTTACCATGATCGAAACGCCGTCCCCGGCTTAACCCAGGGCTTGTGACCCTATAAAATAGACACAGAATAGAACAGAAAAGGGTGTTGACTGATATGTTCGGATGGAGAGAGAAGCTGAGGAGAACCGCAGGGAGGATTCGTTTGCAGCATCCTAGGTATCGAATAGACGTCGTATCATCATCTTTCTAATCGAGGCTGGGGTTCCCACCCGTTAATATATGCCATTAAACCCATGCCGATCAACACAACACCAATCATAGATGCGTACGGAATGCTGTTTGCCAAGACCTTGTTAGGGGCAGCCGTCTGAGCCGGCAAGGAACTGGGTGTTATCGTGGATGACCGAGACCGGTTGCGGCAGTGAGAATCATCGGACGTGCGACCTTGAGTGGAACTGGATCGGGACGAGCTTGCCGCCTCCGAGTTAGTAATGGCTTCACCGTTGGCAGCAGCATAGTCATTCCGCAGCCGTCTATCAAGACTCTCTCTTTCAGCAAGCTCTCTTGCTTCGGCCTCTTGACGGATTTGCAATGCCATCTCTGCCAATGTCTTACGTTGACTATCCCGTTCAGATTCTGCTGTCTCGGCTCGCTGCTTGAATATATCAAGCTCTTGCCGGAGATCCTTAATCTCTAGAACCAAGGACTCGATTCGTGAATGCAAATGAGTGGCAGATGCTTCGATGTCCTCGGCATTTGGAGAGGCATGTCCTCCAAAATCAGGCTTTGGAGGGTCGATATCCATAGGGTCAAATCCATCATTACATACATCAGACGCTCCGTCGAGTGGTGTGTCTCTGATCGATTCTGTGGAAGGTGGGCTGGCAGGGTTAGTTTCCGATTCTTCAATGTGCTTCTCTAGCCGCCTAGCCAACTCTTCCGCATTCTCTCGGGCTTGGCGTTCTTGGTGAAGCAGCTCTTCTAGATCTCGCACGCGCGATGTCTGAGATTCTATTTCTTTCTTCGCGCTGCTCAAAGCTTCTGTGAGTTGCAAAATTTGGCTTCCACTACCTTCGTGTCGAATAGGAGACATATTTTGAGAATGAGATTTAGCACGTTCAGTGATGCCTCGCTTCAGAGAGACATCCGGCTTTTCTGGTAAGGGTTGTTGCGGCGGAGGCGCTGGCGGGTCGGAAAACCTCGCCTTGTTGTCGGACCTGAACGATACACCACCTCCATTAGTCATCGGCTTTGCAGAGTCAGCGCCTTCAAGCCTCTCAAGGTCCTTGATCTCTTCTTTATTACTGAGAAGAGCATTGATGAAATGGTCAGTCCTGCCGAGGTCCTGAGACTGAAGTCGCGCATTACGCATCTCGCTCTACAACTGATATTAGCGCGACCCAGAGCCATTATGTCCCGTCGATAATGAGAAAACGTACCTGCAGCTTCCGGACGATTTGCTCTGTACTTATGGAGGAGAAGAAGAAACCACGTGGGTATCCCATAACGTTAGCTTGGGAGCCCATCGCACCGCCTGGTACCATGCGTCCGTTGGCGGTCATCGATGACTGACTGCCGGCTCGCTGGCGTAGGGGAAGCGAATTCTGCGGACCCATCATTATAGAACCGTTCGTAGGATCGATATCTACAAAGTTGACGTCAAGAGAAGCACTCGCATATCCGGCGTACTCTACTTTAGCGGCAACTTTGTGATGAACAACAGTCTTCTGATCTTCACTGACTATGTCGATACCAAGTTCCAAGTGATCACCAGTTTGTAGTTCGTGTGGTTCGGACTCGCGGTTCTCTTGTGACAATCGCGTGCCATTGACGAAAGTGCCGTTGGACGACTTGACATCGCGAATCCATATTTTTCCTTGGCGATCAGCCCATATCTCAGCATGCTGTCGAGACAGCACTTTACTGTCAAAAAAACCGTTGATCGGGGTTGGAAGCGTCTTTGCGTTTGTCTGACGCCCAATTCTGAGGCTATCAGGAGAATACGGAACGGCGATGGTCTTGCGTTCAAAAGTACTATTGAGTGATAGCAAATAGAGAACCGGCGGGTTGCCAGGAGGTAGAGATTCAACCATTGGTCGCGGCATGTTTTGTTGGGATGTCATCTGACCTTGGGAAGAGGAAATAGAAGGTGGTGCATGTAAGGGCCCAGACCCATTCAGCCCATTCATCAATTGTGGGCGCCCGGTCGGCATGCGAACGAAATCACCCTGCGGATCAGACTTGGATGGCCAAGGGGCCTTGGGCTGTGGTCGTTTGCGCTGTGCAACTGTAGCACCATTAGACCAGGCGCTCGCATCTCCGGAAGCGAGCACAGGAACACCGTTGGACTGCGAAGTGGGGGTCGCAACAGTAGAAGTGGAGGAGGAAACAGAGGAAATAGAGGAGATCGACGACGACGAGTTGTTTCGCTGCAAGTTTTTGCGGGGTATCAACATGCGGTTCAGGTCGTCGGAATTTACGAGTTGCCCAGAATGGCCACCGTTCATCCCGTTCATGCCCCAGGCCGGCCTGTTGTGTTGGGTGAAGGTTGGTGGGTTCGCGACGGCCGTCATGGGGGAAACTGGCGCAGGAGCCGTTCTGAAAGGATCGTGGTGATGAGAAGGATGGAAGGGTCTCAACACAAAAGCTACCGGAGCTTGTGGGAAGGGCGAGTAAGGAAGTTGTTTGCCGGCGGTTGTCTCTTTTTCCACTCTACCTTTTTTTTTAACGACAACAACAATAACAACGAGTCGAGTCGAGTCGGCGTGTTAGCTTCACTTTGCGCAGGGCCAAGACTGGGAAGGCCACTGGAGAGAGGTCACTTCGAAGCCCGGCGCCCAGGCAGGCTTGGCTTCTAACGGAGGTAGGTATGTTCAGAGTGGCAGAGGCTGTCCAGAGCGGATGCAGACAAGACAGAACTAGAACCGGATGGGCGTGCGGGTCTACGATGGCGACAGTCGGCACAGAAGAGGCATCAAGCAAACAACTGCAACCATCGAGAAAGTGAAGTTAACAAAACAAACAAATGATGAAGAGAAGGTATACAGAAGCCCAACAGCCGTGCGGACGTGCGTGATGACCTGTCGCGTCGCGATGCCAGGGAGGCGAGTACTTCGTATGGGCAAGTTGTAGATAGGGCTTAGTAGAGAGGAGGTCGTTCAGAAAACAAAACCGACGACGTTGCTAAGAAGGCGGTCTTTACTGAGACGGGCTTAGCTGGAAAAATACATTCATTACCCACGCGGACCCACCCAGTATTTCGTACCTGGGCCGATAACCCCTTGTCCCGGCCATGATGCCTTATCTCATGTTGGGTCAATGCGTAGGGCCCCGTCTGGTGCCTATCGTTGCATGCCGCACGTGCATAGATATGACGCTTCCGAGACATTATGAGGGAACGGGGTGCTATAGGCTGTAAACCGTAGGGCGACGCTGTATCAGTTAGGTTAGGTAAGTTTAGGGAAGCCACCTGACGTGCATGACACCTGGCGCTATAAGGCCACTATAACTGCTACGGTTAAGTGCCTACGATATTCTCTTGTGCAGGTTCGACTGTGCCTAAGGCAGTTAGACCGCTGGCACTTTAGCAGCGAGGGGAGACACAGAGCCGCGCCAAGATCCGGGGCAGCCAATCAGCGGGTGCGTTAGTCGCGACACTAAAAGCAAACCCATCGCATCATCTCTTATGGCATAACTCTACAAGAATTGCATCTTCACGACATAATAGGACCGCTGAGCCATCCACGTCGTCACTCTGCCTACAATCACCCCCGCAGTCGCGTAAATTCACGCGGATAATAGTGTCAACCAACCCCCCAAGTCGTCCTTTTACAGCCAGATCATCATTCCACAATGCCGCCGGTGCCGACGAGCCACGGAGCCCATGGCCCCTCCGCCACTGAAAAGCGTACGTCTGCGGTGACGAACTTGTCTCTGCATGTGAAACAGGAGAATCTAATGTTGGCTAACGGCGCGTCTAGTGAAGATGGGTGCTTTGATGGGAGGCAGTAAGTTTGGCACCCGAGTCCGAGCAGTTCATGCGGATGCGACTGAGATTGAGACTGAGACTAATCCTTTGCGCAGCCGTCGGCGTTATCATCGGCTTCATATATGGTTAGGAAGCTCCCTTTTCTCCTTTGCCGGTGCTCATTCTGACATTTGATCTTTTCGCAAAGGAACCGTCAACATCTTCCGGTATGGAGCTGGTACTCACGGAATCATGCGGACTCTCGGACAGTACATGGCTGGTTCCGGCGCTACTTTTGGGTGAGCATGAAAACACAACGTCCATCATCGTCTTGTCGGACACCGTGAGCTAATCGCAGGGATTTGTCAACTGGCAGATTCTTCATGGGAATCGGCAGTGTCGTAAGATCAGATGCGTCACCGATTGCCGCCGAAGCTTTCGCCCGAGCACAACGACGACCCTTCATAATGGCCGCCCACCAGGCCTACCGACCTCGCGAGAAATGAGCGCATTCACAAGCGATCCCACTTCACCCATTCCAACATCCGCCGGGGATGTTCATCTTAAGGCGACCGGACTGAGCACGGCCAGAATGAGGCTTGTCAAGGTCCTTGTACCCTCTGTACAAAACAGAATTATACTCGATGAAAATATGCTCGTTATGGTCCTGAAGGGCCAGGAGTCACACTCTGCTCACTCGATTGAGTACTTGTTGTTGTTTATCAGCCATAGTTTATCGAAACAGGCACGGATTTTCTCACGATTATCGTCACCATCCTCGTCATGATAGTAGTCAAGTTGCTGCTCTCCGGTCATTCTTGTGCTACCCTACCACTGGAGCCCGCAGTAATAGGTCTGGTCTCTTATCGCGATCGCGTCATCTACCGGGAAATATGTGCGCGTGTCCTGGCCAAAGAACTGCTCGAATTTGGAGATGTGTGGACGGCCCCGTTACGGATCCGTGACAGCGTTGCAGGACACCAAGCGCAATGTCCTGCCCAACGGGTGAACGAGGGAACACGCCAAGTCGTTCCCATTCTCCTGACTTCACGCTAGGCCTCGAACGTTCTAGAGTCGTGCGTCAGCCCTTCATATGCCCGTTGTCCGGCATCACTGTCCATGTAGAAGACGCAAGCGCATCTTGCGTAGAATAAGTAGGGGGCTGTGCTTCGAGCGTCGTCTTTACATGGCCCACGTGAAGAGTGTGCCACACCTCACGATCTCGCAGATCAGCAACATAAGTCCCTCTTGGAACCAGAGGTGCAGTTGGGGAATACAAGCCCTCACAGGGAATGCTACATGCAAGGACCCTCCATGGCCAGGTGTTTGCCAGGTCTCATCTTTGATCGTACCCTTTCCTTATGAGGTAAATGTGGCTGGCGAACACATCCCTTGTGCTCTCTACCTCTTCCTATCTATTCCTATCTGAGCATGTCATTCGTAACCGCTCACTATAGGATTTGCGTACTAACCCGGCGCACTGGCTCGTCATCCCTGGGAGCACGATGAGCGGCAGATATCGCCAATACCAATGACAAGCGTCTGCGCAAGTCGTACATATATTGATTACGGAATATCTCCTGCAGCTCGATTCGTACATGCAGGCTTTTCTTTGTTGTGTTCAGCTGTTCAGCCTATCAATCTCACCGGGAATCTCTCGGATCGGGCTTTAGATCTAGCGAGTCAAGCCACAATCGGGGCATCGTTCTCCTCAACAACAGAACGACTGACGATATCAACTGATCTGATCCTTTGCCAATGCTGCGGCTGTTATCATGTCTACCTATTTTTATCCTCATGGTTGTATGCGTTTCGTTTCGTTTGTGCTGTTGACTGCTTCGTGATGCTACCTACTTGCTACTCAACTCAGGTACACCCGCTTGGCGCATGGACATACTCCATCATCGAGGCACGTCAGAGCTACTGTACCATCCCGCCGAGCGGCTCCGTGTTACTTACGTCGCCGTGCAACTTGGGACGATCAGCCCATACGCGTCTATATATACCGGGCTCCTATAACTTATACATAACCAAACATCTGCGTCATCTCGCTACCGGCACTCAGTCAAAGCGAAGTTCCGACGGGGTTGTCTCAACTAAGGGCTAAGTTAGGAACGGCTTTGCTTTTTTGCGACATCGTTGACCAGGAAGGTCGACTTGAGACGTCGCATAAACCAATTAGACAAGGCGACGCCTCGTAACGCCTCTCAGTGCTCTCTACGAATGTACCTATGTTCAGCATGTTCCAGTCATCCCCACCCGCGGTTCAAGAGTGCCCAATTACCGTCCGTGATATAGCTGATAGGCATGGATCGACATCTACCAGTGTTGTAAACAAACCAGGAGATAGAGAACCTTCCATCCCAGGTCGTCATCTGCATATGCGCCCGCTTGAGGCGACCTCATGGCCTCGCCATGGTTTGACCCGAACGTGCGGTCTACTTTCTCGCAATATTGGGTCTTTGTGAGACTTCCAGCTTGATATAATCAGCTTCGCTCTAACACGGGTAATCAGGTCCCGCGTCTGCCTACCATACGCCACTGTTATTGTCATGGACCAGGTCCTAATTACACCTTGGAATCCCGGAATGACGATGTATCGGTATGGTATGTGGCCTCTCGGGAAGGCGAATGCCCGGTCCCATAGAGAGACTCACCCTGACCCGTGGACTCATAACACAATCGGTTTATAAGGGGTTCCCTTCCCTTTTTTTCCATTCCTGGTCCATTGAAATTCCCGTTTATTGTCGTGTACTTGTCCGGTGAGAGGATATGTGGTTTTCTGTTCGCCTTCTCCCCCTTTAATACCCACAACTTGTGCTCGATTGTAGCCGTCCTCTCGTTTTTAATTTGTATATTCAATATGAAGTTCCTGGAAGGGTTAACTACCCTCGTCGCCAGTCTATCGCCCTCAGCGCAAGATGGGTGAGTTCATCGAGTTCGGATATCAGGGTCGCGACTCAAGCTGCTGACAACTTCATCAAGGTCATCATTATGGGGCAGATTAATGGCCCCCGAGCTCCCCAAGTGGATTTCGATCGGTGGCTTCGGGGACTTCTCCTTAGTCCCATGGGGTGACCTGACATCCTCTGGCAGTGATCCCTATACCATGGCGCCAGTCACCCACAACACTCGCAGATACGAATTCACCATCAGTCGTGGCGTAATAGCGCCAGATGGATTTGAGAAGAGCGTCATCCTAGTCAACGGGCAGTTTCCAGGACCCCTGATAGAAGCTAATTGGGGCGATGAGATCGAGGTCACCGTTCACAACAACATTGACGATGTGCCAGAGGGTACGGCGATACACTGGCATGGCTTCTTGCAGACGCGGACTGTATGGGAGGATGGAACGCCTGGTGTATCGCAGTGTCCCATAGCCCCTGGGAGGACCTTTACGTATAAGTTCCGTGCCGAGCTGTACGGCACATCTTGGTATCACTCTCATTACTCGGCTCAATACTCTGGAGGTCTCTTTGGTCCCATCGTCGTCTACGGTCCGACGAATCTCGACTACGATATAGATCTTGGTCCTATCATGGTCAATGGTAAAGCAGGAACACATGAATGAGCTGCCTTTGACAACTTACTAACTCTCACCTAGACTGGTCTCACGAAGACTACTATGCCATCGTCAAGCGAGTATTAACCCCTGGTTTCCAAGGCCGTGTGTTCTCCGACAACAACCTGATCAACGGACGGATGAACTACGACTGCTCGGCCATCGACACCCCACCACCACAGTCATCACTACAACCAGGCCGACCAAGATTCAAGGCAACCAAATGCACCAACAATGCCGGTTTATCGAAGTTCGAGTTCCAAGCTGGCAAGACACATCGCCTCCGGTTTATCAACACAGGCTCGGAAGGCGTTCAGCGTATCTCCATAGACAACCACACGATGACTGTCATCGCCAACGACTTCGTCGAGATCCAGCCCTACGAAACTCAAGTGGTCAGCATTGGTATTGGACAGCGCGTCGATGTCGTCGTCAAAGCAACCGGTGATCCGGATTCAGCCTATTGGCTACGATCCATTCTGACATCGTGCTCTTACGCCAAACAACCAGTCGCCCTTGCAGCCATCTACTACGATGATGCTGACAGAGATTCCGTTCCCACCACACAGGGCTGGGACGTTCCTGACCCAGGCACATGCGCCAACGACGATCTGGCCCTTACCGTGCCGTATTATGCCATGGAGCTTCCCGAGCCGTCATGGACGCAGAACATGGACATTGGTCTATACAGGAATGCCTCAGGGAATCTCCTCTGGACACTAGGTGTAAGTCCTCCCCCTTTAATCCTCACCAAGACAGCAAAGCTGAACGCATAAAGGGTCAAACCGCCCGAGTTGACTACAACAACCCAACCCTCTTCCAAGTAATGGACGGCGACCTCGACTTCCCCCCAGAAGCCAACGTCTACGACTTCGGCACCAACTCCTCCATCCGCTTCATCGTCAACAACCCCACGCCCGCGTAAGTCCCCCTCCCCTTCCCCTCATTCCCACCAAAAACTAACAAATCTAGCCCCCACCCCATGCACGCCCACGGCCTAAACATGTACATCCTCTCGCAAGGCCCCGGCCCCTACACAGGCGAACCCCCCGTGCGGCCCTCCAACCCCATGCGTCGCGACGTGCAAATGGTGCAGGCCTTCGGCCACATCGTGGTGCAGATGGACGTGACGAACCCGGGCATCTGGCCGTTCCACTGCCACGTGGCATGGCACGCGTCCGCGGGCTTCTTCTCGCAGATGGTGTTCCTGCCCGACGAGATCGCGAAGCTGCGCTCGCGCATGCCGCCCGCTATGGGCCGCATGTGTCGGGAGTGGGATGCGTTTACGGACGTTGTTGTGCCGGATCAGATTGATAGTGGGCTTTAATTCTTCTTATCTTGGGCTTTGATATATGGGCTTTGGGGGGCTCGTTGCTAGTGAGTGGGCTGTGGTTTGATGCACCCCCTTTTTGGAGGTACACGGTATATGGAGTCTGCCGTATATGGAGCGCGGTACATGTCTTTTCATCGCATATATTATCTACCTACCTTACCTACCTCACCCAGGTCTCGATTTCCTATCATCATGGCAAAGAAAGAAAGGGGCATGCACGCACGCGGCGGAGCGGGATGGAAGTATACATTTCGTATATAATATACCAGCATTATCAACTTTACCTATCTTATCAGAGCAGGAAGCATTAACAATTCTCACATTTCGTTGCATTTTCATATTCACAAGTCATATGGAGAGGATGAGAGCAATAGGGTGAGATAGGGCGAGTCAGGACGGGATCCCACCCCCACGTCTCCAACTCCCTCACTTCTCAACTCCCCCCAAACCATAGGATAACAAACACCGCCAACAGACCACGCTTCGCGTACGGATTCGTCAGAACATCTGACACATCTCATTCTGCCAACTAACAAACAAACATGAGCCAGCCCCTGACTCCATAACAGTACTGACATTCTTATCCGATGAGACATAATATTCGCAACATATTTCCAATCAGCAGATAGATCAAAACAAACAAACAAGCAAACATGCCAGAAATAAACATGTAGGTCGAAACAAAGACGGCATGTCTTGTCTTAATACGTCAGCGGATCGGCCCAATCGAAGCACGTCGTACAACGTAAGATAACGTGCGCACGATTACTCGCACCAGTTCGCACAGAACTCCCCATTACGCACTTGTCAGTTGTAAATAAGTAAGGGACCAATATCACGGGTTCCATGCACGTGATTGCAACGAGTAACGCAGAGCATTGCGCCTTGTTATTTGCCTAATTTTTTTTATTTGACAAGTTTCGTTCATTCATTTCGCCCCCCGACCATGCTTGCTAAACGACGAATCGCGCACTATACAACATAGGAAAGTGGTTGGTTGGTTGGTTGGTTGGTGGGAAGGGGGGTGAAAAGGAAAGAAATGCAGGGCGAGCCGGTCCTGTGTCTCTCGCCAAGTCGATCTAGGAGGAAACAAGCAAGTCTTTCTCGTCAAACTTGTGAGAAAGAGTCTAGTTGATGGCAGCACGCGCATGGTGAAGAAGATTTTTGCTCCGTATCTTCCAGGTGCCATCCCAAAGGTCCCCCATCCCAATCTGATTACAACAGTAGGAAAAAAAGAAAAAGAAAAAAAGCGACATCAACCGAAGGTGTAGATGTATGTGCGAAACATCGGAACGCAGGTAAAATGTACAAAAAATGGGTATTGTGTTCATGGAGGCGGGGCTCGGGAAACAAGCCTGGACCGATGTTTAAAAGTCAAGGCTCGCACTTTTGCTGCTGCGGTAAGTGGCAGTGCAGTAAGCAGCACAGACAGGGGATGGATGAACTGCCAGCGTTGGTTTTCAATCCTGTCGTACGACCCGCAATGTTGCATGTGTATTGCCAGCGGGAAAGAGAGTTCCGATGATGGTCGTTTTACATGACGGAGCACTTGGAATCTTGCTCGCCACTGGGCTTGACGCTTAGCGCGACGCGAGCAGCCTCTGTGAAGGCCTCGTTGACACCTCGATTCCGCATGGCCGAACACTCGAGATACCGCATGGCCTTGATTCTGCGGGCGACTTCGAGGCCCTGGTTGTAGTCGATCATGGGCTTCTTCTCGGGCTGCGTACCCTCGGGAGCGGCGGCACCTCCTTCTTCCTCCTCTTCACCACCTTCACGCAAATCGCACTTCAAGGCCACGAGAACGAGCTTGACGCCAGGGCAGTTCTCTTGAATTTCACCAACCCATTTGCTCTCGACGTTCTCCAGGGAATCCTTGCTGTCGACACTGAAGCAAAGTACGACGACATCGGTGTTGTCGTAAGAAAGACTTCGCAATCGATCGAATTCTTCCTGACCTGCCGTATCCCAAAGCGACAGTTCGATATGTACGTTATCAACAAAAATGTCTGCTACTGCGTTAGTTTATTTGGCCCAGGTGCGCGCGCATCTGGTGGCGTGGGCTGCAGGCTGGGCAAGGAGAACGCCAGAACCGGGCGAGGAGGTGAGATGGACGGAAAGGGGGTAAACGGACCGTGAACGTAGTTTTCGAAGACGGTGGGCTCATAGACTGTCGGGAAGTAACCTCGAGTGAACACGTTCAAAAGAGAGGTCTTTCCTGAGGCACCATCTCCACTGCGGTGACATATATGGTTAGCTGAAGGATCTCGTCTTCTCGAGACGCCGCATACGTACAGGAGCACCAGCTTGCGCTGGACAGTCTTGGATCCGCTTAAACCACAGAGCGGCATCTTGATCAGATTCTACTATGTTTTGTCTTGAAACTGAGGAGATCGTGGAGAGAGAATGCGTTGGTCTGTAGATCGGGAGTCGAGGAGGGAATGACGCGGCAGACGGATGAGGATGACAGGAGAATGGTCTCGGGGTATATTACGGGAAGACGACGACTGATATGGAGAGAAACGGCGATCGTGAGGGCTTACGGTACAGCTGGACTTGCACAATCGGTGGAAGAAAAATAAGGAAGAAGAAGAGATGGACTACGCTACATAACCAGGGAAGAAGTAGGCAGTGTTGAGAGAGTTGGAAATGAAGGCTGCAGACATACAAATGAACGAAGTAAAATACTTTGTACCAAATGGAAGGCACGAAGCAAATGGGTTAGGTACTGGGGTACATCCGTGCCTGCTGTAATCCGTCCTTTAAACCCGTACTGGACGCCTAACGGTTCACTATCCGGCAGGTGCGAGCGAGGGAGGTGCCCTGTAATTGGCTGGATTACCTAAGGTGGGGCCTAATATGCTCCAGCAGTGGAGCTTCGGTATGGAGATACCAAAGTACCTCATGATCTGTGTACACGGCACTATAAATAATGTACACTACAAGGAAGCCGACTGGGGCTCACAGCGATTCCGCCAGTTGAGCGCGCGCAGAGTGCTTTCCATCGGGTTTCTAATGTACAGGTACCCTCCATACATTTCTCGAAGCGCGCTAGTGTGCACTAGCCCGTAGCGCAAGTACTTTTTAGATTTCCCGGATCCCACTTTCGCGCTGGGTCATCTCATACGTAGGTCGCACCTACCCGGCCACGTAGTACCAGGACAGAGCACTCAGATCAGTTGCAATAATGAGTCGTCTTCTTATTGATTGCCTGTTCTGCACGTATTCTGCGTGCTAGGTCATGTGATCTGGCATGTCTTGTGTCTTTTTACCCGAGAAAGCACGTACGGCGGACATTCTGCGTACACTGACCTGGAGTGCATTAGCGGTACTCAACGCTAGTGTAATGAAGCGCATGTGATTCATTTCCCAACCCCCAAGGTGCACGCCTAGCACGAGTACTTGTACATTCACCACGTATCCACGGCAAGAAGGTACATGGGACGGGTACGGGTACATCTTAGCCAACTCACCGTTCGTGCAGTTGACGCTTCAACCACGGCGGTTATCCAGATCAAAGATGCTAGTCGTCCTACAGATCATGAATCTAAGATAAGTACCTCCTCTCTTCGACGGCACCTTGCTCTACCGGCCGGTAGTTATGAAACTCTTGTTTTATATACTACTACACCCTCAAACGTCAAGGTGTTCCGTAAATAATACCGCATGTAGACTGCAAAGTGCGAAGTGCGGATTACAGCTAGGACATTGAACGTCTATTAATGAGTCCCTTAGTAGCGTGCCTAGTAAATCTACAGCGAAATTTGTAATGTCTTTCATTCAAGGGGTACTTGCACGATACATCGCGGTTGGGAATGGGTTGGGAATGGGGCCACCAAACTATCATCCCGAGTTACGTGGAAGTCTGCAAACTCATAAGTACACATGGGTCCCGGTCGAGTAAATTAGACAACGGGAACAAGTCAACCGTTTTTCAGCCCTTCACCCTCCTGATTGTGAAATCGTGGCTGGCCGTTAATTCAGCCCAACACCGCCGGCTTACTCTGTAATACATGCTTCGTTCGTAGCGAGTGGCGACGACACATGACAAGGCAAAACACAGCCTGCATGTATTCCGTATCAGAAACCCCATGAAACGTGACATGGCAGGTCTTGGAGGCTCATCCGCCTCATTCATGGAATACCTAATCGCTATTCGTGATGCTCCCGGCTAGGAGGCTAACCAATCACTTTTCTTCGTAGTCCGTTGACAAACTCCTGTTCTCCGTATTGCCCAGCACGAGCCCGTGCCTTGTCATCTGCCTCTTTAGCCTGCCGTTCCTGTTCCACCAAGACCGCAAGTCGTATCTCGCGATCTTTATCCAGGTCTGATGCAGCTTCTTGCATTGCTGCCAGTTTTCGGGCGCGCTCTTCGGCCGCCTCAGCGCCTGAAGCAGCTCCCCCTGAACTCTTTCTGCCGGCGTTGTTGCCAATAGGCGCACCATTTCGGTGATTAGATCCACGGTGGTAATCGTGACTACCACGTCGCTCTTCATCGTCAGATTGGTTTCTCCTTGCCCCTCTCGGAGGTTCGGGAGAGTAATCTCGGCGTCGCCTATAGCTTTTCTCTTTCCGGTCACTCCGACGTGGACTTCTTGACCGCAACCTCGACGATCTGTCGTGATCAACCCTGCCGCCCCTGTGTCCGTCTCGGGACGTGGACCGCCTCCTCTCATGGCGATCGCGCCGCGACTCATGTCTCTCCTTCTCAACTGGTCTGTCGTCAGAGTCGCGCCTTCTGTGGTGTCCTCTATCTCTTGACCTGTCGCGCTCACGGGAGTCTGCCCGTCGGGACCCATGGTGACGATGCTCTCTGGAGTGTGATCGGTGTCGATGTTCTCGCGAGTGTGACCGGTGGCGGTGGCGATGGCGCCTCGAATGTCTCTCGTCGCGGGATGATTTTCCATCTTCGATCTGTCCCATGGATGCTAGCAACTGCCTTCTCTTGATGGGGTCATTCATCATGGCATCGTATGCTTCCTGTTCTCGACGCTTGATGGCTAATAGAGGATCTTCTCGGATCTTTGCTGCTATGTCTCTCGCTGAGAGAGTCGGGGCTTGAGGGGCCGCCAGACTATCATAGGAGGCCTGTTTTTTGAGATTGTCGTTATCGGATCCCCGTGTGAGTATTGAATCGATTCTTCTCTTTCCCAGAAGGAAGCCTTCGAGTTCTTCAGTTGTTCCGCCTTGGCCATCGCTGGGACCCTGGTACATCCAATCAACTCGGTCGATACGTTTCCGGCCGCCTGCAGCCTCGAGCTTTTCTTGTATCTCCTTTTTGGCACGCTCTTCTTTGATTTCCTGAATACGGGCCTCGGTCTTCTTCCGCTCGGCTAACGCAGCTTGTTCTGCATCGTAGACCTTGGCCTGGTTCTTTAATAGAGCCGGATGGTACGACTTCTTGAGCTGCAGATCTCCACCCATGGTGATTGTTTACTCGGCGGAGTATGATCTGTAGAAAAGAAAAAACACTTGCCGCGTCGCGTCGCGCTGTCGCAGAGTCGGCAATCTGTACAAGCAAGCAGAATTTGGCGGAACGTCGTGATAAAAATCTGTAGATGATACACGTTGATGAGCAGACCTGGGACCGCAGTTTGCGAAGATGCAGAGATTCTGTGTGAATGGAAGTTGGAGGTGAAGTTGTAGTGGACAGAATCATTCGCCAAGTTTGCCACCTGAAAACACACACAACACCTCCTGCTGGTGTTACACAGGTTAGGCAGACCTTCCCTACAAGAATGGAGTACAACCTGAAAAGCCAAGGCAAAGTACCCACCCTTCTATCCGCCCTAATTGAGGTACCAATGAAGCGCTGCGGTACCAAGCACACTCCCTGCATCATGTACCCCTCCGGTCCCTTAGGTACCTCACGGAATAGGTAAGGGAAGGCGCCATGCAATGGGGGACTGGGTAGGTACCTACCTTTAGTGCACTTCTCACTTCCGGGCAGTAACTTGGATAAAACAATCGCAAAAGTAGACAAATTTGCAAAGATTTCTTATCCTCCCATTCTTGTCATTGGGATGATTGGTAAACTTGAAAGAAAAGTCGCAGAATGTGTTGCGTGAATACGGAATAGGCAGGTACATATTTACGAGTACTTTTAGAGATCCGTAGGTACCGGGGATAGCCTCTACGACAGGGCAGCCCCTGCTAGCGCAGCCTATCCCGGTCCAGAGTTCCGCACCCCGCACTAACCGGTTCTGTCGCTTGACATTGACACTGACTGGCGGGTTACCTACGGTGCATACCTAATCGCAGCACCAGGTCTGAACTACCACCATCAACTCTTGCGCATTCACATATCAACATCATCAACATCAACAACAGCCCGCGTCCCACATTGAACCGTTTCTAGATACCCCATACCCGTTCTTCGTATTGCTTTTCGGCCAACAAGCCTTCGATACGATTACGTCGCTCGTTCGAGCCAGCTTGCTTTTTCCAGCATCACTCAATCGCCGTTAACACACAGACCGTCCCTTCGCCGACACAATGTCTTCTGACGACGATGACTTCATGCAGGAGTCGGACCAGGAGGAGTACGTTGACAAAAGACCATGATGCTAACCTGAGCCAATCAACTCAATCTGACATTCTTGGGCAGTTACGATTTCGAGTACGAAGACAACGATGATGAGAACTCGGGCGACGTCGATATCGAGAACAAGTACTACAATGCCAAGCAGATCAAGGGCAGTGATCCTGAAGGCGCCATTGATGAGTTCTTGGGGGTGCCAGAACTAGAGTCCGAGAAAGGCGAATGGGGATTCAAGGGTCTGAAGCAAGCCATCAAGCTTGAGTACCTCCTCGAGAGGTTCGATGATGTGAGCCACAAAGATTTGGGCCGACATGGCGATTGCCTCGTCCTAGCTGACTTTTGCCAACCATCAGGCCGTCGAACATTATTCCGAACTCCTCACCTATGTCAAGTCTGCCGTGACGCGCAACTATTCCGAGAAGTCTATTAACAATATGCTTGATTATATCGAGAAGCAGTCTGCGAACGAGACGGCGCAACGGTGTATGGAGAAGATTTACTCCCTGACTCTCACGTGCTTCCAAAGCACAAATAACGAGCGTCTATGGCTCAAGACGAACATCAAACTAGCCAAGCTGCTTCTCGATCGGAAAGAGTACTTCTCGGTGTCCAAGAAACTCCGCGAGCTGCAGCGAGCCTGCCAACGAGATGACGGCAGCGATGATCCCAATAAAGGCACCTACTCCCTCGAGATTTACGCCCTTGAAATTCAGATGTATGCGGAGACGCGCAACAATAAACAGCTCAAAAAGCTCTACCAGAAGGCGCTCCAGATACGCTCGGCAGTGCCACACCCCAAGATTATGGGCATCATCCGAGAGTGTGGCGGCAAAATGCACATGAGCGAAGAGAATTGGAAGGAGGCACAGGGCGATTTCTTTGAGTCCTTCCGGAATTATGATGAGGCTGGCTCCCTGCAGCGAATTCAGGTCCTCAAGTACTTGCTTCTTACGACCATGCTCATGAAGTCGGATATCAACCCTTTCGATTCACAGGAGACAAAGCCCTACCGGAACGACCCACGCATTGCCGCTATGACCGAGCTAGTCGATGCATATCAGATTGATGATATGCACCGATATGTTGACGTACTCGACAAGAACCGCGATATCCTCGCCGACCCTTTCATTGCCGAGAACATAGACGAGGTTACGCGGAACATGAGAACGAAGGCTGTTGTAAAGATGATTGCGCCTTACACGCGTATGAAGTTGTCAAGTATTGCACGAACACTTAGAGTCCCGGACGCCGAGGTCCAGGATATTCTGGGGTTTCTCATTATCAGTGGCAAGATTCAGGGCAAGATTGACCAAAAAGCCGGTCTTCTTCAACTCGGATCGGATGTGGATGCCGGGCGGGCCGCAGCGCTTCAGGAGTGGAGCGAGAACCTTGCCTCCGTTGCCTCGACCCTCTTCCGAGACGGCGATGGGTTCCGCACGGCGGATTCCACACTCCCCGATGAGCTATACATGTCCGGCCGGCCGCCGCCCTCGAGGGCAGGGCGTAGTAGAGCGAAAATGAGCTGGGCCGCCACTACCAATAATATGCACTCGGCCCAGAAGCAACTGCAAGGGGATACGGAATAATTACCATACCTACGACGGCATACTTACCTGGTACTTACTTTAGCTACCTATCCGCCTACGGCACGAGTATCAACAGAGTAGGTATCAGCAGTAGGAGCACACCGCCACGAAGGGAGTCGTGCAATATGAGACCTACGGAGTAGGGACCAACAACTGGGTCCATGTCATAGTCTCACCGTGTTCTACCTATGGATTCATAGCCGGTAGTGAACATCCATATTATTCCGTAGACGAGTGCCGGTAGGAGAGTACTAGTCTGCGGTGGAAGTGAAGCCGAGAATAAGAAGCAGGGGGTCTGAAACCCGCAGTGCGGTATTCAACAATGAAACAAAAATGTGAATCTGATTCTGTATTCTTTTGATATTTATATTGTACGCCGTACGGATTACCTACGGAATACCAAGAGAAACTGCCGCCATTTCAAGTTCCGATGATGAAAGTTAGCCGCTTTCCCGGCTCAAACGTGTTCAGCTCTCAGGGGCTGCAGCTTCCAGCTGGCAAAGGCCGATCCACCGGGCCAACAGCCATTCATATGAGGGGCCCGACGGGGTACCTCCGCTGCGTGCGCCTCGCACAGTACGTGAGTCGCAGGACTACTACCGCTAGCGACATCGCTGGGACTGCCTACCTTCACCAAAAAAGTGCTACAGATCGCGGACTACCAGCTACTACTATACCACTACTAGGCCATGATACAGCGACGACAACGAACAACATTTTTTACTCCACCACGACTCTCGCAAAACCCCATATTTTCAACGGCTTCTGAGTCGACTTCGTCTCTACTCCCAATGCAAAAATTGGATGAGACTGCGCGCCAAATATGTCACTCACCAACGGGAAAGTAACCGGCTCGGAGCCTCTTGTAAGTGCCTCTCTCTTACACGCTTCGTTTTCATCACACTTGATGATCTTTCTCATGATATGGGTCGATGAATTCCTACATCGACTGATTACTGATACACGATGATCCGGCCTCGGTTCATCGATGACCCCCCTTGAAGATTCTCATGATTCCCCCTCGTAGAAGCAATGATGTGACTAACGAACATCTCATCGCAGGCCTCGAGCGAGGGCAGATGGGTTAAGCTAGTCAGGTAGGACACTTCTTGACTCACCTTCGTACTTGGCACCCATGATCCCAGCCGATCTCGTTCTCGTGTATCTTGTCGTCACTAACCTTTTATCCAAGCCTGACGTACAACGACTGCAACAACCAGACTCGCACATGGGAATCCGCTGAGAGAACCACGCGTGCCAAAGGCACTGGTGTCGACGGCGTCGGTATCCTGGCCATCTTCGACAAACCAACTGGCCCTGAGATCCTGTTGCAGAAGCAATTCAGACCCCCCTTGGACCGCGTTGCAATTGAGTTGCCCGCGGGTCTGGTCGATGAGGGCGAGACAGTCCAGGAGGCCGCCGTGCGCGAGCTCAAGGAGGAGACGGGCTACGTGGGCGTCGTGACTGAGATGTCGCCAATCATGTTCAACGGTGAGTAGGAATACCTCGCACCTTTTATACTCATTCCTGCAAACTCCACAACCTCGGCTTTACGTATTTCGTTGGCGTTTGCATTTGAAATCAACTCTCTCACCGATATCTCCCCCTCCCCCCTTTTCACTCCATCCTCCCGCACCCCCCTGCCCATTAGTACACAAGTGCTCCGATTAGTCAAAAGAAGCGAATTTATAAGCAAGACTGACATCAAGAGACAGACCCGGGCATGACCAACACCAACACGGCCATCTGCTCCGTCCGGATCGATCCGGCCCTGCCAGAGAACCAGGACCCGAAGCCGCGCCTCGAGGACGACGAGTTCATCGAGGCCTTCACGACGCCGCTGACCACGCTGTACGACGAGTGCAAACGCCTCGAGGCTCAGGGCTATGCTATCGACACCCGAGTCGGGGCGTTTGCACAGGGCATCGAGCTGAGCAAACGTCTGAAGTTGTGATCTTTCCTTCTTTCTTTTTCTTTTCTTTTGATTTCTCAGCAAAAAAAAAGATCGAAGAAAAAAAAGAATTATGGAGATCTCGCGATCTAAAAAAGGCCAACTTGGGTTTTCCCTTAAACCCGCTTTTTGGGCGTGCTTGACTCAAAAGATACTTTTCCCACGGGGCTGACGTGTTCGCCGGCGAAGCGATGTCGTGCATTTCTCGTTTCTGGCTTGAGAGTGTGTGGGAACGCTTCTCGCTGGATAACTATGATTACGGATTAGTGATCTCCTTCGGCACGAACAAGTCTGGTCCTGTGTTTCCTGTTTTAATCCGTTTACTGATCCCGCGGCTAATATCCCAAACAACCTCCTGACTGAACGCGGCTAGAGAAAAGAGAGAAAGAGAAGACGATGAATCCCCTCACGATACGGGATTTATAATGTACCTAGACACCAGATGTTGATTTCTAATGTTTCCTGCCTATCACTAGGTAAAAATAAGGGGAAGAGTAAAGGGGGGGAGAAGGGAAAGAATAATCAAGAAAAGAAAACCAAATTTCGAGAAGTTTCCCAAAAATAATTCGTGCAAGGTCGTCGTTGATGGGGTTATTAATATCGCCAAAGACTTCATTCCGTTGACGTAATAAACCGGTAATTCATAGCCCTATATAAACCCGTCGTTCGGACCTGTATTGTCTGGAAAACGGGGTTTATTAATCATTCAAGACGAGTTCATCACTCATCACTCACCACTCACCAGTCCCAAAACTCCGGAATCCCTCTCCTATCTACCTATCTCCTATCTCCGTCAATATGGCTCCCAAACGCCTCATCGCAATTATCGGCGGCACCGGCGCCCAAGGTGTCCCCGTCGTCCGGGACCTCCTTAAGTCCGGCGATTACTCCGTCCGTGTTCTCACGCGCGACATGAGCCGGCCCCGGTTCCAGGAGCTGCTGGCTTATGGACCCGTTGAGGGCGTCGAGGGCACTTTTGCCTCGGAAGAGTCCCTTCGTGCCACGCTGCGCGGTGCTTGGGGTGCGTTTGTCAATATTGATGGATTTAACAGTGGTGAGAAGACGGAGATCTTCTGGACGATTAGGGGTAGGTCTTCCTTTTTCATCATCCGTGGAATTCAATGCTAACATTTCACAGTACGTACAACTATTCCATCCTCCTTCTATCTTCACCCCTTTTGAAATGAGTACTAACAAATCACAGGCCTGGGAACTCGCCATGGAAGAAGGCGTAAAATTCTACATCCACGGCAACATCGACTACGCGTACAAAAAGAGCGGTTTCCGTCCAGAATTCTACTGCGGCCACTACGACGCCAAGGGCCGCATGGGCGACTGGATCCTCGCGCAAAACAAGAACCCCGCCATCCACGCGCGCATGCGCAGCGCCCTGTTCACAACGGGCCCTTACATCGACATGTCGCTGAGTGCCGGAACGCCCATCCCGCCGACCGTCATCGACGGCGTGGCGACGTGGTACGCGCCCATCAATGACGGTGCCATGGTCTTCGTCGCGCTGGAAGATGTCGGGCATTACGTGAAGTGGCTCTTCGATAACTGGGACGGCGAGGCCGACGGGATGGATCTTGAGGTCGCCATCAAACACATCACGTTCAAGGAGTACGTGAAGGCGTTCGAGAAGGTCACAGGTAAGCCGGCGCAATGGATCGACGGCGACATCAACGAGCACCTGGACCGTACGTTCGGCGCCGGTGTGGAGAAACCTGCTGGTTATAATGCTGATCCCAAGGATCCCTCGACCATGACGATGCGGAGGAATTTCACCGCCTGGTTCACGCTCTGGCGGAATTGTGGTGGCGACAAGCCCCTTTTGACGCGTGACTATGCGCTGCTTGACCGTATCCACCCCAACAGAATCCGGACGGCGGAGGAGTGGTTGAGACAGGAGAATGAGAAGGGGTTGAAGTTGGGTCTGGGCAGCATCTGGGATAGAATCCAGCCCGAGAATCTGGGATTCGTGTTGAAGGTTACCGAGGATGGACGGGTGGGTAAGATCTGAGGGGTTGAGGTTGGTAAGAAATGTTGAATATGGTGCTTTGAATTTGTTTTAGTAACTTGACGCCCGTCTATACGAAAGAGACACTTGGATTCTGCCAGTCACCCAACCCCCTTATCATGTGTCTCTCTACCAAGACCTAAATAAATACGTATAATGAATCATCGCCGTTGTCGCAAAGTGAAAGATGTCTTCAATGTGTTGTCCGCCCCCGTTAAGTCTGAGTAGTTTTCGTCTAAAAATTCTTCAGGTCTGTAGATAATCGGTGGTCAGCCGATCCAGACTCGTACAATAGACGCACAATCCACGACACGTATAAGGCTCGCACTTGGCTGTATTGCACTTCTACCTAGTCTGGTTGACAAATCTCACTAGTCCCGGAAGCCCCTTCCCGACGGTCGCTATATATAACATAGCCCACGAGTCAAGTCCAACTTCCTAACTCCGAATACGAGGTCTGACTAGCTTACAAATCGTCTTAAGTCCGTACAATACGCTAGACTCATGTCCAGTTCTCTAGCCCCGTATATGATCCGAATACGACCCATACATGTTACGTCATAGGGTCTATTGATACTCGAATGACTCAGATGAACCCATGAGCCTAATACCAACACGCCCTCTGGCGAACGGGTTTATCGGTGATGAGCTTCGTGGGATACACCCAACAGCTCCAAAAATCGCATGTATGCTGAACGGTCGAGAGGCTTCGTGAATCCGTCAGCAGGGTTGTCCTCTGACTTCACGTAAACGGGTCGAATATGGCCCGCATCCACCTCTTGCCTGACGTAGTGGTACGATATTCTGATGTGCCTTTTCTGCTTCTTCATCGCACCGTTTTCGGCCCAGCTGATGGCCCCGGTGTTGTCGCAAAGGACCGTGATGGGACCCTCCGGCATCGTATCGAGCTCGGTTAGAAAACTCCTGACCCAAGCCAAATCACCTGAAATCTCGGCCATCGCTGTATACTCGCACTCGCTCGAGTTTCGAGCCACTGTAGACTGTAGTTTTGAGTGCCAGAGTATCGGATTTCCCCCGAGAAAAATCACTGCTCCGGTGACAGACTTGCCTCCATCCAAGTCGCTGGCAAGACTCGAATCTACCGCAGCAAACAACCCAAGTTCGTTGTACTTACGATGCGGATGCGCATCGTCCAGCTGCTGATACCGTAGGTTCATCTCTGCCGTGCCTCGAAGATAGCGTGCTATACGTTTCACGCCCCTCATATGCTCCTCCGATGGGTTCGCCATGAAGCGTGCCCATGTTGCTGAGGAGTAGGCAATGTCAGGTCGCGTAATCCAGGCAGGATACGCCAATTTCCCCAGTGTCGATGCGTATTCGAACACTTCACGAGCTGATGCCGTGTCTTCCCTCTTGACTGCTACCGAGCCTCCCTTGACATCCATGGGAGTCGCTGTCTCCTTGACTGTGGACAGTCCAATACTCTCAAGAGCTTTGCAAATATACTGCTCTTGATCGAGTCGAACATCCCCCGTAGGTGCATCTCGTAGGATGCGTACATTCAAAAACCAATCAGCATGACCAAGATCTGTAGCATCAACTTTCTTCCCTATCTCGCTGGTGATTCGATGTAGGTGCGATAGGTCGCTGCCGAACAGCAGAAAGTCATCCACATGAGAGACAATAGCTTCACCCGTCTTCGAGTCGTAGTAGACTGCATCGTCGGATATCAACGGGTCGAAGTCGAGGCCTTTGAGAATCTGTCTCGCCTTCACCTGCCACTCATGCCCGGACTGCTTCAAACCATACAACGGCTTCATGAGCCGTATAATCTTCTCTGACACCCAGTTGTGTGCTCGTGCCTGATCCGGAAATGCCTCGAAAAACTCACTCAACATACTGAACTGACGCATATATATTTTCTCTTTTAAGTTTCCATTCAGGTACGCTGCAACGAAGTCGATCTGTATGATGTGCCACCCTCGAATCGCTGCTAAGGCCATTAGTATACGCCACGAGACCGCTCTCGCAGTAGAGGCTGAGGTTTCGTTGTAGTCAATGCCTTTCTTCTGCGTGAAGCCTCGAGCACAGATTCGTCCCTTGTACTTGTCCAGTTGCCCTGTCGACAGGTACTTCTTTCGCAACACCCACGTGGCGTCTACGAGGTGACCATGGCTCGCTTCCGATCGATCAACAAACTCAAAAGTGCCTCGATCGAGGTTGCCTCGGATCTCTGCGAACATGGCTTTAATCCAATGCTCTCGCTCGGGTCCGGCTAAAGCATCCTTCAGTAAGGGCTCGTCAGGGGTGCCCAGACGTCTCGATGAGACTGCTGCCATCAACTCATGAACATAGTCAACATGGCTCGTCTTCAGTACGTCTGTGTCTCGCATGTACGTCGAAGCGACGACGTTCTCGATCCTCTGAACTGTGTGCTGCATGTGCTTGGTGAACTCGATTTTAAAATTTTCACCACCATCACTGCTGTCCTCACTGTTGCTAGCCGTATCCGAGCCGTATCCGCCCTCTTGGATTGAAGCCATCAATGCCGCCACGACATCGGGGTGTTCATCTGGTGCTTCACATACATATATGACTTCTTCCTTCGAAAAATAAGCGTCTTGTGGTCGTGCTGCGCCCTCTTGGTTCTTGGGGGGTCGCCCTCTTCTCGGTGGTAGGTCTTCTCCTTCAGAAATATCCTCATCCACAATGTTGTCATCTTTGTTTCTTATCTTCGTTCGGTTCTTTATGTGTCTGTGCCTGCGTCGCAAACGACGCTGCACCGACTCGGGCAGGCTTCGTATAACGTCTCGGGGGTCAGGTTGTACCGATACGTCCCCGACGTTCTCATGACACGTAACATGAGGCGTTCTCAACTCACGCTTCCCATACAAAAGCCACACTATGTAGTTCGTGTTGCCCTCAAATCCTAGCAGGATTCCTTCCGCAGCTCGGCCCTCAAGCTTCTCTGCTGTGACTCGCATACTCTCGTCAATATGCACAGTACAACGTGTACCGATAACGCGTAAATGGCTCAGTTTCGGCCTGCAATCGCCCCGTTCTCCCATCCCTTTCGAGTAGCGTTCGTATGGAGTCTGCCCCTTCACCGTTGACTGACCTGTTCGGTTAATGACATAAGTGGTGGCCTCCATACCCCTGTGCCAAAAGCAAGTAGGTAACCTCGACTGAATGAACGTGGCCCGCGCTTCATCTTGGAGAAATCGAATACTTCTCTCAGGTGTACCGTTCTGATACTGGTTCATAGGTGTTGACGTTACAAGTGTGATTCCTTCTCGAGTACAAAACGCCTCGAGCTGTCCCATACCGAACTCCCTTCCTCCATCCAACCTCAAGATACGTGGACGGCGCTGGAACGGTTCGTCTTCGGTGGGGATACGCGCCAAAAGCGCCATCTTGACGTGCAGTAAATAATTCTGTACTGCCTCTTGTGCCTTGTCTTTCGTCTTGTGGGCCGTATAGTCTCGATAACGACTATCATCATCCACTAACAAGGTGTAGTAACGATGTCCTTCGATAGACATCGGCTTCAACTCGCCCAAATCCCCCCAGGTGACCTCCCCTGGGTACGACGCCCTCTGTTGAGGGTCTCGGCTCGGTGTTTTCTGTGACTTTGCTTGGTCACATGCGAAACACGGTAGGAACTCGACCTCTCTCGGGTCGATGTCGATGCCAGTTGTCTGTTGTATAGTCCAAATTAGCCGTTGTGTGTTGGGGTGACAGAGGCGTCGATGCCACAAAATAAGCCTGTGCTTAAGCTCCTCGGTCATGTATAAGTGACCGTTGACGAAGCTGTTTCGAAGCGTATTCGACAAGTCCTCGATCTCACCGCGTGTCATCCCCAACGCGTTTTCCTATTGCAAATTGTGGATGCTCGGCTCCGGCTCTCCATGGAGCCACAAGAAGAAACTTCTGCGGTTCGGGTTGAACGTCGTCAACGGCCCGCCATCGGGCCCAATCAGAAGGTTCTGGTTGATGTAGCCGCCTCGGAAGTAATGTCGGTGCCCGGAGATTATCTTAATGGGAAACGCTGGCACAAGGAACACATAGTTCGTCCGCAACTCGTTTCTCTCCCCGTTTACGCCTCGTACTGGATACGCAACACATCCGACCTTCCATGATTTCACATCCCCACCACCCGTCTTAATCACCATGGGCTTGTCCCGAGCTAGAGTCTGAACAGACCCTTTGACGTAGTCTGACTCGTCATTGGTGATGTCGATCGTAGATCCCGTATCGAACAAGATGAGATTTCGGCTCGTAGAGAGGGTAAAGTTGTAGGTAAAGAAGTTGGTGTTTTGTTGTTGAGCCAATGGTGGGTGCTGCCCCTCGGATGTCGACGTCGAAACAGTTTCGACTCGATGCTGGTTCACATCCGAGACAGTCACGGTACTGTCATGTACCCATGCCTCCAGAAAAGGCATCCCACGTCTCTGCATCTCGGTGTCATACTCCCTCTTCACTTCATGAAGGAACACCACGTCTACGACAGTGGCATGACTCTGAAACGGATCGAAGCCGCCCGGTGGTGGCTGATCATACTCGGGGTGGTTCTTCTGCTTTCGCTGCACATCTCGGTTGTGCTTGCTCACGGCTTGAGATAGAGTCATATTAGTGGTGGGCTCGCCTCGATCAGGACAATCCCTCGCCATGTGACCGCGCTTCTTACATTTGAAGCACTTGACTCTCTCCAATCTCTCTGACTTAGACTTCTTGTTACCCTCCGCACCAGACTCGCCACTGCCTTGAGCCGATCTCGAGGCGGCATAGGTGCGGTTCTTGCTCGTGTTGTTGTTGTTAGTAGGGGTAACTGCTGGCTTCCTATTCACCTTGCCACGGAACTCATGATTGAACAAGTCGACAATCTCTTGAAGCGAATGCGCCCTCATCTCGCGTCGCAGCTCAATCATGCGGTGCCATCCAAACGCCTTCTCTTTGACGCTTGACAGAAACATGTCGATGACGTCGGCCTCGGGCCAAACCCATCCTGCCTCCCTGCACCTCCGAACCATGAGTAACCACTTTGAGGAGTACTCAATCGGATCCTTTCCGTCGTATCTATGGGCATTCAACGCGTCCCAAGCGCCCTGCTTGTGAATCTTATCCGACGCGGCATATGTTCGTTGAAATATCGTAATCATCTCACTGCCCTTCACTAAACCGTCGATCAAGGTCAATGGCCCATCTGCGCAGGTAGTGGTGATCGCCTGCGCCACGATGGCTTCGCCGTGCTCACTCATGACATCACCAACCTTGTGTCCGATGACTGCCATAGCCAACTGGAGGGTGTGGTAGTAAGAACTCCAGTTGTTCGCACCCTTTAGGAACGACTGCGGGCTGAGTTTGAGCTTAAACTTGCTCCATCTCGGCTCGTTGCCGAGATCATGGCGTCGACCACTGGACTCGTGTCCGCCACGCTTGCGACTTGGCTCCCAATCAGAGTCATCACTGCTGCTGCTATCGCTGCTGCTGCTGTCGCCATCGGGTGGGTCTCGATCCGCACCCGACATGTCAAGGGACCGGCTTTTCCCTTTGCCCTTCTCTTTCTTGGGCTGCCGAGTCGACGACTCCTCGTCCTCAGCACGGAGTTCTCCAAACTCCTCCGAGAGCTTGGCCAAATCGCTCTGGACGCCGAATTCGCTGGATGCTTCTTGATCCTGCTTCAAGACTTCTTCTCTAAGTTTCGAAAGGTGCTCGGCTGAGACATCTCCCGTATTCGACCCGCGTCCGAGTCGCACGGTAGGCGCCCCTGAGCCCGGACGGAGCTCAGACTGGTCCGGAGCAACGTCGAAGTATTCTTCTTCATGCGGAGCCCGAGCCTCGTATTGCTCAAGGGCATTCTGAACTGCGTTCTCGATAAGGTCTCTTTGTTCGCTTCTCAAACGCTCCATTTCCGCCTTCAGATCGGCGAGCTGCTGCTCGGTATTCTCGTGACGTTGACGCTCCTCGTTCAATGCTTGAATGGTGTCCGCATAGTGCTCCTGAATCCGTTCTATCACCTCGGATGGATCGTAAGGCTCTCGATCATCCGTCGTTTCTTCTGAGACAACCGGCTCTGTCTCATCCGGCAACTGGGGTAACTCGGGGTAGTGAACTTCACCCGACATCGTGACGTTGCCGTTCCGACTCAACTTCGAAGTGTCTTCTGCTGTGGGGTTTCTTACAGTCCACAACACCGAACGCTATAGTCGACTGACGCTATAGCACCGAGAACTGATCGTCGGTTGATTCTCGAGTTCGAATCGTTTGCGCGTCTTGCTGATCTTCAAAGAGTGAACAGAACGCTAGCTACCATGTAGATAATCGGTGGTCAGCCGATCCAGACTCGTACAATAGACGCACAATCCACGACACGTATAAGGCTCGCACTT